>JANKOE010000006.1:57590249-57608333 GCA_026284465.1 Erythroxylum citrifolium
GAAAGGCATCCTTCTTGGTCGCACAATAAACAGATCTCCATCCACGTTCATGCATCCTGTAACCAGTGACCACATCTTCAGTCACAGAACCATATATCCACCCAACATTTTGCCCCTATTCAATCTTGTCTTCAAACTAGCATGATATAACATTCACAGCCTCTGCTATCGAGGAAGGATCCAGAGGTTTCTTCATTTTCTCATCGTCGGTGTCTTCTTCCATCTCTCGAGACTGGTTATGATTTGGGGCAGAAGCAATGGCAGACTTCCTGTGACGGCCAAAGCATGAGGAGCAGCAACTTTTTTGTTCTTCTGGTCGAGGAGGGTCAAAACAGGGTGAGTTTCGTCTTTTCTCATTCTTGTCCGTAGGACAACATTTGTCTGTACGGACAGAAATTTCTTTCCTTGTCCACTGAGGACGGAACAGAAATTAATGAAGACAGCAAACAAACAGCGTTAAGGATGGAACTTTTGCGTCTTTGTCCACTGTCCTCACCCCTGAGGACAGTAACCAAACACAGGGTAACTGTCATCAGTCCATTATACTTAGAAAATTTTTGTTGTTCCAAAATCTTTGTATGATGCTTCCCATTGATGATCTAGACTTTAGCTAGGTTAGATCTATGCTTGAAGTCTCAAACAAATTGTTGTTGATGCCATCAGTAAGTTGTTTTATTTTTCTTAGTAAAGCATTCCCTTACCATGCTTACTCAATTTTGACCAACAAATTGCAAGGAACTACTTACTACTATATTGGTCTGAAATGAATAACGAGACTTACAAGACTAAAATAAGTCCTCTTTCAATACAAAATTATTATTGCTTAGTCGTTGTTGCTTTGATATTTAGCCGCAAAATCAAAAGCTCAATTGATGCAATTCTAATTTTTTTAGGATGAAAGACAAACTCTTATGTAGTTTAAGAAATATTAGAAAACCCTGTGAACTTTAAAATTCTTTAAAAAATCCTTCTAATTTTCAGTATTTCCGAAAAATTCCTTTTAGATTTTGAATAAAAAAATAATGAGGAAATACATATAGTAAAAAAATCTGACATTGACTAATCAAATGTCATTTATAAGATGTTTCACAGTATCTTTTAAACTTGAATTGAACTAATTAAATATGACACAAACTAATAATTTATTATAATTATCTTAAATAATTAATATAAGTCAATCATTTGGGTTGGGTTTAAAAGTTGAGTTGGGTTATGATATTAGTGATATTTGGTTAGTCTACATTTGATATTCATAATATATTTATTTTGTCGTTATTTTTTTTAACCGAAGTATAAGATAAGAGGATTTTCTAAAAAACTGAAAGCTAGAAGGAATTTTTTTATAAAATTTTAAGGATTAGGAGGCTTTTTCAAAATTTCTTAAACTCTTATCCTTTATTTATTTTTATAAAAAAAAAAGAAAGCTTAGTAAAAGCAAACAGGTTCACGTGAAAATTAATTGGCTCATTTGATGTACTGACATAACTCATAAAGCTTTTTCCTATTCGGAATCATTGCCAACATCATTCACAATCCAAAACAGAAGCTAGAACTGGGGAAACAATTCCCGGATCAAAGGTTGGAAGATAACTAGATGTCGATGAAAAGATTCCTATATTTTGCTGATATTGACCTCAACTCCATCAATTGGTGCTGGATGGGAAAGATAAATCATCCCAGCATCTGGATTTATTAGCTCCCACCTTAAAATTGCCAAAACAATAATTGTTCGCATCAATAATTTCATCAAAATCATGCCTCCACGTTAATTTCAATTATATTGGCATTTAACAAGCTTTGTTTACCTGTATCCTATAGACAAGTGATGCAGAAAAAGTGCTAGTTGTATCCGAGCGAGCATGTTTCCTGCACAAATTCTGTGTCCGCCACCAAAAACCAGGTATGTTCCAGGCCTAGCTGCCTCCTAAGGAAGGACAAACTCAAACCCATAATCAATTACTTGTATCCAGACACGTTGCATTGCAATTATATGTAACTTACGTTCCATCTATCCGGATTGAAGCAAATGGGATCGTCAAAGTTTTCTGGATTTGTGTGGAGGTATCGAACCCAGAGCAGTACTTTCCAGTTCTTGGGAATTGTATAACCTGTATAGGGGATGAAACCATAAACGGCTCCAGAAGCCTGATTTAGTGGTCAATGTAGAAAATGATATTCCTTACCTTTGTATTCGACTTCCCTGGTAGCCAATCTGAATATTATTGCTGCTATATTGGCCATTCTTATTGTTTCTTCCACCACCTGGAAGAACGTAGTCCAAAGTATTTACCCTTCGGTCTACCAAAATAATCACTTCTCTCACAAGTTTGATAAAAGAAAAGTTAGACCTTGTTTGTGTACTTGAGTTTGGAAACATCTTCACTTGTAATAAAACCCCCTTTCTTCGTCTGGTTTATGGCAATGTTCTCCTCCTACGATGCATTAAAGACAGACGGTCATAACCAAACAAAAATACGTTACTTTCATGTGTGGAAAGATGCCTCGATGACGATGGTCGTACCCGTAGCTTTTTCAGGACATCTGGATACTTGGCAAGATAATACATAGCCCACATAGATGCCACCGCTGTGGATTCGTATCCAGCAACAACGAGGCTAACAATGTTGTCTAGCACCTCTTGGTCGCTTAACCTATTCCCTTCCTCATCTTTCATCTGCATCAGCCCATCCATCAGATCAATTTCTGCGTTCCTACCTTGTTCCATGTTCTTCTTCTTGATCTCAAGCTGCTCCCCGAAAATCTCTTCAAGCTTCTTCCTACACTGTCGCACCACACAAATGAAGCATGATGTTGTCAAGAAGTGGTTGCAGCTATAGGACAAACTATAATTAGCCAAGGTAACAATAAAGGAAAATCATCAAAACTACAAAATTGCATCCGCAATCTCCACTGAAATACTAATTAACCTTAGAAGATGAAGAGTTTGAACTGACCTGACAAGCATGGTAATATGCAGTTCCTGGAAATTTGAACGGTTGAGCTCTAAGTCCTTGGACTAATCCATGAAAAAGTTCGTCCACGGTATCCAACAAGGGCCCTGGTTCAAAGCTTGCAAATAGTTTCCCAATGTTCTGAAACGTCACCTGTACCCATCCAGGAGTGCTCAATCGTTCTAATCTCCTTTGATTTGATTATCAAAGAAATAATCTAAGTGCACGAGAACTTATCTGAATTACCTTCTTGGTTTCATTTCTGACCCTGATTTTGCCTATGGAGGCCCATGATTCGAGGGCAGCCACCATGCGAGGCTGTACAAGTGCCGCTATACGGCGTAAAGAGGCAGGCTTATTGATAGCATCAACTACAAAACGTCTGAGCCTAGTATGAGCTTTATCTTGTACTACTACCAGGGAATTGTATCCTACGATGTCCTTGTTGGGCCAGTCTATGATAAATGCATCGTCTGATTGGAATACATGCTTAATAACATTTGGAAAGCATGCTATGACAGATGGTGATCCAAATAGGTGGGTTCTATACAATCCTACTCCATCGCCGTACCTGATCAACCAAATTGTCATGACTAAAATTAAACTTTGGGCAATATGCACACATGTAATTAATTTACATTGTCCCTACCTACACTAATTTACATATATAAAGGTTTAAAAAGTAGTATAAAGAACGAAATCTCACTTGCGTCTTTTAGAATTGATGAAATCGTCGGGACGACGACAGACCTTGAAGTACCAAAGGAACGTTACCAACTCTCCCAATAATGGTAAGCCCATATGACCTGGTGGTAGCTTCATGCCGGTGCCCGAAAGTCGAAGCTTGACAGGGACAGCGTACCAGAGCTCATTCCACCACCACAGGACCAATCCCAGTAGCGGTAAAGCGCCCAAAAGGCACGCCAACAACATCTCTTTTGTAGTTTCCATCAGTGGAAGTTTACCATTTCATGCAAAAGGAAGTGCACGAGTCATATATACAATATACGTTCTGCGACTGATTATTCCTGTAAGATTATTCGGCTTAGCAATGGGAAGCAAAAGGACAAACCGATCCTGCAGGCCCTTGATGGAGCTATAGATTAATTAATTGTCATGCTCCTTTTTTTGGGAGACGAAAAGAAGAGTGAGTAGGACAAAAATGGAATCTTTATTGGATAGGACGAGACTAGAGCTTGTTTTAGTTTTAATACCATAATTTAAGCAGGACAATACGTATTTGAAAAATGTGATGTTGGTGATATTGCTATGTATTATTAATAGTTCTTACGCCTACAAATAACCAGAATAACAATTTTCATGCACTCAGTTGGGTTGTAATAATATTCAATTGTAATCTTAAATCTTGATGTTAGGTTGAGTTCCTTGGATAAAATTATTACTCTCATCAGGTGAATATACCCTACCCCTAATTGTTTTGGCTGCCCTTGTTGAGGATTGGATTGCGTTTTACAATGAATTACCGATAATGCATCTCATGCTGAATCAAAATCTCAAACTCAGTATATAATTCCATATCTATACATTATTAATTGGGTAAATCAAATATTCTTTCTGTTGTAATGAGACATCAACCAAGATGCTTACTTGTTTGCAAATGGCTGTTGTTCTCAACCACCTTACCTTTTTTTAATAATATATAGCTTTATATTAAACAATATCTGCCCTTTACGTTGTTTTAACCAATCTAATGCCACAGAAGTTAGATAAGTGACAAGTATCACTTACTTAGTTAAGTTATCAAAAGAGTGTGTTGGTCTTATACTATATGCTTTCATTTGAAAGACCAAGCACTGTATACTTTTCTTCAATTTCTCTGTAGCCTTCTTCTCCAAGTTTCTTTCATTTACACAGAGTTTTTCATCAAACATCCACCAAAATTAAACTTTGCTTTCCTTTTTCTTCTACCACTCTCACTTTGTTATCTATTTCTTTTGCCTAAAAAAACCTGACCCAAACCATCTATAAGATGAAGTACATGATTGCATGAGGATTAGGGCTTCTTGATATTTGAAGATTTTGGAGTTTTAATAAGTATAGTAGTAATCCTTATGAGAAGTAGGAATATGAGATAAATTTGATGTTTTATTTGTCATTACATGATCATGGAAATAATGGATCTTCATGAACACTGTACAAATAAGATGAAAAATTTGGATATAATGTTATTTCATATTTGATGATTATTCTGTTATCAAATATCGTAGGAATTATTTTGAGTTAGAAAGAATCATAAAAATATGCATGACAAGAGTACAGAGATATGGAAAGTTGATAGTGAAACATATGCTCTATTTTCCTTTTTCACTGTGTATATATATGTATACGTACGTGAGTATTTTGAGTATTTTTAGAGATGATTTAAAATGAGTTTAGAGTTAAGGGATAGGTGTAAGGTGGTGTCTGGAAGTGAGTAAGAATGATTAAAGTGATAGTTGGAGGAAGAAAATGAGGAGAATGCAGAAAATGAAAATATAGAAAAATGACAGTGAAGAAATACCGAAAATGGTGATATACGTGAATGAGGTTTTGTTTTGATGTTTGTGTGTAATTATGGTTTTTGATCTGTTTGTGAATGTGTTGAGCTGAATGGGAGTTGAAATGGTGAAATGAAAATGAAGAATGTACATAAAAGGAAAGTGCAGGAGAATGAAAGAAGAAACACAGAGAATGAAGAAGATAAGTGAATGAATGTTTGTTTTTGATGTATGTGTTTTAATTGAAATTTGGAGTTGTTGTGAATGATTTTATTTGAATAGAAGTCGAAAATGAGGTTGAGAGGAGTTAGGGAAGTTGGTTTGAAAGAAAAGTAAGAATTTAAGTTAGAGAAGTTGGTTTAAAATAAAAGAAAGAAAAGAGAAAAAGGGGTAAAAATATGGTCTGAAACTTCCATGATTAAACTATATTGATCTAGGAATATTTTGACAAAATTTTTCCATGAAATTGTAGATCTTTCTTTTAGCTTTTTATTGATATAAAGGTTGAAATTTTTGGATTTCTGGATTGAAAGTTATGGAGGTTAGAAGTGAGGGAGTGCAACTGAGAAGTCAGGATCGCAGCCCCGCTAATTTACGCTGAATGTCGCGATCGTGCTTATTTTTCTTCTCTCACACCTGTGACTCCTCTCCTCACACCCATGATTTCTCTTTCCTCACACCCGTGATTTTTCTCTCTCACGCCTGTGAGTGTCGATGGCTGGACCAGATGTGGTTTTTAATTGTCACATCATGATACTGTGCTCTCTAATAGTCCAACCTTCTTTGTCTGTATCTGTCACACCCGTGACTTTTCTTCCTCACACCTGTGACTTCTCTTCCTCACGCCCGTGAGTGTTAATTGCTGGACCACAGTTTTTAATTGTCACATCGTGACACTGTGCTCTTTAATGGTCCAGTGCACCTGAGAGCATTTTGCAAACTGAACAGTCTTGCTTCTTTTGACCATAACTTCTTATCTAGACTTCTAAATGACTTGATTCTTGAACCAATAGATTCCTAACACATTATTCTACCTCTGTATAAAAATTGGTAGCATTATGAATTGATTTGAAAAAGATTGATTGAATGGAAGTTAGGAAATCTGTTGGAATAGTATGAACTGGTATGATTTCACTGAACATGTTGGGTATTTCGGTTATATCTTGATCTGTAGATTTCCAAATGAGATGATTTTTTATTTGAAGTAAACTAGAGACATGGGGATACAAATTATCAGAAGAAATAGAATATTAATTCAGTCTTTAAAACTTTTAATTTCTGGATGAAAGTTGAGTATAATGTGCTGTTTCAGAATGAGAACAGTCCTAAAATATTTGGAGAATAACTTTCAAAATACTGAACCAAATTGAATGATTTTTGTGTCATTAGAAACTTGAGAGATAGGAGAACAATTTTATAGAAGAGAGCCAAATTACTTCATTTGAATTGTCTAAATGATCAAGAACAGTAGACCTAAAAGTCAGTTTTTGGGAAAAATATGAAATGATTCATTGGGTTATGAAAGTAGATTCAAAGTGTTTATTTGGGTATAAACCCTACGTACAAATGATACTTAAGTGAGTTTTGATATTGGATTGATTTTGTGATGAGAATGATGGAAAAATACCTGGGATTGTCATGGACATGCATTGTGCATATTTCATATACATACATGAGTATTATTAAACACTTATAATTGTGCAAATTGTGATATGTGTGTATTGCTTGTTATAGAGGAGCAACTGGAACGTCAACCTCCAGACGTTGCCGGAACTTATAGACTTTAGCTTCAAGAGCAATTTGTGAGTAACCTAGACGGTCTCACTCAATTAATTATTTGTTTTATATTATGTTTGAATTATAGAATGAATGTGATTTGATTGTGTTGATTCTCGACAATAAAGGTCCGAAGATTGTGATATATGAATGAGATATTGAAGTGCTACTTGAATGTGAATGTGGCGAACTAAATGTTTCATGACATGAGTGATTATGAGAGATGCATTCCATATATGAATGTGTAAACAGATAATGAGAGTTGTGACTTGAGTAGCCACCGAAAATAAACTTAAAGCTCCCAATTGTGATTAAGAGCCAAAGGCTCACTATATAAAATGAGCCATGTATCTCCAACGGATAAGGGACAGTATAAATAACCCCAGTATCTACAACAGATACGAGACAGTTTAGACACTCGGTCACAATAACGTAATAATTGGAAAAGAATCACATGAGCATTTTATATGCATTTTATTAAACATGATTGATTGATTGAAAATCAAAATTTTCTATTATTGAGTGAGAATGTGATATGTTATCAATTATGCAAAGTTGTGAAATATATGTTATATGTATTGATGTGATGCATGATTTGACTGAACCATCGTTGATGGTTACTTCATTGAGTTAACAAAACTCACCAAAATTGCAACGTTGACTTTTCAGGACCGAGAGACGACTTTAGCTACTAAGGACTCTACAAATAGTGTAGACTTGTACTTTTGGAACAAAAAGAAATGGCTCAAGGTCAGTCAGCTGGATATGGACAGATTAGATAGATTTTGTGTATTTTCCTCTTTCATGTAGCACATTTTTGTATTAGGCTATGATGTTGTATTAGTATGGATGTTGAAAGATACAATGTCGACATTCGGTGTTTATAAAATGAAAAGAGGAAGTTTGGTTTCAAAATATTGTGTTTTTCCTTATGAGGTCTTTTAAGAGAATAAAGATAGATGATGACAAGTTAAGTGAATGTTATGATTGAACGTAGTGCGCCATTGTCATAAGTTATGTACTGGAATGTCCGCAGAGTGTTCTAATATGTATCCTAGGGTAAGGGGCGCTACAATAGGTGGTATCAGAGCATGGTTTGGCATCTATAGGGATATCTAGAAATGTTAAGCATGAAATATCGTGAGAAATGAGGATAATGATTGAAGTTATTATTTATTATAGGTCATCCGCCATAGGTGATCAAGTGGGGGAACCAGCTGACCTAAGATCGGTAGGAGCCAGTAGGGAGTCCTCGATACCTCGACCAAAGGAGATGCCTCCTAGAGTTCTCAAGAGAAGGTTGAGGAGGTATGATAGGCTGCAGAAGTAAGGGATTCTGGATTTCTATAGTAGCACAGACCCTGCTTATGCCGAAGGATGATTAGAAAGGACGAAAAGGGTTTTTGATCAAATAGACTGCGAGCCGGACGAGAGGTTCGACTGTGTGGTATCCTTATTGTAGGGCCCAGCTTATCAGTGGTGGAAGATTGTCCCAGCCAGTACCACCAGGCTTTGCCACCTGAAATGGGGAGACTTTCTGAGGGTATTTAAAGAAAACTACATGCCTAAGATCTACTTGGATCGGGAGATGAAGGAGTTCTAAGATTTGAAGCAGGGTAGGATGTCAGTGGCAAAGTATGAGATAAAGTTCAACAAGTTGATGGATTATGCTACTGTTTTGATTCATACCGAAGAAGACAAGTGTAGGAGGCTTGAGGATGGACTCAATATGGAGATCAGAACAAGGTTGGCAATTTCAAACTTGAGTAGTTTCACTGAGTTAAGGGTTGCTTCAATCAGAATTGAGCAGCTACTGAAAGAGAGACAAGCAGAGACTAAGCAAGGATCTAGAATGAAGAGGTCCAATAAAAGTCAGAGTGGTTCTGGTAGAAGATTCGGTGAGCGCCAGAACAAAGCTTTCAGACTACCAGCTGGATAAAGGTAGTCAGGATTCAGACAGAGGGGTGGTTTTGTATAGTTCAACAGTGGAAGAGGTACAGTACAGAGTCAGTTACCTCCATATGAGCATTGTGGGAAGAGGCACGGTGGTGACTGCTGGAGACTATCTGGAGATTGCCTTAGGTTCGGCTTTTTTGACGACCAGATTAGAGATTGTCCTGCTGTTTTGGGAGCTCAGTCTGGTATGAGTGGGAGATTTGGGAGTGATGCTATGATCCAGCAGAGCTGAGGTAGTGGCTCCGGATAGAGGAGCGGTGGCAGAGGTAGAGTGAGCTCTGGGAGTCCTTCTGTCAAGACTGAGGTGCGAAACAGTCGACCCCAGTCACCTTAGTCCTAAGCTAGAGTCTATGCCATGACCAGGTAGGAGGCACAGGACTCTCCAGATATCGTTGCAGGTGCGCTATTTATTTATGCTCATGAAGCATTTGCATTACTAGATCCAGGATCTACGCATTCATTCATCGCACCACATCTGGCATCTAAACTGCATTGTGATAGGGAGCTATTATAGTATAGACTAGAGGTGAGTATACCGATAAGTAGTAATATAGTGAGATGGTGAGACTGTATGAGGTTCCAGTGTCCATTATATCGAGCAGAGATCCTATATTCACTTCGAGAGGAGCTTGCAGTATGCTTTGGGTACTAAGTTGAACTTCAATACATCATTTCATCCTCAAACAGATGGACAGAGTGAAAGGACAATAAAGACTGTCGAGGATATGTTCAAAGCTTGTGTATTGGAGTTCCAAAGAGCTTGGGATCAATATATGGCATTGATAGAGTTTGCCTATAATAACTATTACCACAGTAGTACCGGAATGGCACCGTATGAGGCATTGTATAGTATAAAAGGTCGGTCGCCATTATATTGGGATAAAGAGGGCTTGAAAATGGTTGAAGGGCCAGAGTTGACACAAGATACAATAGATAAGGTGAAGTTGATCCGAAGCCGAATTAGAGTGGCTCAAGATAAATAGAAGAGTTATGCGGATCAACATTGACATGACATGAAGTACAGTATCGAAGACAGAGTGTTTCTCAGAGTGTCATCTTAGAAAGGAGTATTGAGATTCGATAAAAAGGGCAAGTTGAGCCCTAGGAACATTGGTCCTTATAAGATCATTGAGAGGATAGGACCTTTGGCATATAAGTTGGCTTTACCGAATGAAATGTCTCAATTGCATAATGTGTTTCATATGAGTATACTCCGAAGATACCAATCGGATCTAATACATGTGATACTAGCTCAAGAAATTGAGGTTGCTAGTAACTTCAACTATATTGAGGAGTCGATTAAGATAGTGGGATCTCAAATCAAGCAGTTGAGGAATCGAGTTATTCCATTGGTGAAAGTCTTTTGGAGGAATCACTCAACTAAGGAAGCAACTTGGAAAACGGAGGAGCATATGAGGAGACAATATCCCCACATGCTCGAACAATCAAGTAAGAATTTCGAGGACGAAATTTCTTTTAAAGAGGGGAGAGTTGTAACATCCCATTACCTGTGGGGAGGTTAAAATAGTAAATATGAGATATTACTAAGATATTAGAAATGCATCTCATGTTCATGCATTATATGATATACATATACACGTGAATATTGAATTTTTTGCACATAAAAATAATTGTACATGCATTCATTGATAATTCTGGGTATAACTAAATTGTGGTTTATGTGTATTAAAAATTTAATTAGTGAGTATATTTGTTAATTTTTAATTTTGGTAAATTTTAGGAATAATGTCCGAAAATGTTAGATATTATTGTACTAGAAAAAATGCCAATTGGCAAGTAAATTGATGTATGAAAATTAGAAATAAAAATAAATGACGATGAAGAAATTTGGGAGTTGACTTCAGAACTTTAGAGATAATGATTTTTGAAAATTCAGAGAAAAATTGGAGAAAAATATGGAGAAGATTTAATTAGTTAATTGATAAAAAGCCACAGAAGTTAGATAAGTGACAAGTGTTACTTACTTAGTTAAGTTATCACACGAGTGTGTTGGTCTTATACTATACACTTTCATTTGAAAGACCAAGCACTATATACTTGTATTAGATTCTTTGTAGCCTTCTTCCCCAAGTTTCTTTCATTTACACAGAGTTTTTCATCAAACATCAACCAAAATTAAACTTTGCTTTCCTTTATCTTCTACCACTCCCACTTTGTTATCTATTTCTTTTCCCTTAAGAAAACTTGACCCAAACCATCTGCAAGATGAAGTACGTGGTTGCATAAGGATTAGGGCTTCTTGATATTTGAAGATTTTGGAGTTTTAACAAGTAAGTATCGTGGTAATCCTTGTGAGAAGTAGGAATATGAGATCAATTTGATGATTTATTTGTCATTACATGATCATGGAAATAATGGCCATCTTCATGAACACTGTACAAATAAAATAAAAAATATGGATATAATGTTATTTTGTGTTTGATGATTACTCTGTGATCAGATAGCGTAGAAATGATTTTGAGTTAGAAAGAACCATAAAAATATGCATGACAAGAGTACAGAGATATGGAAAGTTGATAGTGAAACATATGCTCTGTTTTCCTTTTTCACTGTGTGTATATATATATACGTACGTGAGTATTTTGAGTGTTTTTTTAGATGATTTAAAATGAGTTTAGAGTTAAGGGATAGTTGTAAGGTGGTTTCTGGAGGTGAGTAAGAATGATTAAAGTGATAGTTGAAGGAAGAAAATGAGGAGAATGCAGAAAATGAAAATATAGAAAAATGTCAGTGAAGAAATATCGAAAATTATGATATATGTGAATGAGGTTCTGTTTTGATATTTGTGTGTAATCATAGTTTTTTATCTATTTATGAATGTGTTGAGCTGAATGGGAGTTGAAATTGTGAAATGAAAATGGAGAATGTAAAAGGAAAGTGCAAGAGAATGAAAGAAGAAACACAGAGAATGAAGAAGATGAGTGAATGAATTTTCTGTTTTTGATGTATGTGTTTTAATCTGAAATTTGGAGTTGTTGTGAATGATTTTATTTGAATGGAAGTCAAAAATGGGGTTGAGAGGAGTTAGGGAAGTTGGTTTGAAAGAAAAGTAAGAATTTAAGTTAGAGAAGTCGGTTTAAAATAAAAGAAAGAAAAGAGAAAAAGGGGTAAAAATGTGGTCTAAAACTGCTATGATTAAACTATATTGATCTAGGAAGATTTTGACAAAATTGTGTTCATGAAAGTTGTATATCTTTCTTTTAGCTTTTTATTGATATAAAGTTTGAAATTTTTAGATTTCTGGATTGAAAGTTATGGAGGTTAGAAGTGAGGGAGTGCAACTGGGAAGTCGCGATCACCTATTCGCGATCGAGACTTTCTATTTTATTTTTCTTCTCTCACACCTGTGACTCCTCTCATCACATCCGTAATTTTTCTTTTGTCACACCTGTGATTTTTCTCTCTCACGCCTATGAACGTCGATGGCTAGACCAGATGTGGGTTTTAATTGTCACATCATGACACTGTGCTCTCTAATAGTCCAACCTTCTTTTTCTATATTTGTCACACTCGTGACTTTTCTTCCTCACACCTATGACTTATCCTCCTCACATCGTGAGTGTTGATTGTTGGACCATGGTTGATTGTGCTCTCTAATGGTCTAATGCACCCGAGAGCACTTTGCAAACTGAACAGTCTTGCTTCTTTTGACCATAACTTCTTCTCTAGACCTCCAAATGACTTGCTTCTTGAACCAATAGGTTCCTAACATATTATTCTACCTCCCCATAAAAATTGGTAGAATTATGAATTGAGTTGGAAAAGATTGATTGAATGAAAGTGAGGGAATCTGTTGGAATAGTATAAACTGGTATGATTTCACTAAACATGCTTGGGTATTTCGGTTATATCTTGATCTTTAGATTTCCAAATGAGATTATTTTTTATTTGGAGTAAGCTAGAGACATAGGGATACAAATTATCTGAAGAAATTAAATTTTAATTCAGTTTGTAGGACTTTCAATTTCTGCATGGAAATTGAGTATAATGTACTGTTTCAGAATGAGAACAGTCTGAAAATATTTGGAGAATAACATTCAAAATACTAAACCAAATTGAATGATTTTAGTCTCATTAGAAACTTGAGAGATAGGAGAACAGTGTTCTAGAACAGAGTATTACCAAATTACTTCATTTGAATTGTCTAAATGATCAAAAACAGTAGACCTGAAAGTCAATTTTTGGGAGAAATCTGAAATGATTCATTTGGTTATGAAAGTAGATTCAAAATGTTTATTTGAGGTATAAACCCTACGTGAAAATGATACTTAAGTGAGTTTTGATATTGGATTGATTTTTTGATGAGAATGATGGAAAAAAATACCCGGAATTGTCATGGACATGCATTGTGCATATTTCATATACATATATAATTGTGCAACTTGTGATATTTGTGTATTGCTTGTTATAGAGGAGCAACTAGAATGCTAACCTCCGGACGTTGCCGGAACTTTCAAGAATTAACTTCGGGAGCAACTTGTGAGTAACCTAGATGGTTTCACTCAATTAATTGTTTGTTTTATATTATGTTTGAATTATGGAATGAATGTGACTTGATTGTGTTGATTCCGGACAATGAAGGTCCGATGATTGTGATATATGAATGAGATATTGAAGTGTCACTTAAATGTGAATGTGACAAACTAAATGTTTCATGACATGATTGATTATGAGAGATGCATTCCATACATGAATGCATAATTAGATAATGAGATTTGTGACCTGAGTAGCCACCGAAAATGAACTTAAAGCTCACAATTGTGATTAAGAGCCAAAGGCTCACTATGTAAAATGAGCCCTGTATTCCCAACGAATAAAGGACAGTATAAATGAGCCCAGTATCCACAACGGACATAGGACAGTTTAGACACTCGGTCACAACAACGTAATAATTGGAAAAAAAAGTCACATGACCATTTCATATGCATTTTATTAAGCATGATTGATTAATTGAAATGCAAAATTGTCTATTCTTGAGTGAGAATGTGATATGTGATCAATTATGCAAAGTTGTGAAATATATGTTATATGTATTGATGTGATACATGAATTGAGTGAACTATCGTTGATGGTTACCTCATTGAGTTCGCAAAACTCACCAAAACTGTAACGTTTACTTTTTTGGACCAAGAGACGATTTTAGCTACTGAGGGACTACAAGCAGTGTAGACTTGTACTTTTGGAAAAGAGAAGAAATGGCTTAAAGGTCGGTCAACTGGATATGGACAGATTACATAGAATTTGTGTATTTTCCTCTTTTATGTAACACATTTTTGTATTAGGCTATGATGTTGTGTTCGTATGGATGTTGAAAGATACAATGTAGACATTCAGTGTTTATGAAATGAAAAGAAGAAAATTGGTTTTAAAATATTGGGTTTTTCCTTATGAGGTCTTTTAAGAGAATAAAGATAGTTGATGCCATGTTAAGTGAATGTTATGATTGAACGTAGCGCACCATTGTCATAAGCTATATACTGGAATGTCCGCAGGGTGTTCTGGTATGTATCCTATAGTAACGGGGCGCTACAATAGGTGGTATCAGAGCATGGTTTGGCATCCATAGGGATATATAAGAATGTTAAGTATGAAATAACGTGAGAAATGCAGATAATGAATAAAGTTATTATTTATTATAGGTCATCCGCCATAGGTGATCAAGTGGGGGAACCAGCTGACCTAGGATTGGTAGGAACCTGTAGGGAGTCCTTGGTACCTCAACCAGAGAAGATGCCTCCTAGAGTTCCCAAGAGAAGGGAGAGGAGTTATGATAGGCTATGGAAGCAGGAGGCTGTGGATTTCTATGGCAGTATAAACCCTGTTGAGGCCGAAGGGTGGTTAGAAAAGACGGAAAGGGTTTTTGATCAGTTGGACTACGAACCAAACGAGAGGTTCGACTATGCTTACTGCAGGGCCCAGCCTATCAGTGGTGGAAGACTGTCCCAAACAGTACCACTAGGCCTTACCACCTAAAGTGGGAAGACTTTCTGAGAGTTTTTAGGGACAACTATATGCCCAAGATCTACTTGAACCGGAAGATGAAGAAGTTCCTGGACTTGAAGCAGGGTAGGATGTTAGTGGCAGAGTATGAGATCATATTCAACGAGCTAATGGGGTACGCTACTGCTTTGATTCCTACAGAAAAAGACAAGTTTAGGAGGTTTGAGGATGGACTTAATAGGGAGATCAAAACAAGGTTGGCAATTTCAAACTTAAGTAGTTTCACTAAATTAAGAGCTACTTCTATCAGGATTGAGCAGCTACTGAAAGAGAGACAAGCAGAAACTGGGCAAGGGTCCAAAACGAAGAGGTCTAGTGAGAGTCATAGTGATTTTGTCAGAAGATTCAGTAAGCGCCAGAACAGAGCTTTCAGACCACCAGCTGGATCAGGGCAGTCAGGATTCAAACAAAGTGGTGGTTTTGTACAGTCCAGCAGTGGAAGAGGTACAGCGCAAAGTCAGTTGCCTCTGTGTGAGCATTATGGGAAGAGGCACAATGGTGAGTGCTAGAGACTGTCTGGAGCGTGCTTTAGGTGTGGCTCTTTTGACCACCAGATTAAAGATTGTCCTGCTACTTTGGGAGCTCAATCTGGTATGAGTGGGAGATCTAGGAGTGATGCTACGGTTCAGCAAAGTCGAGGTAGTGGGTCCGAACAGAGGAGCAATGGCAGAGGTAAAGTGAGCTTTGGGAGTCCTTTTGTCAAGACTGAGGTGCGGAGTAGCTGACCCTAGTCCTAAGCTAGAGTCTATGCCATGATCAGGCAGGAGGCCCAGGACTCTCTGGATGTCGTTGCATGTGCGCTATTTATGTATGCTCACGAAAAATTTGCATTACTAAATCTAGGATCTACACATTGATTCATCACACTTTATCTGGCATCTAAGCTACATTATGATAGAAAGTTACTATAGTATGAACTAGAGGTGAGTACATCGATAGGTAGTACTATAGTTATAAGAGAGGTCTGTAAGGGGTGTTTGATTCAGATTAATCAAGTAGAGTTTGAGGCAGATTTGATTTTATTACAGCTGAGAAAGATAGATGTTGTCCTAGGTATGGATTGACTTATTGCTCATAAGGTTGTTATGAACTGCTATACCAAGGAGGTAGTACTAGAATCTCCTAGTTAGCTAAGAGCGGTCTTCAGAGGAATTAGTCAAGCAGTACCAGCCAGGATGATATCCTTCATGAGTGCATTGAAGTTGATGCAAGGAAGATGTGAGGCTTATTTGGCCCACTTCATTGATACCAGAGATGAGCAGAATATGCAGGACATTCCCGTGATTAGGGAATTTTTACATGTGTTTTCCGCCGAGCTACCTAGTTTACCTCCAAATCGGAAACTGAGTTCATAATTGATCTAGTTCCAAGTGCTGCTCCTATATCTATTCCTCTATATAGGATGACACCTGTGGAACTGAAGGAGTTTAAGGCTCAGCTACAGAAGTTGCTAGCAAAGGGTTTTATTAGACCCAGTGTATCACCTTGGGGAGCTCCAGTGCTGTTTGTAAAGAAGAAAGATGGGACTTTGAGGTTATGCATCGACTATAGGCAGCTGAATCGGGTGACAATGAAGAATAAGTATTCGTTGCCTAGAATTGATATTTGCTTGATTAGTTGCAAGGAGCTCAGGTATTCACTAAGCTAGATTTGAGATCGGGGTACTATCAGTTGAAGATAACAGAGGCTGATGTACCTAAAAGTGCATTCAGGAGCTGGTATAGGCACTTTGTTAGTGTCGTTATTTTCTATACTTTTGTGTGTTAATTTTCTTTATTATTGAAGTTTGAAGTTGTACTTAATGAGAATTAATTTTGTTTTATTTCAAGGTGGCAACAGGAAATTAAATTGCGATTCAAGCGGAATTAGCTGGAGTGTGTGCGGCGTTTTTACAGAAGAGTCACAAAATTGAATAAAAAAATTAAAATCGCTTACGTTGAATGAGGGGCATGTAAGAAACAAATTAAATGGTAGCAAATTAAAGAGGACAGTGCAGAAATTCACTCAAGACAAGCACATGAAAAAGCAATAAAGGACTTAGGCGTGGGCAGCACAAAAACAAGTGGACCAAGGGATTTTGCTCCATGACAAATGAAGGGGACAGCTGGTAATTGGCTTTAGACTTACAAATAAGAAGGGAAAGTCGCGCACTAAAGAAGCAAAACAAAGGTGGGCTCTAATAATGCAACAAGTGGCAACGTTGAAGGCTTGGCTACAAAACAAGAAAATTGGAGGCAAGTGGGTCACGTAACAAATGAAGACAAAGCAAGTGGAGGGCTTAACAAGACAGCAAGGGAGAAAGCAAATTAAAAACGCAAATCATTAAAAGAATGGCCATCAGGAGGATCAACGCTTCAGACATAAGAGAGGCAGCAAGTATGCACACTGAAGACGTCATTTTTGGGAGGAACGAAAAAAAAATCAATCAAATGGGCAGCAGACACGTGGAGAAGAAACAAATGAAATCAGAGGCATATTAGAGGCAGCTAAGGTGTCATTGTTGGAGGCAATAATTAAATCAAGTGGAGAGCAATTAAATCAACATAACAGGTGGCATGTTTATTGGGAAGTCGACGCTACAATGAGTAGGGGACAAAATAGCAGCAATTTCAAGTGAAGGAACGCAAGCTGGCAGACACCAAATAAAATGATCCAATGATGACCAAGGGGCAACGGCGTCGTGCACAAGGAAGCGTGGAATCAATTTAAATGGAGAAAAGATGAATACATGCGTGAGGAAAACAAGAGGCGGCAGCGCTGGAAATTGAAGAAAATCAAGCATATGGACAGATGGACACAAAACAAGGAACGCAGACGACGCATGGAGAGCAAACAGCAAATTAAATGAAGGAATTGTCCAAGATCAAAAATCAACAACAGCG
>JANKOE010000006.1:57636479-57664722 GCA_026284465.1 Erythroxylum citrifolium
AAACTAAGGCATAAAAATCCTAATTACCATAAGATACACATGCTGAAAAATTCTAAGGCTTGGGAAAACTTGCATTTAAAATTACATAACCTCATCCATACTCTAAACTATTAACATCAAAACTTATCTCAATAACCAACAAAATTCGAAGTTCTTCTTATCTATATGAAACCCACAAAAATCAGATTTGCTTCCACTTTCAAATCCCTTTTTCTTTTCCATTTTACTCTTAATGAACCCTTTTACACCTTAAGCATGAAAGGCTAAATTCAAACACAAAACCATGAATTAACCAATGATCAACATGCTGGAAATTTTTTAAAGAATGCAAATCTTGATTTAAAACCCATCTCATTTTACCTATACCTTTTTCAAACAATTAACATCAACACCTATCTATAAAACCAACTAATTTGGCAAATCCCATGCCTAAAAGTTACCTATCACAATCTGATTTTTTTCCCTTGTTATTTCTTTTCTTCTTCCTTCATATTCACACTTCAAACCACCATATTGAGCAAAAATGCAAAACTCTCACATATTCACTATGCTGGAATTTTTTTAAAGCCTCCATTCTCTTCTTCTTTCTTTTCTTTCCTACACAATTCACTCTTCTTAAACCTTCCTTTCTAAGCAAGATCATGAATTAACAAAACCAAAAACCAGGAATTAACAAACATAAACTATGCTGGAAAATTTAAGACCAAAGGAAAACATGAAATTTATTCAACATCACCTTACCCAAATCTTATCTCCACCTTTAGCATCAACACTTATCTATATAACCAACAAAATTTGAAAATCTCTAAGCTTAGAACCACCACGAAAATTCTGGTTTTACTTAACTTCCACTACTCTTCCTCTTTCCTAGTTTTTTCATAACATAACTCTTCAATCCACCATTTAAAAGCAAGAAAAGCAAAACTAAAACAATAAAACCATAAATTTCGAAACTCTTACCTTAAGATGAAACCCACGATTTCTTTCTTCTTGATTCCAATGGATGGTTAAGCTCTTCCTTTCTACTTTCTTCTTAAAGAAACTCTTAGCATCACTTTTCTCAAGCTAGAAAATCACAAAACTTACCTCTTCTTCTTCTTCTTCTTCAACCGAAACTCACACTCTCTCTCTCTTGTCTTGTATTTTCGTAACCCCTCTTCCTTCTTCAAGACTCTCACAAACACTTTTCTAAACCAAAATAAACGAAAGCCCTAACCTCTCTTCTCTTCTTCTTCTCCCTTTGTCTTAGCTGAAACCTCCATTCCTCTTCTCTTCTTTGAAATTTTCGAATGCTTCCCTTCTTTTCCTTGGTGGTTTCGTGAGTGTTCTAGAAAAATAGCTTAAGAGACTCTAACTTATCCCATGCTAAAACGACACACTTCATGCCTCTCCTTATTCTAGCATTTTCGTCCATCACTTTCATCCAAACGACACTCCAATATGCTTCTTTCTTCTTTCATTTTATTTCCTTCTTTCTCTTTTAATTGCACATGATATGGACCCAAGCCCAAATGCCATCTTCCCTCCTTACTACTTAAATTTCGTGGGCCTCCTCTTAACACACAACAATCCCCCATTTAACTTCCTTCCTACTTCATTTAAATGTTATATAAAAGGCTATTTACACTACTCAAAGCCCACTCAAGCCCAAGCTTCTATCTTTCTTTTTAATGCTTTCTCCTTTTCTTTCCTACTTGATCCTTTATTTGCCACTTAAATGGACCTAGCCCACTTAAATGCTTCTTTTACTTCTTCATTTATAAGACATGCCAAAGGGCTAAAAACCCACCTAATATACCTTAAGCCTTAAAACCATACCTAATTTACTCTTTCAATTCAACTCATTATTTTTTTAAAACAATTCAAACAACTTATAAATCTTTTTAATACTAACAATATATCACAAGTAACAATTTATCAATAAATCACATGTCACTAAATCCCTTCATTTAATAATCAAAACCTACACAATAAAATCCTCAATTTATTCCAACCAAATTAAAAAATATCAAATGAAACCTCAAAATAATTTAAACATGACTCAAAATAATTTAAACATGCTTAATGCGAATCGGGGCCCAACATTAGGACTTAGAGCATTTCTAATTGTCCGTGTAGATATCAAATCGTTTGGAATTCAAGAAAAGATAGAGAAGATGAAAATGGATGTACATTATGCTTAAGAGAAAACTGTCAATTTTTTGTAAGTATTATACTCAAAACTAGTAGCTACAAGTCTTTTATACATTGAACAAACTACCTGTACTGTAGTGTAACTTACATATTTATCACAGACCTTGGTCATATTCAACCTTAGCATTGGAACGGGAACAATATATTGCTTCTTGATCTTCCATGTTACCAAGGAATATATGATAGCCAATCAACTTTTAATTTATGTCCTACAATTAATTGGTTAATTATAGTTTAGTAACATAATTATTTAAAGGTGTTCTTTATATTATACATAGTAGATGTATATAATAAAGTTTATGGGATAAATGTACATTGCAAATATAATTATGATAAGATCATCATTATGAGATTCATATTGCATTTATGTGTTATTCTTATATTATTCCTAATCATTGTTTTTATTAAGATCAAACATTAATAAGATGTAAAAGGACTAGTACTAATATGTTTTTCCTTATAAAAAAATTAATTGATCTCATAAACTAAAGTATGAAGATACTTAAACAAACGTATGGTGCTTGTTAGAGAACAAGTTTAATGAATTGACCCCATATGAGAATTTTATTTGGAACATTACTTGTATGCCTATAGAAATTGTTATAGAGATGATTGTATAAGTGATTATTTGACTTGAGATTTATAAATATCTCATATAGATATTGTTATATTTTGATACTGCTTATGGCTTATTCTAGTCAAAAGTAGCTTAGTCAGTTAGTCATTGAATATAACATGAACTATTATGGCGATAGTTGAGTGATAAATATAAGATTCTTCACCCTAAAGTGATTAGGAAAAATGTATCGTTGTTCTCTATTGATTCAAAAAATCCTTGGTCAAAGTGGAATAATATTTTAAAAATAAGTTTTCAAATGTCATTAATTGAATGAATTACTATAGTAGAGAACTATATGTCATCAATTGAATGAATTACTAATAGTGGAGAACCAACATAATTGGACTCAAATAAAGTAGCATTACTTATATGCTTTGTGTTTAATCAAAATATTATTTGGTGAAATTATTAAATTATACAGAAAAATCATGCAAAAAAAAGTTTAGTCAAAACCACTTTGACATTTCGAAATATTTAGGTAATTATGATGCATTGCTAGACCTAAATCTTGATCTATGGATATAAATTATATAAGTAGAGAGTTAAAAATAAAATAAAGGAGTTTAATTTATCTAATCCTAAATATAATTTAGGTTATAATTTATAAATACTATCAACATATTTAAAAACTTAATAGGTCACACAAAAAGAATGAGTTGAAAAAAAGAAATATTTTTTAATCAAGTTGGATTTGATTATGAAATTTAAGAAATGTTATGATTAAATATGAGATATTTAATAAATAAGGACTAATATAATATATTGAATCTTATTTAGGTACAACTAGTGTTTAATCAGCATTAATTATAATTATAATTTTATTTTAGTTAATTAATAATATGTCCAAAATTTGATAGTAAGGGAAACATAATATATATATTAATTAAAACATAGGAGTGTTATTTGATAGTTTTTAAAAATGAAAGATTAATATGATAGTTTGTCAAACCCTAAAGAGGTTCTAAGGAATTAACCCTAAATTTTTATTTACAAGATATAAAAATCTTTTCTTTACTCAAATTCTTGATATCTTGATTAAAGTTTAAAATTGATAAGTAATTAATTCACACTTTGAAATTGTTTCACTAACAATTTACTATTAATTTAATATTTTGATATTATTTATAATGGACTTGGATTTAAACTTTAAAAGTGTTTAGTAAATAAAATTAGTTATGAATTAATTAGCATAATAAATTGAAATGTTAGGGGCAATATTAATCTTTTATACTTGATTTCAATTTTATCATTTTAATAAAAATTGTAATATCTAAGAACTATTCCTCCTGTAAAGTCGCTAACATTGCACATAAGTTTAAACAAAAAACTATAATTGGTTGCCTATATAATTGGTGTTGATACTAATTTCTTTTACAAACTATTGAATGTCTATATAATATGTACCAATAATATGAAGTATTGGAAGTGGGAAGATTGAACTCCAGAGTGGTCACCCAAGTTATGGAGCAACTCGGTGCAAACACCAAAGGAAGGTAATGGTAGGAGTTATTTTAGTTGCTTACATTAAATTTGCAGCTTCTGTTTCAGGTCATCAAAAGGAAATATCTCCAAATTCAGGATGATGAAATTCAACCAAAACCAAAGGCAAGCCACTCCAAGTCAATTTAAAAAAGAGTTAGAGATCTTCAGCATTCCATAGATCATCAAAGTAGTAGAAAACAAGAAGATCAGTATGTAGCATATCAAAAGGTACACCCGTTGACCCTTTGGAAGGAGCTCAGATTAACTTGCAAATGGAGCAAAAGAAAAGTCGACGGTATGACAGATAAGGATGGAGAATCATCAAAGGGTGCTAAACAAAAAGAGATGGAGAAGTTGAAATTCTGTTTATGCAAGGTCTGTTTTCTATTCGGGGAAAGATGATTGTAGAGAAGTGGGGTTCAACCAAGATATATCAAGACCTTGAAAAGAGATGCTCTACGAGTGTAGTATACAAAGAGGCAAGATCGGAAAGATTGGGTATAGGGTATGAAACTCGACTTGACAGAGAAAACTGACAATCATGGAAGGTTTCATAAGCCCAGTTAAAGTAAATGAAGAATGGGATAAAGAATTAATGGATGCAAGGATCAGGATGAAAGGTAGTATATGCAGCAGACAGCAAAGGAAGTTCATACAACAGGGAAAAGTTGTCCTTGTTAACATTGTAATCTAGCAAGAGATATCGGTAGGCATTGGAAAGAGTTTTTACACCTTTTCAGGCGTTACCATGACAGTTTTTGGGTGGGTTGATAACCTTGGGATTGGTATGAGATTGGTTTTTTGTACAATCTTTGCCTATGTACATAACCCCTTATTTTCATAATTTATTATATATTTGATTTATAAAAAAAAATTATTGTTACATCCTTATTCAATAAGTTGCAGAAGGGTTGAGATATCTCAGATAAATCTTTAATAGATCTCCCATAGAAACCTTCATGTCCCAAGGCACTTATATTCCTCTTTTTATTAAGAGAAGGTGGCATCTTGTCCATTACTTCTATATTCTCTTCATCTACCTTAATCTTATGTGATAAGATCTTATTACTTAAAATAATTTTTCCCTATATTACAAAGTGACACTTCTCCTAATTTAATACCAAATTAGTTTCCTTAATGCACTATAAAATGTTATTCAAATTTGTTAAGGAATCATCAAAAGAGTTCCCAAAAATTAAAAAAATTATTTATAAACACTTTCTTGCCTTTTTTTTAATAAAATCAGAAAATATAGACATTATTGCACTAAACTCACCCATGAACCATCCAAAATAATATAGATTATCATAATATCTAACCACTTTAGAATTCAGTCCTAGTGACCTTTTTCATGTTAAGGTTTGGCCTTCTTTGATTTTCAATAATCGGATTATACATTTATTTCTTTAAAATCTTATCTTTCAAATCTTGTGCATGCAAATGAAGAGTTGATCCATCAAATTTTAGATATAGTCCACCTAATTATCTTTCATTAAGAATATATACAACAATTTAACAAGTTTATCATTAGATAAGTAAGCATTCATGATAATAGGCAATATTTCATTATCCCTTAAGAAAACATAGTCTAGATATAGGGACAATGGTTTCAATTTCAATATAGGGGCTACACATTAGAAGAAGGAGGAAGTGTTTTACCTTTACCAAAATCCTTAAAGCTTTTACCTTGAATGTTGAAGTTTGCTCCCTCTACTTTAGCTACTATGGTTACTATTTTTTCATCATATTGATTTGGTGTATCTCTATTCAGTAAGAGTTATTTTATATGGCCTTTTTCAAGTTCATGTTCGAAGATTTCTCTAATTAGTAAATCATGACAATCAATGTTATAAGTATGATGAGATAAAACAAATTATCTAGTTATGTTTTTTGAATTAAACTTAACTTTTTCATTTGTCATGTTTAATAATAGCCTACCATTTTCACATTTGTTAGTCTTATGGTAGCCAAGAAAGGTCTTCCTAAGATAATGCAAACTTTAGTATTCTTTTCCATATCTAGAATAATGAAGTGAGTATGAATAAAGAACTTTTTGACCTTAACTAACACATTTTCTAATAAAACTAAAAGGTGTTTAATATAATGATAAACTAATTACAAAGTTAAAATTATCAATGTCAAATTTTAAGGTCCTAACTTTTTAACAATTGATCAAGGTATTAAAGACATGTGGAACCCAAATTACATAAATCTTTAG
This sequence comes from Erythroxylum citrifolium, assembly GCA_026284465.1. NCBI lineage: Eukaryota > Viridiplantae > Streptophyta > Magnoliopsida > Malpighiales > Erythroxylaceae > Erythroxylum > Erythroxylum citrifolium. The sequence continues at coordinate 57,642,992 of JANKOE010000006.1, forward strand.
ATAGATTAGCATTATAGATAGTGCAAAAAATAGAACTCCGTAAATCCTTAAGTTTTGGTGGTAGTTTATTATGGATTATGACATTTAGTTCGACATTCAAGGAAATGTTCATAAACTCCTTCAATATTATCTTTTTAACTATGATCTCTTTGAGAAACTTGGTATAGGTAGGTATTTATATAAAGGCATCTATAAATGAGATGTTTATGTGAAGCTACCTAAAGACCTCCAAGTACCTTTTAAATGATGTATTTATTTTATTATAATTAAGCATTTGAAGGAAAGGAATGAAAGCCACATACTATTGGACCTTTTCTTAGATGACCTTCTCATTGCCTTTATCGTTTGCCTATTAAACCCTACCTCCTTATGGTTATCATTTGATTACCTAATCTCCTTACCATTTCTCAATTTCACCGACTTACATTGCTCGTTTATATTGCTTGATAAGGATTCTTTCCTCATAGAATTGAAATAATTGATTAGCTACCTAATTTGATGTTTCAAATTTTTATTTCAAGTAGCTATTAAAGAAATTTTTGCTTTAAAATTTTCAAATATCTCTATAGTCATTTTTGCTAATATCTTATTAGCAAACTCCCAATATGGCTTACTTTATTATTACTATTAGGGTTTTGTTGAAATCTTAAAATATTACTTTGTCTTTGTCCTTCTGCTCTTAATTAGTTGCTCCAACCAAAGTGTGAATAATTTCGCCATTCTAGAATATATATGTTGTTTTATTGATAATTTTGTTGTCATTGGTAATTCTACAAGTAGTCCATGTGCTCTATTGGCTTAGTAAAATGGTTGCCCACTTGACATTCATCGCTAATACGACCTCCTAACTCATAACCCAATGCTTGAGTTGGACTTATAGATCAATTTAAGTTATCAATTTTTCATATAAGTGTTTCTACTTGAGTTGCCAACATTATGACCACATCCATATTCTGAATACCTGCTGACCTTAGTGCCCTAACCCTGCTTGATAGCTTATTAGTAGTTATCATAGTCATTTCCTTAATCAAGTTCAAGGCAACTTCAAAAGTATTATTCTTTAAGGTTCCTCCTACTGATGCTTCTACCATTTGTTTTATAGCATAATCTAAACCATTATAGAAAGTATGAAATTGAAACCATGATAGTAGTTCATAATGTGAACACATCTTAATCCGGTCTTTGTACTTCTCTTATGACTTGTATTGGATTTTATTATCTAATTGTCAATAGGTAGAGATATCATTCATTAGTTTAGCACTCTTTACTAGTGGGAAATACTTGGACCAAAAATTTATCCGTTAAGTTATCTCACATGGTGATTGAGGCTATAAGATGTGACTTCAATCACCCTTTATCCTAGATATTACAATGAGAATAGAAACAACCCAATATGATAGTGTTGTTAGATATTACAATAACTTTAAACATGCAACATATCTTCATGAAATTGACAATATATGCATTTGTATATTCATTAAGTAATCTTCTCTCTCTCAAATTGTTCGTAAACGCATATTCTCAATCTTTGAATCTTTTCCAAAAGCTACGAAAAATATATTCTTGTCATACACCAAAAGTCATACACCTATAGTTAAATTTGTATAAACACAAAAAAAATCAATAATTAAATAAAAAATTGAAATAAATATAAACAAAATAAATAGATTAATAGTTCTCAAATCTCTTCAATATTGCACATATTCCCTAATAACTTTATGTATATTTTATATATATCCTTTCTATTTTAATGCAAGAGTAAGGCAAGTAGACCTATCATTATGTAATAGTAAAGTGGTAGTAGGGATCGATCTCACAAGAGATGAATATAACTACTAAGTTTAATCTTCTCAATATTACGTAATTAATAATCAATTAGGTCTTTTATTGAATGAATTTAAAAATGAATAAAAAATGTAAACTAATTTGGATCACTACTAGAAAACTGAAATAATAATCAATAAAGAGAATCAATATGAATAAAAAAGAGTTCCCTTCTAACTTCATCTTGCATCCTCGATTCAATTATAGGGATTCTACTTTTTAGACCAATGAACTTTCCTAAAACAATGATCTATCATCCATCAAGGTATAACCACCTATCTCCATATTAATTGACCAACATATATATCTAATTAGCTACCCTCAAAATGTACTAGGTTCTTTAAAACCTCACAACAAGTTATCCTAATGTTAGAAGAGTCACGTAGGTCTATATCTAGATCCTCATTGAATCCTTAATATATGTTCCTAGTTTGAATGTCGTTTCGATTATATTTGTATATGAATTCTAATTAAATCTAAGTTATCACTTGTATAGGATCAATATTAATATTAACACACATAAATCTCAAACATATAACTCTTTATGAAAATTGAAATCAAAACATACAAGAATCCATTAGGGTTTCATCTACTATAGACATAAATAACTAATTATAAAATAACTTTGAAATAATTTTTCTTAAAAATAATGAAAGAAGCCACTGTTAAACCATGTCTGATGTGCAGTGTACATGTAGTTCAAAAATTATAATTGAATAGCTCATTCAGTTGACTAATCCTATGACCAAACATCCTATGAATATCTGTTTTATGGTATTACACGTTTTATTGAAATCTTACCAACAACCTTTTTGGCCTCACCGAACACCTTGCATGTGTTTTATATATGACTTAACTTTAATTTTCGTTAAGCGTTGATCTCACTTCGAAAGATTGTTGAGCAGCATCCAAGATGCGGTGGCTTGGGCAGCACAGGTTATTAGTTCAGGGAATCCCTACCCAGAGGTGCAAAATACATTTATGAAGGCTTCATTATGTTCATAGTTGACTCGTTTCTCAATTCATGGGCCTTTGAGACAATAACATAGCAACAAATGCATACAGCGTACCACAATAAATTTGAAAGTTTGTCATGTTCCAACTGTATTAAGTCCATGGTAATTACCCAACTATATGGGTGTGTACATAATGCGGTAAAGAAAACGACCAACAGGCCATAACCTTACTGATATAGACATAAATGGCCAGAAAGACAAGCTTGTCCTTCTTCCATACATTGCAAAAGGTAAATGAGACGAGAAATGAAGGTCTCAAAAGCACCAAGAGCTAGAGGACTCGTAAAGCAGCAGCAGTAATTAGGCAAGTTGCTCAAGTTAAACTCACTACAACATCCCAATTACGTGTCTTTACTCTCGTTACTGGAAAAAGGCACAATTATTGTGTATATCCCCACACCTGATCTTCAGACCGTGTAGGCTTGTTGAATTGTATCTATGTCGAGGCCTTTCAATCTCACCACTGATTCTACATGACCCTTGAGTGTGTGAAGCTCCCTCAACCTGCAACCACGTACACATAATTCAAAATTTGGAGAATTCCACCAAAAGCAGAGAAGTTTCCAATGAACCAAAAGCCAACATATGTAACAAAGATTCAAAATAACTTATTAGGAAGCTGACAACATTTCACACCATCTGGCAGGCTTACTTTATGATGTGATAACTCCTTATTCCTACAGCAAGGACTACTCCTCAAATAGAAAATATGAGTTCATCAAAAAGATAATATTTTAAAAAGGTAAGATTCTGCCAGATGTGCTTCTCACAATTCTTCAAATGCCCCATAAGTCAATGCAAGACAAAACGGCATTCAGGTACATAACCATGTATGAAGCTGAAAAGACGGACTGCTAAAATTCCAGCATACCTTGCTATTTCAGCTCTCCTTTTAGCTTCTTCAGCCATCTGGTTGAGCTCTGTGAAACGAGTCCGGTCAGTGAACATCTTTGTATCTGGTGGCTGCAACCCATGCAATGTTCTTTGTGCGTGTGCCCACTGAAGCTCACGTTGTTCCTTGCCGAAATCCTTTTGCCTTGTGAAAGCAATCTACAAATCGAGAAAATTAATCACAGGAAAAAAGATTAGACACATACAATAAACATGCAGACTTAAAACGTCAGTCTGCTCTAAGGAACCTGGACAAAATTCAATGCAACTAGTACCCTTTGCTCAATGACAAGATCCCAGGCTCTTCCACTCAAAGCATATCTTATAAAAAACTTAATGAAGTCGAGTGGTATGTAGAAGATGATGTTATAAAGCCAAATGACACCTGCCCAACCCCAACCAATCCCTTCAATAGCAGCAAAGCTCCAATTTGCATAGACAGCAATTAGAGTGGCAATCTGCAGAAAATTGAAGGTTTAGCATTTCAGTTTCACTAGAGTTGCTTGAGCATCTATATACAAATGAACAGGAAATGGCCTCACCAGCTGAGCAATCACAAAAGCTACTACAAGCAGTAGCCCAGGACGTTCAACAAAAGACCAACTTCTAGACCGTGTCACGAATATAAGTGCCTGACTGATGATGCTCACTTGCAAATAAATAGCTGATGCAAGCTTGCGGAAGTCATCATGGGCAGTTTTCTCCAAAGTTGACACACCAAAGACCCTCTGGAAAATTAACAGGAGCACATATTAACTGTTGAGTACAGGGAAATAAAATTCACAGCTATATGTGACAAAACATAAATCATGAACAAATACATGCTGATACTTTAGTTAAGAAACTTGCAAATTAAAGCTTAGAACAGTATGTACAAGACATCAGACATCCCCATCTTAACTAACTTGTTTTCAACTGCAGGTGATATATCCCTCATTTGTTCCAGTTACTCTAGTCTTAAAGAGTATTCTTGTGAAATATTATGCCCAAAAACAAAAACGCAAAGAACGCAAACAAACTTAAGCATTTAGACAGATTTTGATCTGATATATTTGCATTGTATATTTATCCATAAAAATTCATGGCTTAATAAATTTTATGTCATCTTACTGGGAAGAAGTCTGTTTTATATGCCGCCCAAAAGAATATGACTGTCATCATTGCAAGGTAACTACCAAGAACAATTCCAGTGGTAAAAATCTCTGCTAGCTTCCAGCTGTCTGGCATGGGAGATGGTTTCACTCTATCCTTTGAAATTGTCATAATGGTACCTGAAATTACATAGTTCTAATAGTTAATGAACGAAGACATGCTATGATCAAAACACCAATCTATCAACCATAGATAATGAACTTTCCGATTCCTAACAATTAGCACAAGAGAAAAGTTTCAGCTATAGTAGCTGAAATGCTACATGTTTAGCAACAACCTGTGACAAATATCAAACTGAATTCCTAGTTATACATTTCAACCAAACCAATACCACCAACAGCATATTTTCAAGTACATTTCAGGACTATTTCTCAATACAATAGTTGGTCCTCGTATATGTGTGTGTGTGGGTGTACATGTCACAGGTACAAAATTGCAAAAGTGGGAAAAGAAAATAACCAACCATCATTGAGAATGGCAATGATAAGCACCATAAATGGTGGAAAATCAAACTTCCATATTAGGGCCAATAGCATGAAACCAAGCTGCCACAAGTTCAATAAAAGAAAATCAGTAACAGAAATGATGAAAATTTTCAATGAGATAGCTTTCTCATAATTCAAATGCAAATAAGATCACATGATAGAAAAGTTTCATCTATATTACTAGCAAAACTAGTTGAGGCATTTTTCAAAAAGAAAAAAAAGTTGAGGCAGCCTAACGTACCACAATACGAATAGTAATAGAAACTGCATAGATCTGCAAAAAAAAAGAAAATGAAAAAACAAAAAATTAATAGGTAATAAAAAATTGTAATGCTAAAAAGGGCACAGATAAAACAACATATTGCAAAAAAAACATCCAGAACAATAGTGTCAACATTTCTAAATAAGTTTGTCCATGAGAAAATCACGAGTCAACACTTACTGTGTAATTTTTCATCCTCTGGAATATTGCCCGACTTGTCAAGACAGCACTTATGATAACACTAAGGCCAGGCTCAGTGAGGACAATATCAGAAGCACCACGAGCTGCATCAGTTGCATCAGCAACAGCAATCCCTATATCAGCCTTCTTAAGAGCAGGTGCATCATTAACTCCATCCCCAGTCATCCCACAGATATGTTTTCTAGCTTGCAAGCGTTTCACAATCTCATATTTGTGTTCTGAAATAACACCATATATCAAACTAGTTAATTCTGCATACCTTTGTTGGACTTTTGGCCACAACTAGTTATTAGCAAGGAACGCTAAATCCAAGATTTGAATCCAATGGACCAATTTATTGAATACCATTAACCAGCTGGATATCCAAAGTGAAAGTAAAATCAACTACTAAGGGGAAAATGTAAAAGAAATTACCAGGGAAAACACCAGCAAATCCATCAGCTTTCTCTATCAGTTCATCAATTGGTAAAGCACAAATAGACTCATCCTTGTCCTGTCCTAACAATGCTGATGAAGGGTACATATTGGTTCCCATTCCCAATCGTCTTCCCGTTTCCTTTGCTATTGCAAGCTGATCCCCTGGTAAAAGCCACAAGTTTTAGCAACTTAAAACATGAAAGGTGATATAAATTAACCATTTTTAGAACATGGATGGTATTAAAATTAGAAAAACAACTCAGGAATTTATGGTGAATTTTTTAACAACCAACGTTGCACACTCAGCTTAATGGAAGATGGGAATCCCATACAAATTTTCCTTCAGAAAATTTACAGAACTGGACACTTTGAAGGGGTCCACTTAGAAAAGAACAAACCTGTAATCATTTTCACATTTACACCAAGATTTAAAGCCCTCCTTATTGTCTCTGCACTGTCATGTCTGGGTGGATCAAAAAGAGGCATGAGGCCAATGAACTGCCAGGGGCCTCCAGAACTCTCTTTCCTTCCTTCTGGAACTTCCTGTATAATAGAAGCAAGTAACCAATGAAAAACAATAAAATAAGAAACCTTAAACAATAACAAGGTATAGTAAGAATATAACACATTAAACATAAAACCATAAGGGATTCAAAAGGCTTCCTATTACCTGGTATGCAACAGCAAGGGAGCGTAAACCCCTTTCTGCGAACTTATCAATCACAGCATGAACTCTTCGCTCAATTTCTGACTTGTTGTGCGCAAGGTTTAGAATCTAAAAGGACCAAATTGAAAGATAAGAATTAGTGTAAGAACTCACAAGAGCCAGAGGCCAAGGTGTAAAATCCATGCAATATACCTGCTCTGGTGCACCTTTGCTGACTCTATGCATTTTACCTTCACTGTCAATATAAGTCAAGGCTGTACGCTTATCAGTAGGATTAAAAGGGAGGAAGTGAACTTCTTGAATCCCAGCACGTGCCTTTTTTTAACACAAAAATATTAGAACATATGGCCAACAAAAGATGGAAAAATAAATAAAAAACAAATAGGTAGAAAACAAGCTGAAAGTAATCAAAAGATTTAACCAAAAGTAAAGAGAAAATCATGGCAGTGAAGTACTTCTTTAGGATCAGCCAACGTGCCAACGATAGCAGAATCTATTGCATCTTGATTCTCAGTTCTAGAAGCACGAGCTGCCATCAGAACTACTGTATCTGCATCTATTCCTTTGGCAAAAACCTGATGTACAGTGAAAATTTTAGAACAATAACACTGATTCACTGAACTTTAAACAATGGCTTCTCTAACCAACCTCAATGATATTTTTGTCTACTGTGAGTTTATTTAATGTCAGTGTCCCTGTTTTATCGCTGCAAAGAACATCCATGCCTGCCATCTCTTCTATGGCAGTCATTCTCTTCGTGATAGCTCCCTGTTAATCAATCTAGTCCCATCATCTTCTGCTGAAAACTCATCAATATATATTAAACAAAACCATTGCAAGATCATAGCGAACCTGCTGAGAAAGCCTATGAGAGCCAATTGCCATGGTCACTGACAAAACTGTAGGCATGGCAATTGGAATTCCTCCAATGAGAAGCACAAGAAGATTGTCAATACCAGGACGATATTTCCGATCTTGTATTGGGTACATAACAACGATCTCTATAATCATGCCAACAGCAATCGAACAGATGCAGAAATTCCCAATTGCAGTCAAGACCTACATATCGTGTTACACAGAATATTAATCAAAATCAGTCATACATCGTAACTCGGATAACAAAGGTCCTGTCGTTTATCCCTCCTTGCCTTTTGGAAGTGGCCAACTTGGTTAGTGGTATCCACAAGGTGAGCAGCCTTTCCGAAGAAGGTATGGACACCAGTAGCAATGACCACTGCTTCAATCTCTCCTTGTTTGCAAGTAGAACCAGAGTAAATGCCATCTCCGGGACCTTTTGTAACCGGAAGGGACTCACCAGTAAGTGCAGACTGTAAGAGCAAAGATTTAAGACATCAGGAAGACAGCAACAACTAGAGTAGTAGACCAAGTCAACCAGACTTTCGCATTAAAAGCAATTAGAATGAAAGACCCACCTGATCAATCTTAAGTGGATCACCTTCAAGCAAACGAGCATCAGCTGGAATAATATCTCCCAGTTTTATACTGATTATGTCACCAGGAACCAAAATATCAGCATCCTGCTCATTCCAGCTTCCATCTCGAAGGACCTTTATCAAAACCAGAGATGAATTGAAGGGCTCATTACCACAATACATGCACTTTGAATTCACACAAGCATTCAATCATGGTTGTACTTATTGTGTTTTTGGGTTCTTAAGCAAAGTTCATTCATGTTTATGACAAGGTTCCAAATATATTAAATGATAACTACCCCAATTTAGGTAAACCACGATAAGGATATATTATTAGTTAATACCTTAGCTTTTGGAGCAAGACGAGCCATGAGAGCAGCAGCAGCATTACCAGCGTTATTTTCCTCGATAAAGCTTATGGTTGAGTTGATCAAAAGCAGAGTGATAATACCAACAAAGTCTTGCCAATCCGGGGGCTTTCCCTAAAGTTTTCAAAAGAGACCAAGTTAATAGAATCTCAAAGCAGATTCCATACGGTAAAATCACAATAAGAAAAAAGAACGCCTAAATGCAAGTTCATACTCCTCCATTTGCAAGAGCAATTGCCATGATAGCAGCAGCCTCCATAACCCATGAAAGAGGATTCCACATAAAACCCAAAAACTTCAAGAATTTGCTCTCCTGAAATACAACCGGTGAGTGAATTTAAAGTTAAGACAAATCCACAAGACCATACGAAAAGGAAAATGGCTTCAATATATAACAAGACACAAACCTTTTTCTCCTCAAGCTTGTTGTGACCGAAAATGACCAGCCTCTCTTCAGCAGCTTGAGTGGTGAGACCTTGTCTGCTACATCTCAGATTCTCAAACACTTCCTCAATGGGTATGTTTTCCTGCATTCCATAAAACTCAAATCTTTAAGACACAACAAAACAAACACCAGCTTATACAGAAAAGTTTCAATGTCGGTTCAGATCTATTACCAAATCCACAACTTCCTTCAACACAGCCTCAAGAACTTCATTCTTGTCCCCCATCCTCTCCTTGAAATCTCCCCCAGGTAAGAAGCAATCAAAAGATTAAACTTCACTCCAGAACCACCATGAAAAACAGCATAAAAGAGCAGAGACCAGAGATTTTCAACCGAATCAAGCACACAGCTTGGGACCAAAATGAGGATAACCCACCCACACCAAATCTACAAAGAAAAGACGATTAGAAACCAAACCGTAAGCCTAATGGCATAGAGAGTGCAAGTAACAGTCATATAAATCTATCTTATTCTTTTCAGCTACTTCCTTCGGCTTTTAAGCAAGCATCCAAAAACTAAAGCTCTTTTTTACCGGAGTCCTTTTATTTCCAAAATGGTCCAAATATATCGACTGACGCTGGCTTTCGTACTAGGTCCGCGGGGTAAATAGGGAATTTCATCTTATGAAGGGACTGTTTCGATATTTACACCTTCAATAATTTGTTTTTGATTTTATAAAATATACTCCCTATTTAATGAACAAGGACAGAAAACCAAAGTCATAATAGACTGCATGTTATGAAGGGACTGTTTCGATATTTACACCTTCAATAATTTTTGTTTTTTAATTTTATAAAATATATATTTAATGAATAAGGACAGAAAACCAAAGTCATGAATAAACTGCACATGCATCCACTGAGGCCTATCTTGTAATTTTTTATTTTTTTTACCAATCGTTTCGACTTGGAGTGAAATGCCACCTTTTGTCTAGCGTGAAGGTAACTCGCCATGACTGGCGGACAAGTGTCCCTTTTGAAATTGTAGTTAAATTATGTAGATAGTGGGTAGTTAATGTACCTTCAAACACCTTTGGTACAGGACGGGATCTTCTGTCTAATATTATGGTGTCTTATTCTCTCAATCATTCATTTATGTAGATTTTGGGATTCACATAAAAGAATGATTGAGATTCATGAAACAAAATAAGACACCATAATATTGGACAGAGAATCCAGGCTTCTTTAAACACTCAATAATCGAAAAAGAAGTGGCGAGCCAGTGATATTTCCTTTCCCAGTTACGGGCTTACTTTCCGTTTACGGCGATTATATTAAATGACTCTTCCAAAATATTTTAATCCTTGAAGATTAAGATCAAACATTAGCAATAAGCTTGTGCGTTAAACAATCTAATTGTCTTTAACCATCCTGAACCACCTGGCTTGACCATGACTAGCGTCAACCCACATGGATATATATTATGTTTCTACTTTATGATTCTATCTGATATCTTTTTTTGTAAGACGTTTATGTTTTGGTTCATGGTACTCATGAATGAATACACAAATACACAATGAGCTGTATGCTTCTATTATTCTTATTAAATCCTTTTTTATAATTAACTTAAGATGATATATATCTTATGTCTTGAATTGGTATGCCAGACGCGTATTGTTTGGTAGTCTGTATAGGTAACCGGCCTATCGACAGGACGAAGGACTTGTGGCAATCGGCCAACACACGCACACATTTATTTACCTAGTAATTAACAAAGGACATAGTGGTTACCATTTTCAATGGGCATGTGAGTGTCCAGTGGGGATACTCTGTCCACTTTTATACTGTCCAAAACGACATGACATCCTCTAAACTCATGTCAAATGATTGTTTTAGGCATTGGATAAGATTTGACATAATAAAATCCTGTCGTACACAACACTTTATGGTTTAATTGTTGAACGGTTACTTCAACCCTAAAACTGGGCAAATTCAATTAGCGACTTAAATCTCAACTTTAACTAGACACCCACTTCCACCGTACTACTTTCATTTGACTGCTGTTTTCAACCCGTGATGACATGAAGTAGTCGTTAAAAATAGAGTCATCAACTAGGTCTTCTGACAATGTTTCTTTAATCTGTGACGCTGTGTTACTGTAGATTGAATATCTCAACAAAGATATTTAAGAGATTTTATAGTTGTTCAAGTATTATATAAATAAATTTTACAATGATTATTAAGTGACCGTTTTATCACAATAGCTTAAGTTGTTGTGTGAGGCCAATTTAATTGGTTTTATATATTCATTAACAATGATGTCATGTTAAATATTGTTTTGTAAAGTTGGGTGTTGAAATATTTTTAATTGACGGTCCATTTCGTGATAGAACAATTAATTAACGTTATTCAAAGATTAAGGAAAGAGATTTCTAACTCAAAACACGATTTGTTAATTCATAACAATTCAAGAAATTAAAAAAAAAAGGTCAAGAAACTATTACAAGAAAGAAGTGTATTAACGACACATTTAGGGTAAAGTTTAGAGGGGTGGTTCGATGATTACGTTAACAAGTGCATGTGAATGGGCAGGAGCATGACAAAACAGCGAGTGGCCCCACAATCGCATATGGGACGTGTCCTATTGGCTGGACAAAAAAAAAGTAATTAAATTTTAAAAACTTTTCAATCACTCCACTTTATGTCCGTCCCATTTCACCCGACTATAGGTTGTACGAATCCGTACCAAAGCCGGACACCTCATATTTCCTAATCCAACCATGTTTTCCTACTGTCATGAATCATGATGGGAGTTTGGAACGGGATCTCCGTCCTTTAATCCTCAAATCTGTCCTCCTCAGCCGTTTGATTGGGTGAAATCAATTTTGGTCGTAGATGTTGACTTAACGGGTTGACATTCATTGTACGAATCCGACAAAACAAGAATCAACTCCAGTAACGAATTCCCGTGTACAAAATTTGAAGATTTCGTTAGAGGCATGTGCGTGTAATAATTAACCACTTAAAAAAAATGGGATTTTGATTTTATACTTCAATTATATTATACAGTGTTACAAAAAATCTGAGTTTGAGATACTTGCATGTGTGGTAAACATGAAAGGAAGAGAACAACCTCAACACAACTTGATATTGATGCCACCTTTCTTCCTAGACGCTAAATTGATGTGATATTGGTAGTTGAGTTCATTAGTGATATCATCAAGTATCCAAGGTCAAATGTAACATTGTCTTAACTTGAAGGCTAAAATATTGTACAATAAATAACGCTAAAGATAAGATAAGGACTAGCAGAGATAGACGTTCTATACATAGAGTGTGTGGAAGAGACTGACTTTAATCCAAATGGGCATGAGGAGGGAAACACAAGCATAAAAGTCCAGCTCAACTTGGCCGCCCATCTGCCCCATTCAGTTTTTGTCAGTCATCACTCTTTCAATGCAGGGGAACCCGTGTCCGTACACAACCTTTTTATCACCACTTGTTTTCCTTTTTATCACTGTGATGCTGACCACGAGAATATTACACATTTTTCCTTGGTAACTCGACATGCATTTGTTGTGAAAACAGACTTAAATTTCCCATCCAAGTGTTAGGTAAGTCACTCTTATTTCACAAATTTAAGGAAGATTCATGCTGAATTCGGTTAAAAAATGTCTGAACTAGAAGTAGTACAGAATTAAGGACGGTGTACATAACTGTTCTAAGTTGTAACCAGAAGGGAAGGAAAAAGGGGACATGGACCCATATTTCAAGGTGATTAGATGGCTCAATATTAATGCCAAGATAACAGAAGCACATGACATGTTCTCCTTCTGCACAAACATAAGTTAGGGCCTTACTGTTTTGAGCGTAGTGGCATTGAATCATAGTCAGCACTTTACATAGATAAGCCTATTTATTGAATTGTAACTTCAAATGGATTTTTCTCATACCTGATTTTAACTTTTCTCTGAATTTATAACATGAACCGCCATACAACTGTACGTTATTACCACGTACATATTAGGACAAAACTATAAAGTTCTTAGGATTACAATGCTTACCTAACATCGCCAATGTCCTACACCAACACTGTTTACATTTGAAACATAAACATGTTAATGTTATGCCAAATTTTCTGGCCAGTAAGGCGTAAGCTAAAGGCTAGAGTACGAAATGGGTTTTGAGGTTGAAAAGCAACTCTAAAAGAAGGATGACAATTTGCCTTTCCGACAAAAACCTACTCAAAAGGCAGAGTTTCTTTTCTTAGTGGGGCTTTATGCGATGTGCTCTGATTCCTTTATCAGACGACAGAAGTGGAATCTGATACCACTTAGAAACTGTCCTTTATTGATCATTTGCGTTTCCACTCCTCAGATCCCTGCTCTACTTCTTTAGTACTTTCTCCTTTTTAACTTTTTGGATATAAATATATAATAATTGAAACAACAAGTGCTCTTTATCTGTTCCAAGTTCCAACCAACGAAAAATTTCCCAGCCCTAAGCGCATTTTCAGAAGAATGGATATGAATATTCGCCACTTCCTATATATATATATATATATATATATATATATATATATGGTCGGGTCGGTCGTGTTGGGCCTAGAACCAATTACAGCGACCCGTGGGCCGATCGGTCCATTCATTAAGGATGTCATGCCCAAGTCCGATCCATATTCTCCGTAGCCCATTAGTAGGAGAAAATCTTCCATGCAAAAGTAGGAGTCTACGTAAAAACCTAACCCTAGCATCCAACTCATATATAAGGTATGATTTCATTGTGATAAAGGTACGCAATCATAACCTAGTTTTCTCTGTTTCGGCAGCCTCACCTTCACCTTCACCAAATTACTAACTTGAGCGTCGGAGGGGCTATTCGGGTCACAACCCCCGACGTGCCTTCTTTGTTTTGCAGGAACTCCACACCGAGACTTGAGACAATTGAGTCATGGATCACAACGGCAACATTCAATTCGGCCAGAATAAGGCAGAATCAGATTGAAAACATTTATGATAAGTTCTGAAACTTCCTCACCTCGTAGCCGCTATAATCACAGTAAAATGGACACACCCATTGCGCAAGACTATTATTGTAAGATCCCCGGTAAGTGTCTGCGAATTTGAACACCTGAATTATTCGTATTATGAATGTTAAACATTGTCATGGGAACTGTAACACAATGTCCGGAATTTAGAACCTTAATTTGTTACCTTTATAGCTCTTTTAAGGAGCTTGGCAGAATATTCAGTATCGAATGAACTGAACACCAAAGAAGATGCTGCGAGAGCAGCTGCAATTTCGGCGGAGACTTCCGATCCCGGAAACTGTTTACTGACTGCGTAAGGTGTTCTAGGGGTGTCCATGTCTTCTGGCCTCTCCCGACAGTCATGATCACCGTAAGGATCGCCAACTTGAACATAAACAAACCCAGATACGCTTGTTGCAAGGAAGTAATCTGTTCCCCACTGAATAGCTTCCATTGCGTGTTGTAGGTCTCGTCCCATGAACTTGCCATACTCTAACACACTCCAAGCGAGTACTGTCGTTGAGAATGCCATTGGGAAGTTGAACTTAACATTGTCACCGGCATCGTAGTAGCCACCCACCAAATCAACCTGAGGATTAACCAAAACCAGAACTTTGAGCACTACATTGGAAACCGACGAGTTGTTTGCGTTCATGTCGTTAAACCATTAACTGAGGGACACTGAAGTGATACAGAAATGGAAACTCTGTATTAACAGTAAATTTTAAATATCATCAAAACTAGACCGTTCATCTTCCAAAACATCCAGAACGTATGAAAGTTATTTGCAGAAAAACGGAGAGACAGACAGAGGGTACTTACACCAATCTCGAAGCCATCACTAAGAGCAGAATCTTTTCTCCAAGTCATCCTCTGGGTAGATGGCAACTTCCCTGACCTCTGGCCTTCGAAGAACAAGATGCTTTTGGTCAATGCAGCGGTATAATCATGTGAAGAAACTCTCGTAAGTGTAGCTAACAGTGTGACACCTACAAACATCACCAATCTTTCTGCTAGACCCATTTATCTTTCTCTTGGAGTCTTGCTCTTCTCAAATGCTGTAAAGTTACGAAGTATTTGGTTCCTGAAGTGTGTTTTTTTGTTAGCCTGCATCTATATAGTCACGTCCCAGGAATTGCCCCATACGTTATTAGGGTTAAAAATCTTATTTATCTTTTAATTATTAAATCATTTAATAATTTAATAATTTAAATTCAAATCGAAGTAATAATCGTAGAGTCATTTAATTTAAATGATATTTGTTAATTAATAATTCAATTATTTTATTTATTAAATTTTATTTCAATAAAATAGAGAAATTAGAATCAAATTTGTACTAAAAACTAAACAAAATGTTTAATTTTATAAATAATTAGAATTCTTATAGTAAAATGCTTCCTTGCCTTGCCTTGCCTTTCCTTCCCTTCCCTACCCTAATAGTAATTTTTCTTATCTGTATCAATGAGATATCGTATTGGCAGCTGATTTGACATAAAGCTGTCAGATCTTTGTCCCATACCGGGAGAGAGAGAGGGGCTAAAGAGCAGAAAGGACTATAAGTTACGAACTCGGACTCGTTACAAAGCATACCTTTCTCGGCCTTTTGGCTAAGATCAAGTGTAGTATCTGTTCTTATCAGTTTAATATCTGATACGTGGGTCATTGACCCACATGATATTAAATTAATTTTTATAGGGGGAGGTTCAACCCAATAGCTTGCTATTGTGAACCTCGAGCGTCGCCCATGCTTTGCACTACTGCGCGGGCCTGGCGCACCCCTCCAAGTTTAGTGTCTGAAGTATTAAGCTGTTTAAATCTTTAGCAAAGGCATCAAAACTGGTGATGCATTTACCGAGTATATAGTCAAAACAACTAAAATCTTTAGTGTGAGATAATAAACAGATTTAAATGTGCGAGACAATAAGCTTTGCTTGTACAAGCCGTGCTGCGAATTAAAAATTATTTATAATCACGAAATATAGAACCCTAAAATAATATTCGAATCCCGACTCAAACTGAATCTGGTTGGGCTGGGCTGTACACCGGATCCTCCAACTCATGTCCTTAAAAATAATGTTGTAAATTATTAAGGTTTTTGTTAGAATTATTTTTTTGTAAATTCGGACCATGTTGTTAGATTTTCTTTTTTCATTTTGTGTTAAGCTATTTTTTTTTAATAAATGGTTTGTTACAAAAGAATTATTTTTCAGTAAGTGCTCGTGTCACAATCAATCTCTTATTTTTTTTAAAATATCTCTTATTTTTTTTAAATCAATCTCTTTTCTTTTTGAAAAGACGAAGAAACAAGTTCTATTTTCTATCATATTTATTATGGCGTCGAAGAATCAAATTAAATTATCACTATTTTTTCCTTTTTCTACTTCTTCCAAGTGCAGGATAACTTCAAGAAGTCGCGGGTAAAAATTTTTCTAAGAAATTAGATTATTTAGCTATGATTTAAAAAAAAAAGCTTTTTTAAAAGAGCCTTATGCAGTAAACTGTTTGGTAACATAAAAATGAAAAGTATTTTTAATTTTAATTATATTTTATTTTGTAATAAAAATTATTTATGCATATAAAAATTATTTAATTATATTAAACAATATGCAAATCACAATATATTAATTATTATATAATTTTAAACCATATTAAACATAAATGAAAATATATCTAACCAAATCTTTGTATAGATTATAACATAAGTAAATTAATATCGAAAATAAATATTAAAAGATATAAAAAACCAAATAATATCATATAAATCTCAAAATAAATATCCAAATTGAGTAAATAGTTATACATAATAAATGAAAAGATGGATTTGTAGGTATTATGGAAATTATATGTAAAACATAAGGGTAAAATGAACTAAAAAATAGACTTATTAATTGGTTTGAAAAATTTACCTAAAAAATGCTTTATTTAGAAGCTCCAAATTTAAGCTTCTTAAAAAATTGTATTTTGCCTGCCAAAATAGTCATATCTATTAAAGAATTTTTTTTTATTTTACAATCAAACATCTATTTTTCTTTGAAAAAAACTTTTGTAACGAAAAAAAAGTACTTTTTAACCTCCCGTCCAAAGAGGCGGTTAGCTCCAAAGAATTTGGACTTCCAAACTGTCACTTGCTGGAGGTGATTCCATCCCTTAAGAATCTTCGACCACGTAGGTCCTAAGAAACTGGATCCCCAAGCTGCTATTTCTATCCGATCCATTACGTACTAAGTTATTTATGGAAAATACGAGATTCATAAGTTTAACATTTTCTTATTTTTGACTCATAAATTGACTTCTCATCATTGAACATTGAATAGGATGTTGGTGTAATCTGCACTTTGCAAGTTCTTCTGGACAACAAGGTTTTTGATGTTGAAAGATGCTCCCTTGAAGGTTTGAAGATGGCTCCTTCACTGCACAACCCTTCAAACTTGAATAATAGTTGAGGCAAAATATCAAGCACTTTGGGTATTATTCACGTCTGCTTTAATACAAAGAGAAATCTGCTGCGCTGCACTTCTTAAACTTCTCCTCTGTTCTTGACTTTGTACTCTGCTGAATGTATAATGTATGAAAATTGGAACTGTGAGTCCTCACAAGGATCTGTATATGTATGGTGTATATAGAAATGAAGTGTTTGCAGGGTTTTTTTTTTTACTTCTGCTACTCTACTTAAAATTTGCTATTGAAAACAAAATAACAATGAAACATAAGAAAATTGAAGTTTGAAAAAAAATGATCTTGTATTGAAGGTTTTCTATTTTTTTCATTCCACCTTACGAAAATGAAGAGGATCATAAGCTTTATATATTAGCTCTACAACTTTCTGCTACAACTTTTGTAAAAAAAATTGAAAGATAAAAACATGATCTAATGAGTAATAACTAGCTGATGGACAAAAACTTGGACCGATGAATAATGCTAAACTAGTTCAGACATTTCCTGATTTAGCTAGACACAAAAACAACTTTAGCCTAACTGAAACCAACATTTGCAAAATCTGAAAATTCAATAGCATGAACAGTAATTATTTCTTCTACAGTAATTTGATTCTCCAGCACCAAAAGACTGACATGCAAATCTGATTGTCAGTTGTGGATTAAAATACTTCAGCTTCATGCTTTTGATTAGCACTAAACGTAATTTTGCTAATTAAACATCTTGAAATTTTCTTTAACCTTCTGCTGATTTTTCTGCACTTCTGGTTACTTCGTGGTTACTTCTCCCTTCAAGTAACTGCCAAGTAACTGAATTTAATTCTCAACTTCTGTTGTGCACCCGATAGGCTTGCATCTGCATCTTTCATTTTTCCATTCTCTTCTCTGCCTTGTGCTTCATTCATCTGATCTTGGACTTCATTGATTTGATCCATACACTGTTGAATTATGCTTAGGATCATCAACTCTAATTTTCACTTGCATTTGAACCCAATCGGCTTCCCCTTCAGCTTCCTCTTCTTCCTCATTTTTACTGTCATCGCAAGTTCCTCCACTAGTTTCAATACTTCAGGCTGCTGAACACAACTCATCTCAACATTTGAGTAATGGATGGGTATGGCTTCTTTGTGTCAATGTACTGTTGCTTGCACGCTACTGTTTGTTGCACACAAATATTGAATGAACACCACTCTGAGATCAGTGATGTCAATTGTGGTCGTAGATATAACTGTTTTTAAATATATATAATTAAGTACAATTGAAATGATGTCATTTTTATTTTGGATTAATTAGAATTCAGACTATATCTGTGTTCTGATTAAGGTCAACAAACATACTCTGCTTTGATTAAGGTCAACATACATACTCAATTAGCTAATGCTTACCTGTTGTTCCAGATTCCAGACACGGGTTTCTTCTCCTCTTTGTAGATTTCTGATCATTACTGAGCTTGTAACCTGTTTGATTATGACCAGCAAATCAGAAAATGATTCTATAATTAATACTCTTTTTGCTTCCAGGTGATATGTTGGCCTTATTAGCTATTGGTTCCTTTTTGTGTGTGTATCAGTAGAGATGACGCAAACAAGAATCTTTCATTTTCTGTATCTCAGACAAGTTTTGGTTCCTACAACTCTTTAATTACTGAGATATATACGCGAGCATATCTGAGAACAGAACGAAACCCGAAAATGGAAGCCAAGATTAAGCTATTGGCAATGGTTATGTTATGGTTTTCAGTATTATCAGTAAGTGCCAAGTCCAACATAACTTGGTGGTGCAACCTAACGCCTTATCCTCAACCCTGCCAACGTTTCGTAAGGCAATACTTGCCACTTTCTGAACCAAACCACAGGTCCGAATTCCGGGAGATGTTGGTTCAACTAGCTCTCCGTAGAGCCATTAACGCGCAGAGCAAAGTTGTTCACTTTGGAGCCTTTTGCGAAAATCATCTGCACAGAGCTGTGTGGGATGATTGTTTGAAACTCCATGAGAATACGGTCTACCAACTCAACCGCACATTAGAATGTCTACGGACAAAGAGAAGAAGAAACTGCACAGATTTTGATGTGCAGACTTGGCTAAGTAGCGCTCTGACAAACATCCAGACATGTCGACTAGGTGGTGCAGACTTTAACTTGGCGGATTTTGCTGCATCAGTAGTTTTCTCGAACCTATCCATGCTCATTAGCAATAGCTTGGCGATCAATGGGGCTTTGCTTCAGGCAGAGAAGAATAATACACAAGGGTTTCCAAGTTGGTTCTCATGGCAAGAAAAAAGATGGTTATTACAGTCCTCGGAAGTGATAAAAAAGGCAAATATGGTTGTATCTAAAGATGGTTCAGGGCACGTCAGGACTATTCAAGAAGCCATTGATGCAGCTTCACATAGGGTATATGGTACTAGGTTTATCATTTATGTTAAGAAAGGTGTTTATAGAGAGAACGTAGAGGTTGGACTCAACAATAACAACATTTGGCTGATTGGTGATGGCATAAAACGTACGATCATTACTAGTTGCAGGAGTGTTGGTGGAGGTTACACAACCTACAGTTCTGCAACTGCTGGTAAGAACACAGTTGGTTATATGTTTAACCAAAAATACATGCCTGAAACTTTGAAAAATGATTTCAGGAGTAGATGGGCTTGGATTTGTTGCTCGAGGCATTACATTCAGCAACACAGCAGGTCCATTGAACGGCCAAGCAGTGGCTCTCCGATCAGCCTCTGACCTTGCTGTATTCTACAAATGCGCTTTTGAAGGATACCAAGACACAGTCTTTGTCCAGTCGCAACGACAATTCTTCAGAGAATGTTACATCTACGGGACCGTAGACTTCATCTTCGGCAATGCAGCGGTTGTCTTGCAAAACTGTGAGATCTACGTACGAAAACCTCTAAACGGACAACCCAACGTGATCACAGCACAAGGTCGCTACGACCCTTTTCAGAACACAGGCATATCAATCCACAACTCCAAGATTTTACCGGCACCAGACCTGAAACCAGTGGTGGGATCTTTCAGAACTTATCTGGGCAGACCATGGATGCAATATTCAAGAACGGTCATCCTTAAAACTTACATCGATAGTTTTGTTACTCCATCGGGTTGGTTAAAATGGGAAAAAGGAGACTTTGCTCTTGACACTCTGTTTTATGCAGAGTATCAGAACTCTGGACCAGGTGCTTCTACTAGATTTAGAGTTAAGTGGAAAGGGTTTCATGTTATTAAAAGTGCTGACGTGGCCTTAAGATTCACCGTCGGCAGTCTTATCGGCGGACAGTCTTGGTTACCGTCCATCGGAGTTCCGTTCGCTTACGGGCTTTGAGCTTTTTAACATAATTGACAAGTCGCATTTTGTTAATCACTCGCTTGCTTTTTTTATTTTTGATGATCTTTTTTTACTGTACACATCAACCAAAAAAGTGAAACGAAAGAGTACTGATGGCGTGCCATCGGCAGTCAACAGGTGAGGCTCGAGTTCACCAGACATCAGGCTGGGCCTCAAGCTCGGTTTTCTGGGCACGATCGGACTTCCAACAGGCTCGCCCTAGGTTCGACCCTTCACGGCAAAATAAAATTGTTTTACTGGAAATTAACAAAATTATCCAGAGTCAAAGCCAAGCACAGACTCGGGCCTGTTATCTAGGGCCAAATGTGGCCTCGAGTCGAGCCAGAGCTCTAATCCGACTTATTGTCATCTCTAAAAAATGAGAGATAATCCATTTGAGGCTAAAATAATTTTCTTTTAGTATAATTAAATAAAGTGATATTATTAATTATAACAAAATCGACGTTGTTTTTATATTTTTAATTTAATAAAAAAAAAGATAAAGCGGGAGTGAATTGGACTAGCTTTGAGCTCGGGTATGGTCCGACTTTAGGTTGATTTGAAGTCAAGATTATTGAATCGACAAAGCACATTAAAATTAATTAAATCTTCTAATGGTCTTATGAATTTTTAAAGTATTATTTCAATCTTGATCAAGAAAAGCAATGATGCTTCCTTTTTCTAGAAATTAGGTTAGATTGGAATAAATTTGGTCCAAGTGACTGTCCCATAATCTCACATCGCTAGGGCCACAAGAAGAAATTAACACAGATAATATTAATTATTAGTCATCCTACTGGACGATATCTTGGGTTTATAAGACTTCCCAGGTCTG
>JANKOE010000006.1:57693354-57711997 GCA_026284465.1 Erythroxylum citrifolium
GAAAGGGATAGCTTGTACAATCTCAAAAGTAGTCAGTGGTAGCAAACACTAGGGTAGAAAGCATGCTTTCAATTGGTGTATGTTTATAGGACATTTTTCTACTAGTAAATTAGTTTCTATTCTAAATTCGTCTAGTATGCCATCAATAAACTTTGAAAATGCATATGAAACTTGTGTTATGCTAAACAAACACTACAACCATTTCCTTTAGGTGAAAAAGTCAAGTTCTATTTATTTTGAGTTAGTGTATAGTGATATATGCAGGCCATACAAAACCCCATCTCTTTCCAGATGTAGGTCTTTTTTTACCATTAGTTATGACTTTAGTAGAGTTATATAGGTAATATTCGTAGACTATATAATGTTTTAGTGGGTAGTACAGTACGTGTTTAGTTGTTAAATTGAATTATTAATGCATGTTTAGGTTATGTTTTGGTTATTTAGTTAGATATTTTGTGTTTTGAGTGGCTTGAGGGTTAGAGAACACTTGTGAGCTTCAATTTTATGTTTTTAAGGTGCCTTGATATGTTTGTTAATGTTTTAGGACAAACATAGAAGAATGGAGGAGATTCGGAGAAAACCCGAAGGAGCAACCGGGCTTACGATCGTGGTCCAGAAGCCATGATCATGATAGAAGTATTAGGGAGGAACCACGATCGTGACAATTTTCCACGATTGTGGTTTACACGATAGAACACGTGGACAACTTTCCCGACTTGAGTTTTTGAGAGACTTTTTGGACCTTTCAGACTCGAAAAAGGCCCTAAGGTTGCCTAAATTAGAAAAATCTATAAAAAGGTTAATGAAGAAACCCTAAGGGAGCCTCCACTTTTTCCATTTTGGGATACACTCCAAGAGGAGAGAAGAAGAAGAGAGAGAAAGAGGAAGAGAGGAGAAAGAAGTAGGTCTTCGTGGTTGCTGCTTTCTTGAGGCATCCCGATCCCCATGTCACTTGTATTTCTTTCATCTTATCTTCATTTTCTTGATTGTTAAGATGAATATAAATATTTTATGGATTTGGGTTTGATTAAGATGTTATAACTTTCTTTTGGGATTTTACCTTGAGTTAATGTTAATCTAGTTATTTTTGTGTTATTTTAATTGGGTATTGTGATTGATTATTTTATGTTTATGCTTTGGTAACAAATCGAGAAGGTGAGTCGAATGCAAAATGATTGGGGCAGGTTAATGAGATTTAGGCGGTTCATTAGACCACGCAATCAATCTTATCGGTTATTATATGAAGAGAGATCTCATGTGAGACCCGGTAGTTTATTAGAGAGCTTAAGAATTAAGTAGGTTGTGGACCGATAGTTAATCGAGAGATAACAATGTCAGTGACTCAACTTGATTAGTGTTTATTAATTAAGGCTTAGTGATTATAACTTGAGAGAGAGTAATCCACCCTACGATAGTCTAAAACCGACACCCAATAACACAAAAGTAATTAGGTTAGCATTAATGATATGATAAATCCATCTCTCATAATTGGTGAATTCTCTTGTGTGATTTCCCATTGTTGAATTGTTGGTGCTTAATATTTGATTTCGTTGAGTTAATTTTGCAAATTAATATCTTAACAATTATCTGTGTTTACTTTTCTGTCCCGTTTTATTTTCATTTAATTAATTTTCTAGCCTTAGATAATTTAGGATTAGACTAGTCCACAACTTCTCGTGGGATCGACCCTTCACATACTATAAATCACAACCTGTGCACTTACTGTATTTTGAAGGCTATAAATATTAAAACTTGCAAAACGATCAACAAGTTTTTTAGTACTATTGTCGGAGAAATGTAGGATTTGTCTAGTTCTTTTAGTCTAAGGATTAAAAAAAGAGGAAAAAAAGAAAGAGTGAGAGAAAGAACTTTGGATGCAAAGTAGAAGACACATCAATTTGGACATCATAAGGCAACTATGAGGAGTCCAAAAAGTTAAATGATGGAACAAATATATTATAGGGAGCGAAGGACCCTTGTGGACTTCAATAAGGAATAATTTGGTTAGGGAAGTCATCATTCTTATGGATTTCCTGTTAGTCCAACAATATAAGGACTCACTTGGGACATTAAAACCTATTCAGATTTTAGCAATATGAGTTCAGTTCATGGCATTCTAAATTGGACAAGATTATGGATAAGCTCATGAACATGAAAGAGGCCCAGAAAAGACTGCAAGAGAAGTTAGAGCAAGTAACGAAAGATCATGCCTCTTTTATTCAAAACCTAGAGGTTTAAATGAGCCAACTTTCCAGGGAGTTTTGTAAGAGAAGTGTGAAAAATTGTCTGCGCAATATGAAAGTAAATTCAATAGAATAATGTAAAACTATCACACTTAGGAGTGGGAAAGAGCTAGGAGAATCAACGGATAGACCAGCTGAAACCCACCTTATAGAAGACTAAGAGAAGCATAAAAAGGATAACGAAAAGAATGAGGATCATCCATACATTCCCCCTCCACCCTCATTCAAGAGAATTGATGTGGTCGAATCTTTTAAGAAGCAAGAAGAAGAAAAATATATGACAATGGACATAGAGCTTGAAGCAGATAAGACAATCTCTGTTCATGAAGTGAAAGTTAAAGAGGAGATAAGGGTGACTAAGGAAGAGCAGGAATAAATCATCCTCTCATAAACACAAACTGCTAAATTCATTAGAAGATTTAAGGAGTTTCATTATTCCCTATTTTATGGACAATTTGTTAGTGAAAAGGACATTACTAAATTTAATTGGTTTTCTCAACTTCATCAATATTGTCCTTATAATCATCTTGCAATTTGTAGCTTATTTATAAGCTATGAAGTTGAATTTGGGAAACATGGGTGGAAGCAAGCCACTCATAATTAATCCCAACTAAGTTTCCAAGGATGCATGGTTAACCTAATGATCACAAATTAGCACATTTAGTAGTTAGATTTAAATTAAGTGTGGTTAGATTTGTTTTAAATTCATGTAAATAAGTTTTCGTGATTTGGAGTGGTTGAGGATTACTAACTCTCTTTCTTTCTTTGAATCAAGTATAAGATAGGAAAGCAAACTCAAAGCGTTCAACTTCCACCTCTGACACCATCACCACCTCAATCACCTTGACAGTTTTGTGTTCCAACCCTTTCTATTTTCAATTTTATCTTTATGTTGTTCTTATGTTTTCATGTTATGTTTATTCCCACCTTATGTGTTTTTGGTTGTTCTTCTCATATTGAGGACAATGTGTTTTCCAAGTTGGGGGGTTACTTTGTGTGCATGTATGCTTTTATTTTGAATGTGAATGTTTCATATCATATGTTAGTTTGTTTAGAATGCATAATGTGATTTATGTCAATGTGTCAATAGCTAGGACTTAACGAAATTAATTTAACTTTGAACATAGTCTTTTAGGTTGTGAAGATTTATTAGCTCGTGAAATTAGTGACTTAGGTTACTTTGATTAAATATACATATTAATTAGGATATGATGTTCGTTTATTCACTCTAGGAATTTGTTATATTCATTTATAATTTTAGGCTAATAGAATAAGTAGCGTCGCTAGTACATTTTCATAAGAATGATTAACTAAAGAAATAAGGTAGTTTAGAAAAGTGTAAATCATAAGCAAATAACTATTCCATTGGCCTTCGGGTTATGAATATAGCTAGTAGCCTATTGAAAATGTGATGTAGCTAAGTAACCGAATTGACATGCATCACAACTGTGTGTCTTCGCATCAAACGACTATAATGACATTCCAAGCTAGTCGCTTAATAATCACATAACCTACTTGAGTAACCGAATTGATATGCATCACAAATGTTTCCCTTCGTGTAAAAGGCTAGATTCATGTTTATAAAATTAACAAAAAAAATGTTTTGTCAAATAAAATCTATCGATCTTGGTGAACAACTTAAATTTTCATGAAAACATACTTAGAGATAGTTACATTTTTTATTAATTGAATAATTATCAATGTGTGTGTGCAAGTGACAAGGGTGGATAAACTTAACATTAAGGTCTAGATTAGTTGTATATTTAGTCCAAAGTACTTAGACACAAGTTAATAAGTTGTAACAACTTGAGAGAATGTGTTCGAAGTTAAATTAGTTTTGGGAAGTTGAATGTTATTGCCTCATTATTATATTGCCTGCTGTGTGTTTTTATATATAGTGTGCTTTGCTTATTTTGTCTTTGCTTGAGGATAAGCAAACGTTTAAGTGTGGGGATGTTAATAGCCGTAGGCTATATTATGTTTTAGTAGGTAGTTTAGTACATGTTTAGTAGTTAAATTGAATTATTAATGCATGTGTAGGTTAAGTTTTGGTTATTTAGTTAGATATTTGTGTTTTGAGTGTTTTGAAGGGTAGAGAACACTTTTGAGCTTCAATTTTATGTTTTCTAGGTGTCTTGATGTGTTACTAGTATTTCAAGGCAAATATAAAAGAATAAAGGAGATTCAAAGAAATTCCGAAGGAGCATCCAGGCCTACGATCGTGGCCCAGAAGCCACAATCCTTACAAAAGCATTAGGGAGGAGCACGATCATGACAGAAGGCTCATTCAGGGGCCACGATCGTGGCCTGCACGACAGAACATGCGAATAGCCTTCCCGACTTGAGTTTTTGAGGAACTTTTCCCACTCGAAAAAAACCCAAGGGTTGCCCAAATTGAAAAAACCTATAAAAGGGTTAATGAAGAAACCCTAAGAGAGCCTGCAATATGCCATTTTGCAAAACACTCCAAGAGGAGAGAAGAAGAAGAGAGAGAAAGAGGAAGAGAGGAGAAAGAAGCGACTCTTCGCGGCTACTGCTTTCCTGAGGCTTCCATATCCCCATTCCAAGTGTATTTCTTTCATCTTGTTTTCATTTTCTTGATTGTTAAGACGAATACAAATATGTTTATGAATTTGAGTTTGATTAAGATGTTCTAACTTTCTTTCTGATTTTACCTTGAGTTAATGTTAATCTAGTTATTTTTGTGTTATTTTGATTAAGTGGTATGATTGATTGTTATATCTTCATGCTCTGATAACAAATCGACAGGGTGAGTCAAATGTAAAATGATTGTGTTGGGTTAATGAGAGTTAGGTAATACAATAGACCACGTAATCAATCTTATCAGTTATTGTATGGAAAGAGATCCCGTGTGAGACTCAATAGTTTATTAGAGAGCTTAAGAACTGATTAAGTTATGGACCGATAGTTAATCGAAAGATAACAATTTCGGTGACTCGACTTGATTAGGGTTTATTAATTAGGACTTATTGATTATAATTTGAGAGAGAGTAATTCACCTTACGATAGTTTATAATTGACATCCCAATAACACAAAAGTAATTAAGTTAGCATTGATGATAGGATAAATCCCTCTCTCATAATTTCGTAAATTCTCTTGTGTGATTTCCTTTTGTTGAATTGTTGGTGTTTAATATTTAATTTTGTTGAATTAATTTTGCAAATTAATATCTTGATAATTATTCGTGTTTACTTTCTTGTCCTGTTTTATTTTCATGTTATTAATTTTCTACCCTTAGATAACTTAGGATTAGATTAGTCTATAACTCCTTGTGGGATCGACCCTTCACATATTATAAATCATAACCCGTGCAGTTGTGGTATTTTGAAGGCTATAAATAGTAAAGCTTGCAAAACAATTAACAATAGGTGTATTTACTAAAACAAAAATTTGACATAGCAATTTATTTTTTGATGTTTTGTAAAATGACTAAATGTCAATTCCAAAAAGAAATTCTTAAAGTGAGATCCGACAACGCACAAGAATTTACTGCAAGTCACTTTCCTAAATTTCTTTAAGAAAATGGGATCCTACTTCAGACTTATTGCCCAAACACTCTGTGACAAAATGGAAAAGTAGAGAAAAAGCATCTTCATCTCTTAGAAGAAAATTTACCTTTCAAATTTTGCAATAAGTCTGAAGTAGGATCCCATTTTCTTAAAGACATTTAGGAAAGTGACAAAATGGAAAAGTAGAGAAAAAGCATCTCCATCTCTTAGAAGAAAATTTACCTTTCAAATTTTGGGGATAGTATATGGTAACATTTGCATTTCTTATTAATCAAATGCCTTCCTTAAGACTCAACAATAAAACTCTATTTAAGGTACTATTTTTAAAGAAATATAATCACCAACAAGTCTTTGCATGTCTTTGCTTTATTTGATCAAGAATCAATGATAAATTTAAGGATAAATCTAAACCTTGTATATTTGTTAGATACCTAATTGGACAAAAAAGTTATAAGGTATATGCTCAAAATACTAAAAAATTCTTGTTTCTAGAGATGTAATAATTTGTGAGGATGTTTTTCCTTATAAACTTGAAAACTTAGGTTCTGAATAAGAAATTAATCGAACCATAATGCTCATAATTGAAGAAGACACAACTCTCCATGAGGACGAAATGCAAAGGAGTTGTATGGCACCTATTGACCTAAAAGACTAGCAACAAACTTTAGACGAGGTCAACCAACAAGATGACCTGTCAAGTCAACAACTAGACAAATAGCTAAGGCCCTGTTTGTTTCCGATTCTTTTTTCCGTTTTTCATTGTGGTTTTCAAAAAAAAGAAAACAATTCATTAAAACACGTTTGGTCGAGTATTGTTGTCGTTTCTTGTTTCTAAAAATAAAAAAACCACAATCAGTTTATAGAAACGTAAAAAAAGTAAAAAAGACGTTTTTATTAGAAATTTCAACTAAACAAGTTTTTTGTTTCAATTTTTATATTACAAATTTCAACTAAACAAGTTTTTGTTTTTTTTAAGAAAAAAACAGAAACTAAAAACAAGAAACAGAAACAAAAAAAAAAGAAGAAGTGGAACTAAACGACCCCTAAGTAAATGCTCTCAGCATGAGAAACAAACTAATGTATATTTACATAACCTTGAGATAAACTTACATAAGACAACTTCCAGGTAATTTTGTTCCCGAAGCAAACAAGGTTAACTAGATAAACCTTTTTAATTAATATATCATATTGTTTATTCCTATTTCCCATCATCCTGTAAACACTTTCTTGTAGCAATTTTTGCACAAAAAAAGCCGAAAACCTACAACCAAGAACAAACTAACCCAAAATAGACAGATAATTTCTTGTAGCAATTAAGCTACTCGTTCATTAAAAGGTTTTTTTATGTCACAACTAAAATATACCTTGCATATTATTTATGAGACAAGAATGGAAGGTTGAAATCTTGCACAATCACCTATTGAACAACAACGTCAACATTCATCATAATTCTAAATGAAATGTAATTACCTAAAAGCAATTCCATGAGAGACTAACATGAAGCTTTTTTTCTGATGAAATCGCTTACCCTTTCTTCTTTGCATACTAAGGCTTGGTCTTTATAGATAACATAGTTACCCATTCCCTCTAAGTTCACTAGAATTATCATCACCCTAAAAAGAATAAAGGATGCCACTCTGTTGGTTCCTAATCTGTCCGTCCGTCAACCATGTCATGTCCTGAAATAATAAGCTCTTCTACATCTTTCAGAATATGCTAAAAGTTAAGCTTTTTATGATCCAAACCAATATCAAAGTTTGATTTGAAAATTACTTTATCTTACTATAACTAAGCGGGATATCACTTATGTGGTAAACTAACATAGTCGATTCATACAAGAACCTTCCCAGCTACCCTTCAAAGTAGTAATAAGAGCAGTCAAATATCTTAAAACTAGGATAAGGATTATTATTTCTACTAGAGAATCACCTAAATCTACATGTTATACATGATTCTGACTGGTCGAGCTGCCTCTACACTCATAGATTTATAATGAGTTACCTCACTAACATAATTTCTTGCTTTGGGGTGTAATCAACATAATTTCTTGCTAGGCAAGTTGGGCATTTCTCATCCCTATACTCTAACTCGAGGAAGGTATTGAAGATAAAGTTGAAAACCCCCTATCTCTCTTAGAGTTCCTTCTCTCTCAAAATTCCCAAGCAAATTCAACAACCTTCATTTCTCTACTTATTTCTGTTGAAGAAATATAGGAAATAAGGAAGAAATTAAAGGACACAAAAGATTTACGTGAAAAACTCCAATAGGGTAAAAACCACATAGAGAGAAGAATTTTTTCACTATAACAAAATAAGGATTACAAATTTAACCCTCTAATTTGTTTAAGAGGATATTTGATTTTGGTGTAACAAATGAGGAGGAGTGAGCCTTCTTTTATAGGCCTCACTCTCCTCTATGCTTTCTCATCCCACCGATGTGGGATGAGTCTCCTAACAATTTCTTCCTAAGTTACCTTATCCCTCGTGATAAATTTTATTGTAATCAAGTAAATTTTACATATAATTGTTGTATTTATTATTTAACTCTTTGTATTGTGTAACTTGATTTATGCCAATATGTGCATTCCTATTAAATAATTTTTTCTACATAAGGTAAAATACAAATCAAGCTATATTTACATTCATGCAATTAATTAGAAGGTTTCAAACTTTGCTTGTTTGATAATAGAAAGTTGTCAAAATTTAATTTTTATTATGCGGTAACAGTATTTTAGGTGATTCAAGCAAATATTTCAAAGAATAAGAGTTTAGAAGTTATACATTACTTGAAAAATAATAATTAAGTAAAAAAAAACATCGCCTAAATTTAATACTAAAATTTATTTTTTAAATAATAAGTTTATTTACGAGAATTGACTATCCCAAACAAAGTCTTAACAACAACGAAGTACTTGCTTGTGCGGCTTCTTCATTATGGTCGAAGGCCCAGAAGACGTTGGGCTAGTTCAGTTCGACAAATGTCTGCTCTCATACATTTGACCTAAAAATTCGACAAAATTTTAAAACCACTGTACGGTTCCTAAAATTACGGGACCCAAATCTATTATTATTATTATTACCATTTTTTAAAGATTTCCCAACTTAATCTTGAGCGGCAAGAAACGTTGACTGCCAATCCAAATTCCTAAATCAATCCCTGCAGTCCTGCCCCTGCTCGTCTACATCACCGTCCATCTGCTTAAATACTGTCCTCTATTAGCCATTACTTTTGTAGTAATGGTCACACGTTACTGTGAATACGACATTAAAATTGGTGGCAGCCGTAACTTCTGTCCCGTTGAACGTTTGAATTCTCTTGTCCAACTAAAATAAGTCTCGTCTAGGGTTGGAATTAGATTCTCATTAGGAATATCAATTGTAAGTAATTTTTTTGTATTATATAAAAAATATAACATGATTTAAGTGAGGTCGCGAGTTTAAATCGCCCTCATATATATAGCCGTTTAAAATTTGAGATCAGAACTTTGTCTCACACAAAGAACCTAATTTTAATTAAATGACTTAAAATTTTCTCCCTATAATTAGGATTTTCTTGAAAGTGGGAGAAAAGAAATAAGCAATACAAATTGTTACTCATAAATACTAAAAGAGATTTTAATAAATTGGAAGGCGGAATCACCCAAATCTCACGTGCCGCCCATTAAAAAGTGTAACGTGTCCCCAGCTAGAGCATTACAAAAGAAGAGGAAAAAGATTGAAATAAATAATTAAAAAATGGCCGTGTCTTACTTTTATGAAGGTTTTGTTTTTGTACTTTTAGGCCTCTCTCTACTCCCCCAGCTAGCTTGGAAAATCTCATGAGTTGACGGCAGGAAGAAGGGAGCCGCCTCTCTTCTCCGTCTCTATTCTTTCGCCTCTCTCCCTGTGGAGTTCCTCATATTCCTCCGTCCACTGGCACCAACTTTTGTCACCATCTCAGGTTGCTACTCTCTCTGTCACCGTTACGTTTGGCAGCTTGCTGTGTTTATCAATTATTTTCTGCTTCTTGTTGTTAACACCATCTAGTTTTCTTCTCATTTCACTGTTAGATGTGGAAAGTCTATACTTTTCTTCATGTATATGGTTAAGTTTATACTTTTAAGGGTAAATTTTGATTTTCTTTTGATGATTTTCTGTTTGTGTTATCGAAAGCCTTTGTTATTGAGTTATAAAGAATTCTAGTGAGATACTTGAGTCAATACCGAAGAAAGCTATCTTGTATCTCATTTTATTCTTTTTAATAGCTTCATTCTGTTATTTGAGTGAAACTTCCTTGTTTGTTGGACTTATGACTTGGTTGGCTATTGTGTAAATGCCCAGCCCTCAGGCAGAATAATCCTTCCTTACTCACGAATTGAACATTTGATTCAGCGTTATTAGTTTTAGGGGTTTTGGCCACTAACATCTTTTTTGTTTTCTGGGTGATTGGATACAGAATGAAGGTGGAAAAAGAACCAAATTAGACGCCCATTCATGGTTAGGAGCAGTGGAAAATGCTCATTTAATATAGAAAATGCGTTTGTTTTACTATTCAAAGTTGCTTCTTGATTGTGTTCGTTTGCTTGTACTAATTTCTAGGGTTGTTGAAATAAAAAAGAGATACTCTTGTTTTCTTTCTAGATATCCTGAATGGTAAACAGCATTTTGGACATGTGATGCTTTAAGTGCAGATCAATCATGTTGCGGGCTAAGCAGTTGAGCAACCTTTCCAGTACTGCCAGGTCAATTTTCATAAATGGAACACGATGTGGAGCTGCTGATGGTAGTTCTTGTACTTGCTGTGAAGATGAAAGCTGTGTTTCTAGAAATCAGCAAACAAGAAATGGTGTTTCGCGTGCCTTTCACTCAAAACCTTCAGCTAGGGTAGAGAACTCATCTGCAGCAGACACATTAAAGTCTTTGGGTTCTCACAATGTGAGAATTCAAAACCCAACTTGTTTCCCACAAGTGCTATCAACTCCTAATTCTCTTGGAATATCAGATTATGCTGGTCATGCGAGTGGCATTGACACTATTGAAAATGATGCAACTTCTCATATGTCTGACCAACTTGTGAAAGCAGGTATTGCAGCAGTTAATTTGATATCCGATTTGGTAAACTACAGACTACCCTTGACTGATGCATCAGGAGTAAAGTTACCTCAAAATTGTGTGGTTGATGGTGCCCGGCCATGTTCCAATACAAAACCTGACGTGAAAGCTATCAGGAAAGGTAACTTCACCGCCAAAGTTTATTCAAAATCATCTGCGGATGTTGCAGTTGGGTCAAGTGCCATCAGGTCTTCTAACAATACAAAGGATAAAGGCAACAAATCAAATTTTGATAGGGGGTTCAAACGAGCTTCAAGCTCTGCTACTGGTGATACATTGGAAAGTCATGTTGTAACTTCAGAGGCGTATGATAAGAAAAGGTCTATTCCTCAGAAATCCAAAGCTCAAACAAATTCATTCTTACCAAATTTTAACTGCAATCATCAGAATTCAGTTACAAGTGGGGAGGACTTCTATGAAGACAGAAAAACCTCAAGAGATGGTAGATTCGCAGTTAGAATCGCTCCGGCTGCTAGGCACTTTCCAAGCAGTGGACATATTGTTGAAAATGTTTCCAATATATTGAGAAAATTGAGGTGGGGTTATATGACAGAGGAAGCTCTTGAAAAACTTGGTTACTCCATGGATGCATATCAAGCAAACCAAGTTCTAAAGCAGCTTCAAGATCATAATGTTGCTCTCGGCTTTTTCTATTGGTTGAAGCAGCAACCTGGCTTCTGGCATGATGATCATACTTACACTACCATGATAGGAATCCTGGGACGTGCAAAGCAGTTTTTGACAATTAACAAATTACTTGATCAGATGACAAGAGATGGATGCCAGCCTAATGTTGTTACATATAATCGTATTATTCATAGTTACGGACGTGCAAACTACCTGAAGGAAGCAGTTGATGTGTTCAATCAAATGCAGAAGGCAGGATGTGATCCTGATCGTGTCACCTACTGTACACTCATAGACATCCATGCTAAGGCTGGATTTCTTGATTTTGCCATGGAAATGTATCAGAGAATGCAAGCAGCTGGCCTCTCACCAGACACATTTACTTACAGTGTTATAATAAACTGCCTTGGAAAAGCAGGCCATTTAACTGCTGCTAACAAGCTATTTTCTGAGATGGTTGAACAGGGTTGTGTTCCTAATTTAGTAACTTATAATATCATGATTGCATTGCAAGCAAAGGCTAGGAATTATCATAGTGCTTTGAAACTCTATCGAGACATGCAGGATGTTGGCTTTGAACCAGATAAAGTGACTTACAGCATAGTGATGGAGGTGCTCGGACACTGTGGGCATCTTGAAGAAGCAGAAGCAGTTTTTTCTGAGATGAAAAGAAAGCACTGGGTGCCTGATGAGCCTGTCTATGGCCTTCTAGTGGACTTATGGGGAAAAACCGGAAATGTTGAAAAGGCTTGGGAATGGTATCAGACCATGCTAAGAACTGGCTTGCTCCCAAATGTGCCCACCTGCAATTCTCTGCTCAGTGCATTCCTAAGGGTGCATCGATTGGGAGATGCTTATAACCTGCTACAAGGCATGGTGGAGTTGGGATTAAACCCTTCTCTGCAGACCTACACTTTACTTCTTAGCTGTTGCACAGAGGCAAGATCACCTTGTGACATGGGTTTTTGTTGTGAGCTCATGGCAGTCACTGGCCATCCTGCACATATGTTTCTGGTCTCTATGCCTTCTGCTGGACCTGATGGTCAAAATGTGAAGGATCACGTGAACAAGTTCTTGGATCTGATGCATAGTGAGAATAGAGAGAGCAAGAGGGGGCTTGTAGATGCAGTGGTCGATTTCTTTCACAAATCAGGCTTGAAGGAGGAGGCTGGGTTGGTTTGGGAGGTTGCTGCAGGAAAAAATGTATACCCTGATGCGGTCAAGGAGAAAAGCTCATGCTACTGGCTTATTAACCTGCATGTTATGTCCGATGGCACTGCTGTGACAGCTCTATCCAGGACCCTAGCTTGGTTTCGCCGTCGGATGCTAGTTTCAGGGGTTAGACCCATTCGAATTGATATAGTGACTGGATGGGGCCGGCGAAGCAGAGTGACAGGATCTTCCATGGTGAGGCATGCGGTGCATGATTTGCTGCATATGTTCAGCTTCCCATTTTTCACTGAAAATGGTAATTCTGGGTGTTTTGTGGGGTGTGGAGAGCCTCTGAACAAGTGGTTGCTTCAATCTTATGTGGAGCGTATGCATTTATTGTAAGGTTATTGTTGCAAGTATAAAAATTTTTGGAGCAAGTCGATGAGGTGGATGATTTGGTTAATTTGAATATTCATGTATTTAAGTTGCATCCAGATATAATATGATAAATGAGATATTCTTGCAGGCATGTGTTTATAGTTCATATTTTGTGTCTTTGTCCACCTGAACTTGAAGGATTCGTGAATCTTTTCTTTGTTTCGGGTCTGTCCATGGTTGGTTGGTGATGCATAGCCATCAGACATTTGAAGAGCAATTTGTATAGGCCTTAAGATGCTTTAAAGCAAACCAGTGTAGTTTCCTTCGACTGTGTTGAAGAAGTTGGTGATGTCTCTTACAAATGCGACCAAAACTTCTTGCTGTTTTTGATTTGAAAATAAGGATATATACTTGTCTCTGTAGGACAAGTGTAATGACAAACACCCAACTTCTTCCGTCGAAATCGCCTGCCTGGGAAATGATTTCAGATTCTGTACCTAATATAAATAGGGAGGCCGTAGTTGAATTAGAATCTCATATCATATCACTTTGCATTTCCCTTAATAATGGCAGAACTCGAGTACACTCTTCATTCGTAGCCAATCGCCACCCTACACGACTGCTCCGCTCAAATCTCCCTCTTCCATTGCCGTCTCTTCAATCCAAGTCTTTCAAGTAAAGTAAGTCTTCTTTTTCTAAAACGCATGTAAGCTCTCTGTGTATATAACCGGGGAGAGACAGAGAAAGAAAGAAATTTATGCACGAGACAATATTCCCTAGTGTTGGAGAGAAACAAATTAACAAACTAACATATGAGCGGTTATGGGGCATAAGAAGCGCTCTGCCACTTCCCGCTCCAAGATGACGACGAAAACAACGGCCGATGAAGCTTAGTTGTTGACCAATCCTATTAATCTGACTCTAGCCGAGATCGAGCCGTTCATTTCTAAAGAATTGGACGGTTCGTCGTCCTCTGCAATTAAGCTCAAAGGCGACCGAGCGTTAACGGCGCTTCAATGTGGAAACCACACGAAAGCGCTTAGGCTAATGAAGGAATCGTGTTCCCATCACGGCAATAACTCTCCGCACTCGGCTATTTACCGTGTTCTAAGGCACTTGTGATTTGAGAATACCTACTCAAATCACAGTAACAGATTATAAGTTGTGGACCACTACTTATAATCTTTTATTGGCTGTATTTAAGACTCTTTCGGGAATGGTTTTGGGGAGAAACATACGTGTTCGTTTATTTGTTTAATTGTTTGTGAGATATAGCTTGGATTGAGACCTTATCAACGGGTATCAGAGCCGTGTATACGAATACGGAATGAATTGAAAACCTTGAAGTTAGCATGGGTAATTTGCAAGACGGATGAGCCGGATGGAACAAGGCATTGTTGACAAACTCCACCTCACGGAGGAAGCAATTGCTAAGTTGACTGATGTGATGATTTCACAAAAGGAGGGATCCGGTAGCAATTCTTAGGCTTGGCAATAGTATACCCATCAAGGAATCAAGGGAAACTTAGAAAGAGGGTGTCAACTAATTCCCTCTAAAATGACTAAACTAGAATTTCCACGGTTTTCCAGAGATGATCCTACAGAGTGGTTCTAGGATGAAGAATGAGCAGTCGGCCCGACAGAGGAAAATGGCAAGACCCCCTACCAAGCCACCGCTCGAATTCTCTACTCCTAATTTAAACCGCAGGTGACCATAAAACGAATGTTGTGGGAAGAGATGCAGAAGAGAAGGGCACAAGGGTTGTGTTTTAACTGTGACGAGCGATTTACACCTGGCCATAAATGGAAACAGGTGCAACTTTTGTTGCTTGAAGGTGAGCCATTGGACAATGGAGAGGATGACGCAGTAAAGCAAGAAGAAGAGGGTGATTTCGAAATCTCTCTCTAGGCCTTAACAGGTTGGTCTACAACACAAACTATGTGGGTTGTAGTTCGAATTGGGGATCATGATTTTATAGCCCTAGTTGACAACGGCTCGACACACAATTTTATCAGTGAAAAGGTAGCAGAATCATTACAGCTGCCGACCATACCTACCAAAACCTTATAGGTTAAGGTTGCCAATAGGTCTTCTTTACAGTGTAGTAACCATGGAAGTGCAAGGTACTCCTTTTCCCTTGACTCTGTATTCCCTTCCATTGGCTGGCTTAGATATCGTGTTGGGAGTTCACTGGCTCCAACAATTGGGTTCTGTGTTGTGTGACTGGAAACAAATGGAATGGCCTTTGTATGGAAAGGACAACAATGTAAATTGTAGGGAATTCCTCGAAAGCCAATTGAACTAGCAAAATACCATGAGATTGTGGGGGGAGAACGCCAAGAACATACCTTGTACGACATGTGTTTGCAAAAAGTCTAAATGTGGGTTATAAGGAGGCACCACCTGATATGAAGTTGTTGTTGGATGAGTTCTGGGATGTATCCACCGAACCTAAACAGTTGCCTCCCAAAATAGATCTGAAGCATAGAATCAAATTGAAGGGTCAGAACTAGTCAATGTTCGACCCTATCGATATGCCTATTTCCAAAAAATGAAATTGAGAAGCAGGTATAGGAAATGCTGCAATCGAGATTAATCAGAAGTAGTATTAGCCGTTTTTCTTCTCTAGTTCTTCTAGTAAAGAAGAAAGGTCTTGGAGGTTTTGCAGAGGTTATAGAGCCCTCGATATAATTACTATCAAGGACAAATTTCTAATTCCAACAGTTGAGGATATGATTGACGAATTACTTAGAGCAGTCTACTTTACCAAACTTGACCTCTGAGTCGACTATCACCAGGTATAAGTTCATCATGCTGACATTCACAAAATTGCTTTTCGCAAATATAAAGGCCATTATGAGTACTTGGTAATGTCGTTTGGACTTTGCAATGCTCTTTCAACTTTTCAGTCTCTTATGAATTCTATATTCAGGCCTTACTTATGAAAATTCACGTTTGTTTTTTAATGATATATTGATCTACAGTTGAGATTGACTATCACATCTTGAACATTGATAATTTACATTTTTGTCATGATTAATTCTGTGTTCTGTGTTCTTTTGCTAGACTTTTGTGATGTTTTATTTGTATTTCTACGGTAATTTGTGTTTTTGCATGTTCTAGGTGATGACATACAAAGTGACGCACTTTAGAGTGAAATTGGCTAATTTGGAACTTCCAATTAATTAGCTACAGCAACAGAGATGAGTAAGGATTTGAACCAGCAAATTAAAAGAGATAGCGGGCGTGAAGGAATTAAGTTGCAATTTTAATTGTCCAATCAATATATGTCACGTGTAGAGAGACAAGAGGGCTGGCTTTTTAATAGAAGGCATTGTAAAATCAGCAACAAGGGATCAACAAGCCAGCCACGTCATGCAAGAGGGAAGCAATAGAAACGTCGACGCACAAGAGAGCAGCAAGTTTTTTTATAAATTTGATTGAGAAATAAACAAGCGTCAGGTGGCATTTTAAAGGTGAAAATCACTAAAAAAAAAAATTTGGCGCCGTTGCCGGGGACTGGTGTTCAAGTTTTTGTTTGTTTGTGCTGCTAATCATTTTTTTCTCTAGTTGTTTGTGATTTAATTGGTGTTTTGTATATATTTGTTCGTGATTAATTTCTTTTCAGCTATTTGGTGATCTTTTCATTATTTATTTTTTATTTTATTTTTTTGGTGTTAAAAAGAAAAAAAAAAAGAAAAAAATTTCGATATGGACGGAAGTAATTTCTTTTATAATTCATATTCTCATTCCTATAACAATGTTTGGACTGATCAACTAAACTTTTGTTATGGATGGAATAATCAGCAGAATTACTTTCATGATAGTTTGCAGGACGCACAACAATTCTCCTACAGACCAGAAGCTTCCTATCACAACTCCGGTCCGTCTCTAAAAGAGTTGATGTTGCAATTGTAGGAGAATACTTTACAATTTTAGAAGGATTGTGGGCAATTTCCAAAAGACACGTGTTATAGTGCCCAAGATCTGGAGAGCCAACATAATTCAGGTACATCTTTAGAAAAAATGGTTAACAAATGTGTTGCTAACACTTTGCAATTGCAACAGGATATTCAACGAATCAAAGTAATCCAACAGAGCACGGATTACCTAATGGGTCAGATGACAATGCGTCTTGATCACCTATAATTGCAAAGTGAAGAGCAGCAACCGTATCAACCCGAGGTGTACCCAATTGAAGTTTGTGCGGAAAATTTGCAAAGTGATGAGAAGCTTGAGAATTTTGAGGTCAACTTTCAACGAATTGTTTGTGTCGAAGAAGTAGAGAAGGAGCTCGAAGCCGCAAAGGACATATCTTTTAGCTCGGAGGTAAGTACTGAGTCCATAATTATATTTGAAACTAACTCTTTACCTTTACATTACAGATTGGAGGAATTGAATGGTGAAGAAAAAGGTGAAGAGACGTTCGAAATATTTCCAGAGTGTATGGACTCAGTGAAAATTGAGAAGCTGAGGATAGGGAAGATACTGAAGGAAGATGATGATCGACTAAGGCCCTATCCGAAACTACCTCACATGGAGGAGCCACATGTGATACCCAAAGATCACAATTTTGTCACGTGAGACGAAGAAGGAGTCGAGCCAGAGACTCTAAACAAAGGCGCTTCTTGGGAGGCAACCCAAGGGAAGTAAATTTCTTTTCCTTTACATTTTCGCATTATTTTTTTATGCATGTGTGTTTGTTTTTTAATTTGTTTGTTTTACTTGTTTTTAAGTTTTCAATCAAAATGAGAGAGAGAATAAAACAAACACCACAACAAAAATATATAATTCGCGACGTTTAAAAAAAAAACGTCACGAATTGTTCAGTCTTTTTGTGACGTTTAAAAAATGTCACAGAAAGAGCCATGTTTTTGCGACGTCTTGTAAAGCGTAGCAGATTTGTCACATGTTTTACGACGTTTTTCTAATAAAACGTTACAAAAATAGAAACAACGTCGGGGTTTTTTCAATTAATTTTTAAAACTATTCATTTCCCACCACTCGGTCACGTTTCTTTCTTCTTTCTTCTCCGACTTTCGGTCCCTTACAAATAATCCCCTCCACTCTTTTCCATTCCTTTCATCTTTCTCTATCTATCTCTCTGAAACCTGAAGCACAGCTCTGCCTAATCGCACTGGTAAGTTCCTTTTCGGTTTTGTATAGGTTTTCATCGATTTCCGCTTTGTTTGATTTGTTTTCGGAGTTTTTGTAGTTGATCTTCGGTTTGACTTGCAGGATTCGCGATGAAAGGAGGTAAATCAAAGTCCGATACCAAGAACGCTAAGTGAGTTTCGTTTTTTCTTTTTTGGCGCTTTTTTATTTTTGTTCTGGAATTAGGTTTCGTTGAGGTTCTTACAGATCTTAGATCTAGAAATTTTCGGACTCGAAATGGGCAAATTGATGAGTTTGTGGAATGGGCAAATTCAGAAACAAAGCGCCTCTCAACAGCTGGTATACACTTTTGATTAATTCATCAACCAGGAAGTTCCAGTATCTAAAAATCGCTTATCGTCTCTGTTTTCTTCGAAAGGTAAATATCTGTTTTTTTTGTTATGTGTTTGGAGCTGGTTTTGTCAATCGCTAATACTGAGAGATGATGGTGTTTGGGTTTATTGTTT
>JANKOE010000006.1:57716520-57743758 GCA_026284465.1 Erythroxylum citrifolium
CAAAGAAAATATTTGAGTCGATGATCGAGGTCTCTGCATAATAATTAGGAATTTCCTGGCTAGTTGTCGTTATTTGAGTTAATCAATTTTATTTGTGATCTTTGCTAGTTTAATCATAGTTGTTATTTTATTTGATTTTCATTGCGTTAATAATTTATTAGTGGTTCGATTAATTAGTAGTCTTAGTTGAAAAATCCAAAACCCCCCTTTTTAATTAATTTCGCTAGTTCTTTGGCATTAGAATAGAATCAATTATTCCATTCTCTGTGGATCGACCCCATTTACCACTGTGCACAATTTATTTTCGTTTGGTGTTTGGGATTTATTTTTGGTGGATTCGACACCCATCAATGCTTAAGATAGGTGAAGGAGTCTTCCTTTTATAACTTAAGAAGACTCCCCCATCTTTGTAATTTTTCAATATGAGATTTCAAAATATGTCATAGGTCAACAATTCTCCACTTTGACATATTTCGCATTTTCAAATCTCTCACAAACTTATCTTTAGTAGTGTCTTCAAATGCGCTTTACAGCGCCCATTTTCAAATTTTAGCAATATTGATCAAGTCCAAACAATGTTGGAACTTGACCACAGTCACCACCTGTGTCAACATATCAGCAGGGTTCTTAGTGGTCTTAATCTTCTGGATTACTACTCCACCTTCTTCCAGAACCTCTCGTACAAAGTGATAACGGACATCAATGTGCTTTGTCCTTGTATGATAAACTTGGTTCTTTGCTAAATGAATGGCACTTTGACTATCACAATGTACTTTGACATGCTTCTGTGCAATTTCCAATTTATCAAGCAATCCTTGAAGCCAAATTGTCTCCTTCACAACCTCTGTAATTGCCTTATACTCTGCCTTTGTAGTCAACAAATCAACTGTTGACTATAAGGTAGACCTCCAACTAACTGGTGCCGTTGAAAGAGTAAGCACATAGCCAGTAGTTGATCGACATTTATCTAAGTCACCGGCATAGTCGAAATCACAATATCCAACTATAAATTGACCTTCTTGCTTATCTTGCTGAAATACCAAACCAACATCTACAGTGTTTAGAATGTACCGTATAATCCATTTCACAGCTTGCCAATGTTCCTTTCCAGAATCATACATATACTTGCTCACAAACCCAACTGCTTATGAAATGTCAGGCTTTGTACACACCATAGCATACATCAAGCTACTAACCACATTTGCATACGGTACTTTAGCCATGTACTCTCATTCTGCATCTTTCTTTGGAGATAGGGATGCATTAAGCTTTATATAAGGAGCGAGCGGAGTACTAATAGGTTTTGGCTTCTCATTCATGCCAAAACATTGTAGAACCTTTTTCAAATATTGCTTTTGAGTCAAACATAGTCTCCCCAACTTTCTATATCCAATTATCTCCATGCCGAGAATTTTCTTGACTTCACCAAGATCCTTCATTTCAAACTCTTGATTCAACTGAATCTTCAATCTCTCAATTTATCTTTGAGTCCTTAAAGCTATCAACATATCATCAATATACAGGAGAAGACAGATGTAGGATCCATCTTGTAGCTTGCGAAAATACAAACAGTGATCATATTTGCTTCTTGTGTACTTTTGCCCCATCATAAACTTGTCAAATTGCTTGTACAACTGCCTTGGAGATTGCTTCAATTCGTATAACGATTTTTTAAGCTTGCACACCATATTCTCTTTTCTAGCAACTTAAAAACCTTCGGGCTGAGTCATATAGATTTCCTCTTTTAAGTCTCCATGTAAAAACGCAGTTTTTACATCCAATTGAACTAGTTCCATGTCATACTGTGCTACTAAAGCCAACAAAATTCGAATGGAGGAATGTTTTACAAATGGAGAGAAAACTTCATTATAATCAATTCCCTCCGTCTAAGCATAGCCTTTTGCCACCAGTCTTGCTTTGTAGAGAACATTATCCTTATCAGGAAATCCAACTTTCTTTGCATATACCCATTTGCATCCAATTGGCTTCTTTCCTTTTGGGAGATTAGCTAGCTTCCACGTCTGATTCTTATGAAGGGAATGTATTTCTTCATTCATGGCTATCCTCCACTTATCTTCTTCTGAACTTTGGACTGCTTCGTTATAAGTGGTATGAACATCATCAATTTCAATTGGAGATGTATAAGCCACCATCTTAACATAACAAGCATGTACTTGAATGTTCCTTTTTGGCTTTCTCAATGCAATTGGTAATTGTTGCTGTGGAAGTTCTCGGGTTAGAACCTCTTCTTCATTTTGCTCCTCTTTTACCATAGGAGTTTCTACATCTACTTCATCATTTACTGGGGTAACAATTCTTCCTTCAAACTCCACCTATTTTGGAGTACCATCTGTCTACTTAATATTTTCAATTGTCACCTTTCTGAAAATGGTAGATTCATCAAAGGTAACATCCCTATTGAAAATTATTTTCTTTGACTCTGGACACCAAAGATGATATCCTTTCACACCAAAGGTGATCCCCATGAAAATTGCTTTCTTTGCACGTGGATCTAACTTTGACTGCTTAACATAATAGTATGCAATGTAACCAAACATATGTAAGGAATCATAATCTATAGCAGGCTTTCCAAACCATTTTTCCAGTGGTGTTTTACCACCAATAATAGTTAACGGAAGACGATTGATTAGTTGACAAGCATATGTAATAGCCTCAGCCCAAAATTCTCTTTCCAACCCAGAATTAGACAACATGCCTAACTTTCTCCAGCAATGTCCGGTTTATACGTTCTGCTACCCCATTTTGTTGTGATGTATTTATGAATGTGAAGTGTCTGACAATACCTTCATCTTTATAGACTTTTAAAAATGGATCACTCCTGTACTACCCACCATTATCTGTATGGAGACGCTTGATCCTTTTGCCTGTTTGAGTTTCCACCATCTTCTTCCATTTGAGGAAAACTCTTAGCACTTCATCCTTAGTCTTTATAGTATACACCCATATTCTTCGGGAAAAATCATCAACAAAGGTCATATAATAGTGTTTTCCTCCCAAAGAAGCTATTTTGGAAGGTCCTCACACATCAGAGTGAACA
Organism: Erythroxylum citrifolium; assembly: GCA_026284465.1. Lineage (NCBI taxonomy): Eukaryota > Viridiplantae > Streptophyta > Magnoliopsida > Malpighiales > Erythroxylaceae > Erythroxylum > Erythroxylum citrifolium. The sequence goes on from JANKOE010000006.1 coordinate 57,719,579, forward strand.
TAATTCAAAATACCTTTCGTATCATGGATTACAGTGCTGAATTTCACTATTATCTGCTTCCCTTTGACATAATGTTCACAAAAGTATAATTTGCAGGCCCGTACTCCTTTTAACAATTATTGATTTACTAACATCTTCAAGGATTTTCCACCTGCATATCCCAAGCACATATGCCACAACCTAGCTGCTTCTAGCTCTTGATCATCATTAAAAGCTACTACTGTTGTTCCAATAACTGCATTACCTTGGTAATAATACAGGTTATTGTTTCTTCGTATTCCTTTCATTACCACAAGTGCACTAGAGATGAATTTCATTACTCCATTTGTTACATTTATAGTGTAGCCCGTTGATTCTAGGACTCTCACAGAAATGAGATTCTTCATCAAACTTGGCACGTATCTGAAATCTGTCAGAGTCCTGGTTGTTCCATCGTGATTCCTTAAGCAAATTGAACCCATCCCATTTGTTGTGTAGGGATTGTCATTTGCTATGTAAACAACTCCACCTTTTAGCTCTCTAAAATCATAGAACCAATCTCGATTGGGACAAATATGATGGCTACAACCTGAATTGAGCAGCAATGGACTAAAAGGGCTTATTGAGGATGTAGCAACCAATGAAAGATCTAAGTCTACATCTTCACACTCAGCAACATTCGAATTTGCAACAACCTTTCCCTTACCAGGTTTGTTTTTATTCTTCAGCTTTGGACAATCCTTTCTCTAGTGCCCTTTTTCTAGACAAAAGACACATTCATCTTTGCTCAAATAATTCACTACTGTACAAAGTAGCTATAACTTCACTAAGAGACACATCAACCTTCCTATGAAGTAAAGTAGTTTCAAGAAACTCAAACTCTTCAGCAAGGGATCCTAATAACATTAAAGCTAAATCTTCATCTTCAAATGTCACATCCAAATTCATTAAATCAGTAACTAATTGATTGAAACTGGTGATGTGATCATTTATAGTGGTACTCGGAATATAAGAGAAATGAAATAGTCTCTTCTTCATATGAAGCTTATTCTGACTGCTTTTCTTCAGGAATTTCTTTTCCAACACATTCCAGAATTTAGATACAGAAGTTTCTTACGAGAAAGCATACTTTTGCTCTTTGGAAAGACACGATCGAATTGTACCACATGCCAAATGATTTATAGTCTTCCAATCTTTCTCCTCAACATCATTTGGTTTCTTTTCTTCAATGGCGATGTCAAGACCTCACTGAAAAAGAGCACCTTTAACTTCACTTTGCACATGCCGAAATGACCCGTACCATCAAAAATCTCCAGCACAAATCTTACATTACAACAGTCCTTGATAGAATAGACGAGGTAGAAGCTGTCGACAAGGTTGGTACAGTCGTATCTTTGATTTCTGTCATCTCTGCTACAATTTCTATTTAATAGTTATCAATGTAGAATGCCAATAGCCTAAAGAAAAAGATTTTCTGATGTGGAAGATCAGACCACGCTACAGAGCATACTAAGAAAAAAACCTTGGCTCTAATACCAATTGTTGTGAAACTTCTGGTTAATTTGCTCCAATAATGACAAATTCACTTTGACCACTGTTGCCTAGGTGAATAGAGTGTAAACGATTGTACTGAAAAATCATACCAGGTAAATTTTTAGGAAAACTGGAGGGTCATAGACGGTCCCACTTAAATTCTGATCTCCTAGATAGAATTTTCCTAGACATGTAATTTAATAGCAAAATAATTCACTACAACTATACCCGACAATAGCCATTAAATAGACGAACAAAGAACACCAGAATTTAATGAGGTTCAGCCAATTATGCCTACTTCCTCAGACATTACTAAAATGATATTTCACTATTTTCTAGAAATAATACAAGTGAAATACTACAAAAGGAGAGAAGAAATTTTTTCTTATGAAAGACAATTTTTGGGGATGCTTAAGATAGGTGAAGGAGTCTTCCTTTTATAACTTAAGAAGACTCCCCCATGTTTATAATTAATTCTTCAATATGGGATTTCAAAATATGTCATAAGTCAACAATTGTCCAGGTTATTAATTACAGCAGCTAATGCACATTTACTATGAAGCTCCCTTTATATGTCTTTAATGTAATGACATTTGAAGGATAAGTGCACACTAGTTTCCTCCGTTTCTCTGTATAAACAACACCAGTTGGTGAGCTCAGAGTATTTGGCTATCTTATCAACTATTTTTAATATGCCTTTTATTGCGAGCTATAGAGTAAACGCTGCATGGGCTTGAAGCTGACTAGACCAAGTGGCTTTAGTCCATGATAGCTTGGGAATTTGTTTAAAAATTAGGTTCTTGCAGGAGGAAATCGAAAATTTACCGTCATATGAGTGTCTCCAAATGTATTTATATTCTTTAGTGTTGCAATAAGTTCCACATATTTCATTAGTTAGAGAGCTGGGAAATATAGAGTTTCAAAATTTTTCCATGCATTATAATGCTACAGTAACCAACGCATCTAAAGGTATTGAGCTCTTTAGGATTTCAGCTACATTGGCGTTAATCAATGGTCAACCTGAGAGCCAGTTATTATACCAAAAATTGTCATTCCTCCCATTACCTATCAACAAAATAAAGTCCTTTTTGTGCTTATCCCTCATCTTGAGATTGGCTTAAAGAATAGTGGAGGAAAATTGCGAGCAATTTATTGCCCACATACTCCTGTTCTTAATTAAGTAACTATGTATCCATTTGCACTATAGAGATTATTTGTCTTCCACTAGTCACTATAGCTTTTTGGTGAGTAAGATAGAGTACATGCTTTTAATGGAGCAAATTCCCAAGCCAGCTCGATTTTTAGGAGTGCATGTTTCTTTCCATTTCATCATAGTTTGATGACTTTTCTTCTTGCTGCCTATCCATAAAAAGTTGTTAAACATACTGTAGCAACCCACCCTCGCAAGACACATACTTGACATCCTGAATGATGTCCGACAGCGAATCCCGCCAGGGCAGCATGCTAGAACAGTTAAACTCTTGAAAACTCGGTACAAATTTATTTATTTTATTTTTTTCACATATACACACATATGCGTAAATCAATAATCAAATCGTGCTTCTTTTATTTTATAACATTTTCATTTACAACATTTCAACCGTTACACAAATCATCAAAATTTCCCTTTCCACTTGGGCCTATTACAAAGATAAAACACTTATAAACATATTTTCATTATATTGCAAAATCATTTACAAACATTTCCAATTTCAAAAATTATTGCAAAATAGAAATATTCGAATACATATTGTATAGAAATCACGGAATATAAAAAAATAAGAAAAATATAAATGAAGACGCAAACTGATCCCGACCTCTATCCCTCACTTGAATACAGTAGGTATACTCTAGTTTATCTAACGAGGTACTCGTCTGGGCCTGAAAAATAGTTGCAAATATTGGGTGAGTTTTGCGAACTCAGTAAGTGACCATCATCGATGGCCCACTCGGTCACATAACACACAATTCACATCATTTATTTGATAATCATATTAAATCACGTACACACCTGATCTATCGTTTCACATTTTACATTCAACACATTATAATCATTCATATCATGCATATACAGTGCACATGAGACTCACTTTCTATTTGTTACTTTGTTGTGATCGAGTGCCTAACTATCCCGTATCTATTGTGGATACCGAACTTATTGATAAATGTCCCGTATATATTGTGAATATTAGACTCATTGATAATTATCCTGTATTCGATGGGGATACCAAGCTCATTTTACATTGTGAGCCTTGGGCTCTTAATCACTTTTTGAGCTCGAGGCTTTTTTTTGCAATCTGAGCTTTAAGCCCTTTTTCGATGGCTACTCTGGTCACAATTGCCTTTATCTTTCATACATTCATGAAATGGAATGCATTAATCACATTTGCATATTCTCATTCAATCACATTCACATATCATCGGACCTTAGTATGGCATTCAACATTAAAGTTAAGAATCACATTTTCATTCATATGCAAATGCACATCTAGAGCACATTTATCATCGGACCGTGGTTAAGCATTTATCCATCAAATTACGTACACTTATTCCAATCCAATTCATATACAAGGAGCACTTCAATGTTCTCACATTTATCAAACTCCTCGGACATACATTTCCCAGAACCAACACATTCACATTGCATAATCATTCAATTCATAACTTAAACAAAACAAACAATAAAGTAAGACCATCTCGGTTTACTCACAGTACGCTCTAGATTAGCATTAGCTTCCATGATCTGGAAACGTTTGGATGCAGACGTGTATCCTACATATCAATAATATGCAATACACACGTTGCACATACATTAATAATTGCACAATTGTAAGTATTCCTTTATACACAAATGTATATATGGAATGTGTATAATGCATGCTCAATGACATTCCCAGGTATTTTTCCATTATTCAGGTCATAAAGTCATTCCAATATCAAAACTCACTTAAGTAGCATTTATCCGTAGGGTTTATACCTCAATAAACCATTCGAATCCAATTTCATAACCTAATGAATCATTTCAGATTTTTCTCCAAACACTGACTTTCGGGTCTATTGTTCTTGATCATTTATACAATGAAAATAAAGTAATTTGACAGTACTCTCTTCTAGAAACGTGTTCTCCTATCTCTTAAGTTTCTAATGACACCAATATTGTTCAATTTGGTTCAGAAATTTGAAAAATTATACCCCAAATATTTTTGGACTATTCTCATTTTAAAATAGTACCCTATACTCAACTTTCATTCAAAAATTGGAAGTCTTAAAGACTGAATTAAAATCAGGTTTCTTCTTATAATTTGTAGACTTATGTCTCTAGTTTACTCCAAATCAAAAATCAGTTCATTTAGATAACTACAAAAGAAGATATACTCAGAATACCGAAACATGTTCAGTGTAGTTCACCGCGACAAACTCCTCCATAGAGGAATTCTCGCGAAACTTTCACAAGTTCGCCGTGGCTAAACCTAGAGTTAACCGCGGCGAACTTTACTGGTTAGAAATTATAGTCAAAACTGTAAGGCCTCAAAATATACTCTAGTTGAAAAAAAACATGTTTATGAAAGTACGTGTGTGATAGAAGTTAGAATTTTTGCTATGATTAGAGTATGAAAAACTTATGACTTGAATTTTTGATCAAGTGGATTATAGTGTGTAAATTGGAATTAATTGATACCATTAGAAAATTGAGGTATTTAAATGTATATTTAGATTAGGAAATTTTTCAAGTGGCAAGATAAATTGGTATATGAAAATTTCAAAGATTAAGCCTATAAGTTAGTGACATTTGGCATGAGTAATTAATTGAAAAATGGCTTGGAAAGAATGTAACAAATGGCATGGTTAATAAGTTGACAAGTGGACAAATGGAAGTGTTGCAATTGGCATCATAAATGGAGGGCAAATGGGAGTCATACATTGAAGATATATGTGTTGTTTGAAGGAACTGTAATAGTTGGATTCTTAGAGTTGAATTTGAAGTTTAGTAAGGTAAGGGAATTATAAACTTGGTATCTTGTGATAACATGTGTTGTTTGATGTTTGATATGGATCAATTGTGTACTGAAATGGGAAAGAATTGAGGTTTGATACATACTGGAAATTGGTTTAGATGAGTAGTTATACTGGACAGATTTCGGTAGGCATCCAAATCGGATGAATTTAAATTCGTGTTAAACTGGAAACATATATCTACAACTTTCATAAAGGTTTAAAATCTGATTTGTCAAAAGTTGGCTTGAAGTTGAGTTTCTGGAATCTGTCACTATTTGTGAACAGCCTATAGTCATTTGGGGATAATTTTCAAAATACTAAACCAAATTTCATAAAATTGGTCTCGGTATAAACTTAAGACATAAAGGAACAAATGTGTAGAAGAATGGCCTAAATCCTTCATTTTCATTGTCAAAATGACCGTGTAACATTGACCCGAAAGTCTGTTTTATGGAAAAGCTGGAAGAAATGAAGTGTTTTCACTAAACTTGCTTTGGTATTTCGATTATAACTTGTACTGTGGATCTTCAAATGAGTTGGTTCTTAATTCAGATTAAACTAGAGACATGTTTCTACAACTTTCTTGAAGAAGTTAACTTTTAATTCTGTCTCTAAGATTTTCAAAATCGGCATGTAAGTGAGTTGGAGCTTAAGCTGAAGCACTGTCAGGGACAGAAATCATATCCTGTCGTTTTTTAATACACTGTATTGATATAGGCCGAATTAGCCTAAGGTGTCTGCACCAAAGTTGTAGCTTATTCTCTTATCTTTAATTTGGTATAAAGTTTGTAATTTTTGGATATATGAGCTGAAAGATATGAGTTGTGAAAATAGAGGGTATGGTCATGTACTAGCTAAAAGTTCAAATGTGTACAGTCTGTGGTATTTTGTGTATAACTTTTTTAATACTGAATCAAATTGGATTATTTTGGAGTCATTAGAAACTTGAGATACTGTAGAACAACTTTTCAGAAGAAAGTGTTGCCTAATTTTGTCATTTACCCTACCAGATTAATTATGCAAAGTTGACCCGAAATCATATGGGCAGAAAATCTGAAGTGGTCACTTAGGTTATGAAATTGATTTCACATTATTTTATTTTGGTCAAAATTATAAGTACCAAATGTTATTAATGAGGGCTGTGATATCTGATCGGTTTGATGATGAAAATTACAATAAGATACCCAAAATTGTCATGAGCATGCATTATACATATTCAGTATACATATTCAGTATACATAAATGTATTCTTAATCTGGCACAATAGTGATTTGTATATGTGCTAAATGTTATAGAAGAACGCATAGAACGACCACTTCCAGATATTGCCGGGACTTCAAGGCAATAAGCAAACGGGAGAAATTGTAAGTAATTTAGACAGTAACTTTTGTGAGTAACCTAAGATGGTCTTACCTTGATTTGTCTTGTTTATTACTGAATTGAAATTGATATTGATGAATATGTACTGATTCCGGACATGAAGGTCCAAGGTATTAATTGATGAATGTGATATTGAAGTGCTACTTACCTTACTTTGTTCTGCATATTGAATTTAATTTATGCTTATTGTGTTCTAAATTCCGGACAATGATTGTCCGAGGCATTCGATGCATCTTTATATCATTGGAAGTGCTACTTGCATGTGAATATGATTGACTACTTGCTTTGCACATAAAATGTATGAAATGACCTTGTTTTGTTTTAAAACTGTTGAGTCCTAGTTGTAGGTAAATAGGCATGTCTAGAAGGGTCTGCAGCTGCTCTTGTTATTGACACCTCGGTGTCTCCTAATATCAAAACGTATGTCTCTCCTGCTGATACCAATCATGGTATCTCCTGTATAAGTCTCGTTACCCGCTTCTGTAAATGGATTTAACAGTCATATGATTTTGTATTCTGATTTCTGTTAGATTTTTATATTAAAAAAATTGTGTTCTGATTATGAAGGGTTTATACCCTCTTTTGAGACTCAGTTCTGTTTCTGTACAATCTGTCTAAAATCCAATATAATATGTATGAAATGTTCGTTCCGATAAACTGTTGATGCATGCTTTTGATATATCATGATTGTGTATAATTAGTTGTCAATCTATGCATAGATTAGTTATTACTCACTAAGCTATATGCTTAGCACGGTAGATTTGCCCCGTGTAGGTTCAGAGAGATGGACAAAAGGACTGGGACGAGTCAACCGCAATGGCCAATGGAATCTAAGTCTTGTTTTGTTAAAACTGTATTTTTGGAATTTTTTTTTGGCTTGTCTTTTATGTATATGACTTTGGATTTATTTGAGGTTTGTAATATCCTTAATTCAGGCTGGTTCCGGCTTGGAACAAGTTGTATTAAGCTTAGTGTATTATGATGTATGTTTGCTCTGAATTGCTTCGCTTTAAGCTTTTGAGAATGCATGATGAATGTTTCGTATGTTTTGGTTTTGTCTCAATTCTGTATGCATGTATGTTATGTTGTCTGCGTGGCGTCCCGTATCCTCCTAGGGGGTATTAGGGCGTCACACTTAAACTAATGCGTGGGTGATTATTAGAGAATAAATCACTGAACTGACCCGATTATGAGAATCTCAAATAGAATGTTACTTATGTGTCTATGGATTCTCATAACAATGGTTGCATAATTGATCCTTAAACTTGAGATTACTATCTTGTGTGAGAATTACTATATTTTGATGCTACTTATAAACCTTCCTAAGATAATTCAGTCGGTAATAATTGGATGCCGTATTAACCATATGGAGATAGTTGAGTAAGTCAATAAAGGATTCGTCACTATAAAATAATTAGAGAGAATATTCCACTGTTATTGATTAGTAGTGATTTATGGAATTATCTGACCAGAGTGAATTGATATTTGAAAATGTGTTTTCAAATTTCAATTATAAATCAATTACTAATTAGCAAGAACGAAAATAATTGGACTAAAAGAGTAGACATTATATTCATACTCTATTCAATTGAAAAATTAGATAACGAAAGGATTAAATTATACATCATAACCATGCATGAAAAGGTTAAGTCAAACCACTTTGACATTCATGATATTTGGGTGGTCTTGACATGTTACTAAACGTCAATCTTAATCTATGATTATAAATTGTTTAATTGAAGAATTAAAGATAAATTAAAAGGAGTTTTAATTTATCTAATTCTAATTATGAATTATAATTAGAATTTATAATCATTGCCAATATATTAAAAAACTAATGGGTTACACATCAAAGAGCAATTTATGAAAGAAAAATCAATTTAATTAAGTTGGACTTAATTATAAAGTTTGAGTAATTTTAGGGATCAAATATAAGATATTTAATTTTATTAAAATTAAGTTAATTATAATTAGAGTATGACTTTAATTATAAGTAAGAAATTTAATTTTAATAAAAATACAAAACCACCCTAATGATTTTTCTATTAATAAGAAGAAAAGATAAAGGTGCTAGCACTCTTACATTCTTCCTCTCAAAGTGTTGAGAAGTTGTTCTGTAGATTTCATCAGAAGTTGGACAAATGAACAACTTGTGGATGACAAATTGGGAAAATTTTCAAAGAATTTTTAACGAGAACACAAACAAGTTATGATTTCATATGATTCGTATTTTGTTTTACTTAAGTTAATCAATTATCGGAATTCGCTAGGAATTTGTAAAAGGTTTTTGTTTTCCGTTGCGCTTGTAATTTGATCACAATTGGATTCCAACAATATACATTTTAAAAAATTGTACCAGTTAAATTTGAAAGACTATATTATCAAAGTAAATGCTGAATCTTGGAATTACTTTTAACTGAATTTCTTACAATATCTATATTTCTTATATTCATCTTAAGTTCCATTATTAGTTGTGTTGCCCAGCAATGGAATAGCATGGAAAATAAAATGAAGTAAAAAAAAATCTGAAGACTCGTAACACAATATGAGTAAGTCAATTGTAAACTACCAAAACAAATACATGTTTTGACCATAAACTGTCCCAAAGATATCGGGACTGGTGCAACTTCCAACATATGTAATGTCCCCAAGTCTTGATTACATTTGCATGCACTCGAAAAGAAACAACATCCCCCGCCAAATTCGCCCTCTCTCTTCAAATCTTTAATCCTTTCTGTTTTACTCAGTCTTCCACATCCAGTAAATCCGCTCATATCAGACCAGTTCAGCCTCAACAAAATGTTCTATCTATTTCAGTTTCAACAAAAACAATAATCATCCCTCTCTCACTCTCTCTCTCATCTTTCACATTATTCTTCTTTATCAATTGTTTCTTATACAACAACAACACGTTTTCAACGAACTTTGATGCTACAAACATGACCCTAAAGGGTGGCACCCGCCAAGCTTGTGCTGCATGCAAGCACCAAAGAAGAAGGTGCACATCCGAGTGTGTTTTGGCACCTTATTTCCCAGCTGATCAAACTGAGATGTTCAGAAACGCTCATAAGCTATTTGGTGTAAGCAATATTGTTAAGATACTTAGAAATGTGGACAATTCTCAGAAAGCTGAGGCAATGACTTCCATTATTTGCCAAGCAAATATTCGTGATAGGTACCCTGTTCATGGATGCTTAGGCATGATCAATCATCTGAGGTACCAGATTTGGCAGGCTGAAGAAGAGCTTCGTGCAGTTCTTGCTCAACTTGAAATGTACAGGCAACTCCACCAACAGCAACATATTTCTTCCATTGCTGACGAAGTTCCATCGCAACTAGAACTAGGCATGGCTCCTCCTAGAAATGCCCTTCAACTCTTTAGCCACAATTCTCATCCATTGAACGCATTGACTGTGGCACGACAGCAATCCTATTCTAATAGCAGCTACGTAGGTTTCAGTTCTAGTTGCTTCGATTCCAAGGAAAATGCAGGGAATTCTTTGTCGGTTCAGCACCCATATGCTATTAACAGTGATCCCAATTTAATGGCAGTTCATCACTCTCATTTGGTAGCTTCACAGACACAAGCTATCCAACAAGAAGAAGTTCAAGATTATGACGAGTTACACCCATTCTTCGACACCATTGATGACAGGCAATCCTACATCGATTCCAAAGCAGCCTATGACTCGAGGTACGCATAGAATTGGTATCTTTAAAATGTTTCTACACTGTCAAGGATATGGTGTAACATTAATATTTAATTACACTGCAGCTCTGCAGAATCACTGAGGGACACAACACAATCGGTGGAGCATGTTGCAGAGAACGAATTGAAAAATGCTGCTGCATGCTTCAGTCTTACCAGTGTCAATTGATGGGTCAGTAAAACAAGAAATGGAGAGAAAATGCCGTTTCTTCCATTCCAGGATAGAGAAATCGAATCCGAAGAACTATGACGAATCATGAGTGAGCTAGAGAGAAGTACATAAAGATTTCAGGGTGTTTTTTTAAAATTCGTATCACAGAGAACAGTATTCCACAATTTTGAAGTCACATTTCCCATTTTCTTCCTCAGGGAAATATGATGTAAAGTAGATATTTTCTTAGTTTCCTCCTGTAATCAATTAACTGTTGACTTTTTTTTTTTGAGGTGCTATTTTCATGGAAATATGGAATGGTATAATGTCAAGAAATTGCAGATATCATAAGATAGGTGTATAAAAGTGGATTTTAGTGAGAGCCAGTTATGCTCGCAGGACCAACAGCGTAGGGGAGTTCAAAGTCTGGTTCTCTATCTATATCCTGTTAAGGAAGAGTGTTCTTAGCTCTAACCGGAGTCTAAAGTTTCAAAGTTCCCTGATGTGTCATTCGTCAAAAACGTATCAAATGGTAGATACCACAGTAAATGGATATCCTTTCAGGATGAAACCTTGTTTTCCTGGATAGTAAGTCGTCTACGAAGAATAGAATGCAAAAGGAAAAGAAACGATTGAGAGTTGGCTCATCTGGTATGGGTGCTGATTGTGGACTTGGAATACGGCCACAAAGAATGGAAGGAAACAAATTGCATCTCTGACACGATCATTCCACGTCAAGAAAGTGATAGAATGGAAAAGAAGAAAATTTTGCAGAACCTGGGAAACAAACAAATTGCAGGTACCGAATATCACTATGATAAATCCATTATTGGCATAAACAAAAATACAAAAGACTGCATGACTGCCAAAATTTCTGAATAGTATAATGTACAATAAGGGAGGGGTTCAGGCCGCACTATCGGCCACAACAGAACCATTCTTAAATTCTGGGTTTACTTTCGACCAATGTGATCAACAGAAGCGATAAATATCAAAGTTCATCTTTGCCAATCATTGATATTCTTAATTCTGGGTTTTCTTTCGGCCAATGCAATCAACAGAAGCTATAAATATCGAAGTTCATCTTCACCTATTATTGACATTTGATTGGTGGAACTTAGATAACCCTCGTGTTGTAGGAGCCGCAGAATGGGCATTTGTGGTAATGCCAGTGGAAAGGAGCAGCCCCTTTCTTCTCGCAATCATTACATAGAATGGCCTGCAATTCCTTTAAAAAAAAAATAAGCTAAAGGAAAACTTAAAGCTCCGCTGCATGCTAAAACTAAATATGAGATCAACCTGAGTTTTCTCTGAATATTCATCTGGAATTTTCTCTTCAGCTAATAATGCGTCTAACATCTTGAAGTACACCTGAACCACACATTTGGGAAACCAAGGACTAAATTAGTGATTCTGATTTGCAGAGAATGGAGATTCAACAGCTTTGTCAAGTACATACAAGAGCATAGAAACCATCATCGATGGAATAAACAGAAATTCTAGGTATTGGGCAGTGGATGATTGCCTAGCCATCAACTTGTCTTGAGAATTGTATTCCGTTTCATAAAAGGACGAGCTTTTTATATGTTTCTTTGGTGCTGAGCACATGTGTATTTCATAAACAAATGACTGCATTGGACAACTAACCTGCATGTCTCCAAGCGACTTGCTACAGATTGGGCACGTATAGTTGGTGTACGTGTAATCCTAGTAGCAGCAGTGAAAGCAACAGTAAATTTGTGAAACATACAAAAATTTAAAGAAGAAGATGGAGATTCATCAGACCCAGGCACCTGAAAACATGTTGAGTGCATCAAATGACCGCAAGGGAGAGCCTTTACTGGAGTGGTGGATGTAAATATGTACTCATGGCAGATTGGGCAGTTGTCCTCCAGACATTTTTCTCTACATACATGTACTGAAAGGGACTTTGACATGCAGGCATTGCAAGTCATGCAATGGAGGTAATCGATTCCCAATCCCTTCCCCACCCGGCAAAGATTACAGAAAGGGCAGTGATAAATTTCCCTGTTGAAATAGGCTGATGTTATGATGTTGAAGTGCAGAAATTGGAAATAAACAGGTATGAAATTGAGTCCTAAAAATTGCAACTTTTATAAAGTAACTAATTGCAATAAGCTAACAATTTATCAGAAGTGATTAAAGTAAAAAGTGGAAGTGATTTTGATTGCAATTTGATATGGATATAGATATTAAAGGCACCACCTATCATCATCAAACAATTTGCAGATACTGCAGTAGTATCTTGCCATTGATAACTTATTGCAGGAAGCAGTTAAGCATGTCTGTCCAATTGGCTGAATAACCAAGCATCTCATGCACATCATCCTTGTGACAACTCTCCTGAACAAGTAGTAGAAGCAAAAGAAACAGAAATGAAGGGATTTGGGTTAGGTAGTTATTAGAAAAATATTATAAATCTACAAACTGCACGGATGAAAACTTATTCACAAATTCACACCTATCTACTGAATGATCAGCTATCTCATCATGGCAATGTATGCATGTATAAAGTTGGGTGCAACATTCCATGACAAGTTTGCAGTTCCTTTTGTAATGTTTGCAACCCAATGTTAGCTTTAGAGGGTCTCTATATGATGGACATTGACCTGGAATTTCCCCGGTATTACTTGAGACATATAGTTCTTCATGAGATATACGTTGACGAACAATCCAACGGCTGAAAAAGTGTGCAGGCTACTGTTATTCCAGTGATAAACAGTACATACAAAAATGGTTAAAGATGCATTTAAAACGTGTTGACAGGTGTTAGTTCAAGAGAAGAAAATGTTTCCTATGGATCAAATTATAGAAGATCTCAAATCATCATGGTTCTAAACTACATCTTCTGGTACGAACTTACAAGGTAAAAACCAGTAAAACAAATATTGCCCATGAATTTGATGACAGTAAACTATCTTGATCGCACTCCTACAAAAATCATGCTATTCTGTAATCTCCAGTAGAAGCATTAAGAACACAAAATTTTGGAGACCAACCTCATCAGTAAGTTCTGCATTAGACGTGATTTTTTCTGACAATCAAGGGAATGGTCATGTGATACTCTCCTTATTGCAGCCTCGAGATTTTCTTGACTCAATGTCAAAAGGTGTTCATGCTGCCTGAACTTTGAAGTTGGTAGAGATGGCTGACCTGGTTTATTTATTTTATCTCTGACATCAGGCATCCTATTGCAATTCTTGTCAGAACCTTCCAATGGAAGTTTTCGATGTTCCAAAAATTCTCTATTAATTTGATCTTCATGACAAACATCTTTCTTTTCGTCCGAGTTGTTTTTTGTTAACATCTCTAGGTTTGTGCCGAAGCAATCTTGCTGTGTAGCAATGATGCCTTCTTCACAATCTACATCTTCTTTGTCAAGGTCTTTAGAAAGATATTTTGAGACAATCTCAAGTGGGTCTGTTCTACAAGAAGGACTCAACTCCTCTGCAACACGAGGAATATCATAACCTTCCCACCATTCCCTTAGCCATTCATCAAACATGGTATTCTTTGTGATCTTAAGCAAGATGGACATCATGGCTTGCCACTCTCCTGGTGTTAAGTAGCCAACTAACCAAGGTATCATATCTTGCAAAGTTTCTGCTTTAGCTCTTCCTAGCATTTGGCCTATAATCTTTTCTTGCTCCTGCATAGAGAAGTATTGTCTACAGACGGTCCAGATTTCAATTTCTTCACGATTGATGTGATCAAAGACCAACTTGTGTATCGCTATGAATTTTCTATGGAGTTTTACACACAACTGACTGTGCATCATAATTCTCTGGTCCTGCATATTTGAATTGGCACCCAAAACAGGAATTTGCAGTTCAGACAAGTCATTCAAAATGAAAGAAATTTTACTCAGGAGTTTAGCTTCAAGTTTGTGGTCAAGGGTGTAGGACAAGCTAAGGTTTCGGACTTCTTCTTTAGCTTCCAGAACTGGAAATACAATTTCATCCTCCATATCACTGTGGAACTGATACCGAGATCGCAGGAGATTGAAATGCTTCTGGAACTCCAAGAGCAGGCCACTGTTTTCAGCCAATTGTGTTGAACTAACAACAAGGTCATCCAGATCTTTCTTGAGAGCCTTGTGGAAGAAAAAAATGATATCTATGGCCAGTGGTTCATTACTGGAAGAAGTTTCTGAAATCTCTTCACCAAATAATTTGGAAGTTGGCAGGGACGAGTTTATTGAGTTAGGGAAAAACAAATGGAGATTTATTTCACTAGTGTATGATGTGTCATACGTCTTAGTTTTGTGGGAACCAGAAGATGAAGAAGCAGAGAGTAACTTCTTTCCATTGTTAGCAGAGAAGAGTTTGGCTCTAGTAATGGTGGGTTTTTTACATGGTTGCCTGTTCAAGGGAGAGCATCCATTAGCTAGATTGATATGCTCAGACAGAAAGGAAAATCGACTCTGAAACAAATTCTGGAGGTAGTCCCTAAAATCTTGAGCAGATATTTTCCCTGAATAACCCATGCGATACCACTCACGTAAGAGGGATAGAAAACTGTTGACTGAAAAATCTGCCTGGCTTATGATATGAAGAATAGACCTGGATTCATTCTCAGAGAGATTGGCTGCAAACCAAGTTGTTGCGCATTTTAACAGTCCTATTGGCATCATATGAAGGCTCATATAAACAATCTGCTGCTGCATTTCATGGCTACAGTATTTGCTTATAAGGGGAAAAACCTGAAAAAACGTGAAAGCTGATTACAAATTATAGACCGGCACCTTATTCAAGATTTTGGAAACTTGCATCCACTCTAAGTTGAAAGTTAAAAGGTAAAAAGGAAAGTACCTCTGTTTCTTGAAAATGAAACTGTTGACTAATTTCAATTGCAAAATACTGCAGTTCCTGGCAAAAGGTCTCAACAAAGCTGGGCAAAGGAGTACCATCTTGACCATCATGATGAAACAAAAGGTGTAAACTCTCTATACGTTTTTCAATGGATTGCACTTTGAATAAGGGTTTAACGTGGTCTTTTGCAAATTCAATTACCACAGGATAGAAAAACGTCCTCAATGCATTCCTGTTGCCAGAAAACAACCTGTCAAAAATATAGAAAATGCATAGAAAAATAACAGTAACAAGGATCAAGAAAGGGATAGCAGTGACACAGGAAAAGTAAAAGTGGATTTTATTAGAATTTGTGTTAATAAAGGACACGCTTCAGCAGCCATTAAATACCTGTAAAAGATAATGACATCAGCATGAAATTTTACCCTCGCAATTATTGAATTCATGTTCACAGAACTGGTCAAGTATCTAGATTGGTACATCACCTCCATGATTTCTTTCAAATCTTTCAAGATTGTGCAGTGCCAAAGGTGAAGATATCTAACCAAATTGCTTTGAACATTCCTTTCAGTGCTGGGTATCTTCTTCCAATTCCAGATTTCTTTGTGAGGCCACATAAAGAGGACCAGTTTCACTTCTTTTTGTAATTGCAAAGATCCATTAGGTTCTTGCTTTTTAATCTTGGTAAAACACTCAAAATTTGATTGATCATCTCTATAAAGCCAAGAAAGGACCACCTTCAAAAGAAAAGTTTGAAATGCTCAACAACCATGAAATTTATTAGAATTAAAAAAGGAGTTCAACCCACTACCTCTTGCAGTGACTTATCTTCAGGCACAATTTCTCGTATGCAATGTTTGACTTCCACTTGTTTTTCATGAGACAGAGTTCTCATCATCCATGGCAAAAGATCCTTTATCAATATTATAGGAACACTGCTAAAAATCTGCCACACAAGAGAAGCTTGCTCCTTGGGAGAGAAATGCTGCATAAGTAATCGAAAAACCTGCATCCAGTGCATTGATAACATAATTATGTAGAAAAATTCCAATATTCAACTAAAGTATGTTTTCTTGAAACAATTAAGGAGCATTTAAGTAATCGGAAAGGGAGCCCCTTTCTTTTGGTCATGAAATTTACATCCACTGTTATCAACTTCCATCTTTCATCCTAGTAATGAACCTTGGCTAAGTACCTAATGATATCATTTGAAAAGGTGTGGACCAGATGGATTCATGGAAACTTGAAGGCTACTATAAGTCCATATCAGATATCACTTCATAAATGAAGTTGAGCAGAATCAGCAAATTAAAAAAAAAATCATTCAGAGAAAAGCTTATTGTTTTAGCTTAAACATTGAAAGAAATTGAGAAGTTTATTTAACTACTTTATCTTATGAGCATCAATAGGCAATTGATAACTGCCCTCCTTCTGGCTGTGGCGAGTTTTGGCAATCTCTCTTAGACTTTATTTAAAGAAGGTAAGTATCTTTTACTGGCTCTTATTCAAGTCTCTGTCTACATGCAGGGAGTAGCATCGAAATCTTTTAAGTATATCAGCTGAAAAATTATGCAACATCTGAACGTGGGTAGACCTACAATAGTGCAGGAAATGGAATATTACTAATTTAAAGTGATTGTCCACATGATGAAAAATTTTCCATATGACAAAACTTCGATGTCCCAACTTGATGAAAATTTTTCCGTATGATAAAATGTCATGTCCTATGAACAATTTTAGAATTGAGAGTCCAGAACATTTCATAGAGGAATATTTAAACAGAGATTGCATAGGAAGATGAAAGCAGTAGTTTTTTATATAAGTTATTCACAAAAGAAAGAAAACACTACCTGCTCCTCTTCTTTCAGCATATGATGGAAAATGGAATACTGCATGGTGCTGCTACACAATACGAGATCTTGAAATGGTTTAACACCATTTTCCTTTCCATCCATCAATACATCCAAGCAACGGGAAACAGCCTCAATAGCGTCATCTATGCTTCTATGTTCTAACATAAAAGTACACACGACATTTTCAGTATAAGCATTCAATTCTGAGAAGATGACCTGCAACAAGAAAAAGCCTTCAGTCATCTAATCATATACTTCAACAGAAACCGAAAACTGAAGAGTAAGGCAATAGAGATAAACTATGGAACTCAATAAATTGAAATCTGATTCCCAAAAGTTACATCATGAAGCACAATAACAAACTCCACACTACTCAGATGCCTAAATATAGAACTTATACATGTTTCTTCATTCAAAATAAGTTCCAAAGGTAGATACCCACTACCGTAGTACCTATAACTTAGTAGTTAGCACTACTCAGACTTGTCAATTAAGAGGCTGTTCTTAATTGATTGACTTAGTAGTTAGCACTACTCTGTCTACTCAGACTTGTCAATTAAGAGACTATTCTTAATTGATTGCATAAATAAAACCTGTTCTTTAGTAAGTACTAAAAATAATCTGTGTACAAGTAATCTGGCTTACTTAAAGCTAACTTTAACCAATATGTAACAAGTCAACGCCTTTATATCGATAAGAATTAGCTAACATATATACTATCAGTATCAAAACAAGAGACGAACAATCAGGAATAACCACAAAACGCATATTAAATGGATCGTTTCGTAAACAACAAATGATGGTACAAAGCCAAAAGCTGATCAAGAGCTTCACCGACCTCATCTTCCGCGGCGCAGTGATACTTGTGAGCAAGTTTGATGAAATCGAACCTCCGGCGAAGCTCAACTACAACCTGGCGGGAGGAGGACCCACTATCCGACGCAGTAACCACCAGCTGAAGGAAGTCTTCGAGCTCCACTCGAAGTGCTTGGTGGAAAAGAACGAGCAAGAGCACGGGAGCATCCTGGAGCGGGACGTCGGAGAAAGGAGCGGCATCATTAGCCGAAGAGTCACCTCCGCCGCCGTCGTCGCCCATGCAAGGGGGGAGGGAGCAACATGGACGGCGAGAAACTAGAGGAGAGGAGAAGGCTTGGCATTGGTGGTGGAGCGACGGATATAACGGTATCTGTTATCGTAAGATATGTGTTTGTTTGGGAGTGCCCGCTTCGTCTATGAAGCTCCAGAAATAATTTAAAATTCGAAGTTCTTCTAATCAATTTTTTTCAGAGCTTGAGGAGGACGTCGGTCGTACCAAACGGCCAACGGTTTCTGTGCCTTTTTTTGTCCACGTTGACAATTCAGCCCCACGCGCCTGTGCATGTTTTGATAAGATCAATCAATCAATCAATCAAAAACTAAGAAAAACAAAGTAAGATAAAATCGTAAATCTTTTCCTTTAACCCATCTTTTGACCCGGTTAACCGATTCTTACCTATTTTATTAAATTTTATCTATATATTTATATAAAATTTACACAAATATATGAACAAAATTAAGTGATATAGGATTGAAACACCCTACCAGAAATAGAATGCTCCAACTCTTTAAAAACAACTCTTGCTTTAGTTTAAGAAAAATAAAATAAGATATGATCATAAATCAATTATTGTTTTCTTTAAACACAACCTTTACTTCGGTTCATCATATTCAAAGGGCTCAAATTATTTAAAAAAAGTCTTTAAAATGATTTAGATCAACCTTTTAAAAAAAATTGCAATTGCCAAAGAGTCAATAGAACCAAAAGATCATCCAAATTCATCTTATACCAAGGCTAAAGGAAAACTTTATTCCATCAAAAGAAAATGAACTTGAAAGAGAACTCATGTTTATGACTAGGCCCAGACTTAGGTAAGGGCAAAAAGGACACTTACCTAAGGCCTACTCTCATAAGAATAAAATAAGACTCATTCATAAAAAAAAAAACAAAATAAGGTAAAATAGGGTTTACTTTCAACCCTTATAAAGAGTAAAATGAGACAAAATATGGCGCAGTTCACTTTTAACTCTCATAAGAAGTAAAATGAGACAAATCCTCTTAGTTTTTTTTCTTTACGTATTTTTTTCTTTTGATTTTTTTAGTTGTTCTCTAAATCTTAATATTAAGAATTAATGCAACTCATTAGAATCTTCAATTGTATCATAACGAGGGGCTTAAGGTAGCCTCTTTAATAATAAAACTATGCTTTTAAAAGTTTACATATTTATATATTGTCGATTTATTATGTCCTCTTTTTTTACTTTACTCAGACTTATAAAACGTTAGAAATGGTCCTGTTTATGGCTACTATACAGCCAACACGTTTTCATTTGATCCTTATCCATATCTCTAACTCGATTTGATAACTCTGTAGCTTTAACACAGATTACATAACTGATCTTTCATAGTTATCCCAAATTTTAATAGTCATTCCAAATTCTCTTCCACAATCAACAGGGAAAGAGTTTGAAGTAGAATCAAAGCTTTAATAATTCGTAAGTTAATTTAAAGATGTGAGGAATGTGGTGAATAATCTTAGAGACCTAAGATGGCAAAGACTTTTTCTTTAATGTAATAGAATGGAAGTGAAATTATTAAAGTGTGACAATTAAACTTAATTTTTGAAGTTTAACTCAACTCAATCTAAGATGACAAGTATCATGAAAACTTTTATATATATATATATATATATATATATATATATATATATTAGAATTGGAGTAAATTATCAAAGACCTCATATAACAATTATACTTAAATTTCCAAGTTTAACTTAATTTTTTTATGATTGTCAACTAATAAATTAGTTTATTTTCAAATGCTTAATATCACTTGTGTTTAAGTATTTCATTTACTTTTACCATAAAAGTATGTTGCTTAACTCAATTAAATGGGACAAATAAAAGAGATGTGACAAAGTCATTTTTTTATTGATCTATTCGTTAAAAGATATAATACATAAGATTTTGAGTAATTTCTTCCTGGAAATACTTTACAATAATACTACTCAACAACTCTTTACTCGAAACTCAAACTTTCTCACATAACTCTCAACTTTCCAATAGATGATTAAATGTATAATGCTACTTACAAATAAACTACAAATGATGTTATTATATAGGCTTACAAGAACTTAGAGATCAAGAAAACTAAGACTATTCACTTTCTCTACTAACTTACTAAGTTAGTGGAGAGTTACCACTTCTTCTACTAACTCCACCAAGTTACTGGAGTATTATCCACTTTAGACTACTAACTCCTCTTTTATACACGAGATAAGTGTTTGGAAGAAGTCAATCAGTTGCCACATTATCTTATTAACTTTCTCATTCCTTAAGTAATGCTCCTACTATATTAGGTAGTAATATTATTTTATTAAGCCACTAATTGCATATTCTTGCTATATGTTGTCACATTGTCGCATTTTAAAGACAAGTACCATGATGAGCTTTCAATGTTTTCATCCTGAGTCATCTTTATACATGGTTCATCTAAGCACGTCTATAGTGCAGTCACATTGCTCTATGACTTAAGTTAGGAACAATCTAAGTCATTGTATAATGAGCATTGCACATTTATATATCTTTCGACATCCTCGTCGAACTTAAGTGTACCCTTGGACTTAGTACAACTTAGTTGTGCCATCATATTTGATCTCACATCCAAATCTTTCCTTTTGTTGAAGATTTCTACTAGTCAGTACAATTGTACACCAACGATAACCTACTCTCAAGCTTTTGTCAACAATTTCCATTTTTCCTTGCCCACTCACAGGTTTTTGACTTATTCCACCATTGACATGCCATCTATATGCCAACTCGAGTGCCAAGCATCTACCAATGGCTCAGTAATACTTACACAATTTTGTATTCTGGACTTAAGGGTCTAACAATAGGCTTATTGACTCTAAAGTTTATGGGTCATAATTATTCGCAAGCCAATTAAGGTATATCATCTCTCTTATATAAATAAGATTAGAGTAAAAAGTGCACTTTTATCTTACAATTTCACTAAAACACAAGTTAAAGACTAACATTTCTAAGCGTTCAAAATAAATTTTAGTGTTTACAAAACATTCAAACTAAACTCTGAGCATGCAACAACTTGGATAAAGTTGAGTCTCTATAAGTTATATATCACATTAACGCTAACTTAGCACAAGTTCACTAGATTTTATTTAGAACATGGGTTTTACTTTCTCACATAGCATACATATGACATTATAATACTTAAAATTTTAAAATTATTTAATTTTTAAAATTATAATTTTATTTACTAAACTACAATTAAAACTAATAATATAAATTAATTTATGTAGTAATTGTAATTATCTTAAATTTAATTACAAATACCTAATTAAAATTTACCAAATCTTAAATCAGGGTCCTAATCTTAAATTCTATAAACAAAATAGATGCCTATACAAAATTCCTTATCATCGATACCTCTTCACTTTATTCTCCATTACACCTCTTCATTGCCCTTCTTTTAACTCTTATCATCATTAAGTTGTCACTATCATCACATTTTAGCTTCAACATTCTCATCTTTAGAGGATTATGATTTTGGTGCATTATAAATAGGTTTCGATTTGGTGTTTGTATGCATTATAAATATGTTTGATCGGTGTTTGTATTCTTATGTTAATGAAACTTTTCTCAGAGTCTAATGGTAGTTTAGGCAAATCTTCTTGCTTATGGATCAAAGAAGATGAAGAAAAAGAGAACCTTAAGGAAGAGATAGAAATTGACTCAAATTCTAAATCCTTTCATAGTGATAAACTCAAAGATTTGTATAATGATAAAGAGGGATTGCAACTACATGATTTTGAGCTTTTATGCAAAAAATGCTTTAAATGGTTTGTATTGGAGTTGGAATAAACAATAATAATAACAGTTGTTTCATAAGTTTCAGTTTTATAGGTATTGTTTATGATTTGATAAAGCTTCCTCAAACTCAAAAGGTCCTTTCATTGACTTGAACACCTTGGGGCTTTAGGGGAAAACAAGTGAGGTTGATGTTGTTTGGCATTAGAGACATAGGTGTTGTTTGTGAGGAACTTTGGAGACCGTTTCTTAGTAAAGTCATAAATTAAAGATAATGAGAATCTAACATTGGTCACTTAAAGGGGCAAAATTGTACCATCAAAGAAGAGTTGATAAACAAAGAGCATGACAACATAATTCTCTAATCGTCAGAACTCAGAGTCTATAAATGATGAATTTCAAATGGATGTATATTTCTTTAATAGAATTTAGAATTAGTGATTGTGATTTAAGGTTTTGTAATTTGTGAATTAGGAATTTTAATTAAATTAGGATTATTTAAATTAATTTATGTTTATTAGTTGTAATTATAATTTATGCCACATTGTGCCATATAAGATAATGTGACTCATGCTATAAGTAGAAAATAATAAATTTGTGCCACGTTATAATTGTCCTGACATAGAAAGGACAAATACTTAACTCCATTTGAATCGTTGTCCACTCAAGATTTGATTTAAATGTTTTTCAAATGTTATAGTTCATTTCGAATGCTCCAATAGGATTTAGCATATATTTTGGTGAAAAATTTAAAATAAAAAATATAATTTTCGCTATAAGATCAACAATAGATATTTTCTTTACATAAGGATCAGGATAAAGGTCATTAAGAATAGTGATCATATCTAAAATCTTCTCATGCAATAATGTTAGGATATTATTGCATCTAATATTAGGGGTAGATCATAAAAAAAGTTAAACTATTTTGTCAATGAAAAAACTCACAAATATTTTCTTTACTATGTTTTACTCGGAGTCACCATGTCCCAACACTTAATCAGTTTGTTTAATCAGTTGTACACGTTTGTTTAATATTATCCTTAAATTGTTCATAGTCATTGCTCTCTTAAGATTGAACATCAATAAAGTATAAAGACTAACACACTTTGAGTTTCTTCTCTATGAAAAGCATAATCAATCTCATATAATAAAGTATGAGAATACTTAAATAAGCATGTAGATGCTTATTAGAGAACAAGTTTGCTAAATTGACCTGACATGAGACTTCTATGTAGAATATTACTTATATGTCTATGAAAATGCTCAATATGATGATTATATAAATGACCATTTGACTTGAAATTTTCAAAGTATCTTATATAAAGATTATTGTATTTTAATTCTATTTATGACTTATCCTAGTCAAGGATAACACATTTGGTAGTCATCGGATATGAAATAAGCCATATGAAAGTAGTTAAACAATCAATTTAGGATCATCACTTTAAAGTAATTAAAAAGAGTGTTTTATTGTCTTGTTTAGTATTAATTTGAAAAACTATTAGCCAAAATGAAATGAAAATTTTAAAATAAAATTTAAATATCATTAAAAGAACTAATTACTAATATTAGAAAACTAATGTGATTGGATTTAAACAATATAAACGTTAATTCAGTATTTTATGTCTAAACAAAAACTTGTATGATGAAAAGAATGAAGTATATAGAAAATCATGCACAAAAAGATTAGCCAAAACACTTTTAACATTCTTAATATTTGGATGATTATAATGTATTACTAGACATCAATATTGATCTATATATAAATTATTTAATTAGAAAACTAAAGATAAATTAAGGATGTTGATTTTTTTTTGTTAAATCAGAAAATTTTATATAAATCTAAATGAATGTACAACGTTACAGACTACTCAATCATTGGTC
>JANKOE010000006.1:57813912-57826506 GCA_026284465.1 Erythroxylum citrifolium
CTGAAGTTGAGAACCGGTTGGGAAAATCAATAAAGATTGCCATCACACTAGTGCTAGATGAACTTACCAAGCATATTCAAGGAGAGGTACCTTGGTGTATGCTATTTACTGACGATATTGTCCTAGTGGATGAGACCAAGGGGGTCAATTCCAAGTTAGAATATTGGAGAGATACGTTAGAATCGAAAGGGTTTAGAATGAGTAGGACTAAGACGGAATATCTAGAATGCAACTTTTCGAGAAACCGGATAACACAAGAGGCAGCGGTAGCAATCGGTGATGATGTCATACCACAGAAAATGAGCTTTAAATATCTCAGGTCCATCATTCAGAGTGATGGTAATATCGAAGCCGATATAGTATATCGTATTAAATCTGAATGCATCAGATGGAGAAGTGCATAAGGGATTTTATGCGACAAAAAGATTCCTTTAAAACTCAAGGAGAAGTTTTATAAAACGGTGATCCGTCCAACCATGTTATATGGGGTAGAGTGTTGGCCTGCCAAACATAGACATACACGATAGTTGTTGGTAGTAGAAATGCGTATGCTTCGGTGGATGTGTAACATTACCAAGAGAGATAAGGTCGGAAACCGTGAGGTGAGAGATAGACTACAGGTAGCTAGTTTTGCCGGCAAGTTGAGAGGGATTAGGCTTAGGTGATTTGGGCATGTGCGCAGGAGGCCTTCTGATGCTCCGGTATGAAGCTGTGAGAGAATAATCCTTAGTGAATACAAAAGGAGAAAAGAGAGGCCTTACAAGAACTGGAGGGAAGTGATCAAGAAGGATTTGTCCGCATAGGTCCTTACTGAGGTAGTGGCTAGAAATAAAAAAGTATGACGTGATCGGATAAGGGTAAAGGAGTAACCTTTAGCATTCGCCAAAACAATATAGTAGTTATAAGGAGATGTTGGTCGCGATAAGCAGATTATCGCATAGGAAGTCCAATTCTTCGTCTGTTCTCCCTTTTCTGAGTATAATTCTTGGACAAGGCTCATGGGCATTCAAATTGGCTTCCCGGTACAAGTGTGTGGGGATAGTAGGATTGTCATACCTTCAGGGTTTCTGAGCAAGGAATCCTATCCTACCTGGAGACAAGTAGAGTAAGACTTTGCAGCTTTTCAGGTACTCGCAAATCTGGATGCCAGCAGGTATACCCTATTATTTGTTTTTTCATCTATTTAAGTATGTATTGTAATTTTTATTTACTTAATAACTTACCGTACTAGTTTTACCTATTTTCTCTATCACTTGTATCACTCTTAAATTATCTCATTTGCATGTGGCTACCGAAAATAGCCTCTCTATTATATAAGGGTAAGGTTACGTACTACCAGACTTCTCCAGACCTCGCTTCATTGGAGATTTCAGACTGGATATAATGATGATGATATATTATATTAAAATTATTAAGATAAGAGTATAATTACAAAAATAGAAATATGACCATAAAATCAAATATGTTTTTGTTTTTAATTTTTTATTACAAATCTCAACCACACCAAACGGAAATTAAAATCACACAAAAGAAAGTGGAGCCAAACGACTTCTTAGATATTTTGTCAAAAATAAATTAAGACGCTTAATTAAAATTTTAAAAAAAGTCAATAAATAAATTTAGGGCCACGCCACACTATGATTCATCTTGTCTTATACAAGGAAGCCATACAAACCAATTTATTACATTCGTCATTATCTACGAGTATAACAAATTTTGTTAATCGATTTTAGCCGAAATTCAATAAAAATTCTAATCCTTTTATTTGGACGATATTTATATTTATTTTTGATAATTTTAATTATATAATTTTAATTATATTTAAAAATAAGAAACTTTGTTTCGTTATAATAAATAATAATAATAATGTAACTACCAAAAATAAAATTTTAAAATTTATGTTTATTTATTTATTAAAAATAAAAAATAAATATTGATAATACTATCGCAAGATCGTAGAATGTAAACATAACGATCAAATTCTTCCATGTTTCTGGGAATGGGTTATTGATGTTCATCAAATGATTTCGTACAAACAAGCAAGCATTTACGATTAATTTGGCCTAGCCTTATCGACCATCACCGAACTAATCTCTCTAAACAAGAGAAAAGTTGCGGGGACATGGCTGCTCTGAACACTAAGTGGATAGCTACCGCAGCGAGCATATGGATCCAGTGCAGTTGCGGCGCATCCTACACCTTCGGAATCTACTCCTCCGTTCTCAAGTCCAGCCAAGGCTACGACCAATCCACCCTCGACACGGTTTCCGTCTTCAAGGACATCGGAGCCAACGCCGGAATCCTATCCGGTCTCCTTTACTCCGCAGTCACTCTTGACGGTAATCGCCGTTTGGGTGTCTTCAGGGGCCCTTGGGTGGTCCATTTGGCAGGGGCTATTCAGTGGTTTATTGGGTTCTTTTCGATATGGGCTGCTGTTGTTGGTTTGATTCACCGACCGCCGGTACCGTTGATGTGTTTGTTGATGTGGTTGGCGGCTCATGCACAGACTTTCTTTAACACCACAAATGTGGTGAGTGGTGTTCATAATTTTGGTGATTATGGCGGGACCATTGTCGGCATCATGAAGGTGAGTTCTGGTCTCTCCTGTATTTGGTTTCTTATGTTGTAAGTTGGTATTCATTTCGATTCACTAGATTGAAGCGTAGAGTAGGCGTTTCTTGAACACCCTTCTCCGAATAAGTTGATTAGACATAAAAAGAAAGCATTTTAAAGGACACCCATATGCAAATAACTGCATAATCTGTTTGCTGAAGTTATCTCTTGAACATTTGTTCATTCCTTATTTTGCTTCGCTTTTCCCTTTTAATCCACTCGTAAAATAGATTAGACTAGAGTAATAGGGAAACCTTTTGTTGACGTGTTAACTGCAAATTCTAAAGGAAAAATCATTTTTTGGCTTTGTCTGCACTCTGCAGGGATTTCTTGGCTTGAGTGGTGCAGTACTGATCCAATTCTATGATACTGTATGCAAAGGCCACCCTAGTACTTTCCTTTTACTTCTGGCACTGACGCCAACGACAGTCTCTCTCGTGCTTATGAGTTTGGTGAGGAACTATGACACTAGCACAAGAGATGACAAGAAGCATCTTAATGCTTTCTCATCAGTGGCTCTGATTATCGCTGCTTATCTCACGATCCTCATAATTTTGGAGAACATTACAAGTTTGTCATTATGGGCACGTACAGCTACCTTCACAGTCTTGTTGGTTCTAGTTGCCTCACCTCTTGGGATTGCAATAAGAGCCCAGAGGGAGGAGTATGATAGATTTGCACAAGCTTTATTGGAAGGGAGTGGTTATAAACCAAATCCATTGATGTCTTCCAAGTTTTCTTCATCTAGGGCTCCTAGAAATAATCCTGAACTACCCAGTGGTGAAGGTCAAACTGGGGACTTTTCTAATGACGAGAGGTTGCCTGTTGCACAAGACATGAATCTCTTGCAAGCCATGAGCACTGGAAACTTCTGGCTGCTATTTATAGCTATATTTTGTGGATTAGGATCTGGTCTTGCAACTATAAACAATGTCAGTCAGATTGGAGAGTCTCTAGGTTACACAACCTTTGAAATAAATTCTTTGGTTTCTTTGTGGAGTATATGGAACTTTCTTGGTCGATTTGGAGCTGGCTTTGTTTCAGATATTTTCTTGCACAGACGTGGATGGGCAAGGCCCTTGTTCATGGCCATAACTCTGGCTGTCATGACGGTTGGCCATATAATTGTTGCTTCTGGTTTTTCCAAGAATCTGTACTTTGGTTCAGTCCTGGTGGGCATTGCTTATGGCTCACAATGGTCATTGATGCCTACCATCAGTTCTGAGATATTTGGAGTTGGGCATATGGGAACGATATTTAATACCATTGCAATAGCAAGTCCCCTTGGATCATACGTGTGCTCTGTGAGAGTCATTGGATACATTTATGATAAGACAGCAACTGACGAAGGCAACAAATGCTTTGGCACTCGATGCTTCATGCTGTCCTTTATGATTATGGGAGCTGTTGCTTTCACCGGATTTCTTGTTGCTCTTGTATTGTTTTTTCGGACACGTAGGTTTTATGAGACGGTTGTGATCAAGCGCTTGCATCATTCTTAATGACCATGGGAGACAGAGGAGGGAGCAAGCAAGTGCTCAAACTACAAGAAGATAGACTTGGATTTTCATTTTCTTCTAGTAGTTGATACTTCTTTCATCTGTCAAACCTTGAGCATATAATTTCTTAACCAATCTTTTGTACCCTCGGTACCTGTCTGGGTTGGCATGTAAGCTTTCATCGTGCATCAGTGTTTTGAAGATTCTTAACCCCTTTTAATATATTGCAAATTGGGTTTCTTGAATATGTATTTTTGGCATGAGAGCAACTGTGCGTGTGAAGTTGGAAGTTCAATCGAGGAAGTTTCTTTAACTCTACAATTTTACAGTTCTTGCAATACTTGTTTAGCTATTTATTAAATTTCTGTGTCAAACTGGTTTCTACGATGACTCGGTTTATAGTATCCTGTTCATTGGTTTTCGAAGTGTTTGATTACGGTTTTTCTGGATTATAAATCGTAGAACAGTTCAGTTTGTAAATAACGATTAGAAGTTGGAAGACCGAAGTTCCTTAGCAACACGAAGCTACTTTTAACCTTCATGGAGACTGGAGCTCGTATGTACTCGAAAAACATAATTCAGTGTCTATCTGACGTCACTTTTAACACCTGGATAAACGTTTTCGTTTGGTCAATTCCTGAGTCATGACCCCATCCTCGAACTTCAGCAGCTTAATAGATAAATTTGTGAACTACTCCATCAAGATATGACGCCTAAAGATTGGAATTTGTAAACGGAAAGTGAATTTGGTGACGAAAATGGAGAAACTGAAGCTGAATGTTATGCGTTTATCCATCCACAGTTGCAAGCATGGAGAAACTGAAGCTGAATGTTATGCGTTTATCCATCCACAGTTGCAAGTATGGAGAAATTGAATCTGAATGTTATGCGTTTATCCATCCACAGTTGCAAGCATATGGATCCAGTGCACCAGTGGTTATTTAATTCCCAAGTCTCAAGGTCCACACAAGGCTACAATCAATCAAACACTGGACACCGTCTCTCTTGTCAAAGATATAGGTGCCATTATATCTTTCAAATTATGATTCCGTACAAATAAAGCGCACTAACAGCTTCCTCTGAAGATAATTTGAAGATAAAGAACCAAACTGAAAATATCAACTCAGAATATACAAAATATTTATTTCTTAAAATAATTACATCAATAGTTATTTCTACACGATAGGAGGACAACAATAATTCAGGATAAAGAAAACTCTAAAACTCCATTGTAATAATAAAGAAAGATGTGATAAAAACCCAATCTTTAAGCTTTACTAACACTTCCAGCATTGACTCAAATCAATTTAGGACCAAAAAAACAAAGAATTCCTCCATACCATACAATGCTAGTTGAATATGATTAGTGAAAATATTGTCTTTAATTTTTTGAAGTGCTCAAATTCACTGTCGTCTTCATAGGAACTACTCACCGGGGCGCGATAAAATCTTTTCAAAGTTTTCTCAAAACGTAAATTCTCTTAACGGGTTAGAGAATTCTTATGCTTACAAATGATATGAGCAACATTTTAAGCATTGAACACCATTCGAACTAGGGCCAAATTAGGGTCAAAACTAATAGCTCCCAAAAAAATGGACTTGACGTAAGGAGAATTTGATTTTCTCTACATTATAAATGATTTTGAAATCAATAATTTTCACATATTTGGATTCAATGAAGAAGACATGATATCTTTTTTGTGTAGAAAATAAAATTAGTTTATCTCCTTTTCACCATTTCTTTTCTCTATACGCTCTTTCAGATGGATGTTTGAAGTTGTTTTAAAAAACGTATACAAGAGGGCAGAGAGAGGACCAATTTTATGTGTGCCTTTCTTTTAATCTGATACGTCCATCAATTACTATTATGTCATTAATTAACGGATGATATTTTTCTATATTAGTAATTTTCCTAATAATATTAAATTGAGTAGTTATATCTAAATGAGAAGTTGCTAGCCTCAATCCCTAAGTTTTAGGCCATTTGGAAAGTTGCCTTACGACAACTTCCAACAATCTATCTCCCATGGCCTAAAATTGGATGAAACTAATGCATAAGTATGATGCATTTACAATTAAGCACCAAAACTCATCCTCAAAAAATCATAATTATCTAAATATGATAAAACACTAAATGTGGGTTATGACAGTTGTCTATTTATTACATAGCATACTCACTTTCATATACCACAAATACTAGTGTTTTACGATACTAGACCTATGAATGACAAATAAATTTCATTATCGTCCACAGTAATGTTTCTAGTAACTTTAAGTTCATTGATATGTTTATGATATACACCATTTATTGTTTCTAGTTGCACATATTTGTATTATTTATGACATGTGCACATAATTGTATTATGACATGTCATAAATAATACAAATATGTGCAACTAGAAACAATAAATGGTGTATATCAAAAACATATCAATGAGCTCAAAGTGTCAACTTCATTAAATACATCATTCAAAAGGACAACAAGTCCCATTCTTTGTACATGTTCTTTAAATGGCTTTGGTTGTAAATCTTTAGTCAACAGATCTGTTATTATGAAATATGTTCAATAGATACTCTTGGTTTCTGAACCTCCTCCTTAATGGCAAAATACTTTAGCTCTATATGTTTAGCATCTCTTGAGTATTTGTCGTTTTTGGAGAAGAATATTGTTGTAAAATTATCAAAATAAAATTTCAGCGGCTTAGTAATGGTGTCGACAACCCCAATTCCTAAAATAAAGTCCCGCAGCCATAATGCATGTATTGTAGCTTCAAAACATGCCACAAATTTTGCTTTCATGGTGGACGAGGCAACAGATTGTTTAAAACTTTTGCATGATATTGCTCCTTTGGCAAGACAAAACAAATAACCATAAGTTGACTTTCTGCTATCAATGCATCTAGCAAAATTTGAATCTGAGTATCCAATCACTTCAAAGTGATTAGATCTTCTTTACATGAGCATGTAATTCTTTGTGCGTTAAAGATATCTTAAAACTTTCTTTGCAGCTTTCCAATGATCAATTCCAGGGTTACTTTGATACCTGCCTAGCATTCCAACTATAAAACTAATATTCGGTCTTGTACAAGTTTGTGCATACATTAAACTTCCCATAACAGAAGCATAAGGAATTAATTCCATTTGCTTTCGCTCTATATCATTTTGTGGACATTGCATAAGACTAAATTTATCTCCTTTTTGAACTAGAACAATTCCAAAAGAACATTTTTGTATATTAAACCTCTCTAGAATTCTTTCAATATAGGATTTTTTTAAACAATCCCAATAGTCCTTATGATCTATAAAAAAAAATTCAATTCCTATCACATAGGATGTCTCTCCCATATCTTTCATTTCAAAATTCTTTGAGAGATAATCTTTTGTCTCACACAATATACCCAAATCATTAGTCACAAGTAAGATATCATCAACATATAAGACTAAAAATAAAATTTTGCTCCCATTGATCTTTCGGTTATACAACTATCAACAATATTTTTTTCGAAATCGAAAGAGGTGATGGTATCATTAAACTTAATATACCATTGCCTAGAAGCCTGCTTGAGTCCATATATTGATTTCTTAAATTTACACACCAAATGACCTTTTCTTTCAATTAAAAAACTTTCAGGTTGATCCATATAAACTTCCTCTTCATGATTTCCATTCAGAAAGGTTGTTTTCACATATGTTTTGTTTAACTCTAAATTAAGATGAGCTACCAGTGCCATAATAATATGCAACGAGTCTTCCTTTGAGATAGGTGAAAATGTCTCTTTATAATCAATGTCATCCTTTTAAGTATATCCTTTAGCAATAAGTCTAGCCTTATATCGCTCGATATTGCCATTCGAGTCAAGTTTGGTCTTGAAAACCCATTTACACCCAACTTGTTTGGAACCTTCTGGCAATTCAACGATATCCCAGACTTTGTTATCATTCATGGATTTTAACTCTTCTTTTATGGCATCAATCCACTTTTCTGACTTAACACATTCTATGGCTTGTGAAAATGAAACTGAATCTTTATTAATGCCAATATTAAGAATTGATTCTTGCAAATGAACTTCATATTCACTTGAAATGGCTGATTTCCTTATTCTTTAAGATCTTCTCAAAGATATTTTGTATGACTCATTTGCTTCAGATCTGTATGAGTTTGTTTATTCAATGGATATTTCATCGTTCAAATGTTGTTCATTGTTGTCAATACGTTCTTCAACAATTGGAACAACACTTGGAACAACAATGGACGAAGGAGGACGTATAGATAAAGGAACATTTATCTTTAATTCCTTTATGTCCACAGTTAGTTGTTCCTCACTCCCACTAACTTCAACATTTTCAATAAATTTTGATTTACTAGTTTCCATTATTCTTAGACTATGGTTTGGGCAATAAAATATACGCCTTTTAGATTTCTTTAGATACCTAATAAAGTAACCACTAACAGTTTGAGAATCTAACTTTCTTTTATGTGGAATATAAACTCTTGTTTCTATTAGGCAACCCCAAACATGTAGGTGCCTTAAACTAGGTTTCCTATTCGTCTATAACTCAAAAGGAGTTTTGAGAACTGCCTTATTAGGAATCCTGTTCAACAAGTACATGGTTGTTTTTAGTGCATACTTCCACAAGAATTTGGGTAATAATTAATTACTCATCATGCTCCTAACCATATCCATCATCGTTCTATTACGCCTTTCTGCCACATCATTTTATTGAGGTGTGTATAGCATAGTGTATTGTGCATATATGCCATGTCGTTCAAGAAGTTTAGCAAATGGACCTGGACATTGTCCCGTTTTATCATATTTTTCATAATATTCACGATCTCTATCAGATCTTATGATTTTCACTTTCTTGTCTAATTGCTTTTCAACCTCATTAATGTATACTTCTAAAGCATTCACTGCTTGAGATTTTTATTTAAGCAAATAGACATATCCATAATGTGAAAAATCATCAATAAAGGTGATACAATACTTTTCTCCACCAAAAGATGAAGTGTCAAAAGATCCACATACATCAATGCGTATAATTTCACTTACAAGCCTCTTAACAAAGCATTAAATTGAATTAGGTATCATATTCCAAACTAAAAAGTTACTTAAAGGACTTTACAATTCCTAAATCTTTTTAAAATTTCATATGAAATTAAAATTTTAGTAAGTCTAGATAGACCTTAAAGATAGATACAGAACTGATGTTACTATTCCATTCAGACATTATAAATGGAATGTGATGCCTCTTTGATCAATGAATGCTTCTTTTAAATCCCAAAGGATAATGAATGAGATATTTACCCTGTAACAACCCAAATCACCCACTTACAGATATTGTCCGCTTTGGGCTTTGGCCCAGCCAAGCCCTCACAGTTTTGCTTTTCCCGAGGCCTTCCCAGGAGGTCACCCATCTTGGAACTACTCTCACCCAAGCACATTTAACCTCGGAGTTCAGATGGGATTTAGTCCATTAGGCCATGAAAAATGCGTCTGTAAGGGAGAGATATTTATACCCTTATAAGGCGTACTTTGTTCCCCTCTCCAACTGATATGGGATCTCACACTCTCCACCCCTCTTAGGGCCTAGCCCTCTTTGGGGTCCAGCCTAGCTGGCACAACAGTTCGGGTATCGGCTCTAATATCACCCGTAACAGCCCAGATCATCCGCTTACAGATATTGTCCGCTTTGGGCCTTGGCCCAGCCAAGCCCTTACGGTTTTGCTTTTCCTGAGGCCTTCCCAGGAGGTCATATATCCTGGAACTACTCTCACCCAAGCACATTTAACCTCAGAGTTCCGATGGGATCTAGTCCATTAGGTCATGAAAAACGCGTCTGTAAGGGAGAGATATCCATACCCTTATAAGGCATACTTCGTTTCCCTCTCCAACAGATGTGGGATCTCACATACCCCATATTTCAAATTTCGCATTGTCTACATAGATGATGTCCTAATATTTTTCTCAACATTA
Source organism: Erythroxylum citrifolium (assembly GCA_026284465.1). Classification (NCBI taxonomy): domain Eukaryota; kingdom Viridiplantae; phylum Streptophyta; class Magnoliopsida; order Malpighiales; family Erythroxylaceae; genus Erythroxylum; species Erythroxylum citrifolium. The sequence goes on from JANKOE010000006.1 coordinate 57,824,000, forward strand.
GAGTAACATTTTAAACACATCAAAACGCTCATACATGTCATCATGAAGAATGCGTTAGCAGTTTCAAAAGCAAAACTTAGCCTGTTTCAAACTAAGGTTAGGTTTCCAAGACACTATATCCACAATGGCATAATCACACCAATTGACAAAACCTTAAAATTTAGAAATAAAATTCCCAATGAGATATTTGGCAGAAAACTATTGCAAAGGATTTTAGGTAGCCTAAACTATGTTATGGAATTTTATCCTAACCTAAATAGGCTCTGCAAGCCTCTTCACGATAGATTGAGTAAAAACCGTTGGACTAGAGAACACACTAGCTTAGTGAAACAAATCAAAGAAATGGTAAAAGACATCCTTATCTTACGTATAATTAAGGATGGCAATTTGACCCAACCTGGTTTGGCCTTGGCCTAAAGTCAGCATCCAACTCCTGGCCCGACCAAAAGTGATAAAACTACATCGTCTTGTCAAAAATGACGTCTTTTTAATTTTTTAAAAAAATGATAAATCGGATCGGGCCACAAGTTGGGTTATGAATTAGCCTACAATTGCACCGAGAGGGCCCGGACCCATTTCCATCCCTGCATATAACTGACCCAATGCATTTAAATGTATAGAAACATATGCTTTTGATCAAGGATACACAGGCATCTTAAAACAAAAATCAATGTTAAAGAGCAAATTACACAAAATAGTTCGAGACCTTGACATCTAACTCAAAATAATTATTCAATGATTAAGAAAGATATTTTGTTTATTGTTTTGTACATATGAAAGTTTCAATATGATTTACTGAATTAACAATTTCTTCTCTGTATTGCAAATATGCCCAATAAGTTTTATAGAACGATGTTCAAAACATTGCTTTAAAACAAAAATTTTCTAGATAGCAAGCTATTTTGAGCTTTTTTTATTAATTTTTTTATTAATTTATTAAAAGCGAAGCAAATTCTATCCCTACCTTTCTAATTAGAGAAATTTTGCAATATACAAAATTATTTTGAGAACTACTCGTTCACTTAAAGACAACAAAAGCCCCCAACATCACACCTTACCTCCTTCAAAGCTCATGACTGAACACCCAGAGAAAACTTAGAAAGAAATCTTAGAAAAGTATAAAACAATTCCTTTTCTACCAAAAGACCAAGATGAGGCTTTAACAGCCTCATTAATGATCAACTTTTCAGATTGGTCACAACATTTGTCAATCACCTCAGAATTAGCAATAGCTCTAATGCATTCCCTTAAAGAAAATCCTTAAAAGAAAATTGGCTAAAAATGGTTATTGAAAATGCAACAAAAAATTTATTTTACATGAATCAAAATAAGAAGAAGTTTTACCAACAAAGTTTTCAAAAGATTTACAAATTTCAAAGCAAAAAACTTTTCAAATTAATTATTTAAATAAAGAGAATTTTTAAAATATTTCAACAATTGAATATGGGTTTTACATCTCAAATCCTTTTGAAGTGATTCACAATATTTTCCCTAAAAATTGGCATTATAAGCCTTAGGATCTTTCAAAGCCCCATGATTAATGTTTATATATTCTTAAAGAGGTCGAATGTATGAAAATTAAATACGACTTTGTTGAGCTTGATCAAACCATTCCTACTTAGTCTATATGTAAAATCAATATAGTGATTCACCTAATGGACTGAGGACTAGAGTTGTGGAAAACCAAACAAATTGAAGTTTGATTCTCAACAATCCCACCCTATTGCACAACCTACAGTTACTATGACTACTAGCAAGCTTAGTTCATCGCCTTCTTTGTAGCGCCCCCTCATCGTAGGGTACACAACGGGAAACCCGGAGGTCACTCCGACGAATATCCCACGATAAAGGTGCACCACCAGAATATTTCTACTAATAATCCTCATGGCATCGCAATAATTTAAACTCACAACATAATATAACATAAGCAACCGGTAAATTTACTATCATACTAACAATCTGATACAGTCATCCAAAAGCAGAATAGACAAGTCTATCAGTCCCCTAACAAAACCAAAAGGAAACTGATACAAGCATCTATCCTAAGTCATCCTCAAAAATCATCCCAGCTGACCGACCTGTGCGCCATCGCTTCTCCTGCCAGCACGCTCGCACGGTAGGAAAAGACTAATCTCCGGAGCTAGGGCCTACTCTACTGATCCTGAAAAATATAATGCAATTTTGGGTGAGTTTGCGAACTCAGCGAGAAACCATCATCGATGGTTCACTCAAACCGTGCATTATGCCATTTGCGTATGGCATGACACAGTAATATTCAATTATCAGTACTATATAACAATTTACAGTAATCTATAACAGTTGCAGTATTACGTAACAATTGCAATAGCATAGAACAGTTACAGTACCGCATTACAATTTACAGTAAATCATGGCATCACGTAGTTCAGTAATCGTCACACAATATAGCACATAGGCAATTCAATCAGTCATGTAAATAATGCATATGAGACTCTTTTCCAGTTATTCAGTGCTGTGCCCAAGTGCTC
>JANKOE010000006.1:57826606-57860149 GCA_026284465.1 Erythroxylum citrifolium
GTTTACGTTCCTTCCTAAACCTCCCGAATCGGAGGTTTCTTATTTTCACTGTTTAAGATGGAATGGAACGTAACATGAAACCCTCCGCTTCTATCCCAGTCCATTCTATTCCATTATAAAACCTTCAAACTAACGATGGAAATGTGTTACGTTCCATCCCATCCCATTATTAACCCTCAAACTAAACAAAGCCTTAAGCCGTTAATTTTTTAGTTTTGTTTTTAACTTTATGATTTGATTTAATTTAATAATCTTTGTTATTAAAAATTGATTAGTTTATTAATTAATCGGTTAGTTTTTATAACTAAAAATAAAATAATTAATTTTTATTTAACAGTCTCTTTTTTAATTAAACTTTAATTTTTTGATGGGTAAGAATGGTTTTTCTTCAATCATTTTTCAAATTATTTAATTTTATTCAATCTTTAACCAGTTTTATGATGGTCTAATAACGGTTGAACTATTTAAATTTTAAATCTTTCGTCTTACCGGTTTAACTTCGATTCTCAAAACACTGCAAAAAATAATTAGGTATATTTCTTTTAGTAAAAGTAATTCGGTTTATATATCTATACATACATAGCCCACAGAGTTAGGAGTCCAGATCCTCTGTCTAATATTACTCTGTCTTATTTTGTCTCATGGAATCTCAGCCATTTATTTTGTGAGACCCACGCGGGTCCTATACAGGACCTACATAAATAAATGGCTGAGATTTATTGGACACAATAAGACACCATAATATTGAACAGATGATTTGGACTCCAGAGTTAGGCACTCTTTAAATTTAAATTGAAGCAATAAGAATCCTTCTTTTCTAAGAAATCCCATAAGATAGGAAACCCATCCCCACTCCCCAATCGAAAAAAGAGAAATCTTCATTCTAATTTGCAGATATTCCATTAGTGCATACATATATGCACCTAAGTCCTTACGATGAAGTTGGACGTTTCTATCTGGGTGCTAACTGTCAAATATTAGTTATAGATTAAATATATAAATACCCTTTTACTAGTACAAGATTTGTGATACTGTTCTTCTACCTCCATCGATCATGAAGAGTATCTTCATTTTCTTCCTTTTTCTTCTCCCTCTCGTTGTGTCGTGTGCAGAGACAATGGTTCGCTTTTCTTGCTCCTTTTTATATGAATGAAGCGAATCCCATCTTTATCTTTTTCTCTCTAAATGAATGCGAGAACGAAGTGCTTTTTTCTCCTCTTTCTTGTGAATATCATAAGATTAATTTAATGTAATGGTAACCACAGGCTTATGTAGTGTATTTTGGAGGGCACAAAGGAGATAAAGCACTGCACGAGATAGAGGCAACACATCACTCATATTTGCAGGCCGTGAAAGAAACTGAAGAAGAAGCCAAAGCTTCGTTTCTTTATAGCTACAAGCACACTCTCAATGGCTTCGCTGCATTGCTCACTTCAGATGAAGCCTTCAGGCTCTCTGGTACAGAAACTACTACATGGATTTTCTTCCATCTACCAAGTATATTCTCTATCAAACAGTGAACAATTTTGGTGTTACAGAAATGGAAGAAGTGATATCGGTTTTCCGAAACGAGGCATATTCACTACAAACAACAAGGTCATGGGAATTTGTAGGCCTAAAAGACGGGCAAAGCTTGAACCATCCTTTTGGAAGTCACAGGGACTTGCTACCAAAAGCTGGATATGGCAAGAACATCATAATCGGAATCATGGACAGTGGTTAGTTAACAATACCATACTATACTATATAGAGTAACAAGACCAAACAGACCTCAAAGTATGATTTTTTTGTCTTCTCCATAACGTTCATGTTCCTGGTCTCAAAGTATGATTTTTTGTCTTCTCCATAACGTTCATGTTCCTGGTCTTATCATTTTTATAACGTTTCAGTATTTTTGTATATGAAACTGCCAATGATTGGTCACGAGGGGCTGGCTCTGTTATTGCATGTGATCATTAACAGTACTGGTTTCTGTCTTTCTTTCTTTCTCTATTCATTTCAGGTGTGTGGCCAGAGTCTCCGAGTTTCAGTGACCAAGGGATGGAACCAATTCCGAGATCATGGAAAGGAATCTGCCAAACTGGAGTGGCTTTTAACAGGTCGCATTGCAATAGGTAAGTGTTGATCAAAACTATGTTTTGAGCATCGGTATTACTATCTATAGTTGTTTTGCCTTTTGAGCACTGTGACAGCGTATAAAATCTCGGTTGGGAAAGTTTAGTCGTACACGTGAACTAATTCAACGTGTAGATATCTCTCATCCAGACACACTGGAGGTCTGTCATAAACTAGCTTCTCTTTCTTAAAAAGCTGTCGTGCTCGTGGAAGTAAGTAAACAGAGCCGACTACATACATTTGTCATAGTTTCCATTTGCACATCAAATAGAAAACATTAAGGGTCTCTTTAATCTAATTCCCGCAGGTTTAAAAAAAACATGATGTGATTAGCAAACAGATTATGATTTATAGTCCTTTTTTTTTTTCCCTCTCTTCTTATAAGCAAATAGCTAGATATCACGGGGGCCTTTGGCTAACCCTCGTAGGATTTTCCAAATTTGGTTTGATGCCAAATTATTTCGCGACCACAAGATTACTTCATCTTCCATGATTTTTATCATTTCCTTCGAATACACTAGGTATATATCACTCGTGATCAACATTGGCAGTGCTTTTTCTTTTCCTTGTTCTCAGAAAATGGGCCTTCAAATTCTGCGCTACGCCACACGTTTTTATGTGTCTTTTGCGTAAACGATGAAAATGCATTTCGAGCAAACAAGGAAGTAGTCTGACCTGCAGTTAATAGTTTTTGGCTTCTTTTCGTTTCTTGTTTCTTCTCCTTGGAATGCCCCATACATTTTCCACAACTTCCCAATTCTTGGCATGTATCGACGCATATTTCTTACAATTCCTTCATCTCTGAAGATCTATTATAATCATTCATCTACTCTACCATAGATTAGAATTTACCCCACCAATAAAAATTTCATTATCATGAAATTAAGACAATTTATCAAGAGGAATTTTGCCAACTTATCAAATCATTTTCTACACTTGCATAGCAGTTAGTGTAGTTTGTAACATTTTGCAGGAAGATTATTGGAGCTCGATACTACATTAAGGGTTTCGAGCAGGAGTACGGTCCACTAAATGCCACCGAAGACTACCGTTCGCCACGTGACACGGACGGCCATGGGAGCCACTGCTCTTCCATAGCCGCAGGCAGAGTTGTTCACGGCGCTGCGGCCTTAGGTGGGTTTGCTAGCGGCACAGCCTACGGCGGAGCGCCGTTAGCCCGCTTATCGATATACAAGGCTTGCTGGGCTATTCCAAAGCAAGAAAAAGCCGTCGGCGACACATGCTTCGGAGTGGATATGCTGGCCGCTCTCGACGACGCCGTGGCTGACGGAGTTGATGTGTTGAGCCTCTCCATTGGCACGGCTAAGTGCTACCCTTATGAGGGTGATGCTATAGCAGTCGGTGCATTCCATGCTGTGCAGAAAAATGTCATTGTCGTTGCCGCCGCCGGTAACACCGGTCCGGCCCCGTCTACCTTGTCAAATAATGCTCCCTGGATTTTTACGGTTGCTGCCAGCACTTTGGACCGTGAGTTTTTTGGTTCTGTTCTACTTGGAAACGGCAAGGAAATAAGGGTACGAAATACATCAACTTTGCTAGCCATTGGGTCAATGTAACTTCTGTTTTTTTTTAAGTATAGACGGATCTATGACTTGTAGGGACAAACTATTACCCCATACAAGCGCTTGACAGATGTTCCAATAGTATTGGCTGAAGATGTTGTTGGGGCTCATGTTCAGAAAGATGAATCCAAGTAGGCGTTTCGTTATCGGTTCAGTAACCTCTGACTTATTCTTATTTGCTGCCGTTTATTTTAAGTAGTGTTTGATGCAAATACAGTGTAACGGAAATTGTATATGATGATCAATGATATACATGGGTTTATAATGCAGCCAGTGCCTGCCTAATTCCCTTGATCCTGAAAAGGTGAAGGGAAAGGTTGTGTTGTGCATGAGAGGGCTTGGAATTAGACTTGGAAAAGGTTTGGAAGTGAAAAGAGCAGGTGGTGCTGGTTTCATTTTAGGAAACACTCGTGCATTCGGTGGTGAAGATGTAGTAGCCGATCCCCATTTTCTTCCTGGGACTGCTGTCGGGGCCGAAGATGCCATTAAAATCATCAATTACATCAAATATACCAAGAATCCATTGGTCACTCTTGAAGAACCTAGAACGCTGTTAAATCAGAAGCCTGCACCTTCCATCGCTTCATTCTCTAGCAGAGGTCCAAATCCTCTTGATTCTAACATCCTCAAGGTATAATACTTTTCACAGATCAAGAAACAACTTTTTAAGCTTCAACCAATAATCATATATGTACATAGTCGTTTCCAGTTCACAAAATCTCTTGGACTATTCTTCAACAGCCCGACATCGCAGCTCCAGGAGTATACATATTAGCGGCGTGGAGTGGAGGTTCATCACCTACGAAATATTCATTTGATCATCGATCTGTTAAATTTAACTTCGACACAGGAACATCTATGGCTACTCCTCATGTTGCAGGTGCAGCCGCACTTATCAAAGCTGTACACCCTCATTGGAGCTCAGCTGCTATAAAGTCTGCTCTTATCACCACAGGTAATATAAATTTGAACATCCTTATATCATAGTCTGTTCATAAATTTCCTTGCATCCATTAGTTTCTAATGCCTTTTCATGACCAAATGAAGCTGGGATTAGGAACAACTTGGGAAACCCGATAACCGATCAGAAAGGGAATCGTGCAACACCCTTCGACTACGGTGCGGGCCATTTCCGGCCAGCTCTGGCATCAGACCCTGGGCTCGTATACGATTCCTCGTTTGAAGACTATGTCCTGTATCTTTGCAACTATGGCTCCAGCTTGATCCAAGGCTTCAGATGTCCCGAACTTCGTCAGCCAACAAACACTCTCAACTATCCATCACTTGCAATTTCTAAGCTCAGTGGTAGTGTAACTGTAAAGAGAACTGTGACAAATGTTGGGGAAAAAAATAGTGTCTACTTCTTCACCGCCAAACCGCCACTAGGAATCTCTGTTGAGTCCTCGCATAATATTTTGCTCTTTAATCGAGTTGGCCAGAAGAGAGACTTCACTATAACAATAAAAGCAACAGATCTCGTCTGGGCAAAGAAGTACTACAAGAATGGGTTTGCCTTTGGGTGGTACAGTTGGAAAGATAACCACCATAATGTAAGAAGCCCCGTTGTTGTATCTTTGGCGTAGGTTTTTGTTCTCTTGTTTTGCATATTGGCGTTCACGTTTGACATTGCGTCCTCGTTTATTCCATATCCTGCTTGTGTCTCTCTTATGTTGCGCTTGCTACGTACTCTTGGTCAGTTAACACATGTTGGGCGAGAGTTTCGCGTTCCGACGCTTGGGTTGGGATGGGAGAGTTGTTGCTGTATGACAGTCGTTTTTAGTCTAGTGCTGAATAGCTGTTAGGCTGTTTTGCCTTTTTCTAAAATTAAAAAAAAGGTTCTCTTGTATTCATTGTTTAAAAATTTATGATTGAAAACCACGTAATTCAGCATTTAAACTAATTCACTTTACTCGTCTGACAATTTCTTATACTGTAACGAAATATAGAGGATATTTTTAAAAAATATATTTTCCAAATGTTAAAATACATGAAGCATTCGTTTTACAACCAGAAAGACGGAATTCAGCTGGAATAGTGGGAATTTTTTTGGGCGAAGCAACGTCTCTTAAAGAAGCAAAAATGCAGTTACAAGGATACTAGTGATCCTTGATACTTCAAATCACTGATAGTCTATTAACCAACGTCGATCGTTTTAGACCTACAAACCCTTTCGAAATTTTTGCAGAACTTTTCTTTAAAACGGATGATGACAAACATCTGTACACAATAGTTTTCGCAATGGAGAATCTAATGCCAGCTTTTGCTTGCAAGTGAAACTTTGATTCGGTACATATCCAAACCATAGACTCGAAAGCAATCAAACTGGATGATGGCCAAACTTCAAATGAAGACTGTGAGTCGCTTCATTGCTGAATCAGAAGGGCTCATTGATGCATTAGAATTTAGTAGGTACTATGATTAAAATAGAGCTCTAAAGTTGATGACCTCCATGTCATAGCACCCATTAACTTCCCATTTTAAGTTGTCACCTTAGCACCCATGAAGTTCCCTTTGTAACGTTGTTGGTGCACGGGTCTTAAAGAAAAGTTACGTTAGCCAAATGTTACATACAAGTGCTGGTGCACAAGCTCATTCGCAAGCTTTAGATTGAATGCCCTTAGATCCAATAACTCTTGATGTTACGGACCTTACTTCAAACAGTGATTAACAAAACAAATTTGGTCAGATTATCTTTGATGCCAGTTTGCTCCAGTTTGATACCTTCAACCACCATCCTGATCTATCCATCTCCTCACTCTTATCCTTTCACCTTTAAAGTGGATATACTTCCACTTTGACAGGTACTTTCTGAGAACTAAGTTCTTCTTTTCTTCTTGCCCTAATTTATTGAATGCCCGTGCTACTCTCCTGACAGTATCTTCATCTGGTTTTACACCCAACTCCTCCATATCCGCAAATACCTGTGATCTCATTATTAGAATTGTCTGTATAATAATACATATACTCATGTCTAACAAGCTGATGCAAGTACAATCACACGAAACTATAGAAAACAAAAGGTAAGAACAGAAACAGCAAAGCAGACACAGAAAAAATAGTAAGAAGTTGCAACTGGACGAATGCTTGATTCTGTAGTTACCTCTATTATCTCAGTTTGCATGTCATGATGATCGTACAAAGAGATCATCCTTGCAAACAAGCGCTTTGAAATAGAGCGTGAGTGTGTGTGTAAAATCATGTTCCATAGTGATGCAGCCTCATCTACCCTGTCATCTATATCAAATGCTAGCAGAAGGATGTCATATGTTCCCATTGTTGCTCCTTGACCTTTACTTAACATCCACTTTGCCACCTGTGTATTACCGACGATAATATGCATTTGTAGCATCCAACCTAAAAGATCAAGTATCATAATATAAAGTCTAGAAATAATTTGCAAATAGGAAGTCGATTTTACCATAACACAGAAACCACATGCAGCACAGGATTATTACCATAACACACAACCTCTTTTGTCAAATTGCCAGACACTGTTCCAATCTTATTAATAGATTTATATAAACAGTTCCAGAAGTGTAGTACGAAGAACCCTGAGTAAGAATAACAGCATCGTCTTACTTCTTAACATGGGCAATGACGATTTATATAAAAAATGCATTAGAGACCTTTAACTTCGTAAGTTTATCCAGGCCAACAAGCCAAGTCATATTCATGATCCAGTAGGTAAGAATTATACCATATGAAGTTTTCTAATTGTGGTCACCTATGAAGTTCCATAAGATTTGTGCTTTTGAAAGACTTCACTAAAAGAAGAGATGACCATCAAGATCATACCCAAATAAACTTGAGCTAGTTAGGCAGCTCCTACATCAGATTGAGCCTCGATAAATAAAAAATCTAACTATGTTAACATATGAATGATAATCAACAGATAATGTAACAAGCAGATGAAATCCATTAAATCATGTTTTATATGGCTTTAAATTCTAAAAGCTAATCCATATTGACAACAAAAATGTCATACTTGAATTACACGTAGCCATAGTCTCTTCTTCCTCAGTATTTTCAAAGCTTTAGCTGCTGCTATCACTGGAAATTCTGCTTCCCAGGCTGTCCATTTGTCTAGCGCCCCATAAACAGCCTCTTTCTCATTAGGAAGTTCAGAGACCTGCCTTTTTAAACAAAGTTAAGTCACATGACTTCAGTGTAGTTAATATTTTTTTCTTCTTTGTGTTATTTACTGTTCCCATATAGGAACATATTGATTGTTATCATGTTCAACCAATTCAATTATACACTAGGCTTCCCTAATCTCAGTGTGACCCAAAAAAAAAAAGGGAAGACTGATGAACCTACAATTCTAACAAGATTTTGGGCCTTTTTCCCAGATCCTGATGACTCTCTTTTCTTCCACAATTGGTGCTCTTTCTTTCCTTCCTTCTTTATTATCTTCCTGCATTTAATGCTACCACTGAAGCAATTGCATACTAAGTAAAACAACAATCATCATGGCTGATGGTGATCAAAGAAACATAGCATGAATTCTGTCAAGATCTAGAGTATACATCAACATCAGATCATAGAAGCAACTACATGAATTCAAAATGAAATGAGAGAAAAGCTAAGCAAGATATCAACAAAGAATAATGGCTGGTGAATTATGAAACAAAAGATATCACCTATTCTCGTTAGCTGTGAATTGAGGGACTGGCTGTCCACCGTGATTCCTGAAACACTTGACATAAGTTGTGGGAGATAACTGCAAATAACAGGAACAAGTTTCTTCAATGACAATCATAATAAAAAGCCATCAATTTATATCCATGATGTGAAAAAAATATTATATTGGGCTTTGCCTTTATTGCAAGACTAGCAAACTTTTCAGTCACCTGAAAGATGGAAACTCTGCATCTTGAAGGAAAAAACTCGAATAATGGAGCTACTTTGTTCATCCTAATCTGAATTATGAATAAAGCCGGGTCAAAACTCACATAAAATGCTTTTGAACTTGAAACAAGGTGATGAAAAATGGTTGGAGTGCCTACTAAATCTCTTATCCACCCATCTTCGGTAAGAACAATTAGCCAATAAAGAGAACAAAAATGTCTACCAAACTTAACAACAAATTGAGGACAACTTGAAAGCTTAGGAAAATCCAATCTTTTGTAACCAAGGCAAAAACAAAGCAATAGAATCAACGTAATTAATGAATAATCCAGTTCCCTAAGTTTATATCAACAAAGATATCCATTTCCTCAGCTGTTTTGGCTAGGACCGGCATCATAATCAACATGATAACAGTGTCAACTTTTTAGCTTAACCATAATAATTGAGCCTTGAAAATGATGGGAACCGACGAGTAAGAAACGAATGGGACATCGGTTTTGAAATTGAAGCTCCAGACATCAAGCCAAAAAGCTCAAATCATATCGCAGCGTGGCACTAAACTTCATCAACAAGCAGTTGACTTTGGCTAAGTAATAGGAACTCGCTTTATTTCCATTTTAAAAACATATATGCAACAACTAAATGAGAAAGAGCTCTGTACCTTTCAGTTCACTGAGGTTTCTGCGAATGTCGTCAGTTGCATCGAAGAAGATATGTCAGAAAGAAGACGGGCAAAGTGTGCGGATGTTTGTGGTTCTTCTCTGTTTAGCAAATTCCTAATCCCTAATTCCTCTTTTTTACGCCTTCTTCGTAATCCCTTCTTCTATGTTGCTCTAGCAGTCATCAAAGCTTTTGGTTTGCTCTTCTCTGTTCTTTTGTCATTCCTTGATGCTTAGCTTCTATGTTCCTAGGTGTAGTGTGGCTTCTCCTTTGGTTTTTTTTTCCTTCACAAAATAAGCATGGTATAGGTTTTTGATTAAAGATAAGGATGACAAATACGGGCCGACTCGACTTTAGCTTAGGTTGACAAGGTCATGGGTTGATTACTTGGCCTGACCGAGCCACGAGCCACACTCGAGTTAGGACTATCCCAACCTAGGGCTTAACGAAAAGGCACAAATTAAAGATAAGGGTGACAACTATGGACCGACTTGATTTTAGCTTAGGTTGACAAGGTAATTGGTTGTGATTGCTTGGCCTGACCGAGCCACGAGCCACACTCGAGTTAGGATTGTCCCAACCTATAGCTCAACAAAAAGGCACAAAGAGACGTCGTTTTGTCAAAAATGATGTCATTTTATTCTGGCCTATTGCTATTCCTAATTAAAGACCGGTTTTATATGAAAAGATAAGCCTAACTACCTTATTTATATTAGATAATTAAATGAATATTATTGATAATTAAAGTTTGACTTTACGCCTTATCTTAATGCTTGTACTCTTTAACACTTTCATTTCCATAATAATGATTATTTTTTATTATTAGAAGATCAAGAATTTCTATATTGGTGCCAACGACGCTATGATATATGCTTAATTATTAGTAGAAAAATCAGGTTGGTAAGAAGCCATTTTGCTCTGTAAGGAAGGTACTACTGCTCTTGATTGATATACATTGCCAAGCAAGGCTTGTAGTTATATCTTCTATAGCTATGCTTGGTTCTTTTTTTAATCTATAAAAGTGATCTTTAACTATATGAATATTGTTGATAATTAGAGTTTGACTTTATGGCTAATCTTAATGCCCATCCTCATTAGCATGCTTCACAATAATATGAATATCTTAATATGTTTAACTTCATTGGTAAATTGATTCTTTTTATTATCTTTTTTATGTGCTTATTGTAGGTGGTCTAATTTCATATGATCCTGAAGAAGTCAATACCGAACCAGTATATTACGACGATGCACTACAAGATAAGGATGTTGATAAATAACTTATAGCTATGAAATCTAAGATAGAGTCTATGTACTCTAATCAAGTCTAGGAACCTGTAGAACCACTTGAAGGGGTTAAATCCATAGGATGTAAATGGCTCTATAAGAAAAAGAGGGGTGTAGACGGTGAAGTACAAACTTATAAGGCAAGGCTTGTTGCGAAAGGGTATACTCAGAAAGAAGGGATCGATTATAAGGAAACTTTTTCACTGGTAGCCATGCTTAAGTCTATTAGAACTCTTCTATCCATTGCAGCTCATTTGAATACTCAAAAAGAAGGGATCGATTATAAGGAAACTTTTTCGCTGGTAGCCATGCTTAAGTCTATTAGAGCTGTTCTATCCATTGCAGCTCATTTGAATTACGAAATTTGGCAAATGGATGTCAAGACAGCTTTCTTAAATGGAAGTCTTGATGAATGCATCTATATGAAGCAACCAGAGGGCTTCATTGCTAACGGCCAATAACATTTGCTATGCAAATTGAATAGGTCCATTTATAGACTTAAACAGACATCTAGGTCTTGGAATACTTGTTTTGACCGGTCGATCAAAACTTTGGTTTTGATTAGTGTCATGATGAGTCTTGTGTGTATAAGAAGTGAAATGGTAAGAAGGTAGTGTTGCTGGTATTATATGTGGATGATATTCTGCTTATAGGAAATTGTGTAGGGATGTTGACTTCTGTCAAGGACTGGTTGTCTGAGCGTTTTAATATGAAGGACTTGGGAGAAGCTGCTCATATTCTTGGGATCAAGCTTATGCGAGATCACAAGAAAAGGATGATTGGCTTGTCACAGGCACTTTATATTGATACTATTCTTGCTTGTTTCAATATGCAGGACTCTAAGAAGGGTTTTCTTCCTTTTAGACATGGAATCACTGTAGCGCCCCTTACCATAGAGTACCCACCGGAACACCCGTAGGTTATTCCGGTACATACCCTACGATAAGAGACCACTATTGACAACTACCAATAAACTCCTCATGGCATCACAATCACAAAGTAGTAATATGAAATTGATAACTTTTTAAAACCAAACTGGATTTCATGGTATTTACTCAAACTCAGTACTTTACAAACGGTCAGTATTTACAGTCTGCACATTTTTTTCCAAAAACACTATACACTAAGGACTATACAATATCACAAAAACAGGTCTAACTAACAGTCCCCAAAAGAAAGCCCAGCTAACCAACCTTTGAGCCATCGCCTCTCTTGCCAATCCACAGTACACGGCTCTACAGTCCTGACGGAGCTAACAGTCTACGCTTAATCCTGAAAAATAGATTGCAATTTTGGATGAGTTTGCGAACTCAATGAGAAACCATCATCGATGGTTCTCCCAATTCATGCATCACATAAGCATGAATAAGCATAATACAAGCACAAGTAAGACAGTCATAGGCATACACCAATAATGTGCATTAACTGATAGTCCAAGTATTTATTGTTACATAAGAGGAACAAGATTGATTATGTGATCTCACAATTTGCATCTAATAACTCTTGCAAAGATGAGCTAGATTAAGGAAAATCTTTCACTCATTATGTTTCAGTCATGGAAAACGAGCAACAAAAGATAGCAATATCTAAATATTAAACCAAGAAAAAGCCATCTTTAAAACACGAAATCAGAAGTGAGGCTAGCTGGGCGATGAGAGAACACTATTGTAGCAGATTCTGAATACCAGATCTTCGCAAGTTTGCGTCGGACCCCATCTCCGATCCCAGCTTCCGACTGCTACTATCTTTGTTTTTCAAGTGGGTTTTCTTCCTTGGTCTTATCCCTATAAGGCAGTCAGATCCAGCTCTTTTCGGTACTGCAACGTTTGGTCTCTACAGTAGCTCAGATTTTCAGATCTTTGGGTACTTCCATCGTTTTCACCCCCAATAGAGAGTCTGGCTTCCGCAGCTCTGATCTTTGTTCTCCTACTCACGCCAGTGGCGAATTTTTCTTTGGGTTTACTAGTTTCTGTGCCAACACTGTGTGGTTCCTTTTTCTTTTGTTCGAAAGGGTCGTCCAGTCGTCTGGCTTTTTTTCCAAGTTACCAGGTAGAGACTTGCGTTCAAGCACCGAGACCAACTTTTACTCGCACAGAGGAACCAGATGGTAGCTTGTAGTGGAAATGCAGCTTTCAGTTCTTCCGAGGTGGGACAACCCCCAGGCCCTGATTTAGCGGATTTTTCGTTAGTTGATCCCGTTGTGTCGGCTCCTGCTGAGTTGCCTGCACGGCCATCTCTTTCCTTTCGTGATTGTTTGGTAGGACAGTCCTCTAGGGCAAAGTTCACTTCTTCGGTAGGTCAGAGTTCGGCATTTGATCTTTGTAGTCAGTGGACAGGCAAAATTCGGTTAGAGTATGACGGGAATGATTACTTGCGCCCAAAGGTTCTGGTTGATGATGACATTATCCAGGAGGTTAGCGGTAAGTAGAACGATGCTCTCATTGTTAAAGTTTACGGGCGTTCTGTTAATTTCACGTATTTGGAAAATCGTTTGTCCTTACTTTGGAAGCCTTCGGCGGAACTAGATATTATTGATTTGGGGTATGGTTTTTACCTTGCTAAATTTGAAGAGAAGGAGGATATGTTACGCATTGTGTCTGATGGTCCCTACATTGTTGGAGGTCAGCCATTGTATATCCAAAAATGGAAGCCGGGTTTTCAGCCCTCTACAGCTAGAATTTCCTCAATGGTTACTTGGGTGCGTTTTATTGAATTTTCACTTGAATTTTATCGTGATGAATTCCTATTTGCAGCGGCTAGTGCTGTTGGCACGCCTATTAAGGTAGATAGGCAGACGTCCATGGCTACTAGAGGACGTTTTGCTCGAGTTTGTGTGGAATTGAATCTTGACCAACCTCTTGTTCCTAAGGTATTTATTGGTGGTGCATGGCGCCGTGTGGAGTATGAGGGCATTTTAGGGGTTTGTTCAGGATGTGGCCGTGTCAATCATCGTCTGGAAAATTGTCCGGAGGTTGGGGTTCCGGTGACAAATGGGGAAGCGATTGCTGATGGAGATATGGATATAGCGATGGTGGCAGATAGTTCACCGCCTTCGGAAGATATCTTTGGCCCATGGCTGGTTGCACAGCGTAAACCACGGCGTACTGTTAGAAATAAGTCTTCTCCAATTTCTCAGGAGAAACAAGTATCTACCCTTATTACTGGTTCTAGATTTGACTCTTTACAGGTGGAGGATAGAGTGGTTGGCAAGGTAGATACGGGCTCCGTTAGGTCTGGCAAGAGGATTCCTCGTGTGAGTGGGATTGTGGGTCCTAGAGATAAAGGGAAAAAGCCTGAGGTAATTAAGGGGGTTGGGAGACCTGGTCGTGTGAAGGGTCAGTTTCGACCTGGGCCTGTTGTGAGCAAGTCTGTTTCTGATGGACCACTGGGGGGGCCACCGGGAAACAAGCCTTTGGAGGTTGGACAAAGTTCTAGTCAGAACATAGAGGGTAAGGTATCTGATGCATCTGCTCAGTGCTTGGTAGGGGTGTCTCAGATTCCTAGCTTTTCGTCAGTGGGGGTGCCTGTGTTACCAGTGTTTGATACAGTTGGTGGTCAGGTGGTGACACAATTTGTTTCCAATGAACTAAAACCTCCTGACCCTATTGCTGGTGATGTCATTGTGTGTGAGATACCCGTGGTCACTTCGGACGCTTTGGCCAACCCAGTGGACTGTGGGGTGACTACTGCGGTTTTGTTGAAGAATGATGATGTTATTTTTGTTGTGACTGAGGATTGTGTTGGTCGCTGTCGGAGTCGAAGCCCGACTCGAAAGTTGTAAGCTTTTGGCCCTTTCTTCAAATATATTTTGTTAATGGATTTAAAAATACTTCAATGAAATTGTGGTGGAGCTGCGAAGAGAGGTTTTTTGACCCATGTCAGAGAATTATGTCGTCTTTATTGTCCGGATATTCTAATTATTATGGGGCCTCGAATTTCGGATGCCAGAGCGACTAGGGTGGCGAAGAAGGTAGGGTTTTCTGACTTCTTCCTTTCTCATGCTGTTGGTTTTGCGGGAGGTGTTTGGTTATTTTGGAACAAGACTGTTTGTGATATCTGTTTGCTACGGATAGATACTCAGTTCATTCATTGTTCAGTTGCTGTTAGGGGAAGTAGTAGTTGGTTTCTTACTGCAGTTTATGCTAGTCCTATTCGTAGTAAGCGAGATTTCTTCTGGTCTCAGATGTACGATCTTGCAGATTCTATAGCTACGCCTTGGTTATTATTTGGTGATTTTAATGACATTGCCTATGTCCATGAGAAAAAAGGGGGTGATTTACCGTCTGTGGCAAAGTGTGGTAGGTTTTTACGGCATTGGAACTATTGTTCTCTTATGGATTTGGGTTGTGTAGGTTGTCAGTTTACTTGGACGCGCTCCATTGCTAAGATTGGTGTTATACAAGAACGTTTGGATCGGGCTTTGTGTAATGCCGGTTGGCGGCTGCGCTTCCCTGAAGTTTCTGTTATGTCTTTGTCTCGGCTTGCTTCTGATCATTTTCCTCTGTTATTGTCTTTACGAGGTTTCTCTTCCTTTCCTATGGCGTGACCGTTTAGATTTGAGGCTGCTTAGACTTTACGGGAGGATTTCAAGCAGGTTGTCACATCGGCATGGTTTACGCCTCATGATTCTATTTCTGATGCTCTTTTGTCAGTTCAGGAACAAGCTGTTCGTTGGAATAAGGAGGTTTTCGGTAATATTTTTAAAAATAAGAGGGTTTTATTAAAGCGAATACAGGATGTTCAGTTGGCTATTCAGCATCACCCCTCTTCCTACCTCTTGTTGCTTGAAAAGGACTTGTTATGTCAATATGATTTATGTTTGAAACAGGAAGAAACACTTTGGTTTCAGAAGTCTCGGGCTGACTGGATCAGAGATGGTGATAGATGTACTAAGTTTTATCATGCGCTTACTAAGGTTCGTCGGAAACATAATAAAATTGAATGTTTAAAGAATGAGGCTGGGGAGTGGGTTTCTGATCCAATTTTATTGAAGGATATGGCAGTGGGGTTCTTTGAGAAGTTGTTCTCGAATGATGGGCACTTCAGTCCTGTGGGTTTTGCAGGTTTGAATTTTCCTCGATTATCTGAGACGGCAGTGGAAGATATGATGAAACCCGTTACTCGGGATGAAGTTTGGCTGGCTGTTTCGAGTATGGGTTCTTATAAGGCCCCAGGGCCGGATGGTTTTCAACCTATCTTTTTTAAGAAGTATTGGGATGTGGTTGGTGAAGAGGTTTTCCAGTTTGTGTCGCAGACTTTTAATTCTGGTGAGATGGATGCTCGGGTTGCTATGAGTTTTATTGTGCTTATTCCTAAAGTTCATGCTCCGGAATCGCTGTCTCAATTTCGGCCTATTACACTTTGTAATGTGTTGTATAAAGTGGTTATGAAGGTTTTGTCGAATCGTTTAAAACCTTTTCTTGATGGCTTGGTTGGCCTAGTTTTATTCCCGGTCGGTCCACGACTGATAATATCATTATTACTCAAGAACTGCTGCATTCTTTTCGGAGGTCTAAAAGTAAAGTGGGCCATTTTGCTTTGAAGGTGGATTTGGAGAAGGCCTATGACAGGGTCAATTGGGACTACCTGCGTTTTGTATTGCAGGTTTTTGGCTTCCCTTCTCGGTGGGTTAATCTGATATCAAGTGCTCTTTCTCAATTTTCATTGGCTATTCTATGGAATGGCAGCCCCTCTCAGTCTTTCTCTGCCACTCAAGGACTTCGCCAGGGAGATCCACTATCACCTTATTTATTTGTTCTTTGTATGGAAGGTTTGACCATGCTTATTCAGAGAGCACTGATGAGTAAAAAATGGGTTCCGGTTAGAGCATCTAAAGGGGGACCAGGCATTAGTCATTTACTTTTTGCTGATGACTTGTTGGCTTTTGGTAAGGCTTCAGCTAAACAGGTTCAAGTGGTCCGGGAGGTGTTGGATGTATTCTGTATGGCGAGTGGGCAGAGGGTTAATCTTTCTATAAGTCAAGAATTTATTTTTCATCTTCTGTTTCCCAGGTATTGAAATCCCGGCTGCAACAGTCGCTGGGAGTAGCAGTTACTTCTGACTTGGGCAAGTATTTGGGTGTTCCGCTATTGCATGGTCGTGCTACCATTGCTCATTATCAGAATATTGTGAGTTCGGTAGAGACTAGGCTAGCTAGTTGGTGTTCTAAATTTTTGAGTCCCGCCGGGAAGGAAGTGCTTATTAAGTCTTCTATTTCTTCATTACCCATTTACACGATGCAAACGGGTTGGTTACCTTCTTCGATTTGTGGTAGTTTAGATCGTTTGGCTCGTAATTTTTATTGGAGTTCCTCGCCGGATAGACGTAAGATGCATTTGGTTGGTTGGAATTGGCTTATTCGGCCAAAGCGATACGGGGGTCTTGGTTTCAAAAGTTCTAGATTGATGAATGTTGCTTTGTTGGGTAAGTTGGGTTGGAAGTTATTTTTGAATGAGGCTCCTTTGTGGGTGGAGGTGTTACGGTGTAAATACTGTAATGGGGGGTCTAGTCCTTTTTTTGCTAAGGGTTCGGATTCTAGTTTATGGAAGGGGGTAGTTAAAAGTTTTGATTTATTGTTTCCTCTTTCGGTTTGGAGAGTTGGTGATGGTTCGCAAATTAGTCTTTGGTTTGATAATTGGTGTTCGGGAGGTCCTTTGGTGGATCATATGGATGGTTTGTCAGTAGGGGAAGAACATTTTCGAGTAGCGCATATCATTACTGATGGTTCTTGGGATTTTTCGGGATTACATTCGGCCATTCCGAATCATCTCCGGGAAGTTATTCGGGCAATTCCTTTGCCTTTGTTTACTTCGGTGCAGGATAATATGTTGTGGAGTTTTTCCTCGAATGGTGCATATTCGGTTCGGACCGCTTATAAAGCACTTCTTTTGGAAGAGGTGTCTAATGCTCCTGTTTCATCTTATTTTTCTTGGTTGTGGAAGGTGGCTGGTCCCCCAAAACTTAAACATTTCTTATGGTTACTCGGACACTCATGTCTTCCGACTAATTCGTTGCGGTTCACTCGAGGTTTGACTACTTCTAATTTGTGTGGAGTGTGTTGTTTATATGCTGAGTCTTCTTTACATTTGTTGCGTGATTGTAGTCGTGCGGTTGCATGGTGGCAACAGTAGGAGGTCCCTGTTACTTTTTTTACTGCTACGAACTTGGTTGATTGGCTAGATTTGAATTTACATGCTCATACTGTGGGTCCTTTTGGGTTTGCCTGGGCCCATTGGTTTCTGGCTGATATTTGGTGGTTGTGGAAGGCCCGAAATTTATTGATCTTTCAACAGGAGTTTCTTTCCTTAACAATTTTGAATGGTTGTGTTTTTAAAGTTGCAATGGATGTGTCCTTGACTTCTGTTTCCACACCGACACTTCATGGTGTACAGCGTTGGATTGGTTGGACTGCGCCGCCTTCTGGTTGGATGAAGTTGAATTGTGATGGCAGTTCTATTGTTAATCCTGGGCTGACTAGTGGTGGAGGGTTGTTACGTGATTCTTTTGGTCGTTGGCTAGGGGGCTACTCAGTTAGAATTAGTGTTTCAACTATTTTAGTAGGGGAGTTATGGTCCATTCGGGCTGGTTTGATCTTTGCGTGGGATCACGGTTTTCGGCAAGTTATTGTCGAATCTGATAGCATGGAGGCGATGCGGATGGTGACTTGTGGTGTTATCTTTTCCCATCCCTTGTCTGTTTTGGTTATGGATATTCACGCTTTACTTGCTAGGAATTGAAGTTGCTTTGTTAGGTATGTGCTTCGTGAAGGTAATTTTGCAGCAGACTGTTTGGCTAAATTGGGCCATGGCATTGATTCTAATTTTCAGGTTTGGGAGGATATTCCTGACGTCCTCTCCTTGATTGTATGGGCTGATGCCTGTGGTATTTCTTTTATTCGTTAGTTTTAGTTTATTTTCTTTGTAACCAAAAAAAAATTATCCAAAGCTTAGATAGTGTTAATTGTTGTAAAGAGTTAACTGTTGCAAAGACGGAAGATGAGTACTTTATAAATAATGAAACAATTATTAAAATCAATCACTAGTCACTGTCATTGGGAGCTATCTTTGCCATCTTCTCTTCTTTGTCGTTATAATCATTTCCTCTCTCTCTCTCTCTCATCATCTTACCATTTTTTTTACTTTTTTATCAATTATTTGATATTTTTCTTTATGTCGGTCTATGTTAGTTGTGGTTGGTTTAGGCTATTTGAGTGAGATTTGGATTGTTTATATTTTTGGTCTTATTAATTATACGTTGGATCCTCTACTTCTAGCCATAGATATATTTTAAGGTTATTTCTTTGTTGTGGTCTAAATTCTTCAACTATCATATATGTTGTTTTTGAATATTGCAATTTTGTCATTATGTTTTTTTTAAGAAAAATGCTCATACATATTTTCAGCAACAAAGCTTCGTATCATTGTCGTGGGAGATAGTTCTCCATCTTTTCCTATTTATATGCTTGTATGGAACAATAATCATGGTATTTTACATATATATTATATTTGGATACGTATTTAATAAATGAAATTACAAAGTTGATAAGATGCATTGATATCTAAAAAATTACCCACTAGAAAGAATTATTTTATGTTAATAAAGAAAAGAAACCCACCAACAATGCTACATCCTCTATCCTTCTTCTCTATCACCTGCATCTTCTTCTTTTTCTCAGTGTCTACTAATAACTCTTTCTTACAAGCTGCTATCTTGTTTATACTACGAGTCTTGAATAACAACTCTTTCTTTCAAGCTACTCTCTTGTTTTTGTTCTATTTTTCTCTGATCGTCACCCTTCAGTGCTCCAATGTCAGTTTAGTCATCCATTTACTTAATCTAGTGCCATCACCAATATAATAAATGTCCTCTAATGCTCTAGAACCATAACCCAATTCTACTTCCGACTACCTGTTGAATGCTCATTCCGAATCCAGTGGGAAATTTGCCAAAATTGTCATATTTGCAGCAGCTAATAGTAAATTATAAACGGTAACTTTAGAAATTGTATTTTAAGCCTTTTCATTTCCTTATTATCATCCTCTATGTTTTTTCTAGAAATTTTATTTTTGAGCTTCTTCATTTTCTTCTTGCCATCCTCTAAATTTGTGCAAACGCCTTTAATTTAAGATTTTTAGGTTCTTTTCGACCCTTATGAGGAATTTATTTTTAATCCTATTTTTCCTATCTTGTGTTATTTTAACACCATTTAGGGTCTTGTCTTCTTTAGCTTGTGTTGGACATTAAGATAGGAGTAATGGCTTTGACTATTGATGATAGAGTAAGGGTCAGTCCTTCAGTGAGTTTTGAGTCTAAGAGTAAAGAAGATGATGACATATTACAAATAGGTTTTTGGAACATAAGGACCATTACAGGGAAGTCTCTGGAATTATTGGAGATTTTAGACAAATATAAATTCATATAACATGTATCCAGGAAAAAAGTGGACGAGGCGAAAGCGAAAAAGATTAATAGGTTCAAACTTTGATACTAAAGGTATTCGAGACGGCATAATGAGGTAGGTATTTTGGTTGTTAAAGAACTTATAAATCATAATATGGGAGGTAAAGAGAATAAATGATAGGATTATGTTTGTAAAGATTAGGGTGAAAGGTGTTGTTCTTAATGTGATGTGCTCATATGCACCTCAAGTAAGTTTGGATGAACAGCTTAAACTCTAATTTTGGGAAGAGCTAGATGAGATGATTCAGTAGATCCCCCTTGACAAGAAAGTTATAGAAGGAGACTTTAATGAGCATATAGAGGCAACCTCAGATGGGTATCCGTGGACTCATGAAGGTTTTGGGTACGGGGATAGGAATGATAGTGAGGCTCCTTTATTCGATCTTATAGTAGCGTTTGAGTTAATGATAACCATTTTTTTAAAGAAAAACAAGGAACACCTGGTGACTTTTAAGAGCAGAAACATGAAAACTCAAATTGACTACCTCCTAGTAAGGTAGAGTAATTGACCTAGGTGAAAGGATTGTAAGTTAATGCCAAATGCTTGCTTGTCAAATCAACATAGACTGTTAGTTTTGGATCTTATAATTAAAGGATGGAAGAAGAAGAGACGTCATAGGAGGTGTACCAGAGTCAGTTAATGGAATTTGGAAGGGGACACAGTGAGACTACTTAATGAGAGAGTAATATTAGAGATGAATGGAAAATGGTAAGAGATGCTAGCCATATGGGGGAGAGACTAGCAACTCTTTTAAGGAATACAAATAAAGAGGTCTTAGGGTGTCTAAAGGACTTAAGGGTAGTGAGATGGAGCCTTATTAGTGGAATGAGGGTGAACAAGAAAAGTTTAAGGTTAAGAAGGCTACATATAAAGCACTATTGGATAGCACCACAAAGGTAGAGAGAATAGCCAATAGAGTAACGTACAAACTGGCTAAGAAAAGAGGTGAAGAAGACAATTTTAGTAGCTAAAAGCAGAGTGTATGAGAAATTATACAAAAAATTGGATATTAAAGATGGAGAAAAGGATATTTTTAAGTTGGCGAGAGCTAGAAAAAGAAAAACTAGAGACTTAGATCAAGTTTGTTATATAAGAGATGAAGCAGGATAGGTGCTTGTGGCTGAAAATGACATCAATAGAAGATGATAGAGATACTTCTATTGCCTTTTTATGAAGGCATAGAGGATAACATGTCTTTAAGTGATCTTAGCATGTCCAAGAGGTTTTGTAACTTGACTCGTTACAAACAGAGTACAAGGGAATAAATTAAAAGAGCTTTCAGGGAGATGAAGAGCGGAAAGGAAATAGGGCTTGATGAGATACCCATTGAGGTGTGGAAGACCCTAAGAGAAGATGGTTTTACTTGGCTAGTCAAGCTCTTTAATGTGATTCTTAACATCGCCAAAATTTCAGATAAGAGGAGACTGAGTACGCTAATTCCTTTATACAATAAAAAAGGGGACATTTAAAATTGTAACAACTATAGAGGCAACAAACTATTTTAGTCATACCATAAAGTTGTGGAATAAGGTAATTAAGAAGGGAGTGAGAAGGAGGCTCCTATCTCAAAGAACTAGTTTGGCTTAATACCAGGAAGGTTGATGACAGAAGTGTTACATCTCTTAAGAAGATTAATAAAATATTACAGGGAAAGACAGAATAATCTACACTTGGTTTTTATTAATTTACATGGTACCTAGGGAAATTTTATGAAGGTTTTTAAAGATTAAGGGAGTTACTTTGTCTTATATATGAGTTATTAGGAATATGTATGAAGGGATATAAACTAGAGCAAGGATGATAAGAGGAGATACAAAGAACTATTCTATAGACATTTGGCTACACTAATGAAGTAAATCACACATTAGTATAGACTTTACGGTCAATATACAAAATGCACAAGAAGGGGGGGTTGAATTCTGTGTCCTTTTTCGTGAATACAATCCCCTTTTATATTTCTTTGAAAACTTGCTTTTTCAAAGCTATTAAGTAAAAATCATAATGTATTGGAATTAACTTCTATATACTTGTATAGAACAATAGAAATTAAAAGTCGAGAGTTAGAGAGTAGAGCTAAGGCTCCTAATTGAGCCCTTTTCTATTTGCAGTTGCGGTGGATGAGCTCACTAAGAATATCCAAAGAGATGTGCCTTAGTGTATGTTGTTTGCTGACGATATTAACTCAATGAATGAGACAAAAGAGGGTGTCAATGTTAAGCTAAAACGTTAAAGGGATACGTTGGATTTGAGGAGTTTTAAATCAAGCAGAACTAAAACTAAGTACTTATAGTGTATCTTTTTGCGTTATATTGTGGATCTTGATATGGAGGTAAATATTAGTTTAGAAGTTATACCACGAAAAAGGGTTTTAAGTACCTACGGTTTATCATTCAAAGAGATGGAAATATTAATAAAGATATAGTCTACTGTATCAGATTATGACGACTTAAATAGAGAAGTGCATTATGAGTTTTGTATGACAAGAAGATACCACTCAAGTTCAAAGGTAATTTCTATCATTTAGTGATTAGGTTAGCTATGCTTAATGGGGCGAAGTATTAGCTCATTAAACAAGTGCATAGTTGTAAGCTAATGATGGCGGAATTGAGGATGCTCCGTTGGATGTATAACCTTTCAAGAAGAGATAAGGTTAAGAATGTATTGGTAAGAGACTTGGGTGGTTTAGACATATTAAAATGAGACACCCTGATGCTCTAATAAGAAGTTGTGAGAAAATAGTATTTAGAGATTGTAAGAGGAAAAAGGAGAGGCCTAATAAGAACTGAAGTGAAGCGATCAAGAATGATATAACTTTGTTGGAACTTACTGAGAACATGATCCGTAATAGAAAACTTTGGTGTAATAGGATACGGATAAAGGATCTCATGTATAAAGGTGTTTATCGTTCTCTTAAGTTCTCTAAACTTTTTCTTTCGAGTCTTTCGTTTTATAAACAACCTTAATATTTTGATTAAGTAGTACTTCTCTCTTAGTTTTTTTAGCCTAAGTAGTTTCTTACTTAGTCTATTTACTTTATTGTAATGACTAGTGTGATTTATTCTTGTATTTGTCTCTTTTTGTCCTATTTTGCATATTTATTTACGTATTTTATATTGCACTATTAATCTTTACGTGTTCTATATGTATTATATTACATAATTTTATATTTTTAGTTATACGTATTTATTGATATTTTATATTATTATTATTAATTTGCACTACAAGTAAGTTTATTGAAAATAGTCTCTCTATCATTTAAGAATAAGGTTGCGTATTATTGAACTTTCTCAAACGCTACATTTCAACATGACTCTTACTAAACGTTGTTGAAGAAAAGAAAATTAATGTTGTAGATTTATGTTAACTATTAAATTGAATTAATGGTTATGTTTTAAATTCCTCGTGTTTCTCTCTCTTTCTCTCTCTTTTTTTGGTTTTAAGTGTTATAATAGACTCTTTCTTTTTTTCCTTTTTCTTTTACATACCATCTTATGCTGAATGTTGCGGAACATTGTATTGAATTGCAGAATTTCTATACTCTGGAAACAAATGTGACCAAAGAATTATTAAAGTTACTTATTTTATGTTATTCAATTTATATTTGAATTATTATATATTCTTAAAAACTATTTAAGAGTGGGATAAATTAGTAATTCTGAATTACGATAAAGAGTTTGGTGTATTTTAAAGATAAATTAGTTCTAAGAATATTTTAATCAAGCTTACATCAACACATGAATTAGAGATTAAATTTTCATCGTACAAAATTTAAAAATTATTATATCATTTTAAAAATATTAATTAATTTTGATAAGTTAAACTCCCCAGTCCCAATACGTTATTCTTATATTTTTGCCTTTGGTTTGGTTAATAATTGTCGAGTGCCGACTGCCGACTGACTTGCAGCTAGAAAAGAAATGCGTTGGAGCGGTGAGTCCAGTCTGGCCGGTTAAAATTCGTTTTCACCGTAATGCGCAGTCACTCGCCAAAAAAAAAAAAACAATTGGTTTCGAAGTGACGGAGAAATAGAGACGACCGGAGAGAGAGGGAGAGCGGTTGTGGAAGATGAAGACGACGAAGGGAGGCAAAGTCATGAACCCTACGGACGCTTACCGGAAGGAGCTCCGTAAGAAGGAATTAAAACGGGTAATCTTCTTGTTTCTTGTTTTGATATTATTATTGTTCTTCTTTCACCGATTTGGTTAGATAATGCTCTAGCAAGTCTTTTTGATTGATGGGGCAACAACAGTTCACAAAAATTAGCAACTCGAATGCTCTCGTTTCATGTTGACTTTGAGCTTCTTTAATGGACAAAAAAAAGGCTTTATTTCTGTTGGCGAGACTTCTCCTTTTGGCTTCAATTAGTTTATTTTATATATTTGTGAAGCTTAATTTTCTTTAGTTGTAGCATTCAACATTTGATTACAAGGTATCCTGTCAGGGAAGTTACTTCAAGAAATTACTGAGGTTTGTTTTTTGAAATAGATGCATTTGGTTTTTCTTGTTGCGTGTCAGCTGCTTTTTTGCCAGTCAGCACGATTTCTGCTGTTATTTGATTGCTTTACATAATAGAATCCTTTGTTTCCGAGGTTAGAGAATCAGGCAGAATTTAGTGCTGTAATATTTAGTTGTTATCTTTTAATTATATGTTACACCGTTTTGTTTGATATTTATGAGTGAAGATCAACTACATTGGTGAGTATCTTCTATAGTCATATGCTTCTGTTTGCGATTTTTAACTTTGGTCTATTTCTTTTTACAGAACAAGAAAGAAAGGAAGAAGGTGAGGGAGGTCGGTATATTGAAGAAGGATCCTGAGTTGCTGAAAGAGCAGATAGAAAAGCTGGAAATGATGAGTAAGGGGTGATCAACTGCAAAGTCTCTGTTTTCTGACCATAGTATTTGGCTAAGATGTTCAATTGAGAACTTTTATCGTCTTGATTACATAAAGTTGCTACTAGGAAGTGTCAGTTTAAAAGAAGTTGACCCTCATTATTACTGAAATTTTAAGCAGAAAGGCATGCTTTTTAAATGTAGCCATGAGCTGTTCTTGTCATTACTGCTTTGCTGCTTATATCATGGTTAATGACTTTACTTTATCTTATTGTGTATTATACACTATTTTTGGTAGATTTTTTCCATTTATTTTTTGGTAGTGATTGAAGGTTTATTTGCTTGTATTTCTTGTCAAAGCTTATCTTTTTGTGTCTTCATCTTTGCAGAGGCAGATGGTGCTTTAGACAAATCAAGAAAACACAAGAAGAGACAACTCGAGGATACACTTAACCTTGTTTTGAAGAAAAGAAAGGTAATTGTTGGAACAATGTATGGTCTGCTTCTGGTCTTTCACATTGGGGTTCTGTATCTAAATGACATTCATCTAGCATCTGCTATTTCTTCACCATTCTGCCTATTCATTCAGCAAGACTCTCAATTTTCATTGCCTGAACCAGGCGAGCATCTTTTTCATCTATAACATCTTTAAAGTCCACTGTAGCTTATATTAAAATTGATAGTTATGGCGCAATTTCCTTTTCCACTTTTGAGTTGATGGCATTATGTTCTTAGCTTATTTTGTTGTCATTGTCTTTGAAATTTTAATAATTTTATTTCCTTTCGGACAGGAATATGAAGACAAGATGAAGGAGAAAGGTGAGGCCCCAGTCATGTTCAGGTAAACTTGCCATATTTTTTGTGATTCAGTTCTTTTTTGTTTCCATGAAGTACTTGATTTATCCCTTTTTTGATTGAGAACTGTATTTTTTCTTTTGATGCAGTCATTTGGGGCCTCCTCGAAGAAGGACTTCTGCCGAAGAAGAAGAAAAAGTCAAGCACCCAAAACCTGAAGTATATCTGACTATCCACAAATCTACGCTGATATTCTTTATCTTTTGTTTTTAGTTAGCTTTAATCATTTACTAGCTTCTTTTGATGTTATAGGACTCAGTATACTATCACCCTACCTTGAACCCTACTGGAGCTCCACCCCCGGGAAAGCCTCCAATGTATAAATCATCCATAGGTCTATTCTCCTCTATCCCCTTCCCACTTCTTCTCTCCCATTCTTTCTCTTGGTTTTTTCAACCTATCCTGCTGATTTATGTTGCTCTCTCTCTCTCTCTCTCTCTCTCTCTCTCTGACCTCTAGGACCTCGTATTCCCTTATCTGCTGCTTCATCAAGTGCAGCTGCCTCATCCTCAAAGGTTGATTCGGACGACGCAACTTTGGGAGTACCACCACTGCCACCTCCTCCTCCCTTGCCTGAGGGAAGTGGCTCTGCAGATAGTTCTGCTATACCAGCTTCATTGCCTTTACCTCCTCCACCTCCATTGCCACCAAAGGTTGCTGCACCTAGCTTGGGTATGCCATTGCCTCCACCTCCTCCTGGCCCCCCACCAATAGATCAAGTTAATCACACCACAGTTCCACCATATGCTCAACCACCTCCACAAGTTACCATTGAAACTGATGGGGGGAAAGTTCTAACAGAACTGGCAGATGAACCATCAACCAAAGAGACAGTTCAGGTGTGTCTCCAATTTTCTCTGTCTTACTGAATAAAAAGTTGTTAGTGACTTCAGCTTTATGTGCTAGATATTTATCGTTCCGTTGTAGACATATACTGAGGTAGTTATCAAATTCAAATAACTGTTTTAGCTCTCTGTCAGTCTACAATGCAATGTTCTTTAAATAATTAGTGGAAACTTGCTAGATATTTTAGTCATTCTAGAAGTGGAAGACTGAAAGGTTTTCCCATTGATTAATCTTTGTCAGCTGAACCAGTTATGTAACTTGGAATATGCCCCTTTTCAAATTTTTCTTATGTTTTTTTTTTCTTTTTGTTCTTTTGGTAGCAAAAATTATTCCCATCCACATTTTGGTGATTGCAGTTAACTAATAAAAGAATAAAATCTTCTCTTATTTACATTCCATAGGTACCTTCTATGCTTCCATCACCACCTTCTCCACCAGGAATGCCTCCAAAGTCAACTGGTAGTCAGTCTGACAATGCTTCATCAGAAGCTGATGGTGAGACTCCATCGGCAATGAAGGAGACCCCCAAGATGGTTCCCCCACCACCTCCTCCAAGGCAACAGGCCCCAATGCCTGGACCAACATTGATGCCAACTCTGCAGCCTGATGTGTTACCCCCAGGAATATCACATTTCCCTCCTCCCCCACCTCCACCAAATATGCGGCCACCATTACCTCCTGGGCTCCCTGGCCAAGTGCCTCCACCAGGATTTATGGTTCCTCTAATTCCTAGACCACCATATGGTCCTCTCCCTGGACCTCATCCGATGATGGGACCACCATTGCCACCAGGTCCTCCTCCAATCTTACAAGAAGATCCTGGGAGGTCAGCTCTTCCTCAAAAGCCCTCTTATGTTAAATCTGCTGCATCTACTGTTGTCAAAAGACCGTTAGCACAGCACACTCCAGAACTTACAGCTATGGTAAGTTTATTCTTCTCTTGACGATAGTCATCAATCAGGATCAGTTTTCCTCTTTTCCCTTTCTTGCATATAAGTATGGTACTGTGTTGTCATAAATCTAAGACAACAAGGATAAATTAAGCTGTTGAATTGTTGTTTTGCAGGACATATTTTACTGTTGTTAGGCAAATATGCTTTGACAGTTTCAATTGTCTTGCTTTCTCCTCAGTGTAAACAACCTCCTGAATCTGTATGTTCGTTGTGTCTTAGTGTTGTCGTGAGACTGCTCTTTAACTATTGTAGTTTATACGGAGAAAGCATCCGTTTTTTCAATCGTGAGGGGAAAATCTGATACTGAATATCAACCTACACTTCTTTGTTATTCAGTACTATTGGAATGGTTTCTCTCTTAACTCAGACAAATTGAATTGTAGATTTTCTCCCCGGAATTTAAGCCTAAAAGTATTAGTGTATGTTCAGGTGCCTGCCTCAGTTCGAGTGAGGAGAGAAGCAGCTGCTCCTAAACCAAAACCAAAACCAACAGTCCCATCAACCACAGCACCAATCACTCGGGCAGCAGCTCCTGCACTTATCAAGCCAGAGTCAGCCAACTTATCATCAGCATCAAAGACTAAGAGCATTGACGACTCATATACGGCCTTTTTGGAGGACATGAAAGCACTTGGAGCCCTGGATGGTTGATGTCAATTGAGAGGGTAA
This sequence comes from Erythroxylum citrifolium, assembly GCA_026284465.1. NCBI lineage: Eukaryota > Viridiplantae > Streptophyta > Magnoliopsida > Malpighiales > Erythroxylaceae > Erythroxylum > Erythroxylum citrifolium. The sequence goes on from JANKOE010000006.1 coordinate 57,854,713, forward strand.
ATACTTGGCGGAAATATTTTATCTTCTAGCTGGCCTTGGTTCCATCTTCGCCTTTGTCCTGGGGCCCTTATTCTATTGGTGGTTCATCACTCCACCTCTCAACTTTCAAAACTCACCTAAACTTGAGGTGGTTGGTATCTTGGGCGGTTCTTATGGAGCAGATACATGTTTTGCTTGGAACAGCCGCTGAAATTTGCTCCCTGGAAAATTGGAATTTGTTCCTTAAACTTTTCAGTATTCTTTTGCTTTAATTACCAGTAACCTACTTCAAGAAAAAGAAAAAATTATACTTTAATAACCAACTAATAATTGTTTATCACGTCAAAAATCTGTTAATATTAAGATGTAAGGAGTTTGATGATTTCCCAAGTGAAAGACTTCTTATATAAGTTAATGGGTAGATCTTAAATAACTAATAACTAGTAATATATCATGTAAATTTATTGCTTCTTAATAGAAATTTATCCCCAAGTATTTAGCTTCGATATGAATATCTTAAGAAAATGGGGATGGTAAATCAAAGTTTCATGAACTAAATCAAAATACCAACTTGATAAATTCGTAGAAACTTGTTATAATATAGAGCTTAGCACCTTGATCACACAATCTTGCTGCAATTAGTTTTCTTTTGCAAGTATTGTTATATTTACATTCCTCGAGAGTTCAATTACCAGTGCCCATATTGTTTTCATTGGATGTATTTGGTCAGGTTTGAAACTTTTCAATCAACCAAATTCAAATCAATAATACTGTTAAATACATAATATATATATAGCGGTAAATATGATATACATAATAATCAAATGAAAATAAAAGATGCATATGTCAACACAATATCTCCAATACATTATCTTCATTGCGCAAAACATTGTTAAAGCAGTCAATTGCTTTAAGGAGTGTACTTTTTGTTTTGTTTTATCATTATTCTTCAAATAAGAGTTCCTTGAAATTATTTTATACTATAAGGACTAAATGTATCGAAACTGAAATGACAAAAAAAGTTCATTCTCACTGACAAAGGTTCATTTTATTTCATAAATTTTTTATTAAAATTTAACATTTGACAGTTTTCAAAATAGAGTATCACATTATGAAAACTATTCTATTTGAATTATAGACAAACAAGATTCTAAGCCTCTTTCAAGGTTTCATTAAAGATGTTTATGTAAATACTTCTTTTACAAAGGGTCCAAAAAAACCAAAAGGTTTTCATCAAAATTTACCTTAAACTCAAAAATTTATGTACATTCAAATAAAACCCTAATATTTAATAAACATTTTGAAAGGTCCCTAAGTTAACAAAAAGTTGATTCCTCTACTAAAAATTTTCAACATAGAATTTTTAGTTTTTCTTTTGTTTTAGGCCACGTAAGCAATTAATCTGACATGAGGTGATAGATTTGCCAATTAGAGGTGGCTGTCCTCCTTAGACATTCTGCAGAAATTAGTAGAAGAGAGAAGAATATTGATAAAGAGAGAAGGAGAAGGCAGATATGAAATGATTGCAACAATTGTTGCTTCCGCTATTTCCATTAAGTCATCTATATTGTTATAACAGAATTACAAAAGGTATCCTAACAATACTCTTTTGCCAAAATATATATATATTGAAATCTACTTAAATTGTGACAAAATCTGAAAACTTCTTGGGCAAGATTCTGCATCTAATGGGCCGTGATGGATTGCTGGTGGTCTGATTCGTATCATTACCCACGTCATCAAAAGCAACCTTATCCTCAAGGTTGAAAGTTAGATATAATTTTATGAAGTCATCCAAGCTTTCCCACGATATGTCCTCCAAAGGTAAGCCATTCCATTGAACCAAAATTTGCCTTGTCCAAGTACTACCAGTCTTAATAGTTCGAGAATTCAAAACAGCCAAAGGAGGGATTACGGGTTTGTTATCAATAGAAGTAACAGGAAGGATTAGTATAAGAGCGGCAGTAGAGTTAAGGCAGAGTTTGAGAACCGAAATATGAAAAACTGGATGGATTTGACAACCTTTGGGTAGTGAGAGCTTGTAAGCCACTTCTCCCACACATTTTAAGATTTCAAGGGGCCATAAAACCGTTTGCTCAACTTAGAAAACTGTTGTCCAGCTAAGATCCGCTGTTTGTGAGGTTGAAGTTTCACCACTGTCCAGGTTCAAAAGAGGCAGCAATACATTTCTTATCTACTTGATTCTTCATGCATAACTGAGCCTGCTGTAGTCTAGTCTTCAAAGTTTGCAGTAATTGATCCCTGCTGTGCAGAAAAGAATCTACAGCTTCATTAGCAATGGAGTCGGGTAAGTAGGATGACAGCGTGGGAGGAGGTTTGCCAAACATAGCATAAAAAGGTGTCATGCCAATAGTTGAATGAAATGAAGTATTGTAGCACAATTCTGCCCACACCAAATATTTACTCCATGCTGAGGGTTGATCCATCACAAATCTCCTCAAATATTGCTCTAAACAACGATTTATGACCTCTGTTTGACCATCGGTTTACGAATGGTAAGCGCTGGAAGTTACTAAGAGTGTGCCACTGGAACGGAAAAATGGCTTGCCAAAATTGACTAAGAAAGATGGGATCACGATCTGAGACGATTGACTTAAGAAAGGAGTGATGCTTGACCACTGTTTCAATGAATAGCGAAGCAACTGCAGTAGATGTAAAACCTGTTTTCAACAACCCAAAGTGGCCATACTTGGACAGCCTGCCAACTACAACCATAATAACTGTAAAACCATTTGAAGGGGGTAAACCTATGATGAAATCCATAGAGAGGTCCTCCCACACATTTTGCGGAATGGGTAGCGGTTGTAATGTGCCCAATGGTTTAGAAGTGCTATACTTTGTTTGTTGGCAGATGTGACAGTCATAAATATGCTTCTTTATCAAACGTACCATGTCATCCCAACAGAAATTTGAAGAAATTCTGCTCAATGTCTTACGAATACCTGCATGACCTGCCATTGGAGTGTTGTGGAACTTAAAAAGTATTTTGGGAATGAGAGGGGAGGTTCGGTTGAGGAAAATTTGGTGTTGTTTGTATACGATATCGTTGTGCTCATGAAATAAAGAGTGAGTGGAAGTTGTGGAAGGATGTTTTTGTAACAAGGCAGAGTAATAGAGATCAGAGGTAACCTCTTTCTTTATGTCACTGATGATATCAAATAGAAGCACAGAGAAAGCATGAAAGTGTGTATTGTCAGGTTGGTTAGGTGCAGTGAAGTGATGTTGGCGAGATAAGGCATCGGCCACAACATTTGTCTTACCCGACTGATATTGGATATCAAAATTGTAACCCATGAGTTTCACCAGAATCTTATATTGGTCAGGGTGTGGATAAGCTAAGATAGAAGATCAATGACGCTTTGGTGGTCTTTGACAATTGTAAATTGGTTACCAAGTAAATATTGTCGCCATTTAGCCACAGCTTGAGTTAAAGCATGAAGTTCCCGCACATATGTGGATGATTTTGCAAGAGTAGGGCTCAGCTTTTTACTGAAGTATGCAATAGGGTGACCATTTTGTAAGAGAACTACCCCTATGCCAGTACCGGATGCTTCTGTATGGATCTGAAATGGAAGGGAAAAATCGGGCAAGGCTAAAATGGGAGTGGTGATCAGTGAGTGTTTTAGATTGTCAAAGGCTATTTGAGTTTGGTGAGACCAAAGAAAACTATCTTTCTTGAGAAGGTTAGTGAGGGGATTTGCGATAGAGGCATAGTTGGATACAAATTTTCGATAAAAACCAGTGAGACCAAGAAAACCACGTAGAGATTTAAGATTATGTGGTGTTGGCCAATTTTGGATGGCTGAAAGTTTGTGAGGATCGGGTCTCACACCATTAGAGAAAATCACTTGGCCTAGATAATCTATGGTGGTATGGGCAAAACAACATTTAGATTTTTTTTACAAAAAAGGAATTAGAGCGAACACAATGCAGGACAATTACTAAATGATGTAAATGTTTCTCCAAGGTTTTACTGTAAATGAGTATATCATTGAAGAAAATAGTGACAAATTTGCGAAGGAAGGGTTTAAAGGTAAGGTTCATGGCAGTTTGAAATATGGAAGGGGCATTGGTCAAGCCGAAAGGTATTAAGAGATATTCGTAATGACCTTCATGTGTGTGGAATGCAGTTTTGTAGATGTCATGGTTGTGAACCCGTATTTGGTGATAGCTGGCCCGGAGGTCAATTTTTGAAAAACAGTTGGCCCGTGTAATTCATCTAATAATTCATGAACGGCTGGGATGGGAAACTTGTCTTTATTAGTGACTTGGTTAGCGTAAAGGATAGAGACTTTTATAATTTAAATTATTTTTAAAAAATTCATAATTTTAAATAAATGGAAACTCAACTATTCTACATTGATTATAAAAAATAGATAAAATACAAACACGTTTATATAGTATTACTTAATCTTCAATTTTTTATTAAGTTTTAATAATATAAGCTTTTATTATATGTTTTTAAAATCTTATGATACATAAGCATAAATTAATGAAATTAAAATTAATAATTTTATTTGAAAATTATTTAAGATGATTTTTATGTAAAAATCATAATTAATATAATTAATTAAGATTTTTATTCAACAACAAATTGAGTTAAAACAGAAATAGACACAACGGATTTCTCCTTCGTCGTCGTGTTACACACGTAGAAGTACAATCTCCAATACGACATGTCGACATTGCGTAAGGAGAAACTAGGTATAGCTATTAAGCTTTATTTGATTTTGATAGTACTACCCTCCTTCCTCTTCTTATTCGTTTTACACATGTAGAAGTACAATCTCCAATACGACATCGCATAAACAGAAACCAGGTATAGCTATTAAGCTATATGTAATAGTAAGGTAACGCCAAATTTAGGTTTTGGTTAATGGCAACCAATCAGTGTTCAATTTGTTTTATCCTCAACCAATATATTAGTGAAACACCATCTTTAGTTAATTATTATCAACAAAAGACTCAAGAATCTACTGACAATTTGGTACGTTATATTACCCAATACCAAGATAATTATGATCCAGTAGATGATTTTGTTTAAGGGCGATGTAAAAACTTAATTCATCATTTACTAATTGAAAACATAAAAACATATATTTCCCGTGTAATCGATCCATAAGCTTCACGATTTGCATAAAAACATATATTTCCCAAATTAAGCAAACTTTGATGGTAATAATACAAAGAGAGTGCATAAATTAATTATAATAAATATTTTTATTTTTATTTTTATTTTGTAATATTATATTAACTTTTGTTGAGAATTTAATTTTGTCTCCACATTTATTTCTTTGAAGTTTTTAATTTTTTCGTAAGTGTAGAATAATAAGGACTGACCTTAATGCGGAAGTGTCGGATCGATTTGCTGTTTACTAGTCTTCGGATTTCGGTATGCTACTAGAGTCACCGATGAATTCACGTCCCAAACTCTAAG
>JANKOE010000006.1:58021708-58049899 GCA_026284465.1 Erythroxylum citrifolium
GAAGTGCTACTTATATGTGAATATGATTGACTACTTGCTTTGCACATAAAATGTCTGAAATGACTCTGTTTTGCTTTCAAACTGTTGAGTCCTAGTTGTGGGTAAATAGACATGCCTAGAAGGGTCTGTAGCTGCTTCTGTGACACTTCAATGTCTGACACTTCTGTGTCTTATGTTATTGAGACATAAGTCTCTTCTGTGATTTGATACCAAGTATGGTATCTTCTTTTTAAGTCTCGTTACCCACTTTTGTTGACGGATTGGCAGTCATTTGATTGTGTATTATGATATATGTTGGATTTTGAAATAAATAAAATGATGTTTGAACTGAAGGGATTGTGTCTTCCTTGATACTCAGTTCTGTTAACTATGCAACTATTCTGAAATTTAAATACCTGCTTGTGATATAACTTGATTCAGTATAATTATTTGTCAAATTATGCATAGTTTAGTTATTACTCACTAAGCTATATGCTTAACACGGTAGATTTGCCCCGTGTAGGTTCTGAGCGACGTTTATAAAGACTGGGACAAGACAACCGCAATGGCTAATGGAGTCTGAGTGTTGTTTTGAAATAATGTAATTTTTTTTGTTTGACTTTTGGGCTTATATCTGATATGTATATGTGGATTTGTTTGTAAGTTTGTAACAACGATATTTTAGTTTTGTTTGGATTTTTTAGCAAGTTTGTGTTATGTGCTATGTAATTTAATGTATGTTTACTTGAATTATTTATTGGAAGTTTTCGTATGCTTTGATTTGTTTTATTATTTTGTGTAGCATTCATATATCCTTTCAGGGGGTGCGTTGGTGTTACAACCCTAGCTAAATGTCTTTTCAATCGGGTAATTCCTCCACCTTTCAAATGCTTATTACAAAACAAAAAAATTGTATGATTCTTTTGACCGAGAACCATACCAGCATGAGCCTAAGCTGGATCACTGTATCTTCCTGAAGTAGGTTGATCTGGAATATTTGAACTTCCTTCCATTTATCTATACACAAAAACAAATAACACATAATTTCAGTACACAATGACAATATGCATATCCATCTTATATAATATAACTCATTCTATATAAGTCAAATGCTAACAATTCAAAACATTCAACATATATAATAAGTAACACAAAACATACTCTAACAATTTGCAATTTCAACAATTACAAAATAATCATAATGTCATTTTCATTTCCTTCCATTTCCAACAATTTTCAATTCTAACAGTCACAAAAACAAAATATTCATTATTGTTTTTCCATTCCTAACTATTTCCAATTCCAACAATCACAAAACATTCATAATTTCATTTCCATTCCAATAATAACCAGCAATTTCCAATCCTAACAATCACAAAACATACATCAACAATTTCCATTTTTATCAATTTCTAACAATTTCTAATTTCCAACTATCACAAAATAATGAAACATACATCAACAATTTCCATTTTTATCAATTTCCAACAATTTCCAATTTCACACAATCACAAAACATACATTAACAACTTTCGTTTTTTATCAATTTCTATCAATTTCTAATTTCCAACTATCACAAAACATACATCAACAATTTCCATTTTTATCAATTTCCAACAATTTCCAATTTCACATAATCACAAAACATACATCAACAATTTCCATTTTTATCAATTTCTAACAATTTTTAGTTTCCAACTATCACAAAACAATGAAACATACATCAACAATTTTCATTTTTATCAATTTCCAACAATTTCCAATTTCACACAATCACAAAGCATACATTAACAACTTCCATTTTTATCAATTTCTAGCAATTTCTAATTTCCAACAATCACAAAACATACATCACCAATTTCCATTTTTATCAATTTCCAACAATTTCCAATTTACATAATCACAAAACATACATTAACAACTTCCATTTTTATCAATTCTAACAATTTCTAATTTCCAACTATCACAAAACATACGTCAACAATTTCTATTTTTATCAATTTCCAACAATTTCCAATTTCACACAATCACAAAACATACATTAACAACTTCCATTTTTATCAATTTCTAACAATTTCTAATTTCCAACCATCACAAAGCAAACATCAACAATTTCCATTTTTATCAATTTCCAATTTCACACAATCACAAAACATACATCAATAATTTCCATTTTTATCAATTTTCAACAATCACAAAACATACATCAACAAATTCAATTTCCAACAAGTTCCAATTTCCCACAATCACAAAATGTACATCAACAATTTCCATTTTTATCAATTTCTAACAATTTCTAATTTCCAACTATCATAATTCATAAAACATACATCAACAATTTGATAAAAATTGTTCATGTATAATTACAAAACATACATCATCAACAATTTCATTTTATTATAAAACCAATATTTAATTTGATAAAAAATCATGTGAGAATACAAAAATTATATATATGTTATTTATAGTATCATAATTTTCAAATTAAGAGTTACAAAATTAGAATCTTAATTCTTAACAATATCGAATAGCCCTTTTGTATTGCCAACCGAAGTACCAAACCAATGAAAGTTCAATTTCTATATTTGTTGATTTTAAAAGGGTTTTTCATTATATTCTAATTTTGTGCCTTAAATTTCAGTTTTTTCTGGTCAACTTTCAAGGTAAACATGTTTCATTATGTTATAAATTTATGTCCTTAATTTATAAATTGCAACTTCATCTTGACCAAACCAAATTCCAAACCAAACATCCATGAACCAAAACAACACAAATGACATTTATTTCAGATTTCAGATCCACAACAAAACACAACCAATTCAATTCAGATTCAAAATTTCAGATCACATTTCCAACTCCAACCAAATAATTTCATACACAAACACAACCGAACCCAACCAATTCAGCATCCACAATTCCACATCCACAATCCAGATTCCAAAATCCCAACACTGTGCATCATCCAACCAAAATTCCAAAACCCAGATCACGCAACAAGCCAATAACATAAAAAACACCATCCAAGTCTCCAACACCGTCATCATCCAACCAAATCCATCATAATCCAACTATCCAAGTATCCAACACAAAAAAAATTTTAATTAAGCATGAAATTTTTGAAATAAAAAAATTCATAAAACCAACTTCAGGTCTTGGCGGGTCTTCGGGTTTTGTCACGGGTCAAAGTGTCGACCCGTCTCCTGTAGCTTCCCTGCGGTGTCGCGGTGCTGCGGTGCGGCGACGAGGAGCAGAGAAGGTGGTGGTGTCGGGTTTGCGTGGAGGAATGACGAAGCGAAGGGAGAACGACCAAGGGAGGAAGAACGAAGGAGGCGAGCGTCGAGGAGGAGGCGGGCGACAGCGACGGTGAGAAGAGAAGAGGCGGGCGGCGGCGGGGAGGAGGAGGCGGCGCGACATAGAGACGAGAGAAGAAAGAGAGGAGGAGCGTCTGCGTCTGGCATGGGGGAAGACCAAAAGAATCGGGGGTTAGGAATTTTTAGGTTAAAAACTTTTCAAAATTGCAATTAGGTCCTTACGGGTTTTTAAATTTTACGGTACCGGTCGGTATGCTCTGGTACTGTCGGTACCGGCCGGTAAGGAACCAAAACCACCGGTACCGATCGGTATTTTTGGTCGGTATCGTTGGTTGCTCGTATGATTCCGGTTTCCAGCCGAAATGGTACGGTATTCATATCCCTGGTTTTTTTTTGTTTGGTCTAAATATCCCTGGTTAGTAGTGATGACTTGGCAACTAGCGAGTGACTAGCTAAAGAGTTGGAGGTAAAGAGACAATAGAGAGATGAGCTTGTAAGTAAGGACAATGGAGAGGAGAGCTAGAGGTGAGGAGAGAATTTGGAGGGAGGAATGAGGAGATGATAGAGAGGAGAGCTATAGTCTGATAATTTAAACCATTATTACCTATATATATATATATATAAGATATCAACCGATATGACCCTTTCGGCTAATACCAACTAATACTCAAAATACCAGGTAAATGAAAATATATATTTTTTAAAGTTAAGAACATACCAGATATTTAATATTCTAACAATTTTATTATGCATTTTGTTTTGCATTGAAGTCTTTGACTACTCACCCTTCATCATCATCCAACTTGACAATACCATGCCATTCTTTGAAAGAACATACAGTAACATGTTCTTATTGAGAGTTATATGATAATATCACTCACCAATTTACAACAACAACAATAACAATCTAGTAAAAGTCCCACTAATAACAGGATCTGAGGAGGTCCAAAAGTATGTGTCCTTACCTCTAACTGGTAGAGAGACTGTTTCCGATATACTCACATAATATATATATATACATATTAAAATAATAAAGTAAAAATAATTAAAAAAATAAAAATAGATATAAAAGATAATAATATGAATAATAAATACATAAAATTAAACAAATAACTAAATAAATATGTATGTATGTATATATATATATGTAAGAAATAAAATCAATATTACAATAAATATAAAAGCAAGGTTAAAAATAAGATAAAATAGGTAAATAAAATACACAAATAAATAGAAGTAAATAAATAAATCAACCAAGTCATTATAAGAACATATTTAGGCTAAATAAGGAAATATATAAGTTAAATGTTTAAGCTAAATACGATACATAAGCCTTGGCGCCTTGAAGAAAAATGTTTAAAAGACCCATAAAAAAGAAAATGACCTCTTTATGTAAGATCTTTTACCCTTATCCTAGTATGCCAAAGTTTTCTATTAAGGCCTATATCCTCACCAGTTTGCAAAACTAGAATATTCACAATCAAAACATTAAAGCCTCTTTCATCCTCTTTATCGGAACTCCCCTAAATAACAATACTTACGTTTCCATTTGTTTTCTTTTTCTTGTTTCCCTTCTCCCATTATAGATAGTCTCTTTTAAAGTGACCTTTTTCTTTACGATTAAAGCATGAAATAGTTTTAGCCTTTGATTTGGATTCTGACTTACTCATATTTCTATTATCCCTTTTCTTGTTCCCATATTAGCTAACAACCATTCCAAAATCTTATTTATATTCATAAGTTTCAAAGATTTTTTTCTTCAATTCTTTAGACTATATAATATCCTTCCTATTACTGACATAAATAATTTCCTTAGCATACATCATAGTCCTAAAAATTTTTTATAAGAATTAGGCGAAGAGTACAAAGAGATTATTTGATTTTTATCCTCAATTTTAACCGCAACACCTTATAAATCTAAGATAATTAAATTAAAATTATCAGTATGATTTTTCTCCTGTGGACTTCCTACTGTCATCAAGATATATAAATGTTTTTTTCTAATATAAATGATTCTTAAGTAATTTCCTCTAATACTTATTTTCAAGTCATTTTCATAACAAAGCAGCTATTGTTTGTTCAATCACCTTTTTCATAACCTTGCCTCCTAAACTCAATAGCATTATGTGCCTTTAACATATTTTTTTTTGTCTCCAACATCCCCAAATTCTTTGGGAATTTTTTTCTGCTTTCAATAATATTACATATGCCTGCTAAACAACCTTTAGCCTTATCTTTACTTCCTATATAGTGAAATTATTTGATTTACCATTCTCACAAAATAATTTTAAGACTTCTATGTTGGCAAATTAGGGCAAGATCCAATCTCACTTACAATGGATTGTAATATTTCGTATGATTTTCTAAAAGTCAAGATCACTTAAAATTCCATGGATCTTAATGTGTACCTTAATATAAAGCTTAATCATTTTCTTGTTATTTCCCTTAGACCATTTATAAAATTGGCTCATCTCAACTACCATAGCCACACACATGTTGAACTCAACAATATTCACGGAAGATATTGAGAGAACTCTATAACTGTTATAGAAAGGGTTAAACAGGAAGTGTTATATCTCTTAGAGCCTAAGTTTATCTATAATGGGACTTAGACCTTTTAGTAATTTAATTGAATAGAAGTCTAATTTTAACTAAACTTTAATTAGAATTACAATTAATTCTAATTAAATACTAATTGTGCCCAAATAAGATCCAATATCTCATATTGGTCCTTATTTGTTAAATATCTCATATTTAATTATAAAGTTTCTCAAATTTTACAATCAAGTCCAACTTCATTAAAACACCTTCTCTCTTCAACCCATTCTTTTTGTATGACTGATTAGGTTCATAAATATGTTGATAATAAATATAAATTATAACCCTAAGTCATATTTAAGATTAGATAAATTAAATTCTTTTAATTTATCCTTAGTTCTCTAATTAAACAATATATATCCATAGATTAGGATCAGTGTCTAATAATGCTTCATGACCACTCAAATATCTAAAAATGTTAAAGTGGTTTCGACTAGCCTTTCCATGAATGATTTTTTTATATATTTTAATCTTTTTATTATACAATGTTCCAATTAGTCATAGAGCATGAAAATTATATCTACTCTATTTTATTTCAATCATATTAGTTCTCTACCTATTAGTATTTGATTATATTAATAGTATTTTAAAACCATTTTTACAAAGTGTCATTCCACCTTAGCCAAGAATTTTTTGAATCAATACTAATCAAGAATAACATAATATTTTTCTTAATCACTTTAATGTGGTGAATCATATATTAATTACTCAATTACCTCCATATAGTTCATGTTATATTCAATGACTACTAACTGAGCTACCATTGACTGGAATAGGTTATAAGTAGTATTAAAACATAGAAATTTAATATATAAGATACTTCAGGGATCTTAAGTTAAATGATTACTTATACAATCATCATAACAAAATTTTTATTAATACAAGTAATGTTCCAAATGGAATTCTCATATAAGATCAATTCAATGAACTTGTTTTTAAATAAGCACCTATATGTTTGCTTAAATATCTCCATATTTTAGTCTATAAGATCAACTACTTTCTTTATAAAGAAGAAACATAATATCTGCTAATCTTTTTAATCTATATTAATGTCCAAATTTAATAGAAAAATAATTAGGAATAATTTAGGGATAATACATATGTGCAATATGAATCTCATAATTATGATCTCATTATAATTTCATTTGTAATATACATTTATCCCATAGACTTTATCATATATATATGATTATGTATAAGATAAGGAATGCCTTTAAATAGTTATATTAGTAAATTACAACCAACGGATTGGTTTTAGAGCATAAACCAACAATCTCTCACTTGTACTGAGCCAATCGTTTAAGTATCTTATAACATATCACCATACAACAATCATGTGAGGCAATGGTTTAGTGAGAAAATTCTACAAGATTCTCTAAAGTTGGCACTTACTTAAATCTTACATTTTTCATCTTAATTATCATTATAATTAAGTGAAACTGCCTAAATACATACTTGGATCTTTGATAAGACCTTAATTCCTTTCGCATGCCCAATGACTCTCATGTTTTACACTATATTATTATCTTGAGCAATGCAAGAAATTATATCAAGTTCATTAAAGAACTTCTTGATCAAAGTAATCATTTTTATTAAATGAAAATGTATTATAGCCTGATTAGCAATTAATAGTACATTGGAATATCTATATAACTTTGAGCTCTAATATCAACTTATACATAGAATAATAGATATCTTTAATACTTTACAAGTATCGAATATCTCAAATACTAAACATCTTTAACACATTATCTCTGCACTTAGACTAATAATAGGTAAACAACTTTTGTATCTATGTCAATAGATCTAATCCTAAAATTAAGTTATTACATTCTCATATCCCATAAGAGTTGTTCTTCGATAGTTATATTTTCAAAAATTGAAAATATGAATTATTGTTCTCTTTATGAGCAATATTTCTCTACATACTCCCATTGAAGAGGATAATTACACTCCTACTGACCTTATTCTAAACATGATAAATCCAAAACTATCTCTAAAATGAACACTTTGAATTCATTATGAAAACGAATCTTTTAATATCTTAAAGCCTTTCAAATATACATCAAATGTATTAACAAAGGTACTAGTTTCAATTGGATGTATTGCCAAAAGATCTTTTCCAACTATTTATCTTCCGAACCATTCTCTTATAAGTGTTTATTGAAACAAAAAATTTGTTCAATGGGTTTGTAGGATTATATCTAACCTTTTGGATCTATTATAACTTTTTGTTATCCAATTTAATTCTAAACTTGTTAGATAATTTATGCTTCAACTAAGCATCACATTAAAAATCACTAACTTTGACTCATTCAAAGCTTTACCATTTGATATTTAATATGAAACCTTGATGATTGATTTAATTGGAACTTTTACAAGAAAGTATAGTCCTAGGCTTAGCTATAAAATAAATAAATATTACATTGTATAATATCTTATATTGTGTTTTCCTCCTTTTACTGATCCATATTCTTATGGAATTTAATTGTGAAGATATACGCTAGAGAATCTCACTCTCTATAGACAACCAAAAAATTTATATCTCATAATATTGATATGGAAGTATTTTAGTATTTTTTTATACTGAATTTCTACTCAGATTTAAACACTCTGAACTTTTATTTTAAATCACTATTTAATTTAATATATATGACAATATCACATAAATTTATTAGTAAATCTAATGAAATATAAGAATCATCCTTTTATGAATTGTTATTACATCCAACACATCACCTGTATAATATTTAACATTTCAATATCATCATCATCCTTTCACCAAATGTTGATTTGGTTATTTTTCAACACAACAAGTTTCGCAAGTTTTATGCGATTTATAATTAAAAGGATACATATATTCTCAACATAACTTTATGATTCTTATTATGTTGATTTAACCAATATGATATAAGAAGCGTCTCGGTTATTCCAACTTTGTATACTTGCCACTTATGTTAAGCATAAGTCAACCTTGATGCAATACATACAAATTGGTTGTATAAATTTGGATCAATTACTTTTACTCAATATTCTATTTTTATCATGCTTTGAACATTGTATTAATGATGAATCCACATTCAGTATCAAATACTCGTAAGCGTGAACTATAAATATATATGATCTCGATCATATCACATATAGGCAAGACAAGTTGTGTAATTATTTTTTCTTCTAGTGACAACTATTATCATTCTATAGTAAATGTCTTTAATTAATTGTAATCCATGTTTATACTTTTAATAGGCTTAATTGAATGAAACAATTTCATTAAGTTATTGTATCTTTTAGCTATACTCCATGCAACCTCTTATATTTTGCTATTATGGTGTTGACATATATCTTAAGTAATGCTATTAAAGTTTATGAGATATTAGTCAATCTAAAACATTATTATATTTTGTTATCTATATGACATTAAAATATCTCTAAAACTTTGTATATGGGACTAATTACAGTGAACGAGCACCTGTTTTGATGAGTTTAAGAAGCTATTTATGGAAGTCTTCCGACTCAGAACAAACACAGACAATAAAATGTGCGTCTTCTTGCCCAGAATACGCAGAAACTAATCGAATAATCATTGCCAATATCCATATCATTAACTGCATGCATTATTAAACTCAACCAAATTAAGTTACGGTTGCTGTATTAAAGATAGAAGGAGAAAGAGAAAGACATAACCTCTCTTATCCACTAAGGTTTACCCTGCGAAGCCTTTGTGTGAGTCTGAGAGCAGGAAAGTAAAAACAGAAGTAATCCAATTCATGCACGAGCTTTCAACAGGATTAGTGGCCATTCTATTTGTGAATAACTCAACTATTTCCGCGGTAAAAGTGGGTCAAAACATTTTTGACATCGTAGACATAGTCGAGTCTCTATGAACTGGACACCATACATGGTTCATTGTCAGGGAAATTATGAAAGTATGGGAGGCGGGCGAGTTCCTTTACATGCAGAGCGGTACTTTCCATTGAAGATAAGATTGGCGTTTCATTGACTATTGGTAGTTCACTCGCCGTAGTATTCGACTTCAGGGTTTAGTGTCACAATTAACTAACGAATAAAGGAAGCGTGTCAATTCAAATGCATTTACCAGAAAAAGGCCATTTGTGTCAAACTGCACCCAAAACCAATCTGAAGGTAGAAATAGATCCCTGCCTGCCTGCATACATCACTGGTTTTTAATTCTCAAATTACATAGTTGACGTAATAAATGAAAATTGAGTTTTGAATAAGAAAGGGTTCCATCCGCATATTACAACAGATTGCTTTTCTTCAATCTGTCCAATCTAGTATGGGAAAACACATAGGTTGGGATTGGATAGGAATAGGATAGGGAAGGTGCGCCCAAAAACAATTCGTTAATAACGTTTCATTAAGGAAGACCAGATGGAATTAGTAATCCATTCCTGGGGTTAAAGTCAAGAGCCCTAAATTCCAACCTACCGTACCACACACATACTCTCTCTCTCTCTCTCTCTCTCTCTTCTATTCTATTCTTCGCCAAGCCTCTGCTTCCTACAGCAATAACAGAAGTCATAGATAGATTAGATAAGGGTCCTAAATATATTATTGTTAAGTTATATGTGAAAAATCAAATGATGGTTTGGACCTTTCTGGTCCTCCCATCCCTTACTCTGTTTTTTTTTTACTCCAAAGCTGCTTCTTTTTTTTTTTTTCCTCCCTTGATTTCTTCTTCCCCCCAAAATGCTAACCCTATGATCCTCTACATGTAATCCCACGTTAACAACCCTAAAGCCCTCTCCGATCTCCCCAACCATGCCCCAAGAAGATCCCTCCTCTTCTCCGATCCCTCACAACGATACCCTCCCTGATGACAACGACGCTCCCACTACCCAAAACGACGAAGCTCCCACTCCCACTCCCGCTCCCGCTCCCGCTCCGGCGCCTACTCCGCCTACCAATAGAAGCAATCGACCGTCCCGCGCGTGCACAATAAGAGCTGCGGCGAGGCTCTACGCGGCGCAACAACAGGCCGCGATCGAACGGAAGCAGAAACCGAAGAAGGAGCCAAGACAACAGCAAAACGACGAGCCGTCGCCGAAGAATGAGCAATGCGGGGGCAGTAGCAAGATCGTTACCCCACTGGTTGGGCCGCCGGAGCCGGCGCAGTTGCCGAGGTGGAACCTTCGTTCCATGTGGGAACTAGCTTCAATACTCAATTTCTTGCATGTGAGCGTTTGCTTAAATGCTGTAAACTTTGAGTCTGGTGTTTTTTGGCGTTTTAGGGCTTAACATTGTAACTGATGGGGTCTTTTACTGTTGTAGGTTTTTAGGCCTTTGTTGAATATACAGGCAGAGTTCTCGGCCGAGGAGTTTGAGACAGCTTTAATTACACCTAATGATACTTTGGGGGATATACACATGCCTTTACTAAAGGTTGGTGCTTTTCTTTTATTCTCGTTTAACTTAGCGTATATGATTTCCAGTCAGTTTAGTTCTCATTGTTTTAATCTCAGTACTTATGGCTAAGTTAATGGGGAACGCATTCTGTTACTTGTTTAGACCAATGTGTGTGCAAAGTTTTAGCTTTTTGCTGCAAATGAAATGAATTGGTTCATGGTTAGTTGAAACGTGGATTATGGAATTGCTGAGTGGAGATTTAGCAGATGATACGTGAATAACTATGTGTTCGATGCAGAGTTTTGCTGTCATTTTATTGCTGTAGGTATTATGAAATGCTATTGTTTCCTGGGAAGCTTTGTAAGTTCTGAAAGATGTTTAGCAAGATGAAAAGAGGATAGTCCTAGGAATCTACTCAAACTCTTTGTTCCATTGTTAGCAGGGGATTAGTTTATACATCAATTTATACATCGATTCTGGTGATTTTACTTTTGTAGTATAAGCCCTTGTGGTTGATGTGGTAGCTCAATATGAAACTGGATTAGAATGTGAGTTGTTATCTTTTGCCACTGATGTATTCAGTGCTGGTTATCAACCTTTTTGTAGCTTCTGATGTGTTTAATTTGACTGAGTTAAGGACCGATGGATGTGAAGTGGTCATGGAATTGTGCCTTCTAGGATGAAGAAAATAACATGTTGATATGTGTAGCCTAGACATTAAAGGAGTAAAGGCTGAAGTTTGGCCAATTGAAACAAAACTTTATTCAGCAAATTTACCGATGTTGAGTAAAATATGTGATTGTTGCACATAATGGTTAGGACTTAAGCTAGATTTGATAAATCATCCTAAATGTTTTGAAACAAATGCATATGGCAGGCACATGCTTTATCATTTTGAAGAGTTCTTTTGGCGTCTTTGGATATCACTGCAGGAATTTCATATTAATCAAATCATATTACTGGTTGATGTGACATTTTTTATTGACCTAGAGTTTTTCTGTTTTGGAGGGATAAACAGTATCCATACTATTGCAGGGTTTGTATAATCCTTATGTGGCTCTGAGGCATGGTTTCCATTACTTCCTTCAACAGTATTTGCTATTCTCCTATTATTTAGTAATGTGAACTTAGAAAACCTGTCAATTTGTATGATTTTGAGTGCTATAGTGAGATGGTTAATGTAAAGGTTAAAAAGAGATTTGTTTTGGAGAGTGATTCTTAAAGTTGCATTTCAAAAATGCACTTTGACCTCTTTATTGTTCACCTTTTGTTTTTGACTTGACTAATTGAGAAAACCATATTGCAATTTTGGTTTGCAACCTATGCTTGAGCCTTCCAAGAACTGTTTAGTGTCTTGACTTAGGGTGATAAACATCTTAAATCTGAGAGAGTACATAGCTATGACTTTGTGCTAATAGCTATTGAAAACAAAAGACCATGCTTGAATTAACAGATAGATGTAATACTCTTGTGTAAGTGAAACTTTCTGAAACTGACACTGTTGTTTTAGTGTATTAGAAATGATTAAATTAGTATGAAGAAGGATAGGGAGGCAAACAATGTGTGGACATATTCTGAATTGTTTTGGTGGATCACTGTTGCAATGACTTGATGTTAACTCAACAAGATCAATATTTAATCAATTCCCATTCAGTGGACATGCTGTGTTTTTAAATTACTGGTAAAGGAAATTATTGGTATGCCTCTCTTCAATGAATTCTGTAGATCTTATCTTGAGTAATGTCATGCTAATTAATGGTGTGGATTTCCGAAAGGTATTCCAACAACAATGTTATACTGTTAAATCCTTTTGAGACTTGTTAAGTAACAAAAGTTTGACTTGATCAATTGGTTGTGCTGTTGGATTGTAGCCATCTCATCCTGCAATACCACCATCATTCTTTTACAAAAAACAAAAGAAATAATGTCAATTTAGTACTTATGTGGGCTTGACAATCTTGATTAATTTTAGACTGGAAATATATAAAACACCAGAATAAGTTCTGTTTATAACTGCAATTGCTATTTTTCATTGTTTTTCTGTCCATCTTTGCTGCAGGCTATCCCACCTATTACAAGAATGGCCCTTACACGGGATACCTGGATCACTGTTTTGTGCCGAAAATTAAGAGACTGGTGGCATTGGGTAACTCAACTTATTGTACTCAATTTCATTGTTTTTCACTTTTTTATTACAGATCCTAAACAAGTTAAGCCTTATCTGGTTACATTTTGTACTTGTGCCCTTGCTAAGACAGGTTTTGTTACTTGGTTGCAGGTTGCAGATGGAGAACTTCCATTAATCGCTTCTCATGGGTGAACATGCTAACACCTTTTTGATAATCCCAAATGTGATTGTTTTTGTGTTTCTAACTTCTGTTTGACCTTTATGTCTTAGACTGGAAATAGAAGCATATAAGACCCTTGATCCTTCCGTTCGTGTGGTGATCTTGAAAGCCTTATGTGACATTCGAGTTGAGGTATCACTGTGGTAGATGAAGATTAGATGTTGTGTTTGTTGATTTGAAATAATTGCTTAGTCGATTGTAATGTTGTTTTTTCCACCTAATTGATCTTAAACTTTACATTTCCCATGCAATGCTATGGTGCTGAATGAATTAATTAATCTAACAAAAAAGATGGGAAATATCAATTGGTTAATGGCTTAAGTGTCAATTGTTGGGAAAGTAACTGAAATATTTAGCCAAGATTTCAGCCCATCCTGTACTTTTTCTCATGTTAAATATTCTTGACTTTCACCACAGCATCAAACTGTTATTTTGGTACTTTCTTTTGTCTTAAACGCTTAAGGTTCAGTCATATGGTAATTCTTTGTGTAACTTGTTTTTAGATTGCTTTTGGAATTAACGTTTTGGTGCAGAACATAGTTTCTTGATATTCATAGTGACAATTACTTTGTTTACACCTAAAAATAAAATGATATACCGTCTTTTGCATTTTTGATTCATAGTCAACTAAGCGTATTATTTCTTTTTCATTTCACATATAGACCTTTGAAAATATCACTTGATTTTGTCATTTCTTTATTGCTACATAAAATGTTAGCAACAACTGATTGTGTTGTCGTTATCTCATGACAAAAGTTTGCCCTTTCAAGGAGTTAGCAACAAATACCTGGAAGAAGCTCTCTTGTTATGTGTCATGACAGAAGTTTGGCTTTTCTAGGAGTTAGCAACAAGTACTTGGAAGAAACTCTCTTGTTATGTGTATTTATAGCAACATGTTTGTTTTTGATTGAGTAATCTTGTTTTGGTTTATCATTGTTGATCATTTGGTCTGCTGGTGGTCATCCTTCGGACTAAGCTTGCCTTGTGAGGTAAAGGAAATTGGGTCTCTTAGCACGTGTTCTCTCAGCGCCTTTGTTTCATTGGGCAACAAGCTTAGTTTATGTTTCAAGTTTAGTAATGCCGCCTGCCTTGTCTGCACTACTTGAAGTGTATCACATTTTTCATCTAAATGTATGCAAATAAATCGATATGTATAACAGATATCTTGTGTCATCGTACTCACTTTGAGGTCTGGAGAAACTCAAAAAATGCATACCTAATCACACAAAAGTAGCTATCTTAAGCATCTGTTTCTTTTTAATCCTTGTTTTTCAAACTTGACGAAATGCAATTACTTTTTTGGTAGCCTTTTTTTTTTTGGTTACTGTTAATTGTACTAATTTCAATTTGAATGATTTTTTGCAGCAAGAAGATGTCAAGAATTATATTGATAACTCCCTTAAACATGGCGTGCAACTCCCAGTGTTCCGTAAAGAACGTATTGGGGGTGATTCTCAAGGAATTAATTACTGGTAATGTAAATCTTCCTTTATAAAGCTTTATGCGACTCTGTTATCTTGGAAATAGTCATTAAAGAATAGCTGTTTCCGACTACAACAGTTCCTGTTTGATGAAAGTACCATTTTTATGTTATAACGTTTGTTATCTATTTTTATTTTGCTGGAGTAGGTATGAAGATGATCCATTGATTGGTTATCGGCTATACCGTGAGATACGAAAAGTTGAGGTGAAGAAAGTAAAGACAAAGGGTTCCCAGGTCCTCCCTAGTACAACATACCTTTGGGAAACAGTGGCAACAAATTTTGAAGAATTTCAAGATGTTTCTGTAAGTTGCTTAATAAGCCAGTCTGTTTTGTGCAGTATTTTTTGTACATGTTTACTTGGTTATTCATAGTTTTGCATGCTTTTCTTTAATCCATTTTTTTACAAATCCAACATTATGATGTGTTTTCCATGCAAGGATTTACCTATGAGATTCCAGTGAGTGTAGCCTTGGATCTTTGTTGTTTTAGTCTTTGAGATTTCTATTCCCCTTTTAATTAGACCAAACATTCTTGTGTGTGTGTGTGTTTCTGTGCAGAGAAATTATTGGACCAGGACATGTTGCATTTTAATATGAAATGTTCTTGTGTTCTTTAGAGAGCAATTGTAAAATTTTGATGTGTCTACATATCAAAACACAGTTCCGTTTTAGCAGTAATCTTAGAGACTGCCTGAAAATAATTCTCTGTTATCTATTAGTCCTTTAATATTCTTATCTGGAAGTCCAAGAAAAGATGCCAGTACAACACTGGATAGCCCAAACAAACAAAAAAGACAGAAATTTCTATCTCAAGCATTCTACTAACAGCAATTGAAAATTCCATCTACTCTACACTATTGTTGGAATAATATCTATTAAGAATCCATCTACTCAGAACTTTAAGACTGGAAAATTGCAACTTGTTCTTTCTTCCATGGGAATCTTTCTCAATTTGCCTTCTCCA
The DNA here is from genome assembly GCA_026284465.1 of Erythroxylum citrifolium. Lineage (NCBI taxonomy): Eukaryota > Viridiplantae > Streptophyta > Magnoliopsida > Malpighiales > Erythroxylaceae > Erythroxylum > Erythroxylum citrifolium. Next base: position 58,037,759 of record JANKOE010000006.1, read on the forward strand.
TGCAGGAGAAGCTTTTGAGTAGTAAAAACAGAACAGAGGCATCGTTAGGGAAGAAGTTGAAGAATGACATGCTCCCTGAGATTGAGAAGGTTCATAAGGTACCCAGAGTTACTTGTATGAGAATACGGTTACTTATCAATAGCAGTAATTAGGAACAAACAGCGCCTGTCTTTCTTGAATCAAGTTGCTTTTCCTACTTGTATCTAATTTCCTGTCTTTTTGCGTTTCTTGAATTGATTATATAGTTGTCTGTTTTTTCTATTTTTGCTCAGAGGAAAGAGAAATTGTTGAAGAAACAACACAGGCAGGCTCTGCTTCTTGATAACTTCCTGAACATGGATGGGCTAGGAGCAGGTCGCTCGCTCCGTGACAGAAAACCTGTCACTTACACTTTTGGTAAGATTACTGAAGAACACAGAAAAAAGAACAGTTTGTTGCTTTTTGCTTTTGGCTTGGATTTCTCTCTATTGTCGATTCCTTCATAAGTAGCTATGATGTTATGGTTGATAGTCCTGGTGGACTCCCATTTTTTGTAAGATATCTTTGGTAAAACCCAAAAAAAAAAAATCACCAGTTGGGCGACCTTAATCATGACAAGGTGGTGATTAATGACCAATACATACTTTCAAATGTTAGCAATGTCAGTATTGAGTATTCTCGACACAATGTATTTTGAACTTTTATTCATATATCTAATTATTTTGCAGATGATTATGACCGGTCAATCAATGAGGCTATCAAAATAACAAAGTATGAAGTTCATGACACATTCTTCAGATACTCTTTGTAGCTTATTATTGAAAGGAACTTGTACATACATGCATACAACTGTGCAATCTATAGTGATTTGTTTCTGGACCTTTGTTCTAGGCGAAAGCAACCATCACCGGAGCCTATTCAAAGAAGAGATGGTTTAGCCATACCTGACGCTTCTACAAATGGTGGATGGAGTGGTCCTTCACATACTTCCCCACAGGGTAATTTCAGTACAGTTTCTCCCAATTCTCCTGGTTATGATGACATTGGTGAAGACCATAGCCTTGAGCCACTGGACAGGAGGTAAAGAGTACTACTACTACTACTACACAGCTCCTTGTATTGCAATTTGCATCAAGCATGCTCCTTTGCATAATTATGTAACATGTTACAGTAACAGGCGAAGACAGAGGCCACAACGATACTCAGCAAAAGAGTTTGTTGAAGCAGTTTCAGATAATGAGGCTGATTTTGATAGTGATGATGATATAGTTGGAGAGGCTGTATATGATGATGAATATTTGAGGAAACGTAAACAAAGAAGGAAGCTGTCTAGTAGCTCTGAAGGGGATGATGAGTACCAGTGGGATGAAGACAATGGGGAAGATGAGGATGAGGAAGAAGAAGAAGAGGATTCCTTAAGCATCAGTGAGGAGAGTGATCAGCCACAAAAGTTCAATAAATTATCAGGCCGTACTAGGAGAGAAACAAAATTACGATCTGTTGATGAGATCCAATCAGGTCTAAGACGCAGTAAAAGGGCGACTAGGAACCGAATAAATTACCGGCAGTATGACCTTTCTGAATCAGAAGCAGAGTCGATGAAACCTGGAAAGTCAATTGTGTCAGACGAGCACTCCGATGCAAGTGAGAATGTAGAGTATTCAACTGGAAGTAAAGATTCTGATGGCATTGGTAATGAACAAGATATGAAAGTCGATCCACCTGCTGTTGGCTATAACGAGGCAACTGATAGAGAACAAACTCAGCCAGTTGAAAAGTCCAATAGCCCAGACCAAGATGAAGGTGAAGTTGTGAGAAAAAGACGATTCCTTGACCTTAATGAAATTGCCCCAGGCTCTGGTTTTGACGACGGTTCAAACACAACAATAAAAGATGAAGACAGAGATGATTTTTGAGCTGATCTCTCTACAGGAAAGCACTGTTTCTAGTTTTCCTTTGGAGAAAATGTATGATATTAAAAGGTTATAAATTTTGCAATATGTGCATGGAGGAAATTATGATCTAGTTCTTCCATGGTGTAAGTTAAGCAACCTTGATGCGATTCATCTGGGATTTGCGGCAGGGAGCAACCCGGTGCTGAGAGTTCTGTAGATTAGGTAGTCATTTTTTAGTATGTCTACATTTATAGAAACCTAAAGTGGGTGAATGAGAATTCCATGGAAGTTCTTTATCATATCCAATTAGTGTACGACAACCTTTTTAACCGATTGTAACCGAAAAAATTTGGTTTCTATATGTGCAAGTCTGTAGTTTAATCTTTTCAGTACCGAAAATTTTTGCGGTTGACTTTTTTAAAAATTGATCATTAACTTTTGATGTATGATAATGGATCAACTCCCCTTAAAAGCTGACTTTACTGTATAATGTTTTATGCAATACATTCTAATGCATTATCATCACCAAATTGAGAATGTAAACTTCAACTTCATTTCAGTTCTGTTGTTAATATTATAAAGCATTGAATGGTTTTCATATTCTAGCTTATCGGTATCGGATGATTTTCGTTCTCTAGCTTTGGGTGGCACCAAACGAAGTGTGCAGGTTGGGTTTCCTAGGTGAAAATAGCCGCTCTGATTCTGGACACAAAAAGACAAGGAAAGGATAAGTTTCTATGTTTCACGTAGTCGGTGGAATTCAAATGTTCCACTGTGGCTTTTTAGTGTTCCCATTCTCTTGCTGCAGGCATGCATCTTTTCTGTCGGTGGCAGCTTTCTCTGTACCAACTCCTTCCTTCGCTGCATGTTTTCCGGCAGGGCAGTGGCAGTTTCTTTCTGGGACAGTTGCCTCATGGTCAATTCCTTCCTTCTCTGCTTGTTTCCTGGGTAGTTCTTCATCAGCTTTCTCTTTCTCTGCTGCCACGTCCTTGTCCTTAGCAATTGCTGTTTCTTTTGTTACCTCAAGTGCTTGAATCAAAGTTGAGAGACATTTTTCTGCATCATCCAATGGGGACTTGGGCATAAGGTTCTCTGCGACATCTGCAGGTGTGATCTTGGCCTCCCTGATTAGCCCTTGAATTGTATCAAACATAGCATGTTCTTCGAGTCCCAAGTAATTCTTGGCCAACACTTTGAATGCCTCAAAACTGCAGTAAGACAGTTCAATATGCTTGTCCATCCTTCCCCTCCTAATCAGGGCAGGATCAAGCTTCTCCACATAATTGGTAGTGAACACTATAATCCTCTCCCCTCCACAGGCAGACCATAAACCGTCAATAAAATTCAACAAGCCCGAAAGCGTCACCTTGCTGGTTGTGTCCTCTTTCGGTTCGTTACGAGCAGCTTCTTTCTCCAACTTGTCATCCTCAGAAGATATCTTTCTTTGGCCTGTAAGATCAAGCGAGCAGTCTATATCCTCGATAACAATGATAGATTTCCCAGTTGTTTCGATCAAAAGCCTCCTCAAATCAGTGTTGTCCTTCACTGCAGTGAGCTCAAGATCATAGACATCATAGTTCAACAAGTTGGCCATTGCAGCAATCATAGTAGACTTGCCAGTTCCAGGAGGGCCATAAAGAAGATAGCCCCTCTTCCAAGTCTTGCCAATCCTGGCATAAAAATCCTTGCTTTTGCTGAAAGTTACAAGATCTTCAACAATTTCCTTCCTTTTCTCAGGCTCCAAGGCCATGGAATCAAAAGTGGCAGGATGTTCAAAAGATACGTGGCTCCACATAGTGTGCCTGTAACTTGACCACTTCTGTCCGGGACTGTTGGTGTAAAGCTTTCTCTGTCTACTCCTGACGTTAATCTCCTTCCCTTCCCTAATCACATGCTTCAAGTAAATCTCTGTAATGATCTCTCTGTGACGTTTATGAAAAGTGAGCCTGTAATATCTCCTATCCGGCTGAGGATACAGAGACTGCCCGGTGGTCGCAACTTTGCTCGAAACCCACCAAATTTTAACGCCTTCAAACTCGTCTGTTACTCTCTCGGCCTCGTCCATGCTAAAAACCAGGTTGCTGCTATCCTTTCCCATCTCTGCTTTGAGCCTTTTAGCAAACTTTGATGAGTTGGCACTTAGGTATGCCTCCACAGCAGCGAAAGCTTCACTTCGTTTGAGTCGATCTCCTGTGTACTCATGGATTGATACTTTGATGTACGGATAGAAAAGGCTCATGATTCTCTGTGTATACCTCGCAAAGTGCCTGCGGACCTCGTATGGACAATAGTGTTGGAAAACAGCCCAGAAAAACATAATACTGGCAATGGTCGACCCCATTGTCGCCCAAATCTCCGTCGTTTGAGGCATTAGCATCATTTTCACTTTCTTTTCTGGCTCTGTGACTATGAGTGATTGTTGCCGTTGTTCTGTTGCACCCTTTTCTTGTCTTGGGCTTATAATATGTAGGAAAATGTTGTTGGTCTTGTGATTCTTCCTCTTCTAATCATGGTCAAACGTAAGGTCTTGGTGAGTTTTGCATTTCCTTTCATATAAAGTGAGTGAAGAGGCCTGAAGAGTATGAGCAAGTGTCAGAGTTTAGGTACACAATTAGAAATACAATCGTGGTTGCCAACACTGACCTTCAATGCTATTCACACATCCATTTCTCTTCATAGAATAAAGCAATTTTATTAGTGACATTATTAGGTTTAAGCCTCTACCAGGATATTCCATATGTTAAGGTTCCATCTAATGGGGTCCAAAACATATGCTAAATCAAAAGAGTGGTGACTAATCAACCCTTGATGAGAATGGCACACATGTCATACACATAATAAATTAGAAGCCAATTAAACGACATAGAAAAGGGAGTCTATACATTGGAACCAGCAGATGTGTTTACATTAAATAATGTTACTAGCATTCTCATGCAAAGAGATAAAGAAAACTTTGGATGGAGGGACTTTGCTCTCATTTTGTTCCTATCCATTGACCACACATACGGTCCTTCTTCTCATGTTGTTTTCTTGCCCTTTTCTTTAGAACTATGATACTGACATATTGGTTTGATGATCTTAGTTAATTTTGATGTGATTTGTATGTTTAGCTGTAATCATACTTCAAGTTTTTGTTTTTTGGAAAGTATAATCATACTTAAGCTGCTAATAGTGTGAATACCGAGACATAGAATGAGGTGGTCTTAAGGAAAGAGATATATATCACACTACTTTTGGAAATGATTTGAGAGATACTAAAGAAAGTCGGCAAACAAGTGTGATCTGACTTGTTCATTTCCCTCGGTTAGGAAACTGACAAAAGTGTCCAGTCATGTTAGTCACGCTTCTTGATTATCTCAATCTTGCCTCCTCTTTTGCTTTGCTAATTTGTTCTTTCGTAACTACAAAGGCCCGTAGACATTGAATTGCATGAGATTGAAATTGGAAAGAAGAAGGCCGAAGTCCAAATATGATGTCCGTACACTTTTCTCTGCAACCATTTATTGTCGATCACATCTGTCAACAAGCTGATACTCGTCTGGTCCTGTCCATGTATTAGTCAATCAAACACTTATGGATACTTTTGAAACTTAAAGCAATTGTCAAATTCTAACTGGCTGGTCATTCTAAAACATTTCCTAGAAACTGCAAATGAGCTCCACTTCAATAGTGGGCCCCTTTCTTCCTGGAGTATGCTTTTCAGGTTCCCAAGTTGAATAGGACTAGACACCACACGTACAGATTAAAACGTGCTACCTAGTGCTCATAATGCTCAGCTTTTGTTGATTAGGGTCAATGCCCTATGAATCCACACCCACAAAGCACAACAAAAGGTCATCAATCCAATGTAAGAGACGGCCATAACTAATATACCAGCAAATTTATTGTCAACTTATAATGAGCTTTCCCTGGATTACCAGAGGGATTTCTCAACTGTAACCAATCACAACCGAACCAAATGCTTTGCTTTTCGGACTATAAAATGGTTTCAGAGCATAAGCCAAGTAGCAGCTCAGTTAATGCGCAGGTGTCCACCACCAAATTATCCCACATGGATACTAAAAAAAGAATTAAAAAAAAAGCATGAACCACTATGAATAAATTATGATAGTCATTGCAGCTGCTGATTATGAATTAGGACAACAAAATGAAAGGAAACCCTTTTCCCTGTACATGAGAAAAAGTACATATAAAAACTTACTAGATAGTTCAAGTTCCCTATAAAGAACAGCATCACTTCATCACGAATGATGCTATCTTAAGTGTAACCAGCCTCTCCTGATGTCATTATGGATTCAAATTTTCAGTATCTTCCTCACTGGCGAATCAGTTTAGAATTGTCTGAGAGCTGTGACAAATGCAGGTAGAGATCCTTATTGGAGTTCTTGATTGTACCTTTTTCGACTTGAGTTACAGTTGAAATATCTGAAACCAGGAGTTACCAGTATTTTCCCACGGAAAGATAACTGTAATGCTTATACGCTTTCTCACCTTTCAATGGTTTCTTATCATCTGTTAATTGCGTTATTATGCATACAACTGCTGCTGCTACTAATATTGGGCTTCTCTTGAACGGCTGCGAGAAAATTAATTATGCATTTAAAATGAGATGCTAAAAATTCGTTTATTTTCTATTCTCCACCGGAGATAATTGGAAACGCTATTTGACATAGAGAAATACCAAAAATTGGAGTACACCATAAAACTATTAGAATTTTTAATATGAACAGAAGGTAGAGTCCTTTAATAAGAATTAGGCTTAGGTCAATCATTGCCAAAATGACTAGAACTAGTCATTTGGTTAATCAGGGACGGAGCCATGTTATAGGGGAGGGAGGCCATGGCACCCCCTTTCAAATATTTTTTTTAAAATTATTTATATAATTAAAATTTTTAAAATTACGAATATAAGTGGCCCCCCTTTAAAATTTTTGCATTTAGATGTTGGCCCCCGGGCCCCCCTTAGAGTTGAGTCTGGCTCCGTCCTTGTGGTTAATTGACCCTTACCACTTATAAACTCTTTAATATTTTCATGTATAGTCAATATTGGATATTCTAACAACCCCCCCAAATGCAACTGAGATTGGATATCCAGTTATTACTTGAAATAAACGTAGCGATAATCGGACTGGGCCGTTGGGACTGAACATTCAGACGAACAACCAGGAAATTAATAATCCAAACCAAACCTTCTCTGATATCATATTAAAATTTTTAATATGGGTAGAGTATAGTGCTCATTAACAAGAATTGGCCTTAGGTCAACCATTGCTAAAATGACTAGAACTAGTCATTTTGTTAATTGACCCTTAACACTTATAAACCTTTTAATATTTTCATGTTTAGTCAATATGAGATACTCTAACAAAAACAGAAGAACTACATTTAATTCCATTCATAATATATACATGTAATGCACACCAAGCTATCACTTGCCCCCTCAATTTGTATTTAGCAGACATAAAAAAACTTCAAGACTTACCTTATCTCAAGCTCTTTAGATTTTTGAACAACATCTGGGGGTTGGGTTATGTTGGCAAGCTCGTGTTGTGGGCGAACTATCTCTAGAAGACCCTTCTTCTCGTTGTTGCCCATTAAATTGTTAAACGTGAAAACAAACTAGAAAAAAGAAAATTAAGCACACATTATAAAATCTAATGCAAATGAATAAATAACATAACATAACTAAAACAAAATAATTGGAAAATTAACTAATAACCTAATTAATCACAAAATTGAAATTAAAAATATTGTAATTAACAAATAAAACTAATCTAATTATTTAATTACAAAATTAACCCTAAAATTGAAATTAAAAATCATAATCTAACAATTACGAAAAAGTAGTAAAATTAAGCATTGAATTTATTAAAAAATCAAAATTAAAATGAAATTAAACAAGAACTCAACTTCAATTAACCATAAAAACAATTAATTAGTCCTAATTTAATGCAAAATCCTCACAATTTTACAATTAGTGAGCAAAATCGCATAAATTTGCTATTCCAAGTGAGATTTCATCCAAATCACATTTAATTCATCAAATTGAATCAATAAATTATATGCATAAAGATAAAATTCAGCTATTAAACCATAATTAACCACAAAATCAAGCAAATTTTCGCAAAATCTTAATCCTAGAATTTTTGGGGTTGAAAATCCTAAAGATTGCAAAATACCTTATTAGTCATGCATAAACAACTGAAATAGATAAGATACTTACTTACATGTCATAAATTTGCATGAAAAATGTTGAAAATAGGGTTGGAGATTGAGGGGGCGACAGTGAGGGAGTAAAGAGAGAAGAGAGAATGAAGACAATGAAAGAAGTAGGGTAATATAAAGGGTTGTAGCAGACTTACACAGTCGACTACATGACCATTTAACTGACATGTAAGTCACAAACTCTTCAGAAGCCAAGAGACTAGCCTGTAGCCCATCGCGAACTTATACGATCTATTACATAGGCGTGTATCTAACCATGTAAGTCTATATAGGTGTGTCCAGTAAGCATGTAGCTATCTGCAAACGTGTGCAATATGAAAAATAGTTGAACAAACTTTAAAATTTTTGCACTTAAGTTACGAAAATTTAACACACATACCCTAACACAACGATTATGCACAATCTCTTCAGGATGCTAAATTTCCTAACCTGGAACACATCAAAACTTAATAAATCTTATACTGACATCAAAATAAAAACAAAATGAAATAGAAAAATAAAAATAAAAATAAAACCTAGCCTAATTCTTGGGTTGCCTCCTAAGTAGCGCCTGTTTAACATCATTGGCTTAATGTACCTTTCATGCTCAAAGCAGTTTATAAAGATATAGTTTTGTAGTTTTTTTGTGTGTTCCACATCCTCCAAGTAAGCTACTTGTTATTGCTTATGACCACAATTTTCCTTCGGTTTACTACCTTGAACTTGTAAAGCTCTAGTGATCCTTTAAAGGTAAAGTCCTACAAAATATCCAAAAATGAAGCATTACAAGACACACTAGATTTAATTACTTCATTAAGTTCAAGTGCAGAACTAATGACATTACATCTTTAAAACAACCTCTTCATCCCCACCCCTTAATATTCACTTGTTATCGTCAACATCTATTATTAACTTAGAAGTCGCTAAAAACGGTCGATTAAGGACTAGATGTACTTCTTCATCTTCCTCCATGTCAAGAATCACAAAATCAAATGGGAAGATAAAAGTATCAACCTTAACAAAAATATCCTCTACAATGCCCCTAGGATGTTTTATTGATCTATTTGTCAGCTGCATATTTATCCTAATAGGTTTTAGTTCACCCAATTTCAATTTCTTAAATAATGAATAACGCATCATGTTAATATCGACCCTTAGGTCGGCTAAAGCCTTATCTATTTTTAAATTATCAAATTGACAGGGAACAGTAACACTCCCTGGATCTATGAGCTTCTCTGATAGCTTGTTTTTCAAAATTTTTGAGCATCTTCTACCTAGCGTAACAGTTGCCAACTCCTCCAACTTTCTGTTGCTCAATAGCATCTCCTTTAAAAATTTCAAGTGTTGTGGCATTTGCACAAGAACTTCAACAAGAGGTAACTTAATTTGAACTTGCTTAAATAGTTCCAAGGAACTTACCAAACTATGCATCCATTTGATCTTTCTTCACTTTGGTAAGATAAGGGATGGCAGTTTGAAATTTCTTGACTTTTCCAGGTGACCTTCAACATCAACTTTTACTTGGCTCTTACTAGTCTCATTTTTCTTTTCTCCTTCTTCTTCTGAAAGCTTTTTTCCGCTCCTAAGGGTGATCGCCATTACTCGTTCTTTAGGATTTGTCTTCGTATTATTAGGCAAACTCTCCTGTGGTCATTCAGATACTAATTTTATAGTTTGACTGATCTGAACCTCCAAATTATTGATATAAGCCTCCATTCATTGATGTCTTGCTTCAAAATCTTGAGCTATTTTTATCATCATCTCTTCTAGTTTACGGTGCTTGTTGTTGAAATCTTGGTAGAGGGTTATTCCTTGCTTGCCCATAGTTTCCCTAGGAAAAGTTAAGGTGATTCCTCCATCCCGAATTGTATGTATTACTGTATGGATTTTTTTAGAGTCTAGGAGCATTCCTCATATAATCCACATGCTTGGGTTGTAATGCTTAACAATTTTGACCTAAATGTTCTAGCTCGCACACCTCGCACTGGATAACTTGACATTGCGGATTCGTCATCAATCTATCAATTTTTTGCTCAACTCTTCCCCTAGTTTGTCAACTACGTCGTTGCATTTACTTCATATACCCCCACTAGCATGTTAAGTTTTATTTGCTAGGAGCACCACTGATAATTTTTCATCACCATATCTTCAACAAGGTAGTGGACTACTTCTGGTGTCTTATTAATTTAAGTACTCTCAATCGTTGCATCTATTGACTGCCTTGTATTCTGATTTAGCTCATTATAAAAAGTCTTAATCTACGTCCAAAGCAGTAGACCATGATGTGAGCATTTTCTTAACATCTTCTTGAACCTCTCCTATGTGTTAAATAGGGTTTTAGAATCAACTTGGGAGTAGGAGGAAATATTGTTCCTCAACTTTGCAGTCTTCGCTAGTGGGAATTACTTCAATGAAAATTTCTCTACCACTTGATCCCATGTAGTAAGTGATGATCTTGGCATCCTTTCCCCTTAATGAAAATGGGAATAATCATAGTCTTACCACATCATCATGAGCCCCATTTATCTTGAAGGTATCATAAATCTCCAAAAATTGAAGATATGTGCATTCAGATCTTCATCTCGTAGTTCATCAAATTGAATAGACTGTTGCACCATCTGAATAACACTCGTGATTTCAAAATTATTGGCGTTAACAATCTGTCTGATAATGCTAGACTCTGCCCTATTAAGTTTGGTCTAGCGTAATTGGACATCATCCTTGATTGGTTTTGCCATAATTAGTAATTCCTCAGTATCAATATGACCTCCCAAGTCCTCTATTTGTCGGTCTAGCTCAAACTCTTTAAGTTGTGTTGTGCGGAGATTTCTATGAGTTGTTCTCTCGATTTTTGGATCTTCATCTACTAAGCTCGCTGGATTATTCAGGGTCATAAACTGACCAAAGAATCAAGATCTATGAGAAACAAGAAAAATAATGATTCAATCAAATCAAATAAATTAGAAACAAAAATAAAACAGAATAAAGTAAAAATGGCTAGATTAATAAAAGCTAGACTTTCTTAATATTACTAATCCTCAACAATGACACCAAAAACTTGATTGATTGTGATATATACATATAAAGATTTATCAATTTTACTGCAAGTGCCCGGTGTAGTTGTTGCTAGCACTAGCAAAAATGAGTCAATCCTATAAGAATTGTAAGTACTAGTATTAACCCTTTTACAATTATCTAACTGTCGAATCAGGTTATAGATTTAATTAAAAATTAAAGTAAAAAATAAACTAAGATTGACACAATATTGAACTTGGATAAGGAAAATATTAAGAAATGTCAATATCAAATAATAATATCTAAGTGATGAATACCCTCAAGAATTCTTAAATACTAAGTCTTTTTATGTAATTAAATTATTGATTATTAGATTGTAAAAATTCCTATCTTATGCTAATATTTTTCTCAAGGTTGTTAATAACTAATCCTTAGTTGATTAAATAAAATCTCTTTCTATTTAAATCCCCTAAGATTGCATTATCAATTTGTGAATTTCACTATTAGGTTTGTCCATAATCTAGAAAATTTATGTCAACTTATCGTTATATTTGCATGCAAATCCTTCTAATTATGGCAAATCTATTCATATAAGAGGATTTATCAATCTCAATCGTATAAAATCAAATCATGGACTAATATTCTAGATATATTAGTTCAAGAAAATAATGTATAATTGAATCTCAATAAACCAAGCAATAAAATTGTATTAAATAAAAGATCAAATCATATTGTCATCATAACTCAGGGCTTGATTGACTTTTTCTAATGGTCAATGTTGAATTAAACAAAAGTTCATGGTGTAGCTATAGCTAGTTTCGATAAGTACAAGTTAATCCTATGAACACAATGAATACTAATAATTATCGTTATCCTATTATGTAGCCTATGAAATGATTTTGATTGTTAACAAAAGAAAATAAAACTAAAGCAAGTAAAATAACATAGGCAACGATTAGGGATGGCAATGGGTTTTCAACCCGATCCATATCCGTACTACCCGACCCTAAAAAATGGATATGGATGCTAAAAAATGGATTTTAAATGG
>JANKOE010000006.1:58049999-58062653 GCA_026284465.1 Erythroxylum citrifolium
CATAATTGGCCCATTATTCAATATTTTTCTTTAGTCCAAAAATTCACCAAAAATTTTGAAATACCCGAAACATTACCCAAATTGCCAAATCACATTTAATCGCATTAATAACTCAATTATACCTGGAAAATATCATGAATGCATGTACAAGCATATTAATGTGCAAAAATGTGCATGTCATATGTAGCAAAAGCATGAATTGTATTTTCAAATTTTTTTCCATAATGTTTCATAATACACAATTCAAGTCTCATCAAGGGTAACGGGATGTTACACAAAGGGTGCAAAGTTCTAATCAACTCGCTTTTACGCATTTCTTTAACAAATGTCATGACTAACAAGGTATAAGTCTTATTGTTAGGCATAGTATTCCAGATCATTTGTAACAGTTCACCTTTAGGTTGAGGTAATGTTGCAAGTAAACTCATGTACTTCATTTCAACATTTGCGTAAGCTGGGCAACCTTCAAAATATAACTCTTGCATGATGTTATTAACTGAAATAACATGCTGTGTTAGATCGTCCCCGAGCATTAAACGCATGTTAGCCAACCTTATATACATGTTGCTAATGTGATTTTTTTGTGCTTCACATCATATAAGCTTAAGTGTTCGCTTAATAATAGGCATCTTGCCAGAAAATAAATTTTTAGGAATCAAAAGAGTGCACGAAATAATAAAGTATTTTTGTCTAAGATATAGTGAACTTGCGGTCATATGTGGGAATGATTCAATTTATTTATTTTATTAATAACTTATTAAACTAATGAAATTATGCTTGTAATATTTCAAGAATTAGAAATTTATCTCTAATTTATCTAAGTCATGAGATATGGAAAAGTAAACGACAAACTAATTATCATATCAATGAAAAGGAATATATGATGAACAAGTACGGTAGAATGTTATATGGTATATTTTGGTAACATAATTAAACATACTTATAATGTATCATTAATAATTTGAAATAAACAAGTTTAATAATTCTTATTAATATGTAGCGAAAACAATAAAAAATATAAATGGGATAAATTTTGATTAGTTATATATAAATGAGATATTTATATAAAAATTAACAAAAGATTTTTACGAAATTATTAAATTAAAAGATGAAACATTCGTAAGGCTGCATTCTTAACTGATTCTCTTTAAAAGTGCAGCCTTAAAAGCGGAATTAGAAGTTGAAAATATCAGTGGATGGAAAATTTTTTGTATTTTATAAAACAGGATTATAATAAATTGAAAATGAAAATAGCATAATTAAAAAAATGTGGCATATTAACATAATATAATTCTGCAACACTATAAGGAGAAGCCCGTGTCACACCAAGGAGCCTAACGATCCAAGTTAGCAAGTCAAAGGATATCCCACAATATCGGCCATATATTCATCCATCCAACTTGGAGATTACATTAAATTAGTTATCATATCAAACAGTAGATATTCAGGCGAATCTGTAGATAATACATTCAATTCTTTTGTATATGTATCAATATAAATATACATGAAGTAGATCAATAAAATTATTCATTCTCCCAAACTATCATATCTATTATACTAACAACTAATCCTAAGATTTTGAACCGAAATACTGAAGTTGAAGTTTATAGGGATTCGATAGGAGGATCCCTTATCTCCATATCTATTTGCCTTAGTGATGCAAGCACTCTATAAACTTATTAAACATGTTGTAGTACGAGAGAAGGAGTTCAGATACCACTCTAGGTGTGGTAGATTTAAACTCGTCAATCTTTGTTTTGCAGATGATTTGATCCTACTTTCAAAAGCAGATGTCACTTCTATCTCCATCTTCATGAAAGCCCTAAAGAGGAATAGAAGTGAATTGTTCCAAAATCAATATTTTTCTATCCAAAAATGCCTCACACCTGCAACATTCGACCACTTCATTAACGAGAGTACAGTTGTAGGAGTTCCCAATGAAATATTTGGGAATTCTCCTCTCTCCACACAGACTAAAAGCTAGAGACTATGCAAGTTTACTTGACAAAATACAAACCAGGATTTCATCGTAAAGCTTTAAACATCTTTCCCGAGCTGGAAGGGTTCAACTTATTAACTCAGTTCTCAATTCTGTCAACATCTATTGGGTTGCCCACTTGTCTTTTCCAAGTTCCATTTTGAAAGCTACTGATAGATTATTCAACAACTTCTTATGGACAGGAAGCAAGGAGAAAGGTCCCAAGACTATGGTGAAATGGAAAAAGCTCTGTACCCCTAAAGATTGATGTGGTTTGGGGATTTATTCCATCAAAATTACAAACTCAACCCTACTTACCAAAAGGTTATGACGATTAATGAAAGACACAATCCCTATGGTGCAGATGGATTCATAGCTATTTCATCAAGAATCGCAGTTTGTGGGCTATAAATTGTACTCATATTCCCTCCACCAAACTTAGGGCCATTCTAAGGCTGAGAGACCAACATAACACAAACTTCATTGTGCTTATAGGCAATGGAAACTCCACCAACTTTTGGTATGACAACTGGTTATCTATGGGCCCTTTGATTAACTACAATGGTGCGGAGTCCTTTAGGACTTTGTTCCCCATAGAGGTGATAGTTGTTTCAGCCTCACAAAGCAAAGATAGGATAAGGAGAGCATCAATCCCCACCTCTTTAGCTGATGAAATTTATGGGTCTTTTTGTAACAATGAACAAGACAAATATGTTTGGAGACATACGACTGATGGTTATTTTTCGAATTCTTCTTTTAAGGCATTAGGTTTCAAGCAACTCCCCAACCTGGCATGGACCAAAAACTTATGGGCTAGTCATCTTCAACCTAGAGCTTCCTTCACACTGTGGATTGTAATGAAGGGAAGACTAAAAACAGTTGAAAAAGTGGCCAAATACACTCAACTTACTAATTGGTATTATTTATGTAGATAAGCGGAAGAAACCAATGAACATTTATTCTTCAAATGCTAGTACATTAGCAACATGTGGCAAGATATTTACAGTCGATGCTTGCCAAATGGGATGATTGACAGCATAGAATGTATACACACACTACAACTACCTTACCGAAACAACACTGCTTCTAAGTGTTTTTTTATAACGTTATCTTCGATGGTCATCGCTATATGGGATGAGAGAAATCTACATACATTTCAAGACGAAGCCACCTCCCAAAAGCATTTTTATAACCCATTTTTTAACCATAGATGGCTTTAAATTTGTGTCCACAAATATAAGCTCCAACATGGATCCTATCTACATAGATATTGGAATGTTTGAGATGTGGCTCATGGCTACTGTTGGTACGTTAATATGACTCATATGCAAGTTATGGTTTATGGTATCTCCTAAGTCCTACTGTATAGACTTAGCCAATGGTCCTAGTTGTTTATAGATAAGTAATGGAAGTTGATAGTTGAGGCAAGCAACGCATGGGTGATTCTCACTGTTATTTGTATTGTAATTGTTTGTTGCACTATCATAGTATATTGTAAGCCATTTTGAGTTGCCTTTAAGGCTTATTATGTTTTAATTTTTTTAAAAAAAGTTTATAAGATTGCTTTACCGATTTATGAATCCCTCTATTAGGTTTGACCTTAATCCAAAAGATTTATGTCATCCTATCACTAGGATTTCAATCAACTCCTTTCAATTACGATAGATCTATTTATCAATAGGATTTCTCAATCTCTATGTAGGAAATCAAACTATGATCTAATATTCCTGGGTTTATTAAAACATAAATAAAAACATGTAATCGCACCACAATATAAAAATCAAACCAATTGCTTAATAAAAGAATCAAAGCATATCAAAGTATTAACATAGGGTTCATCTAACCTAAATATTAATATTGCACATTATCGAACACGAAATCAATCATAAAAAAAAAGAAAAACGAATTGAAAACAATGGGTTTATAATTTTAAATCTCCTTGAATGTCTTCTATCGAATCTTCTTGCAGTGTAAAAGTTTGATCTTGTATTCTGATGGATCTTTCGATAAATTCCTCATATTTTTTTCTTCTCTAGAACAAAATCGCCCCCTGAGAATGACCTCCATGTCTAGAATTGCCTCCTAAAGTTTGCTCCCCTTGTTTGCCTCCGTTCACGTCCTTTTATATTAGATTCTAAGGTTTTGGTCGATGCATAATTTGATGCATAATCGTAAGCAATTTAAATGTAGAATTATATACCAAATGTCATAAAAAGGACTATAACAAATTTTCACAAGTAAGTACATAAAATGGAATTTACTAGACTTTGGAATATAATTGAAGCATTTCTGAGACCAGATGGCATAATGATGAATTCATAATGGCCTTTATAGGTTTTGAATGCAATTTTATGTATATTGTCTATATGCATTTGAATTTGATGGTAACTTACTCCAAGATCAAGTTTTGAACAATGTTTACCGATATATGACTCATCTACCAACTCTTTAATTAAAACAATGGGAAATATGTACGTGTCATTAAATTGTATGTTTGTTGAAAGGTTTATATTTTACAAAACCTTTAATATCCATCTTTGTTTTTCACCAAAATAATAAGATAAGAAAAAGGTCCTATACTTTATTAAATGATCTCTTACTGTAACATCTCCTCCTTCAGTTCTTGAATTGTCTTTTTATGCACTCTCACATATTCTAATGTTTCAAGTTGATTGCTTCATTCCCCTCCTCCAACAAAATTCGTTGATCATATACATTGGTTGGTGGTAGTCCTGTGGATACATCAAAAACATCCTCATAATCATTCGAAAGTTATTTTAGTCATTCTCCCCATTTTAGTGACAGACAATTCATAAATGAAATGTCTCAACCAAACTACCTGTAAAGTAGCTCCATAATATAGAACAAACTTAAAATAAATGCAAAATGACCTATACCTAATTTAGGCCTAAATGTACTCATTATACTTATATTTTGATTGAGGATCCAAATGTCTTAAGTGCAAAATAAAATTATTTGGAAAATCTAGACAGATTCAAAACTTCATCATAATTTGAGCGTAACTTTCTCATCCAAGATCTGATTGAGATGGTTTGAAATTATATATATGCCTAAGAAAGAGAACTAAAACTTATATGTTTTGCCATCAAGTCCAAGGTTAGGATTAAAAGAATAAGGGCATGTTCAACACTAAAGAGTTGAGATGAATAAATAACCTATCACATGAGCTGATGGAAGGTCATGTAGTAGAGAAAAGATCTAAAAAAGACTAATGGTATGAGACATGACCGTGTATTGACTAGTTTGATAGTATTAAAAAATTATAAAAGATGCATGACCTTAGACACAAGTGTTTTTAAATTCGTGTTAATTCCTAAAGTTTAAAGGATACATGCCTATTTCTATTCCCAAATATAAGCAAAATGATCTATAGTCTAGGACACGGTTATGTCTCAGAACACATCTATTTTGGATCTAAAATGCGTTCGCTATTTAAAGATCCAAAACCCATAAATTTTAGTTAGTTTTTAATATTAACTCTTTCTAAAGTTTAGAGTAGTAGTCATCTTTACTTTTTCTTCTTTCTTTTTTTTCATCCAAAGTCCTACAAGGAAAAGCTTTTATACTTGGCCAAAGGAAATGAATACCTTAAGATGTATTAAACTATAAGATTTGATTTATTTTTATAGTTTGATTTATATACTTAGTATTGAATGTTCTTCTATGTTTATCTTTATGATCATGTCATTTTGTTAACATGTATACTCGTCTATTATTTGATCTAATATATCAACTAGATTAGATATTCAATCAAAATTGTCTAATCCCTCTAATATAAAAAGAAACTATATTTTAATGAATTGTTCCTAAGAAGAACAATTGATCCCATGTATCCTTTTGCTTACTTAACTATGCTTGAATGTTATTAGATCTATTAATCAAGTTCATTTAATCCATAGATAGGAAGAAATTTGTATAGGTTAAGGAAAGAAGCTAAACAAAGACACAAAAGGATAATTAAGCTCATTAAATCTTATTTGATAGAGATTTATAATATAAAATAGAAGAGACCATGGCTAAATATAGGACTTTGAAGGAGCTTAATGCTCTTTATTTAAACCAACAATCCCTATGGATCACTTTCCTACCTTAGAGATCAATATCACTTTCGAATTAAAATCTAAACTAATACATATTTTGTAATCTTTTTTTGGTCTTACAGGTGAAGATTTGCATAAGCACCAATAACGGTTCCATGTGGCATACAAGTATGAAGCCTAGGAGGGTGATAAAGGAACAAATAAAAGTTTAAGTTTTTTTTATTCTCATGGCAATATGCAACAAAGGATTTGACTTTATTACTTACTCTTTAGAAGTATTGTCACTGGAATGAGATGATAAGGTTATTCCTAAAGAGGTACTTTATAGCTCCAAAGACAATAACCATTTAAAAGAAAATTTGTGGTGTAAGGTAGCATAATGGAGAATATGTATATGAATATTGGATACGCTTCAAGAAGTTATATGCTAACTGGTCCCATCATCAAATTAGTGAGAAACTACTTATTCAATATTTCTCTGAGGGACTTCTACCCATTGATAAAAATATGATTGATGTTGCTAGTTTGGAAGCCTAAGTGGATAAGACTCTAGAGCCAATAAGAACCTGATTGCTAATATGGCAGTTAATTCATATCAATTTAGCATTAAGCTTAACTTAATACCTAATCATGTCAATAAGATAAATATTTCTATCCTTGATTAACAAAATTTAAATATAACCTCTCTTATTTATATAATAGTTATAAGTAATATGCAAATAGTGAAAGTTTGCAGGATTTGTTCAAAGATGGGACATCCAACACAGACATGTGCCCAATGCTTTAAGAGGAGTCTATTGAATAACCCAATGTAGTAGATGGATTTTTAAGACTATCCTAAAGAAATTTTGATCTTTGTTTAAATGCATATAATTGAGGATGGAGGCATCTTCCTCATTTTAGCTTTGGAAACCCAC
Organism: Erythroxylum citrifolium; assembly: GCA_026284465.1. Lineage (NCBI taxonomy): Eukaryota > Viridiplantae > Streptophyta > Magnoliopsida > Malpighiales > Erythroxylaceae > Erythroxylum > Erythroxylum citrifolium. The sequence goes on from JANKOE010000006.1 coordinate 58,056,956, forward strand.
AAGTGAATCTATTGATGGCTTAAAACCACTTAAGCTTCTAATAATTCAAGTAATCATACCATCTAGGGATGCTAAAATAGCTTAAGTCCAATCTGATCTGACTCGATCCAATATAAAGTTAATCGACTTAGCCTGGGTTGAGCAAGCTTTGAACTGAACATGGGGTTTAATTATAAACATTTTTAAGATTCAAGTCGGGCTTGGGCTCGAGCTCGAGCTCTACAACAAGCCTAGCACAAAGCCTGAAGCCTAATTATATTAAAAATAATGTTATTTTATTTTTAAATAAAGTTATATCTTTTAATAATGAAGAAATCCTAAGACGTTGATTTCAAAGCCCAATTGGACAAAGTTAAGCCTAAAAGTCCAATCCTTTAGGAGATTTATGATTGAGACATTGCCCCAAATGCTCTATTTATAGAGTTACTTTCTTCTTCTGTATCTTTAGTTCTCACTTTTCAATTCCCATATTGAAAGTGAAAAAGACAAGGAGTATAAATAAAACATTTAGGCCTTTGCCTCAATCACAAAACTTTTTGAAACTTAGATTTTTATGCTTAACGTATCCTAATTGGGCTTTGAAACATTTAATATATTTTTTCTAAAAAGTTGTGCTTTTAAGCTTAACCTAGCTTAAATGAGCTTTAAATTATTTAATATTTCTCTAAAAGAGTTGAACTTCGGCCTAATCAGGCTTGACTAGCATAACTATGTCTAATTAAAGCGTGACCAGGCCTGAGCCTAGTTCCAACCGCTCAAGCCCGATTGGCCTTCGTGCTAGCCTTCCGTTCAAAGTAAGTCACTCGTGGAGTGCAACAGTACCTACCTAGAGGAGGAGGAGAGGAAAGGCATAAAAGCACAAAAAATGAATGAATTTGAAGGAGCTTCTGTGTATATATAACTAGCCAAATATACAACACGATGAAGCTACGACACTACAAAACTTCTATTCCTCTGTTCTAATTGCTGGAGACCAATCACCTATCAAGTACCATAACTTCCCAGTATTCATCGGATCAACAAATTAGTGATCGTCATCCCATCCACTGATACTTTGTTGATAGATTGTTATCTCATGTTGCAGCATTGCGGCCTTCCCGAGCTTTGCAATTTCTCCCAAAGACATGTCATCTGCCTTGGAGATTGGTAATGCGCCGTATAATAATCCTCGACGCATCCAAACTGGCAGAATTTCAAGCTATGTACATACTCCACAGGTTTTGAACTGTTAAACAGTTCCACCCACATTCCCATACTCACATCTTCCATCTTGAACAGCTGGACAAAAAGGCAAAATCCTTCCAATGAGAGATAAGAAAGAGAAAGAGAAGTAACATAGATCACATAGAGGGAGGAGTTGAGAACTTCAAAAAGCCTTTAATCGATAGAAGTTGGGAGTCAGGATAAGTGGGTTCATTCTCAGAATTCTTCATCATAGTGGAACCAAATAATGGAAACGATTGCAAATAACTTACCCTTAGTTTGTGTCTCTCGAACTCAGACACAACAAAGCGAGCAATGTCAGATGATAAAATGTAGCCTGGTCCATTTGCATAGGGAGGATAAACTTCTTCTGGCCACTCCTGCAATCATAGAAGTAACGATAAGAAACCATCAATATAACATACTGCGCACCCAAATCAAGGATCTTATGATAAGCTTCATCTAAGCAAAATAGATGAATCAACAAAATGTCAAACAAACAGCAGATACAGTAATAGTCGACTGGCTTCTATTCTAAAACCAAATCCATCCCACAGAACAATTAGTAGTTCTCTTTGCCTCATATTCATCCATGAAAAATGAAAAGTTACCAAGCAATCGCCAGAAAGTAAGGGGAGATAAAGGAGCCATGCATGATACTTTACTAAGCACAGACTCAATCAATCAAGGATTGTAAAACATATTGCTGTTTCACCCCACAAAAGAAAGACTCAATTGGGTAGCAATTATACAGAGGAAGTATGGGGTAGGGAGCATTGTAGATGCTGCACAACTACTGCAGGGCAATATAGCCATTCATTTTCAGAGCCTAACATTAAAATTCAGGGGCAAATACTCGAACTAAGTCCACAAAGACCTATAAGAAGCTATTTAAATAACTAAAGGCATAGATACATATATCCTACCTCATGTGTAACTGCCCATTTACCATGTCGCAAAACCTTGTAGTAGTAATTGATGTTCCCAATGTACAAGCTTCTGTCCCTTCCAACTTTTCTTGCTTCACTGAGAACTGCATCCACTCTTACAAATGTGTCATCATCACCCTTCATAATGTACTTTGCACGCACTGTGCGGACCTGTGAACAACAAAGCCAGTACAATGTAAATTATAAACAGAAGAATCAAGGATAATATTAATTTTCTACATGCTTGTATGATATTTTTCATCACTCACCCCATATTCACAGATAGCAACCGTTTTTAACACCACAAGATCATAGTTGTCCATGTAAGGAACTATAACAATATCCCCAAAAAATTCCGCCTCCTTCTTTAACTCTACATTCACTTCTTTTCGAGGATGCTGCTCAAACATCAATTACAAGAAGCGTGTCATACAATTCAAGCTCATCACGTTGAAGAATAACCATTAAAGGAGTAGGTGTCAATAGTCATCACATACCAGTGCCACAAAGAAGCGGGCTACCACGTTTGAAGATTTAATCAAACTATGCTGCATCCAAGACTTCCTCACAGCCATTCGCTCAGCAAAATGGTTACCCGCAGAAAGAACCCCAATGAAAAGTTCCACAGATCTCTTGGGAAGTGGTGGTGCTTTCCATCTGTTAGACATCTCTAGATGCCTCTGAGGCGCAAAACTAGGATGTGTTGTAGGCAATGAAGCAGCAAATAAAGAGTGGATATCGACATCTCCTGTCACAGTAAGTCCAGTGGCATCCTCAAGTGTGAATCCCTGCCACCAATACCAAAGAATATTAAGAATCATCCACATTGACCTTGACATTAATGTGGTATAGGTATTCACTTACAGTGCGATATGGAAAAGAAGTGACATGCCTCCCATCAACATTAACATGATAACCCTCCAAACCAGCACTAAGAGTTAGAACAAACAACTTCTCCTCTGTAAATGGGAACGGCCAGTCAAAAGAGACCTTCTTTGCTCGGCCGATAAGCCTATTTAACCACCATATTGCCTTTGACTCCTCAGAGCGGTTGTCATCATCACGGATCCACTTTTCACATTTTACATGATTGTCAACTGTGGCCAATATAAGAATTAGCAATTTGTTATAAAAACAACTAAAATGGCAAAGTCAATTTCACTAAAACAATCGAGCGTGTTCTTGTGTTGTTGACTTTTGGATCAATTTAAGCAAACTGAAGCACACATGCACTTGGAAAATTTAGATAAAGAAGTAAGTTCCCTTTTCCCCGGAACTAGAAAGCAAGCTAGGTAAATTGAGCCATAATTTACATATAAAAAATTAAGATGTAAGATCACCAATTTGCATCCAACACTTACTAGCAGTCCAACCAAATCTTTGAATCACACATCAGCAAAAACAGAACACCGCAACATTTATCCAGGTCTACCTTTCGTAGGTCCGCAAAAATGGTACATGTGAAACTAAAAATCGTGAAACATAACACATCCTGTAATTTCTAACTCTTTCCAATTATCATGCTGAATCCACATATGATAACATTAAAGTACGGCATCAGTTCAAATTTCCTGGAGTTTTGTAAGCACAAGGGAGAAAAGAGAAGTAATAAATCTTCGGTATCAACTATGCGGCTATGCAGTGCAAATCCATGACTGGTAATACACCCCCAGATACCCAATAACTATCAAGAACGCAAAGACTAGAGAAAAATAATTTCTTTTATGCAGGTTATCAACAACAATTAGAAGATCATTGTCTATCAAACAAATTTTGAAGGGGAAAAAAAAACACTCACCGGTCTCTTCATGAGCCTTGGACTTCCATCCCTCACACCTCAAAGCAGTTCCCCACTGCATTCTATAACATGTATTCTGCTCAATTACCGGCTTTTCACTCCAATCACCTTTCAATCTTGGATTGAAATGTAAAATTCTTGGAGGGTCTTCACCTTCCACAGTCTTCAAACCCTGCAACTCCATCATAAACTGCGACACCATCACAGAATCACCGTCTTTAATCAACGATATCTTTGGATCATTCTCCGGATGAGCAGCTCTCGGCTTTCCCACCACAGTTATATGTGACCCCAAAGTTAGGCCACACGTCAACTCCATAACATTCCCTCGGTTAAGGAACTCAGCCCCAGATAAAGAAATCGAATGTGGACAATTTTCTGATTGGTTATGAGGCTTCTTCACGTCCACAACCTGCACCAAACCTGCTTCAATCTCTTCCCAGAGCTTTCTCCCAACCTCCCAAGCAGTTTTTGCATTCTTATGAAGCTCCAAGGATCCGTCTTTTATAGTGGGGTCAAAATCCAAACTTGACAAGATTGTATTGGACTGCACAACATTTTCAGAGGTGTAGAGCAAGGACTGAGTTGGCTCGGCCGAGTTCTGCGAAACCCATAAAAAGGGTCGAGACGGAGCGTCCTTGTCCTGCAAATTCTCTTCGCTTTGAAGTTTGGAAGTACGAGTTAACGGTTCTTGAGACACCGAACCGAAACCAGTATTGAACACAAATGGGATTTCTAGAGTTACGAGAAGTAGATACAACAATCCAACACCAATCAGGATTTGAATCGATCTTTGCCTGGTTAAAGACAGGAACATATCGAATCTATCCAATTTTGTCTCGGATTTTCTTCTCTTCATCTCGGGAAATCCCAGAAGAAAACGAACTAATTGGAATCCAGAACAAAGAAGACGAGAGAGAGAGAAACAAAAGAAACTACTGGAAGAAGATGAAGAAGAGAATTAGGTCATCGAAGAGAAACGCGTCTCGAGAGGCAAGGACGTGGAGGGGGAAAGTAACGGTTTTAAAGGGCAGATATTGATTTTTGAACAGGTCGGTCCAATTTTCCCTTTTTTCTTTTCTTTGTTTTACTTGATCGAAGTTTGCTGCTTCTTCTTTCCGGGAAAGAGAGAAAGTTACAGGAGAATTTTCCTGCGTTCAAATGTGAGAATCATTACTCCATCGAATCAACAAAATGGATAATAAATATAAGGAAAAGGACAGACAGACTGCTCAGACATGAATAGGTGTCTTAATCACAAGTTTTCTTAACAGAAGGAAAAGTTGGCAACGGATACTTCCTTTGGGTTGCAACTTGCAATAAATAGCATTAAGTAGGTTAACTTATGTAAAGTAGAAAATTTTATACATTAAATACGTTAACTTTTAGCTTTATACATAATTTATTATTTTTAAAAAACCCAACATCCACGGTTGGAGATTGAAAAGTAATTCAATTATTCATCTACGAAAACTGGGAACAGGCTAACAATTGACAGTTTATATTACTTTCAAATTATAAATTAGATTAGAGAAAAAAGAGAATAAATTAAGGGGCCGTTTTTCTCCACTTTTATTTTTTTTTATTTTTTTTCTATTTTCTGTTTTTAGTTTCTGTTGTTTTTTTAAAAAAACGAAAGTCTGTTTTGTTGAGATTTGCAATATAAAAACTGAAAATAAAAACCTGTTTATTTGAGATTTCTAATAAAAAACTGAAAATAAAAATATGTTTGGTTTTTATTATTATTATTATTATTATTGTTATTATT
>JANKOE010000006.1:58071508-58081941 GCA_026284465.1 Erythroxylum citrifolium
ATTCATAATTTTTATTAATAATTAAATAATATATATTTAAATGATAGTAAATTAGATTTAAAAAATAGAATTTTTTTAAAAATAATTTGAAAGAAAACAAAACTAAAATCAGTATTTAAAAACAAAATCAAAGGTAAAAAACAAAACACAAAACACAAAACACAACACAACGCACAGAACACACTGTCACACTCTGTTTCAATTCAAGTGTTATTGCTTTAAGTTCCAACAATGGCGTACCAAGAAGCAAACTCTACGATTGAAAATAAGCCAAGGTACTTGACGGCGCAATCGAGTTTCTCCGTCTTTCAATGTCTAGGTAGAAGATTGCCATATTAAGTGCTTCAGCAGAACGATAAGGTCAGGCTGGGCCAAAACATAGGCTAATGGACAAACAATCATAATTGTGTTAATGCCTTATGATTTGTGGTCCGCTAGGAGTTGTTCCTTTATCATATTTTAATCTGAACTGAAGAAAAGTTGCAGGATATCTCATTAGAACCTGATGAGGGGAGCTTTCTCAGATAAACTCGCAATCGCATTATTGAGAGGAGAACAAAAAGGGGACGTTTCAAGGGTAAAGTCTAAAGCACGCAAAGTGTCTTCCTCATAACATACGAATTTCTCATCTTTTTTCTCATTTTCTTCTACAACAGTGACCACATTCTTCATGTATTCACTCCAAAGTCATCGGTCAAACAAGCACTAATATCCCCTCTTCACGGCAGACGGCACATGGTGGAAAAGGACAACGATATATCCAACCGCACATGTCCCTGTACAATAAAACCCCCCAAATCCATACCACCATTCCCAAGCAGCCTCTCTCTCATTCCCTCGTCTCTTCGAATCAACACACCCATGACCCACCCCCACAGCCAACAAGCAAATAGCATGGCACACCGCACCACTCATAGGCGTATTTTGGCATCCCCAGAGCCAGACCCAAGTCTCCTGTTCCCATCTTCCATGGATCCCACTCTCAAAGAGCACACCTCTATCCTTCCAACGACCAAAATCCCAGATCCTATTTTACCCTCTAAATCCTTGTCCAACCAATTATCCAGGCCCAAAGCGTCGGATAAGACCGGTACAGGTTCCCATAAACCCACCAAAAGCCAACCCCCAGCAAGTGTTGACACCTACTTGCAAACTAAAGCCATGACCGTTTCAGCTGACTTTGATGGTTCTAGGTACTTGGGGGTTAAACCGAAGCATCGGCAGCACAAACCAATTGAATCAAAAGTTGAGCAAGAGAGAAGAGTGACAACTGCAAAAGAAGGGTCTAAAGAGAATGTCAAGAAATCATCTTCTAGAGAGTTGGTGGAGAAGAAGAAACTTCAGCAATATCTGGTTAATGAAAAGAAAAAGAAGGAAACTTTTTCTTTGGGGAAGAACAGTAAGGAGGCCCTGGATCTACTTGAAGGGCTTGATATTAAGAGGATGACCGTTTCTTTAGGTGTTGGTGGCAGAAGGAATTCCTTTGGTGGCTCACATGTAGAGTTGGCGGATTTTCTCGCAAATTGTGGTGCCAAAGTGGTGTCAGCTGACATGCCCGCATTTATGCAGATCCACGCTGTTGATTGTGCAAGGAAGACTCACGATAGTCTTGAGAAGTTCACCTCCAAGACCCTTGCACTCACTCTCAAAAAGGTTCTATCTTTAATTCGGATATTATATTTTATTGATCGACGAAGTTTCTTCGGTGGTTTTGTTATTTGGGTTTCTTAGTTTATCCTTGATAATTGATAGGCTCGCCTGGAGTGCTGTGGATTCTTACATGTTATTCTGCTTATCTTCCGCAGGAGTTTGACGGCGTGTATGGTCCGGCATGGCACTGCATAGTGGGGACAAGTTTTGGGTCTTTTGTGACACATTCAGTTGGGGGATTTCTATATTTCTCAATGGATCAAAAGTTGTATATCCTCTTGTTTAAAACTACAGTACAAAGAGCTGATTGAATGATTGTAGTAAATGATTTGGAAATGGATGCATTTCTAGTATGGATAGCTAGGGGAAACTATAAAGTAATGCCCTTTTGCACGTTGTACATTAGTTTTTGCACTTTTGTTTAGGAAAGCAGCACATGAGGTAATGAAAATTTCGTCCGTTCCAGTGGCCTAACGTCTGCGTTGGCTAAGGTTTTCTTGAACTGAGGAATGGGACAGATTGTTGGATAGAATTCGAAACCTTCTTAAAGTTTCTCATTTCTTCTTCTCATCATTCTGTTGTATATTTAGTTGAACACTTAGAAGTAATACCAACGTATAGAAATGCCCTTCAATAGTTACTTCATTTTATCTTTATGCGTATGCTTGTTTTCCTCTTCTTCATTTTCCAATAATTTGGATTCTGATGAGGTGATGCGTGACCTAAGCCACTGCCATTGCCTAAGGTTTTCCTTTTCAATTTTCAGACTTTGGCATTGGTAGTCGGCTAAGGTGGATAATGCTAATGGTTGACTGAAGAAAAAGTAGCATTCTATGAATCACATAAAATTAGATCTCAAGCCATCTTTCCGTCGTTCTCAAAGATTTGTTAAGACCCCTTTTGTACGATTGATGATAGCCCGTCAAAAGGACCATCATCAAACACATTTATGAGAGTTCATGGTCCCCCCTTTTGACGATTTGTCTTCACAGGAATGGGGCCTCTGCATTTCACTCAATCAAATGAACGGTGGGGGCATTTTCCTGAGCAGTCTAGTTATAATAGCTAGACGAAGAGTACGTCTCTCTGGGTACTCTATATTGATACCGAACATACTAGCTTGTAGCATAAAGATTGTTACTTGTCCTGAAAATTGGCTTGGACACTTCACGAGCTCTTGTTTCCCCATAACGATGTTTGACCATCAAGAGATTATGATTTTTCTAAATAATAAAAAGGTCAACATCTATTATATAAAATTTTAAATATATATGATAATTTATACTTGAGTAAAATTTAGAAGGAAACAAAGAGCACCTGTAATCAAATATAAGTTCCAACGGCCCCTTTATTTTGCAGGTTTACGTGGAACGGACATTTGTTATCATTATAAACAAATGTACCTCATGCTTTGGCGAGACGTGTATTTTGTTTAAGAATTGACAAACGCTTTATCCCATCCATTCGAAACAGGGAATAAAAGGTTAATCAACAGCATGACAAATTAAGGTTCAAAAGACCACACTAACAAGACTATGCATCAAGCCATTATTGATAAAGTTACACGGTAAATGAAGAAAACAATTCATTCAGCAACTTTATTAATGATACGGTGTTTACATTTATAAGCATAGAATGGAAGGATCCAGAGTTGGTCCAAAGAAAAAAAGCATGTATATTTAGTATGGGCTTGGGTGTTAGTGTACCCATGACTCATTAGGCCCATATTCTAGAGTATTCTATCATTCTTGTTGCTGAAGTGTTTGAGAGTTGAGAGAAAATATCTAGCTCCAGAGAGTTCTGCGCGTCTCCTTCTGCTTCTTTTTCTAAGCGTTGCTTTATCTCATCTATTATCCCCCCCGTAAGCTGGAAGATATTCTAGATTCCAAGCTTAGCAAGAAGTGAGTTGAACTGAGGCGTAGGTAAAGCCTTTGTAAAAAGGTCAGCGAGTTGGGAGTGAGAGGCGACGGGGAGAAGGTGGAGAAGTCCGGATTGAATTTTTTCACGAACGAAGTGGTCGTCGATTTCGATGTGCTTCGTTCATTCATGAAAAACCGGGTTTTTGGCAAGGTGGAGAGCCAATTGATTGTCACAATAGAGGTAAGCAGGTGTTGGAGGATGAAAGCCGAAATCTTGCAACAAGTAGAACAACCACTGAAGCTCACACGATGTGGTGACAAGGGCACGATATTCGGCCTCGGAGGAACTCCGGGAGACGGTGGCCTGCTTCTTGGATTTCCAAGAGATGAGAGACGAACCCAAGAAGATGCAAAAGCCGGTGACCGATTTCTGGGAGTCGGGACAAGTAGCCCAGTCTGAATCAGAAAAGGCTCGTAGCTGCGTATTTGAAGCTCGGCGAAAAAGGATACCTTGACCTAGGGCTGCTTTAAGGTAACGTAAAATCCGATGAGCTGCTTGCATATGCATGTGAGTGGGTTTGTCCACAAATTGAGAGAGTTGTTGGACAGCAAAGCTAATGTCTGGTCGGGTGATGGTCAGGTACAAAAGCTTCCCAATAATCCGACGATAACCAGTGACATCCGTGTAAGGTTCTCCATCAGCCGTCAGTTTGGTATGAGGAACCATCGGGGTAGAAAGGGGCTTGCAGTCCAAGAAGCCAGCTTCAGTCAACAAATCCAGGGTGTACTTGCGTTGGGAGAGATTGATTCCCAGAGATGATCGGGCTAGCTCCAAGCCGAGGAAGTACTTGACCATGCCGAGGTCTTTGATCTGAAAGGTGAGATCTAAAAAATGTTTGGTAGTTTTGATAAGATTCAAGTCCTTACAGGCTAATAGGACATCATCAACATAAACTAAAAGTATGATTAAATTTTGATTGTCTTTTTTTGTGAACATGGAATAATCCGAGGCAGATTGCTGGAAGCCATGGGAAAGCAAAGCAGAGGTAAGTTTTTCATGCCATTGTCTACTAGCTTGTTTAAGGCCATATATACTCTTTTTTAACTTACAAACCAATGTGGAGTCAGGTAAAGGAAGGCCCGGGGGAGGCTTCATGTACACTTCTTCGTGCAAATCACCATGAAGGAAGGCGTTGTTGATGTCGAGTTGATGAAGGTGCCAATCTTGGCAGGCAGTGAGAGCAAGGAGGAGGCGAATGGTGGTATGCTTGACCACGGGAGAAAAGGTCTCATTATAGTCCACACCAGCTTGTTGAGTGAAGCCCTTTGCCACAAGTCGACTTTTGCATCGGTGGATTGAGCCATCCGGATTGAACTTGTATCGATGAACCCATTTGCAATCAACTGTAGTCTTGCCAGGAGGTAAGTGGGTGAGTTCCCAAGTGTCATTTTGAAGTAAGGCCTGTAATTCTGTATGCATTGCTTCTTGCCATTCAGTTGATTGCATGGCTTCATGATAGGTGGTCGGTTCTTTCAGGGTTGTGAGAGCTAGGGAAAAATTTTTGTGTGCTGAGGATAGATTGTTGTAGGAAATGACTGTGAAAATTGAGTGAGCAGAAGTGTGAGGTAATGTAGGACAGACATAGTCATGTAAATAGGATGGTGCTTGTGTTTGTCTAGTGGAACGTCGAGGAAGAGGTGTAGGGTCAGATGAAGAAGAGGGTTCAGAAACAGATGGAGATGGTGGGTCATCATAGATAGGGAAATCTTCAGTGGAGGATAGGATTGAGCTTGGAAGGGTAGGACTGTGAAGGTCTTGAAAGGGAAAAGAAATCTCATAGAAAATGACATCCCTTGACAGGAAGAATTGGTTGGTGTTTAGATTAAAGAGTTTGTATCCTTTTGTCCCTGGAGAAAATCCCAGAAAAACAACCTTTCTTGCCCTAGTGTCCAATTTTCCTCTGCTGGCTCCTTTAGTGGAAGCAAAGCAGAGACAACCGAATGTCTTAAAATGTGTGAGATTTGGATTGTTACCAAATAGAATTGAATAGGGAGATTTGTTTGATAGGAGAGGGGTAGGAATCCGATTAATAAGGAAAACTGCATGGAGAACACATTCTGACCAGAATTTGGTTGGAAGATTGGCCTGAAATTTGAGGGCTCTTGCCACATTTAGAATGTGTTGGTGCTTTCGTTCAACCCTTCCATTCTGTTGAGGTGTCTCAATACAAGTAGTTTCATGCAAAATACCATTCTTAGCAAAAAAATCAGTCATTGAAAATTCAATTCCTTGGTCACTTCTTATACATTTTATCTGTTTTGTGAATTGTCTTTCCACATAAGCAAAGAAATGCTTGATTAATTCTCTGGTTTCTGACTTGTGTTTCATCAAATATACCCAGGTCATAAGGCCGTGATCATCAACAATGGTGAGGAAAAATCGATGGCCATGAATAGAAGGTGTGTAGTAAGGTCCCCATATGTCAACATGTATAATATCAAAGCAAGAGGAAGCAACAGAAGAGCTCAAAGTAAAAGGAAACCTTTTTTGTTTTGAAAAATGACAAGTCTGACATTTAATAACATTCTGAAAAACAAAAGAATTGTCTATGCTAGATAATAATTTGAGTCTTGCATTTGAAAGATGTCCTAGGCGGTTATGCCAAAGATTGTGTGATTGATGTGTAGCTGAATGTGCTTGTGGCATAGGGGTGAGATAAAAAAGTCTATTAGATTGCTTAGCAAAACCAATCATCTTCAAGGTGCTGATTTCCTGAATAACACATGAATGTTGAGTAAAAGTCAGTTGGCAGTGTGAAAAAGAAGTAAGCTGGCTAATGGAAATAAGGTTGAAAGAAAAGTAAGGAACATAGAGAACATTGGTTAGAATAAGAGAGGAAATATGTACTGAACCAATGTGTGTGACTGGTACATGTTGACAATTGTGGAGTTTAATTGTTAGATTTTGGGTTGTGGTGTAATCAGTGAATAAGTGTAGACTGTAGATGATATGATCAGTGGCCCCGGAATCCAAAATCCAAGTAGAGGTCCATAATGGAGATTCAGTAGATAGAGATGTACCTTTGGGATCTCTGGCAAGTGTATTGACCTAAGGTATATTGACTGAACTGTGTGATACATCTTTGTCTTTGTTCAGTAAATCTTTCAACTGAGAATATTCTTCTGGTGTTAGGTTGAAATGGGATGATGAAGAGGCGTCTCTGTATGTGTTTGAAGTGGTATTTCTAGCAGCTGTGGCATGTTCAAGGTGAGTTTCTGCATTATTGACAGATTTGGGTTTGGATTTGAAGCTTTCTCTTGGCTGATGGTTGTTCGGTTTTCCATTACCTGACATGAAGTTGGGTGGAAATCCATGTTTCTTGTAGCATTTGTCCTCTGTGTGTCCCTTGTAACCACAGAAGGTGCATAATGGCCTTTTGCTTGACTGAAAATTTTTTCTAGTGTCTGTTTTGGTGAGAAATGTTTGAGATTCATAGTTGGGTAGTTGTGATGTTGTGGAGAGAAGCTGTCGCTCATGTTGAGCTACCATGGAAAAAAACCTTTTTGATATCCGGTAATGGTTCCATCAGCATGATTTGTGACCTAACAGTAGAGTAGGATTCATTTAAACCTGTCAAGAAACGTATCACACAGTCACTGTCTTGATAGGACTTAATAATGCTCTGCATATCACAATGGCATTGAGGGTGACATTTGCATTTAGGCAATGGTCTTAAATTATGAAATTCATCTCATAACATTTTAAAATGAGTGTAATAATCAGAAACAGATAGACTTCTCTGTCTAAAACCATATATCATATATCTCTTCTTGTAGGTCTGAAATTCGAAAGGAATCCGCCTGTGAGAATCTGTCATGTAAGTCCTACTCCTACCTCACATCAGCTGCTGAATCCAACCAAATGACACTCTGAGCAATTGATTCATTTACTGAGCGCATCAGCCAAGATAAAACCATGGTATTGCATCTTTCTCAATATGCATAAGTTGAATCTTCTCTGTCTGGCATAACAATGCTCTGATACCATGAAAAAGTTACACTGTAAAAGAAGAAAACATTCTATTAAGCAAACTTTATTCATAATGTTGTGGTTACATTTATAGGCACAGAGTAGAAGGAACCAGAGTTGGTCCGAAAAATATCTTGTATTCAGTATATATGGGCTTGGGTGTTAGTGTACCCATGACCCATTAAGCCCATATCTATGCGGTATTACAAAATCTTCCTTTACTGGAACTTTACTACCATGTACGAAATACAGTTGGATTTACTCTTGGATAGTCCTGAAGAATCCAACATATACTTGAGCTGATCTTTTGCAGGATTTTAACAACGAACACAAGTAAAAGATTGTAATTATGGCCTATCATTCGTGGAAACCCATGTGTTAACTTTGGAAACAGTTCTGCTAAATTTCAGGACACAGAAGGTAGATACTATCTGTCCTTAATCATCTCAAAGGTACGTTACACAATGTATGCCAAAAGTGATGCTACAGAATTTTAGCACAAACGACTAAAATGGCTAAAGGGTGATAAGATAAAGCTAAGGAATAGATCATAAAGATAGTTTCTTGTACATATCAATAAGAGGGAGTGCAAGCAATGCAAGCAAGCAACAGTATGGCAGATGAAGCTCCATCCTCGTCAAGATTGGAGCTGCTTCTCTTGAACTTGCAAGTTTTGCTTTTGTTGCATTGAATCTGCTTCTGCATATGCTTCTGCTGATAATTGTAACTCTCCCTGTCCCCGACCTTGTTCTGTAGTTCCTGTGCCTGCTGTTGCCTCTTCTTCATTGCAACTTACTCTTGATCTTCTAAGTGTGTTACGATCTTGTTAAGGAAGAGAAGCTTAGTGCATAGGGGACAGCCAAATGGTTCTCAATTTATAAAGCAAACATATGCCAAAAATTGCCCTTGAACTCTACTCTTATTCACTTTACTCGGTTCTCTGAGTCCTGAATTTATATCCTCTGTCCAACATTACTCTGTCTTATTCTGTTTCATAGAATTTCAGTCATTTATTTTATGGAACCTACGCAGGACCCACATAAATAAATGGCTTAGATTTATTGGACACAATAAGATACCGTAATATTGGACAGATAATGCAATTCACCTCAACCTTAAAAAGGATGATTGAGTTAAAACTTGTAAACGATCATTTGGATTGAGCCGTTAAGTCGTCAAATAATTTATTTAGAGTACATAGTTTATAAATTATTGCATGCGCCATACGATTTTCACTATAAATGTATGGAATAGTCACTAACAATACTACGTGCTACAGCCATGGAAACAAAACCGATATGATCATTCCAGCTGGAGCAGTCAGGAAGAATTTCTAGTCATTGGATTCTCTTCAAAATCCCTCCAATCATCCATAATGATCAGTAGGATAATGGCTATTCTTAGCTGGTATAGTCTTGAGTCTTGAACAAACTGGAATCCAAGCAAGAGCAGTCTCATCAACATGCATAAGAGTTAAAATATACAGCATCTAGACATGAGCAACTAACTGATCACACAACACACAAAGACAATGATTATATGGTTTATATAGTAAAAAGTAACTGATGATAGTAATTGTCTCCCAAGTCTTGAGGCTGCATTGAAGTGGAGATGACCTGAACTCGTTCTTCTTTTGTCGTGTTACTACCTGAGAGAGACTCTTCATGTGGAAAGCCATGTGATCATGTGTGTGTGTTCTCGTCCTCTTCATAGACAGCAGGGTCCCCATGGAAATGACCCTAGTTCTTCGATATTCTGTAACCTGGAAATGTACAAACACTATTGTTTTGTAGTAGTGTAGATTAGGATTCGGTCTTAATTCGGCCTTATTTTGAGTTTCTCTTATTGGCCCCGACCTTGAGTCTGACAAGTGAAGCAAACTGTTGCAGACGCCTAGGTTCATTCAAATCCACCAATTTCATAATCATATTAGTCCATATAGAAAGATTTGTGTTGCCAATGGCTTCGTTTACTGACAATAATTTAAAGGCATTATTTATATTATATATGTTTAAACATATATGATTAAAATTCATAGGATAGTTATATATTACAAATGAAGTTACAATAAGATTATAATAATGACATTCATATTGTATTTATGTATTATCACTAAATTATTCCAAGTCATTATTAAGACAAAATATTAATAGAACATAAAAAACTAACACATGTTTTGTTTTTCCTTATAAATGAAATATTTTATCTCATAGGCTAAAGTATGGAGATATTTAAATAAATGTGTGGTCCTTGCTAGACAACAAGTTCGTTGAACAAATTTGATGAGAAATTCATTTGGAACATTACTTGTACGTCTATGAAATTCTCATTGTGATGATTGCATAAGTGATTCTTTGACTTGAGGTCACTAAAGTTATCTTGTATATGAATTACTATGTTTTGATAATAATCTATTTAATCATGGATCATTTAATCGGTAGTCATTTGATGTAATATTAATTATATAAAGGTAGTTGTGTGATTAAGATATGATTCATTATCCTAAAGTAATTAAGGAGAATCTCCCGTTACAATCTATTTAATCATGAGTCATTTAATCGGTAGTCATTTGATGTAATTAAGGAGAATCTTCCGTTGTTCTCGATTAGTATTGATTCAAGAAATTTTTGGGCCAAAGTAGAATGACATTTTATAAATAATTTACAAATATCATTAATTGAATCAATAGCTAATGACAAAGAACTAATATGATTGAACTCAAAATAAAATAGACGTTAATTTCATGTTTTATATCTAATAGGCATATTGGTTGATGAAATTGTTGAATTATACAGAAAAATCATGCGTGGAGATATTATGTAACGCCCCAAATTATGGGTTAGAAGACATGAGTACAAATTACGAAATTGGCATGCAGTCATGACATTTTTCGG
>JANKOE010000006.1:58143517-58153915 GCA_026284465.1 Erythroxylum citrifolium
ACACAACAACTAGAAGAGTTTTACCCACCTCAAATTTGTACGAACTCGGAAGTTACTAGTTTCCTTCCTCTTGGCCTCGGTTAAGCTCTTGGTTTCCTAAAACACAACAATAATTCTATCAATACTCTAACATTTTCGAAATTTCCAATCCCAAAACCCTAAAATTGACATAACTCCAAGCAAGCTTCAATCTAACACTTTCTAGGTTCATTTAAGCTAGGAAACTCAACCTAGAAGAAGAAAATCCCAAAAACCCTACACGAACACTATTCATCATCTTCAACCTTGAGCTTTCTCTCTCTACTCTCATCTCCAACATAAACCTTACTCATTTCTTCAACAAAACAAGAAAAGGATGATAAAACTTACCTAAAACCTTGGATCTTTTCTTTTTCCTTTAGCTTTCCTCCCTTTTTCCTCTTCTTTTCTTCTTCTTTTCTCCTTCTCCTCCACGCACTCTCCTTCTCTTCTCCTAGTCCACGACAGCTTCTCCCTCTCTTCTTCTCTTATTTTTCTTTTATTTCATCTCTTGAACTCCCCATTTTACCCCTCACTTACTAAGCTCTTCCAACTATGCCCTTAGTCACTTCTTAACTAACCTAACTAACCCTTTCCTCTTTAGTTTCTAACCAACTAACTCTTCTAACTCTTCTTCAATTAATACACTCATTAATATCTAATCTACCCAACATACCTCATTAATTCTAATCTCACCTAACCTTTAATCTAATTTAAAATCTATCATTTTAATTCTAATCAAAACAAATTCTAAACATATTTTCAAAACAAAAACTTGATCATAATAAATCAATTTAAACAAAGTAGGACAAGGCCTAACACGTGGGAAGGACCCTATCAAGTGGTCAAACAAACCGGACACGGCTCTTATATCCTGCGCGACACGAATGACAAAATTCTGCCGAGGCCCTGGAGCTCTCAAAACCTGAAGGCGTTTTATCAATAGATAAGCTTGTTTTATTTTCTCTATCTCGCACTTTACTGCCGTTTATGCATTTGTAGTGGGAACCTTTTTCCTGGCCTTGCCAGTCAGGTTTTTTAACGGCCCACACTCTTGTCGTTATCAATGAAGAATTTCAGATTTCTTGGCAGAAATAGTTTAATTAATTTGGATTAAGGGCAAAACAGTCTACCAACCGATCGACAAGGTTGCCAACACGAGATGTTGGAACCACGCGATGCCAAGACAAGATATTGGATCGCTTGACATCGACCAATCGTTCAACATTAAACAATCATACGACATCGACCAATCGCTCGACATCGACCAATCGTTCGATATTGAACAATCATACGACATCGACCAATCGCTCGACATCGACCAATCGTTCGACATTGAACAATCATTGGACATCGACCAATCGCTCGACATCGACCAATCGTTTGACATTGAACAATCATTCGACATCGACCAATCGTTCGACATCGACCAACCGTTCGACATCAACATCGATCAACAAGGTTGCCAACACAAGATGTTGGAACCACGCGATGCCAAGACATTGCTCGACATTGACATCGTTCAACCTGAATGCCAAGACCAGATCCTTGGAAACAGGGGATATTGAGAAGATCAATCCCGATCGATCGGCTTGCATCGGACCTAACAATCGACCTACTTGCATTGGACGTGTTAGTTCACTACGTGCTATCCGAAAGAGTAACCTATCATACAAAGCTAGCGATAGTTCGAAGCTTTATCTGACAAAATTGAAAAGACGAGCGAAGAATAAAAACAAAATTCCTTTTATTTCCAGCAAGTCTGCCCTGATCACAAGCTCGACTAGATGAGCACTTTACTTAGAAAAGAAACATCTTTCCTACCCAGTCTACTACAAATATTATGTTTCCTACCCAGTCTACTACAAATATTATCTTTCCTACCCAGTCTACTACAAATATCATCAACGAACTCCTCTATGCTAAAGTCAAGCGACCTGTCTCTCACAGGTTCTGATATATTCGTGCTAACAAGTCCTGTGACAACCAAATTCTTTACGAGCCCACAATTTTCACCGTCACAGACCCTCGTCAGGAACTACCTCTAGCTCTCTTTCAACTATTCCCCTTTTTTCTTCTGAAAAAAGGCTGAGCTTGAGTGGACACAACGTCTCGGCATAGTCCACGAGCAACGAGCTTCCCAACCCTATCAACATGATCTCAGCCCTCAGCTTGTCCCTCACGTTCTCCGACACCACAACCATTTTTGCCTTTATCTCCAACGACCCGACTACTGGCAAGGCAATTTTGGATGGAAAAAATAAAAAAGGACACGTCTGGTTGATGGTTGAAACCCGGAGTTGGAATGATAGTGAAAGACGCATTCTGATAACAAGGGATGAAGAGACGAAAAGACAAAAGACAGAGGTTGAGAAGAGCCATACAGAATAAAGAAGAACTGTCCGTCCCAGAATTTATAGTATCAACCGAATAAACATACCAATCCGAGTTGACCATGTGGAAAAATCTAAGCGGCGCGGCAAACGAAGGGACACACGTGATGGCGCGCGACAGCTGTGCGGCGGTCAAAGAGACGCGACGTTCCAAATTTCAGTGACGCCTAGAGGATGCAAACCGTCAATAATAACTACACCAAACGTTTTGGATTTCAGCACCCTCAGTCGGCCCCACTATCGTGTTCGCCCGATCGACCTACCCTAGTGGAATAACCGAACAAGCAGTTTCCGTGATGACGATCGATCGGTCTAACGGGCTATTGTATGTGACCGGTCACCACAGAGGCAATAATTAGCCAATTGGGCCTGGCATGAGCTATTATAAAGACAAACTATACGGTCCCTGTATACTCTTTCGATCCTTCTCCTTGATCAGGCTCGAGGAGTAGGGGGCTTATGGTTGTGTCGGCAGGGCTGGCCTTACCGGACCCAGCCCCAGGCGCAGATGTTGACGGCTCGGGTACAGGAGATAACCTCCCATGCAAATACAACGACTCACGTAAAGACCTAAACCTAACAGTAACCTCAGGTATATAAGGTACTATTCCTACCGGATTCAGGTATGAGATTACAACCCTATTTTCCTTTATTTTCAGCGGCCAAAACCTACACAAAGAAACTGACTTGAGCGTCGGAGGGGCCTCCCGGGAATCAACTCCCTGCCCGCCGTTATTTGTTTTGCAGGTATTCCATAGCCATAGTCGCATAGATCATGGATCCAAACAACGATGTTCAACCTCAGCAAGATCAGGCTGAACCAATAATGATTATATCCATTATCATTCCTCCTTATATTCATTCTCATTTTCATTTTCGTTACTTTACGTGAATCAAGTGCCACCTAAATCAAAGCCGCTTTGGGCTTCACTCGATTACTGATACAGCCTGTTATGCAACCATTCCAGACGACATCATGTTTATTCTCTGCCGCCTAATTTCACCATCCGTTGACGTAATGTATGAAAAACTGAGATGACATATATTCCTATATCCTATGCGTCTTCTCTGCATGAGCTAAACATGGAGATAAGACGTGCAAAGGTCGACGGTGACACGCTATTACAAATTCTTACTTCACATACAACTACGTATTCCAATAACAAAACAACATATTATCTAGCACGTGTTAATGGATACAAGAAGGAGGAGATAGTCGCTCTCACGACAACAATCATCGAACACAGGAACAGGTAACAGTCACCAACTTGCACCTGCAAAGATCATTTTGGGCACATGCGTTGGTGGCGTTTAATTCATTGGAATCACCTTTCACCCTTCTTTGGCGTGGCTAGAAGGAACTTTCCTCAGATTTATTACACTTGCTTGAGAAAGCATGCATTTTTTGGTAGGCAAGTTAGGTGGTGAGTAGTGACGCCGGAGATTGAAGGTTAGGCGTTGATGGCGTTGAAGTTTTCTCCTCAACAGTTACCCTCAAGCAAGTAATAGATAACAAGTACTCACCAGCACCAAACCTCCCTCGCGTTCAAAATGGTTGCCTTCATTGATCTATCTTAGTTTCTCACGATGTTAGTATATAATATGATGTTCTGAATTAGACTTAGACCAGTCAATAAATCCAATTAGTAAAACTTAATCAAATTTAGTTAAAAGGCGTGGCAGAAACTGCTCCAAAGGCGCGTGATCCCATACTTATTATTAAAACCGCTCTGAAAAATAACCTTCTCATGATTCTATAAAACACGTCTACTCGCGTGGTGTGACCGGCAACCAAACACAATACTTACACGTTTCGGTTGGGGATAGCGAGTAGGATTATATATTACATCCTCGCGATTGTATCTAATCTTTTTATCTTAAATAATAAATATATCATTAGATTGTCCGAGAAAAGAAAAAACATTTCCAATCCTTAGATGGGGCAGGTTAGACTACGCCGTGGGTGTACTGCGCGCCTTTCTGACAATAACCAATCCCTGTCTACTTACCTGAGATTCATGTAGTTAAGTCTGGTTTATGTAAAAAAGATGAGATTATAGAAAGTTAAAGTTTAATTTAACGTAAAAATAATATTTAATTATGAAACATAATTATTCTTCCGATTTATAATAAGTGTCATTTTAGATATATTTTAATTATTCAAAATAAATCTCATTCTTGACTTTTGATGCATGTTTATAATTTTACTTTTAAAATTAACCATTAATTTCTCTCTCCTCTTAATTACACAGATCATAATTTTAGGATAATTTAATAACTTTACAAGGGTCACGAGATAATTTTATGAGAGTATTAATAAAAATATATCTATAATTTTATTAATTTTTTTAATAAACGTGCTTTTTTTTAACGACATTTATTATAAATAAGAGAAGTATAATTTAAGAGTTGTCTCGTTACGAGGGTAACTCTCTCTGTTGAAATTCTAACCCACGACTTTATCTACTCCCTCTGCTATTCGCAGAAGCAACAGTCTCTTTCTATACTGAATTCTGAGTCCATTAAATAACCCCAAGCAAGCTTTTTTAACTCAATACTAAACTAAACCCCTTTGAAGCCTCACTCCTCACTCACTAAGCTCTCCCGCACTCAGTTCTGATCCTAAGCTCACTGAGTCGCGCTGACCACTCTTGAATGACTTGGACCCCGATCCATTTCCGGGAATTATGGATCCTCCACTGATAAACGAGGTCTCCTTCGCTGCAGCCAACCCTTCCTCGTACACTTTGTCGGAGATTTGGCCCTTTGGAGCTATTAACGGGGATGGTGGTGGTGGTGGGTTGGGGCTTCGGATGGGGAATTTGGGAAGTGGGTTTGGTGGAGAGAGAGATGGGTCAGCGGAGGAGTCGACGGTGACGGAGCAGAGTGGCGGGGGGAATGGGCGGAAGAGGAGAGATTTGAGTTCGGAGGATGAATCGTCTAAGATGGTCTCCACTACTAGTAGTGGCAACGAATTGGTTGGTTCTTTATTCTGTTTTGTTGTTTCGGTTATTGGTTTTGATAATTAAGATGACGTGAACTTTTCTGTTGAGAATGTAGAGGAATAGAGGAGAAGTTTGGGCTTCTGTTGAGAGAATGGAAGGAAAGAAGAGAAAGTTGAGATTTTCGGCTGTTACTTTTCTGTTGTGTTGGATTTACTTTTTCTTTGTTTTTCTTAGGTGACTAGAAACTTCAACATGTTAAACTGTTGATTCCAATTTTCTTCATTGAGGACTAAATGCGTTGGAAGCTTAGAAAATTTTCCACTTTTAGTTATCTACCGAATCGTTTCATCACGTAATTTTGTGCACTTGAGAAGTTTCTTCCACTAGCGAGGTTTGATCTGCACAGTTTGCAGATTATTGTGTAGTTGGAAATACACTGCCTGATTTTGACTATCGGCATGAAGTTTTCAGCTTGGCAAAATCAAGATGCTAGAGGCCATTTTTAACTTACTTTTCCTCTTGATCCTTTTGTGACGATTAATCATGTGCTGTGCTCAGAATGATTCTAATGGCAAGCGGATGAAAGTATTGGGATCCAGAAATGAAAAGAATAAAACTGAAGTAGAAGCAAGTTCCGCTGGAAACAACAAATCTGCTGACAAAAACCATAAACCGACAGAACCACCAAAGCAAGATTACATCCATGTGAGAGCGAGAAGGGGTCAAGCAACTGATAGCCACAGCCTAGCAGAGAGAGTAACCTCTTCAACCCCGTCGAACTTCTTATTATTCACTGATCTCTTAGTTCATCAAAATCTAATTTCAGGATCTTATATCTATATACTTTTAGTATTCCTCCCTATTTTGTTATTTGTTTCAAGTGGAATGTTTGAAGCATTGAATTTGATTCATTCTCAAAACTTTCTTTTTGCAGGCTAGGAGAGAAAAAATAAGTGAGAAGATGAAGACACTCCAAGATTTAGTCCCTGGGTGTAATAAGGTAACTATTCCCTTCTGGGTTTATCATACTTGTGTTCTGTTGAATTTAGTTTTGGAAGATCTATGAGTCCATTGCTTTTTCTTTTGTTGTATACTCAATCTGTAATTATTGATTTGTTCTGCTATGTCACTATTTGAAGAAAATTAGTGGCACATCCTTGAGTATAATTTCTCTCATAGTGTCTAAGCAGTTTTGTTGAATGATACGTCTGTTATTTCCTTGAAACAGGTCATAGGTAAAGCACTCGTCCTTGATGAAATAATCAATTACATCCAGTCATTACAGCAACAGGTTGAGGTAGTACCCCAACAACACTGTCTTTGTTGCTACTGACAATGCTATCCTATTGAAGCTGACTTGAAATCTGTGGTTTCAAATTGGGTTTCTGCAGCTTTTGTCTATGAAATTAGAAGCAGTTAATTCAAGGATGCATATGAACCCCACAATAGAAGGCTTTCATTCAAAAGATGTGAGTCTTCTTATTCTAAAAAATTAAAATCTTAATTTATATGATAATGATTTATTCCCATCTTCTCATTAGTGTAATCTGATCTCTGATTCCTTATTATTATCCCAACCACGATGAGGATTAGGAATTTTTTGATGATGCAATCAATTCATTAGCTATTTAGCTGATACACCTTTTTCCATTTGGTCGATAACTTAAATTGTATCCCTAGAAAATTGATTGTGTGAGAAGTAACTATGTTTCTTTTGCTAGGATGTGGATAGTGAAGCATTGGGCACATAGATGAGAAAATTGGGACCAAAAACTGTTTTGGTTTATGCCCCTTTTTTATAATAGATATTCTTGATTTTCTAAGATAGTTTCTCCCTGCCGGTCAGGATATCAGACAATCCTACCTGTAACATAACATTTGTGAACTACGAACTTGGATTAGATTGTGCACATTAAAGCCAAAGCATATTAAAAAAGTTTGTAATTTTGAAGTTGAAACCCATCTAGAAATTGTACTTAATGTGAACTTTGAGGGATCTGGCATACAAAAACAACGTGTTGAAACTCGCTGTCTTTCCATGATCTTGAAAGAAGGTTGGATTGACATACACACACATCGTGATATGCAGAAATGCTTTTAAAAAATTTGCAAAAAATTTAGTTGGCAGCAATTGGGTTAAGTTTCTCTAAGCATTATTGACATGTAATGTCGAATAGACAGAAAAGCATCCATGTTCCTTTGCTTCAATCAGTTAGCAAGTCAAGTGTTCTATTCATGGAACATGGTGTTATTTCCAGTCTTCAGCGTAAAAAAAAGTAACTGATTATACACCCTACAATTTGGGCCTACTTTTGGTTGAATATAAATCATCCAACCATCTGTTGTTTCTGCTTTTTCAGTGGTTGAGTAGGGGTCGATAATCCTTAATAGTTAATCAAATAATTTCAACCCTTATATAAGCCCTTGATTGGCCATGCTGCTGCTGGATTCTGCACATCTGAGAATCCCAGCAGGTGACCCAGGTGTGCTACCTTTTGGCTGACAAGCATGCATATTAACGATCTTTTGTTGAATGTCTATCTATTGAATACCTTGTTCTTCTGAGATGGTGGCTTGGTGATCAAGAGGTAGAGAATGTCGTTTTGCTAGATTATGATTTTTTCCCTTTTAACTTGTGTAGATGAACGAGTCTATTAGAAACAACATCATGTTTGAAAAGATTATAGTGCTCGAATCATGGGTTGTTTGACTTTCTTGTTTCAGAAGAAACATATTTATGAATTTTTGCCGGATTCCAAATTATCAGTTTATTTTCTCTGCGTGTCAACAGTTAACATCTTTACTCTTTTTTGTAGCTTGGTGCACAACCATTTGATGGCACAGGAATGATGTTTGCCCCCCAGTCAGCGAGAGAATATGCCCATGGATCGCAACCTGAATGGCTACACATGCAGGTTGGTGGAAGTTTTGAACGAGCATCCTATTGAACTGGCTGGGTTGTTCTTCTGTTCTTCAGTTTGTTGCAAGGGAATATTGCCACTGCCGTCCCCATATAGTGCAGAAAAGTGTGTACTACTACTGTTGTAATCTCATGTTAATTGTAGAAGCCTCTAATCCATGTGTATTGTCCGACTGTATCCAATGTACTAGTTAGTTCGTAGGCACGAACCTCTGAAGTGAATTCATTTACCTAATCTACTGGAATTTGTGATTTCTGGATGATTAGGATAAATAGCCCCATTAAGCAAAATGATGCTAATGTATGCAACTCAGAAATTTTTAGTGTGTTTATTGTGACATTAAAATCATTTTGTCTGGAAGATAGACCACACCGGGCCTAAGCCAACTAGCCAGCTTCATTGGTAAGCCATTATGTATGGATGAGAACACGGCAACGAAGAAGCGAATTGGTTATGCCCGTCTTTGCGTTAGTATAGAGGTGTTTAAGGAACTACCTAATGAAATAAAGATTATGAAGCTTGGGATTGAGAATCAATTATAGGAGGATAGCATTGGTGTTTCCTATCATTGGAGGCCCCCACCTAAAGCTCAAAATACTATTTGGAGACTTACGGGTAAGACCTTTAAAACTGGTACCTACTAGGAATTGATGCATCAAGAGGACGCAGGCCAGTCAGCTGAAAATTTGACCCTTGAACAACAAAATGCTCTGCAGCGTAAGGACAGCCACGAAGTTACTGCTCTTGATGTTACTCATATAGTTGAACCAGTGCATAACCTGGATAATCCTGCCCTAACTCAGCCATTAGAGCCTTGTGGAATCACAGAGGTAGTGAAGGCCGATATGACTAAGATGCCAGATCCTTGTATTCCTAGGAGCTCTCCTATAGTGCCTGTTGGCTCCTCAACTCAGGATAATAGTTCTAACAAGGATCCCTCTCAAACAATGGTAAGTTCTGACGAATCCTCTCTTCCTTCTCCAGGCATTGATGCAGATGCGAACAGTGTAGACTCACAATCCATATCAAGAAGAAAATCCCAACGGGGCAAGGGTAAAGGCCTCACAACTCCCTCTTCTTAATATGTCTATTTTGACGTGGAATGTTAAAGGAATAAATTGTCCTTCCAAGCTGCTGGCTTTAAAGGACTTTGTCTGGAGAGAAAAACTTCTTTTGATGGGCTTGCATGAAACGAAAATTTGGCTGGCTAATATGAATAAATTGCAGATTTTGGGTTCTTAGTGGAGTTTGTTATCCAACCACAGTCACCACGCTTATGGTTGGATAATAGTTTGTGTTAATTCGGATGAGATTAAGGCTGACCTTATTGAGGTTACAGAGCAGGCTATGCATCTTTGTATAATTCTGTTGTAAGGTAATACCGAGTTCTTTGTCTTTTTTGTGTATGCTAGCAATTTTGAGTTTCAACGCCGAGATCTATGGACTAATATTAGCCGAGTGAGTGGCAATACCAACAAACCTTGGCTTTTATGTGGGGATTTCAACACTACACTCTACACATCTGAGGGTCAAGGAAACATCAGCTTGAGGAACTATTCTGCTGATTTTTTGAACTGTCTAGCACAAGTGAAGTTAACGAGTCTCAAATTCTATGGCCATTTGTTCACGTGGTCTAATAAACAAAAAGCAAGGTGGTTTATTCGAAAGAAGCTTGATAGGGCCCTTGTCAATGATCTCTGGCTTCAGGTCTTCTCCAATAGTTCAGCTAGATTCTTGGACCCTTTATTCTCTTATCATACCCCCATCCTGGTCTTTAACCTGATAAAACCTATGATTGTCCACCATCCATTTCGGTTCAACAACTATCTTACTGATGCGGAACCCCCGGATCTAGACACGAAAATACCCAAACTGAATTGAATTGCACACAAGTGTGATTTCCTGAATCCCGAATCCGATAGGACTCTTGCTTAACTTGTGACCCAAAACACCAATAATTGAGCGAACCCCCTACGAAACCCTTAGAAGACGGACTCCTAGAAACGTCGATAACCGGGAACAAAGTTTGAAGGCTTGCAACTCTGTGGGAATTGAAAAGTAACAAACTCCAAAAACCAACAAGAGAAGAATCACTCAACTCTCAAAATTTGCATCTCACAA
>JANKOE010000006.1:58159510-58173044 GCA_026284465.1 Erythroxylum citrifolium
TAATCATGAATGCATGTACAGTTACTTTTCATGTGCAAATTCGACTGTTCACAAGTATCAGTATACAAGTACAATCCAAATTAGTCCCAATCAATCTCATCATATGCTAAATTACTATTCTACCCTTCTCGTAGGGGGTGAGATGTTACAGTAAAAATTGAACGATGGTTGACATGGCTCGATCAATGCTAAAATCAAAGGGGCTTCCTAATAATTTTTAGGATAAAGGTGTAGCAACTGCAGTGTATCTTCTCAACATATCTCCTATAAGGTTATGTGGAAGCAAATGCCATATGAAGCTTGGAATAGCAATAAACTCTCGGTGAGTCATTTACATGTTTTCAATTGCATATGTTATGCTTTGCATTCAAATAATAGACACAAGCTAAAAGAGAAATCACAAAGATACATCTTCATCAGTTGTTGCTTGCACTGTAAAGCTTACAGATTATATGATTCCTTAAGTGGCAAGATTTCACTAAGTAGAAACATTGTATTTGATGAACAAGGCTATCGGTCATAGGAAAAAAACAAGAAATCAAATGCTCAAGTGGAAATGAACGACGAGGAAGACACTGCAATAAATGAAGAAACAACAAAACCATCTCCTGGTAGCTCACAAAAGTCAACTCCAACAAGGTCAAGTCCATTGTCAAGCAAAACTTCCTCATTCGAAGAATCTTGACCTCGATGAATTAACTCAACTGCGTAGAAGTGAGTGTGGAAGAATTCCTTGACGTTGGTTCAAAATTGAAGGAGAGCTAACATCACCATTGGTTCTATTTGCTAGGGATCTGATCATAGTAGAGGAAGCAACAAAAGAGACAGAATGGTAGAGAGAAATAGAAGAAGAACTTCATGTTATTGAGAAAAATCAGACTTGGGAACTAGTCGATCTTCCTAAAGGTAAAATTACTATCGGTCTGAAATTGATTTTTAAAACTAAATTCTTGGCAAATGGGAGTATTAAAAAACATAAGGCAAGGCTTGTAGTGAGAGGTTGTGCTCAATAAAGCATCGACTATAAGGAAATATTCTCGCCAGTAGCTCAATTTGAAACAGTGAGAATTATTTTGGCACTTACAGCACATAAGGAATGGAAAGTGTTTCAATTTGATGTAAAATATGTCTTTTTAACTGGCGATTTTCCAGAAGAAGTGTATGTAACTTAACCCTCAGGTTTCGAAGATTCCAGGAATCAAGATAAAATTTTTCGGTTGAAAAAGGCACTCTATGGGTTAAAGCAAGCCCCTAGAGCATGGCACGGAAAGATCGATGAGTTCTTTCAAAATAACGGGTTCAAGAGGAGTATGCATAAGCCAACCTTGCATCTGAAGGTATGAATGATGTGGTGATAGTAAGTCTCTACGTTGATGATATGATATATATTAGTTCTTCGCTACATCTTACATATGAGTTTAAGAAGTCCATGAAAAATATGTTCTAGATGATAGATTTGGGAGAACTACGCTACTTTCTGGGCTTAAAATTTGTTCAAACACATGTTGAAATTTTTATGTCACATAAGAAGTATGTTAAAGATACACTTAAGAAGTTTAACATGATGGGATGCAAAAAAACCATCACACCTATGAACACTAACGAGAAGCTCCAAGTAGAAGATGATACAAGAGCAACAAAAGGAAGCTTGTTTAGAAACTTGATTGAGATATTGATTTATCTAACTTATTTTCATTTTGACATAAGTTTTTCAGTTGGTGTCCTTTCACGGTTTATGCATAAACCGTCTAAACATCACTTTGGCGCAGCCAAGATAATTCTTCGTTATTTAGTTAGCACAAAAGATTTTGGCATTTGATTTTAAAAAACAAATGAGTTCAGTCTTAAAATTTATATAGACAGTGATTGGGTTGGTTCGATTGAAGACAAATGGAGATCTTCCAAAAATTGCTTCATTGTAGAACAGTTGCAATTTCTTGGTGTTCTAAGAAGTAGGTCACTATAGCTTTGTCATCTATTGAGGCAGAGTACGTAGCAATTACAGCCTTTGCTTGTCAAGTAGTGTGGTTAAGGAGGATTTTATGTGATCTGGGACAAGCAAGTTGAAGCAACTAATATTGTGTGTGATAGCAAGTCAACCATGATGCTGGCCAAAAACCTTGTTTTTCACAACCGTACCAAGCATATTGAAATCAAGCATCATTTCATTCAAGAGTTGATGACAAAAGGAGAAGTCAGATTGGAGAGTCATGGAACAGAAGAGCGAATTGCAGATTTAATGACAAAGAGCTTGCCACAAAAGAAGCATGAGCTTATTTGTGCACGATTGGGAGTCTCCAAGTTTGAATGAAGAGGGAGTATTAGAAGTTAGATTTAATTCAAACTTTCAATAATTTATTTGTTAGATTATTACTGTAAAATAAGCTAGGAGATTCACTAGTTAGTTTTTTAATTTCCTAGATGAATTAGTTATAGTAGTTAAAATTCGTAGCTAATACGCTGTTAGTGTTTAATTCAAATTACAACTCTTATAAAGCCTATATAAGAGGCTATTTCTCATAAATAAAGTAGGATTAATCACTAGAATCACTTTCTTCTTTTTCTAAAATTGTTCACTTCTATAATATTTCTTTAACAGTTACAACATGGCATGTGAATAATACAAGACATTGGACAATGCTAATGTCAGGACTATAAATAAATAAATAGCCCTTTATAGAGTCATTCATAAGTGAGGGAAATTTTTCTGGGAAAGCATGGACAGCTCTTTATTCCTTTGACCTTGCAAGGCTTCTTGGCTTTAAAATGGTTTCTTTTACGACCTGTTTGGTTTAATGGCTGGAATAGATGAGGAATAGAATAGTTATTCTTAAGAATAAAAAAGATGAGAAATATAATATAATAGGAATTACTTTGTTTAATTTAGTGCTAAAAAATTTCTATATCTCTGTTTGGTTTGAAAATATAAACTTGAAATGACAAAGGAATAACTCATTTTGTTCTTATTATTATTAACTTAAAATAGTTGAATTCTTAACAAGTGGATAGAAGCCACTCAATAACTTAATAAATTTAAGTCATGCATGGTGGTGACTTTCTCTAGCATTTAAGTCATGCACGATTGTAATGCTGCATAAGTGAGAAAGAATCGTGAGATCAAACAAGATGGTGATGCTACGTGAGTGAAAAAGAATCGTAAGAGGAGAGGACAAAATTACTGCTGCGTAATTGAGAAAGTATTGTGAAAGAAGAGGACGAAATTATTAGGAATAAACGGGTGGGTAACCAAACAGGTCCTTAAGGTTTTATTAAGCAAGTCGACTTTTAGAATCAGCTAACATAATTAATTATAACTGCTACGACTAACAATGGCAGAAGAGCTAAAGATTTGAGTTTGGATCCCTGCGTTGGATCCCTGCGTCTTAGAAATCATTCTCAAAGCCTCAATCAAAACATGAATCCTGCATCTTTGGTGTTAAAAGGAGCAAATGCTTCCTAAATGAATCAAAGGCATGAATTATGAGTTGACGATTATCCATCTAATGGGGGAATTAAAAAGCATTTCAAATTGCAAATACTCTGTATTTTCTATATCCATGTCTTAAACAACTTCGTTTAGATATATCAAAACAACCATAAGGGATGATTTTTGTATCAAACGCCACGATTCCAGTATCTCAAGTCTGTTACCTCCACTCGGCAATTGGAATTAGGTGAATCAGTTTTGTTACTTGCACAGCGCAAAGAACGCCTTGAATAATTCATCAGGGCCCCTCAACAACTTAAAGGATATAACATGCTTCTAGATGGCTTAAAGATACAATGTCAAGTGCTCGACACAAATATATTCCCCTAACTAGGTCGCAGAGCAGACAAGTAGCTGTCTACTTCAGATTAAATGAAGAGCATTGAAAATGTAGTTTCTAGGTTCAATGTCAAATCTGCATTCTGCAAAATACAAGCACAATGAGACTAGAGAAGTGATAAGCAAATGGATGATAGTATATGATTTTATTGATATATATAGCAAAAGCCTTGTAGGATTTACAAGAACTAGTGCTACCAGCCAACGATGGCCTCTCAAGCTTTCAGCTGAGATACTACAAGGTGAACAGATGATATCCCCTTCTCTACTCCCCCATTCCCTTATATACTCGATTAGCTATTAACTTCTCTCTCTCCTCTAACTAATTCTAACAAACTCATTGTCTAACAATCCTCTTGGCCTGGGTCACTCACTGCCTTATTCTTTCTCCTGGAATATGTTAACATGGGTTTGTGGCCCATGTTCTATTCCTACCTCCTACTTTTTCTAGAATAGGTCAATATGGGTTTATGACCCGTATTGCTATCAAGAAGAAACCAAAAGAAATGTTTAGTCAGTGCATACCTCTCCAGGGCAGCTGTGCTTATTGGAATAACACCAGATGGAGACACAAGAGCATCCACAAGTTCATCATTCATTGTTACGGGTATAACCTCTTCATCCAATATCTGTAAAGAGTATGAAAGAGCCACTGCAAAAAGAGCAAGTTTAGATAGAAATCAACATAAGATAACTAGTTATTGACAACCCATATCAAAAGAGAGTGAGAAAAAAGAAAGCATATACCGAACAGTGGCTGTTGCCAACTCTTCTCCCTGGCAAGCTCTTGATAATTTCTCAAGAAAGTGTCATAGTAACTTTTGAGTTGTGACCCACATTTGTCAACGACAAAAATAGACAAACAAAAGCAGAAAGTGATTCAATATACGCATAAACTAAAAAATGAAAATAGTGGGACATGCATATAAGAAAGCTTAGAAGACAATTCAGGTCATGAAAAATATTAGCCGAACACAAAAAACACACAGGTAGAAGCTAAGCTAGCAATAGCTAGCACACGAGATAAATTCAGTTGACTTCCAAGCATCTATTTAAGCAGTTGAAAGCGACAAGGATCTTTAACTAGGACTTGTCTAAGTTCAAACAATGTGTATGCATGTGTATACAAGATCTGGAAAGTTCAACAACTCAAAAACTGAATCAAATTTAAGCTTCCACAGTTAACTCACCCTCCACCACGGCCCAAGCGTCTTCCACTTTTGTCAAATGCAAGTCCTGATAACATACAGAGGAAGTGTGTTAAACTGCACATGAGACATGGAATTAAGAATGGAATTTTAAGCATGCAAACACATACCAGGCAAGAGGAACAAATCAACTGGTTCAGTAGCCTGCAGTACTGCACCGAGACCACATGTTCACAAGTTATTTTACGTGTAAAGTACAGAATATCACCTATGCCTGAGTCCTATAGATACCATTTTTTAGTGTAACAGGAGCATTAACTGGAAATTAGCAACAAATGAAACATACAGAAAATACTTTGCACCAGAAGTGAAGTGGTGCAATATGTGGTAAATACTAAAGCACAAGGGAAAAGGAACTACTTTTGAGGGCAGTTCTTTGAGAAACTTAATATCACTTTGAGAACAGATAAAAGGAATTAAAGAATCGTTACCTTAATGCAATCAAACACATAACTGAATATATAGCACCACATGTTGGTATAATATCCTAGCTTCAAGGATGAAAAACCTTTCATAATTTTTTCAACTTCTCAAACTCAAAAGGTTGGTAGTAACAAAAGAAACCAATTAGGTAGCTCAAGTAGCTTAGTAATCACAAATTAGTTAACAAATATTCAATGTTGAGCTTTAGCCGAACTAACATAACAAAATTTCCTGATTCCGTTAATTTCACTGAATGGAAAAAGAAATACCATTGAATTGATTTCATTCTCTTTAGTACCTTTGTAGCCACATGCCAACATGTAATAGCTCATGACTAAACATTAGGAAATTCTTCTTCTCTGATTTATTCAAAAAGGAAATCCATCAAGTTTGCGAGGAAGCAAACCTATAAAGTGTCCATAATTCTCCTTCAATAATTGGACAAGCCCCATCCTTTTTTGAGTTATCCAACCGAGACAATGACATGCAACTCTACGAGGTTATAAATAATTTTCAACTAACACTTACCAAGGATATGTAATTGAGAACAGTCCGCATAAGGCAGTCGAGCTACTTACCATCTTCCCGGAGATTTCCATCACCGTTAACAGGAGCTGGTTCTAAAATATCCATAGAGTTGGCAATTAGATCATCCATGCTCGAAATGTTAAGCATTTTCATGTGACTATTCTTGTCCTCCACACGCGGTACATAAAGCTTCTTTGCTGTAGGTGTACCCCCATCTAGATTGGAAAGCAACACATAAGAAACTCTCCGTCCTTAAGTGACACCACCAAGGAACAAGCTTTTTTATTTGTACGAGGAAATTATATAAATCTTATGGAGGCCCTTATCCGTTGGGGTGCATTTCAAGCAAAAATCAACTTATTTGGCGTCATTGCTCAAACATAGAGAACATACACACCTTTTGGTGAGTTTTTGAGGATTTCAGAAAGCAACCTTGATGTATCAACTTCACGTAGAGCACTGCAGCTTATATAAGCGCATAGTCTCCGACTTGACTTGAACCAACGAGCTTCCAGAACCACATTCTGAATAGAATCATCTGGCAACCAACAAACAAGAGCAAGAGCTATATATGGACTGAATAAAATGGGTTTCCGTTAAAATGGCGTGAGAATCAGTGGATTACCTTCTTCGGATCGAAGGGAAGGATCCATAGATTTGAGGGTTTTGCGGACTTTGGATCGGAGGATCCGTTTTTGCTTGAATATATCGTCCAGATTGGCTGTGTCGGCATGAGCGTCGTTGTTTCTGTTCATTGTGAAGGTTGTTGGCGGATGGTCGCCGGTATGATCCGAACAGCGAGACTTGTCCGGCGGTCGGAAATGTTAAGATGTGATGAATCTGTATTTCGATGTCGTTGACCGTCCACTGCAGGTAATTAGATCCGTTTCAGTCTCTTAACATTAATTTTCAACCATAATTTTTTAAGTTTAATTTTAACTTTTAGTTTAATTTATTTTAACAATTTTTATTATTAAAAAAATAATTTTATTTATTAATTAATTGATCACTTATTATAAATTAAAATTAATTAATTAATTTTTTAATCAATTTTAAATTATTTTACTAGATAATTTTTTAATTATATTTTAAATTTTATTTAATTTTTAATTAATATTATAACAGTATCTTATAAATTTAACTTTTTAAAATATTAATTTTTTTGGTAATTCAATTTGCAGAATATATTTTCGCCAAAAAAAATAAATTTGAAGTAATACTCATTTGAGTTCAAAATTAATTAATTAGACTTTAAAGTTGATAATATGGATTCAAATCCCTTTAAATTTTAATCTCACTCAAGCCTGACCCATGCAACAGGGCCGGGTTAGACCCATGACTGACCCGTTGATGTTGTGCAAGAAATCCAGATTGCAGGGTTAATAGCATAAATAAAGCAAAAACCAGTGACCAGAAGTGTATGCTATTCTCCTTCACCTAGAGACAAAAATGGCATGCAATAATGACTAACACCCTTTTTCTTCTATCCAAGAAAGCCCTAATTCGGAAAACTCCCCAAATACCAAACCATGAGCTAAACTGAATTCACAAACCCCTATTCTAATCAGTTCCGTAAATCGCCGAGGAAAGGAAGAGACGGGAAGATTCATCGTCGTCGTCGTCGGAGGAGGATAAACGATGCCGTCTCACGGCGATCTGGACCGTCAGATCGAGCATCTGATGCAGTGCAAACCGTTGCCGGAAGCGGAAGTAAAGGCCTTGTGCGAGCAAGCGAGAGCGATCCTCGTGGAGGAGTGGAATGTCCAGCCGGTGAAATGTCCGGTCACCGTCTGCGGCGATATTCACGGCCAGTTTCACGATCTCGTCGAGCTCTTCCGTATCGGCGGAAACGTCCCCGATACCAACTACCTCTTTATGGGTGATTACGTAGGTCCGTCGTCATGTCTCTGGATTTCATGTTGCAATTTGGAAATGAGAAGTGATAGGATGACGATTTTTGTTCGACGGATTTTTTATTCTGGGTGTTTCTAGAATTAGTTGCAAATGTACGATGTTATGCTTTATAGGCGTTAAGAATTTTGTGAGTGAAACTTGTTATTTTTATCGTAATGTAGAGTTCTAGAAACCTAGAAAGCTCCTTTTTTGTTGAGCAAGTCACAGAAACTGTGGAAAGATTTAGTTTACCGCGGGGAGAATCGGTGGTAGTTTATTTGAGATCGTTTATTTTTGTTTCACATTATATGAAATGAAAAATGTTCGTTTATTTTTGTTTCACATTATATGAAATGAAAAATGTACATGTATATATGCTCAAAAGAACTTCTTTGCATGAAAACGATATAAACTTGTTGAAAACATGGCTTTGCCTTGTATGAAGTTGATTGATATAATGCAGGAATCTAGTGGTTCTATAGAGAGAGGAAGAGAAGTAAATTTATAAATTAAAAACCTTTACGTTGGTTGTTTAACCAATGTAATCTTTATTAATTGCACGGGAATCTGGTTCTATAGATGGAGGAAGAGAATTAAATTTATTAGTTTTAAACCTTTACATTATTTGTTTAATCATGTACTCTTTATGAATTGGATTGCAAGTCTGAAGTTGTTGCAAATATCCAGAAGGAGAGTGTATGTATGGAGTTTGTATTGGAGCCACCTGCATTACCATGATACGATGGCCTTTGGACAACTAGACATGTGCCATCCTTGATGCATAACCCATCAATGCTCTTAAAAGGAATAGAGTTTGCTGGAGTAGATGATTGATATTTGTTAAACTTTATCTGCCTTTTGAAAATGCCACGATTTCTTTAGGTCAGAATACCTTGTTTTGCTAATCCAGCTTTGATATTGTCAACTCAAACATGCGTTCACAGGCTTTGTTTCATTATTAACAAAAATTCCTTATCATTTGACCTTTGTTAAACATTTTGCAGATCGAGGATATTACTCAGTGGAAACAGTCAGTCTTTTGGTGGCACTCAAAGTTCGATATAGAGATAGGATCACAATTCTAAGAGGGAATCATGAGAGTCGTCAGATTACTCAAGTGTAAGTGCTTTATTTGAATGAAATCATATGGAAAACTGAATATTGGCGTGAAATAAGAAGCTGAACTTTCTTCTCTTTCTGTAGATAATGAGTATGAGCAATAATCTAAACTTGTGAGTGTTTGAATGAAGTGATTAGATAGGATAAATGAGACATAGAATTGAATGTCTTGTTCTACTGCCTTTCTCTCTCTGTTTTAGTCATATTTCATTACTGTAATTGCATTCAACAGCTTAATTTTCTTTTTCAGGTATGGATTTTATGATGAGTGCTTGAGAAAATATGGAAATGCTAACATATGGAAGTATTTCACTGACCTCTTTGATTATTTACCTCTGACTGCTTTGATCGAGAGTCAGGTTTTACTTTTTTACCACTGCCTTAACATTCAACCTACATGATATTTCTAAATCTCTGAGGTCTCATCTAATCACCTTTGGTTATTATGCTGCAGATCTTCTGCTTACATGGTGGACTCTCTCCTTCTTTAGACACACTAGATAATATCCGTGCCTTGGACCGGATACAGGAGGTACACCTGCAATTATTTTGTTCCACTGCAGTTTCATTTTAATGTATGTTGCTTGAGCCAATTTTTGGAGTTTGGAAATAAATTGTTTTACAACTATGAAATTTTGTTTGTTTGATTTTACCTGCTCATCACATTGTTATAAATGGTATGTCTTATCTAATTAACATTTGGTAAATATAATGAAACCATCTGGATTATTCTACAAAACTAGTATGAGTTGGTTGCTAGTGAATTGATGTTTATGCATCATGTTTTATGCTTTCTTTTCATGCATGAAACTATGTTTTCCTTAAACAAAACAATTTTAACTCCTATAAGCAATTGTGCGAATGAAACCTCTTCCTATGATAAAATTTTGGTTGACTAGGCTGATGTGAATAAGTTGATGTCCATGCTAGAATGCTACATGATATGACTAATCTGATTTGCGTAGTCCACTGGGTTCTTAATATTTTATTGTGCTGGATTGCATAAAAAAACGGTGGTTTTCACATTCATGTTTTTTATAAGTGGCAGCTATTAATTCTTGTCTGGTTATCAGGTTCCTCATGAAGGTCCGATGTGTGATCTCTTGTGGTCTGATCCAGACGATCGATGTGGGTGGGGAATTTCTCCTCGCGGAGCTGGATACACATTTGGGCAGGATATTTCTTCACAGTTCAACCATACTAACGGTCTGACTCTTGTTTCTAGAGCTCACCAACTTGTCATGGAAGGATACAATTGGTCCCAGGTTTGTTGATTCAAGTTAAGAAAGATTTGGTTTTAGATGTGAAGTTCTGTTGCTATCTCTAATATATTATACTTGTAATTTTTGCAGGATAAGAATGTTGTCACAGTGTTCAGTGCGCCAAATTATTGCTATCGGTGTGGAAATACGGCTGCAATACTTGAGGTTGGAGAGAATATGGAACAGAATTTCATTCAATTTGACCCAGCTCCTCGTCAGATTGAGCCAGATACCACACGCAGGACTCCTGACTATTTTTTGTAATTTGTGTAGTTCCCAGCTTAAAATTTTCTGTTTGTTTATCATGGTTTTATAGATGCAATTATGCAATAGAGAATTTTGGTGTTTTCCTCAACAAGGGGCAACAAGGAACATTTGTTGTTATCATTCTTTGCGTTTGAGTGAAAATTCATCCCACTGTTTCTTCATTGATATGACATTATAGGTTTACTATGTAGGTGAATTTTGTCTGTCTTAGAAAGATAAAGAAAAAAGGAGGAACCGCAACAAATTCTTGACCTCATTGGTCCGAGTTTCTGAATGTATCTGATTGTTTTAAGTGCATGTTTATTCGTTTTACTTTTATTTTTGATTGAAGACTGTTATAGGACTCCTCTTTTCCTTTTCTGTTTTTGCAAGTACTGTGTTATACTGCATTAGATTTGACCTCGCATGAGATAACTTCTGATCTTGGAGGTAAGAATGACAGGCTTCTGAATCCTATCATTTTGTCGCTCAGATGTCCTGTCTTTTTTATCCTGTCGCAATCCTATCTCATTTCATCTCAACCATCTATTTATGTGGCAAAATGGTAAGAAACGATCCTCTGTCCCCTTTATCCTGTCTCAATCTTGTCTCACTTCATCTCAACCATCCATTATGTGGGATACTCTCCTCACAATTGAAGCATGCTCTAGTCAGTTGATAACATTCTTCTTTGTGAAACCTTCCGCAGTGTTCACATTTGGGAATGGGTGGCTTATCCACATCTCCCCTCCTGCTGCTTCTAGTCGTTGAGGCTTGATGTGAGACAGTTTTCATCTGTCTAAGCCTACTTACTCCACTGCTCCTCTCCTCAGACTGTGCAGGGAAAGTTCTGACACTTCTCTCTGACATAGGAGCACCGCCTCCCCTCTTAGACTGTTCTCTCCCTTTCCTCTTTCTGTTGACAACAAACTTTATATTTTCAATATTTTCACCCTCAGTGCTATTTCAACTAGCTGTTGAAAGTCACAGAAGTTCTGCAACACCACTTTTCCCCTGATGGTTAGGTGCAGTCCTGATTCAAACCGACGGCAGTTAGCCGCCTCACTCAGCATCATCTCTGCTGCATACCGTGATAATTGTGTAAACCGACGCTCATACTCACTAACTGTCATCTCCTTCTAGGTGAGACTCAGGAATTCCCTCTGCTCCTGCTGAATGTACACCTTAGACAAATACTTTTTTTTATAAACAATCAGGAA
Organism: Erythroxylum citrifolium; assembly: GCA_026284465.1. Classification (NCBI taxonomy): domain Eukaryota; kingdom Viridiplantae; phylum Streptophyta; class Magnoliopsida; order Malpighiales; family Erythroxylaceae; genus Erythroxylum; species Erythroxylum citrifolium. The sequence goes on from JANKOE010000006.1 coordinate 58,171,236, forward strand.
GTCCTTCTTTAACAACACCGGCGGCTTCAACTGACTTCTCGGGACACTCTCCCACCAATGCAGAGCATCCCCTTGAAGCAAACTCGCAACATATTCAACCTTTTTGTCATCTTCACAATCCATCTGCTCCAATATCCGTTCTGTCTTTCTCAACCACGTCTCAGCTTCATTGAGATTAGTGGTCCCATAAAAGTCCACTGCTCCATACTTCCTTCGCTTATCAAATTGTTCCCCCTTCTTAGCTGGGGCCGGAGCAGAAGTCTGCGGCATCTGTCCCATAGCCTGGACAAACGCCTGAGTGAAGGTTGGAACAATATCGGATTTAAGGTAGGCGCTTGCTCCTGTGAAACAGGCGACTCCTGAGTCTGTGATTGAGAGGGCCCACTATCATGCCCTACAGAAGCCTCAACATCTCCTGAGGCTCTAGACTCATTCGTGCCCTCCTCTCTTGGTAGAGAGTTAGGTGCAACCGATCCTTGCATAACTCCTCATGTCCTTCTACGAGGCGGCATTTCATTCCTTCAATAGAAACACTAACGATTAGCTTACATTTTATTTTAATCCTATTTCCTACATGTATGCATGATATGTATGTCATTTAATGAAATCAATCAATTTACAATGCAACAAGTAATCATATATCACAATAATGCATAGCACAACATATTCTAAGCTTAGGACTCTTTAAAAGCCTAAGCTCTGATACTACAAGATGTTGAATCCCGTTTCCGAAGCCCAAGATGTGGGACCTCATTCCCCGAGCCTAACTATCCAGAGTAAAAAACCATGAGCGGGTTCCCTTTTAGGGTTATTTCAACGAACCCTTACTTACTTTGAATCAATCTTTTTGAATTAAACACCAAAAGCTATTAATTTTTGTGGGAAGGTAGAAAAACGTGTTAGGAATCCAATGCTTCAAGAATCACTTAATTTGGAGGTCGGATGCAGAAGTTATGGCCAAAAGAATCCAACATGTTTATGTCCTTACTCATATTATACATGCCTTGGCGCAATTGCCATAACGTTTTCTAAAGATGTCGGATTGATGTCAGTTTTAGCCGATTTGAAAGCAGACTTCGAGATCTATAACTTTTATGAAGAACTCAAAGCGAGATTCTGCCTTTAAAAGGGTCCAAATCACGATTTACTGTAGTTGTCCAGTGAATGTCCATTTAACGGACATCCATGTCTGTTTAACGAACATAGACTTACTTGGGAGCCATTTTTCACCCGAGAAGGTCCGTTAAACAGACATTGGCGAGGCAGAGGGTCCTTTTTCACCCGAGAAGGTCTGTTTAATGGACCTAATGTCCGTTAAACGGATTTAACGGACATTGGGGTTCCCCAAACTCCTCCAATGCCTCTCCAATGCTTCCAACATCCTTTCTAACACCATAATCACTCATAATCTCCCCAAATTCAACCCTTCCAGTGTAATAACACTCCTCAAACATTCAATTACCAATTTGAATACATTAAAATCCCAAACCTCAACTCAACTAATTCATAGCATACACAAACTCTCATCATTCACCATAGCTGTCATGTTCATATCTCCTATGCAGCATCATCATTTATATTGCTCATATTTATCAACTCCGATACCCAAAATTTACATACTTTATACAGTTGGAAAGCTAAGAGGATAAACTACAACGTTCAAGAACACTACTTTGTCTAATATAGTGTAACATCCCGTTACTGGTAGTAAAAGGTATTATGGTAATATTGAGTTAGACTGATAGATTTCATTGCATTCACTGACTGAGCATGCTACTGGCCTCTAATCATAGAGGAACAGGTTTCTTG
>JANKOE010000006.1:58173144-58191784 GCA_026284465.1 Erythroxylum citrifolium
TAAGCCCACTTCATTTATTCCTCTTCTTTCACTTCATTTTGGGGCCCACTTTATTTCTCAAGCCCAACTAACATATTAATGCAACTAACACCTTAAATGCATCTACCACATTAAATTCATTTGCTAACTTTATTCACTAACATATAATCATGCCAACTAATTCATTAATGCTATTTTAATTACTCAATGTCATCGTAATTAATGCTACTTAATCTTACTTAATTAAGTTAATCATGCTTAATTAATAAAAAAAATTTTGGGGCTAACAGATGAGTTGTCACTTCATCCATAGATTAGTTATTACTCACTAAGCTATATATTTAGCACAGTGAATTTGCCCCGTGTAGGTTCAGAGCGAGATTTTTAAAGACTGAGACAAGTCAACCGCAATGGCTAAAGGAGATAGAGTTTTGTTTGTCAAAATGTATTTTGAGTTTGTTTTTAGACTTGTATATGATGTATATGACTTTTGAATTTGTTTGAAGGTTTGTAATAACCTTAATTCAGGCTGGTTTATGAAATTATGCTATGTAATGTATGTTTGCCTGAGATTTTGGAAATGCATGTATGCATGTTTTGTCTATTTCGTATGTTTTGGAATGTTTTGTATTTTGTATGTTCTATGTATGTGGAACTCGCAATATCCTCCCGAGGGTAATAGGGGTGTCACAATTCCTCATTTTGATGGAACTATGGATCCATTAGGATGGTTGAACCACTGTGAATTTTTTTTTACCATTACAAATAACTAAAGAATAGTAGAAGAATAAAAGTAACTTATAAATAGAGTATTTGAATCATTCCCTCAATCATAAATCTCCCAAATGATTAAAACTTTGGACTTAGCTTTACTCAATTAGGCTTTAGACCTCTTCCTAAATGTATGTATTATTAAAAATATAGTTTTGTTTAAAAATAAAACAATATTATTTTAAATATAGTTAGGCTTTGGGCTTTAGGCCAAACTGTGGAACTTGAGCCAAAACCAAAACCGAATTAACTTAAGTTAAATATGTTGACTTTAGCTTACACTTGATTAGACTATATCAAGATCTGGTTGTTTTGACATCCCTAGCTACAACTATCCTAAGAAGATTTCAAGGCCAACTGTAATTTCTATTTTGAGCTAACAATCAGAATCAATGAACTAGGACAGCTGTCTAAGTTTCATCAAAGAAGCAAAGTGGAGGATTACTAATGATGCTTAAATAACTTGCAATATATGTAGTACTCTCACATAATAACAAGAATTTTAATTTTTCATTAGTGGGTTGAAAGAGTCAATAAAAGTATAAGTTTACATACAACATCCTAGGGATTTAACCACCACTATGAGCTTAGCCTAGTTGTATGAACATTGGGAAAATAGATATTAAAAAGAACCAAGTAGGCATAAAAAGACAGAACAATAATGCTTAAAGATGGCATTAGGTTAGGTTAAACTTAGACCATCTTAAAAGTTTTTGTAAGGCTCCGTGCCTGGCCTAATACTCAAACGAGCTTGAGGTTCACAACCCAAGCTCAATCAAAATTGGATGACACAATCAAGTCCAAACTAAGCTTATTTTTTAATTTAGTTTAATATTATTTTAACACAACATCGTTTTACTCAAGATGATGTTGAACCCGACCCCTAAACTTTTTTAATAAAAGTTTAAGCATAACCTAAAGTTTGGTCAACTCAGGCTAAGACCCTTGACTTCAGGTTGGGCAAAGCACAAATGTCATTCTGAGCTCTACAAACACCTTTTATGAAGCAGCAAAGTAGGGCAAAGATGGAGGAAAGAAATGAAAAAGGTCTTTATTACAACTTTGATGAGTTTTGTATGGTGGGACGGTCAATTTAAAAGACTCTTTTGGTTAGAAGGAATCAATGACTTACAACTTAAACCAGAAAATTTGGGGAAAAAGGAAATAAAGGAGCTCAAAATATCAATCCATGCCATCACATGAATGTAAAAAACACAAATAATACATGTGAAAGTATTTATCAATAGAAATTCCCTGTTAATCTTGATCAATTTTAGAAGCACCCACAACTTTATTAATGATGTCTTGGTAGATCAAATGAAAATACCCACTGAATTAAGGTTTGAATTGCAAGTTACAGTAGGACATACAGGAAGATTATGTATTCCAATTGTATGTCAACCACTTCTAGTACAATTAGGTCCTCACAAATCTTTTATTCTGATTTATTTTTACTTCCTCTATGTGGACTTGGTGCAGTTCTGGGGTAAATTGGCTAAGACATTTGGTCATATTATTTAGGACTTGTGACCATAACAATGTAGTTTTGGTGGTAAAGGGAAGATAGAGTTGTATGGAATTAAGGGTTTCAATTCAATTACTACTTTTTCAGTTATACTAGTTAAGGTGGATAGGGAGTTGGAGCTCAAAAGAGAAATAACAAAATTTTAAGACTTGTTTAATGCACCAGAAGGGTTGCCTCCCTCACATTAATCCAATCATTGAATTATTCTTTAACTAAAGGTAAGGTTTATAGTTTTCCACCCTTATCATTAGCCCTATAGGTAAACGCATAAGATTGAAAGGCAATGTAATGAGGGAAAAAAAGGAATCATTCAACCTATCCAGTCTGCTTTTTCTTCTTCAGTTCTTTTGGTTAAACATATAATTCATAGACATTATATGTTGATTATCGAGCCCTAAATGCCCAGACTATTAAGGATAAATTATCAAATCCAATAATCAACTAACTATTGGAGGAGTTCATAGGGATCACTGTTTCTCAAAGCTAGATTTTTGCAATGGGTATCATCAAGTTAGAGTGTGTGGGATATATTTGGAGAAGACAACTTTTTGCGTTCACCAAGGTCACATTAAATTTCTAGTCATGTCTTTCAGTATGACGAACATTCATTTTACTTCTTAAGCCCAAATTGTATACACCTAATTGAGGCAGCATTGCTTGTTGTTAAAACAATCTAAATGGTTATTTGTATAAACTCAAATCTTATATTTAAGGCATATGATTTCATCCTAAGGAGTAGAAGTAAACTCCCAAAATGTGGCAACGATGCTACAGTGGCCATAACCAAATATTGTTCGAGCATTACAAGGCTTTCTTGGTGTTATTGGGTACTATAAAAATTTTATTAAATTTTATAGGAAAATTTTTAGCCCATTGACGGCTATGTTATGAAAGAATTCCTTTGTTTGGCTATAAGATTCATTGGTTGCTTTTAAAGAACTAAAATTGGTTATAATTTAAACATTAGTTTTAGGTCTTCATGATTTTAAAAAAGTCTTTACCATAGAGTGTGATGCTCATTCTATAGAATAGGAGATGTCCTGTAACATGAAGGTCGACGCATTGCTTTCTTTAAATGTACTTTAGTTAAGTGATACCAACATATACTAGCATATGAGAAAGAATAGATTGGCCTAAACAAGGTTGTGTACCATTAGAGATCCTATATGTGGGGGTGTTAATATGAACATATCATTATAGCCTAAAGTTCCTACTAGAATAACATATTATTACCTCTGACCCTGAGTCAACAAACTATTGGATTTTGATTTTGAGGTGGGATATAAAGTTTGAAAAGAAAATGTCATTTCTAATGCACTCTCTCGCAGAGATCAGGATGTAGGTGTCTTAACATTAGTATCCATACCTTAATTGGGATTTTTTGATGCAATCTAGATAGAAGTTTTTAACTTACAAGATTTACAATAAATGGTGGCATGTATCACTATAATTAAGAAAGGTAGTCCTTCTTCATATAATGATGGGCTAATACTTTTCAAAAATAATTATTTCCAACCTCTTCTACCATGTTCAAGCAATAATTTTAATAGTTCATGCTCTGTACCATAAAGGGTATCAAAAGACTCTTCACTAAGTTTCAACAAATTTTTATTAGATATTAATGAAGCGATAAGTTAAGGACGTAGTTAGAACATATGAAATTTTCCAAAGGAATAAGTTGGAACACTTAAAACTTGTTAGGCTATTGTAACCCCTCAAAATTCCTATATGAAATATTTCGATGGATTTCATGGACGAACTTTTCCCATCGTATAGGAAAACTATTTCATTGATAATAGTAAAGTGCTTCTCCAAATACACACACTTTATACCTTTAGAACACCCTTATTCAACTACAACAGTAGTCTGCCTCTTCTTTGACGATTTAGGTATATAGGTTGATAAAAACCATAATTAGTGACCGAGATGTCACATTCACAAGTTCCTTTTAGTAAGAGCTATTCAACTTCGGTTTAACATTTTATATTATCCTGAGTCGCTATCCTTCTTTTGCACTCGAGGTCAATCACATTCTTGATAGGGAGAGTAAAGTTAGATACCAAAAATAGGTCTTGAACATGTAACGATACCTTAGTTACGTATCCTGGATCGAACGTGAAAGGGAAATAAATGAAGAAATGTGAAAATTATCTAATTTCAGTTCCATAACTTCAAACGAGCTTTTCGAAGCTGAAACAAGCGCAAATCTACCGTCGTTTTCACAAGAACTGCTCACGGGATGCGGTCAACGTCTTTCTACAGTTTTCTCAAAATGTAAGCTCTCTTAACGAGTCAGAGAATCCTTATACTTATGAATGATATGAGTAACTACAGGAGACCTTAACCTTTATATATAGTTTCCATATCAGGCTTCCCTATCACAAGCCCGATATAGGTCTGGTCTACATTGATAGGGATCCATTTTTCATCCAAACTTTGACCCATTGATTTAGATCATTTATTAGGTCACTTTATTATCTTTATCTAGATCAAATTACGTAACTTAACTGATAAGTTATTGAAAAACTGAAAAGTGCAATTAAATGTTGTCCAACTTTATGGAAAAAGTAAAAAATATCCAACATTCTCCACATTGGACAATACTTAATTGCAATTTTGACTCAAATTTAAAATAGTTTTAAAAACTCGATTAAGTCACGCTACTGTATTAGTCGACTAAGTTTAAAAAACAAAACATTTGATCCAATGATAACGAAAGTCCATCATTCTGTCTTGCAAGGCTTTCGATACCAAAAAGTATCAAATGCGTGTGTCACATGCGACACAGATCCAATACAATCACGCATATCTAATACCTCAATAACATGAATGAGAAAATGGAGCGTGGCAAACTAGGATGATACCTGTATGATCTAATATGTATTATCTTTGTTTGTAAGTCTCGTTTTCTCCAACTTTATGCTAAACCACATTAGCTAACTGCATTAAAGAAATCCTATTTTCTCTCACCGAATGTTAAAAAGCATTAGAGAAAACCTTTATGTTCTCCAACTGAATGCTAGACTGTATTAAAGAACCTTTATGGGATTAAAAAACTTATATCCCCTTATGTCATGTCAAACTTTATAGATATCCGTATAAAACTCTATGCGTTTAAATGATATAGGCTCAAAGTCTATCTATACATATGCCCAATGACCTTTAAATGCTTAAGATCGATACAAATCTTAAGACTTTCACATATATTATGACAATGTACGATAACATGTATTATTGAGAATAAACGATGTTCATCTTTATTGATGAACCACCATACTGCCATAATACATCAAATGTATAAATGTACAAATGTACATAAAGCAAACTTAATGATCCCCTAACTAACAACGTCTAAGGACTTCAAAACACCCATACTGTGTACTTGTCTTTCAAACACAAATGGGCAAAGTCCTTTAGTTAAATGATCGGCTTACATTTTCTCAGTCCTTAAATGCTCCTAACCTTAATGTCATTATCAACTCCTTCATGGTCAAATAATTGACCTCTAAATGCTAAGACCTTGCGATATTCAATGTTGTTATTAAACAACATAGCAATAAGATTATCACAGTACAACCGAATGGGTCTAGCCACTGAATCAACCACAGACAACTCAGAAATTAAGTTTCTGAGTTAAACCCTCTGTGAAGCAGCCCCATAGCATACACTTTGCATGCATAGTCAAGGAAATCACCTGTGTCTACTTGACACTCTTCCACGACATTGTACCATCTGCAAACATAAAAATGTAACCTTAAGTGGACTTTCGATCATCCAGACACATAGCTAAATTTGAATCTGAATTCCCTACGCAGTTTAGTCTGTTGACTTTTCTATATGTCAACATATAATCATTGATTCCCTTTAATTATCTAAACACTCGTTTAACTGCATTTCAATGATCTATACCTTAGTTAACCAGATATTGATCAAACATTCAAACATTAAAAGCAATTTGCCGCCTAGTATATAGCCTAGCATACATCAGGCTATCAACCATACTATTTTCAAGAACATTCCTCATAACCTCTCTTTTTACTTTATTCATTGGATATGGTGCGAAAGATTATCTTTCACTATAAGAGATAGATGCTATGATAAGTTTACAATCAATCGTATTAAACCTTTATAGCACATACTCAATGTATGCGTCTATGAGAAGCCTGATAAGTGTTGAGATCTAGCACGGTAAATCTAAATACCTAAGACAAAAGAAGCTACACAAAGGTCCTTGATGTTAAAGTTTTTAACCAAAAGTTGTTTAACCTCATACAACATGGTTAAGTAATTTGACGTGAGCAATATATCTTCCACATACAGTAATGGAAAGATAACTTTGCTCCCCCTGACCTTATAGTACTAGCATCTTTTAACTTTATTTTCCATGAAGCTGAAAGAGGTGATAACCTCATCAACTATATATAAGGTATCACTTTCGGGAGGTTTGATGTAAATCATATATTGATCTGCATAACGCGCAAACCATGTCAGCTCCATCTAGATCCTAAAATCCTTCAGGTTGTACCATACAAACCTCTTCATAAAGGTCTTTATTCAGAAGAGTTGTTTTGACAGCCATCTGATATAACTCTATATCATTATGAGCTACAATTACCATAATCACTCAAAATGTATCTTACGAGGATACGAGAGAAAAGGTAACATTAAAGTCAACCTTTCTCTCTGAGTGAACCATCAAGCAATTGAGCGAGCCTATAAACTGCTAAACTTTATCCCGAAATCCTTTAAGTATTAAACTCAATTACAACGGACAGGTTTGTAGTTCCACTGCAAATCAAGTAGCTCCTAGACCTTACTATGCTTCATAGCTTGTATCTCATTAGTCATTGCATCCCACCACAAATTCAAATTGGGTCCAAAAGTTGTTTCTGTAAAAGTAACTAGATTCGTAACATGTCTAATAACATAGACCTGCTCACATGATAGACTATGTAATCAGATGGGATAGTAGGTTGTCTCAACTTGGCGAATCTACACAGCTGCATTAGATCTTGCACTCCCAGGAACCTCTATGTGTACAAGTATGGATTCCTGTTCCTGTACAGGCATGGTATAAAGACCTAGATCCACCGGATCCAACTGTATAAGTAGCGGGTATATGATAACTATAGTATCTGCCCTGCTATCATCCGAAGGGTTAAAGGGCCTACCATTTTCATAGACATCATATTTTAGAAACTTATTGTTTGTGATTTCACTATTCTGGCCTCTCTTTTTCTACAGTAAAATCTATAGCCTTAAAATGGTTGAGATATCTTACTAAATATGAACTTAACGAGCATGCAATTTGTTTTTATAAAGATTATATTACCCTAGTAGGGCAGTCTCATACATGAATGTGTGCAAGGCTAAGTTTCTAAACTTCTAGGTAATCGGGTAGAATAGCCTTATTTTCCATCTACTTCTTCAAGCCCCTTAGGATGCAGTTATGCCTTTCAGCAACATACCATTTTGCTCAAGACTACCCGGCATAATAAACTAAGTCACTATTCCAACTGATTCAATATATCTAGCAAGCAAACCTCTTCAAGTCTTGAAAAACCATGTTTGCCAAGATATTCTCCTCCACAGTCAGATCTGACACTTTGGATGGATTTTCCCAATTAGTTCTCAACCTTCAGTCTTTAAGCAAGAACACATAACTATAATGGGAATAATCATCAACAAATGTCAAAATACATTTAGAATTGCACAATGCAACTGCATAAGGTCTACTGATATCTGTTTGTATCAGACTTAACGAGTCAAAAGCATAAGTTGACCTCTATATCCTTATTAGTCAACTTACCCCTACAACAGCCAACACATTTTCCCAGATCATCATAATCTAAAATTAAGAGAATGCTTTCCTTGATCAATCTCTCAACCCTAGCTCTAGAAATGTGGCTTAAACTTTTAAGCCACACCATGTATGACTTCTCATTTTTCAGGATTCTTCTATTCATGACTTGTTCAGGAAGATATGAAGAGGCATATTTCTAATTTGGAGTAAAACATATACAAACCATATGATAAGAAAGTTGTACCATTATGTTTTGCATTAAACAACAACTATACAACATAAGCATTAAATACAAAATGTCAACCTTCTTTGTCAAAAATTGATACAAAGATCATATATAAAATGTGTCGTGTAAAAACCAAAATGAACCTTGCAACAAAGTTCAGTACATACATCCCCTATAAATATTACTTCCACTTCTTAATTGTTGTCAACCATCAGTTCCTTCTTCCCTTTATTTAACTCTATCTTGGATATGGACCCCTGTATTGTGGAAGCACCTTGATCAGATGTTCCACTATCTAGTCACCAAATACCTAATGCGACTATCGCAAATTAGATTCATAAATTAATAAGCCAAGGAGTTACCTAATGGTCACAATCTTTCTTTCTAGGCCTCATACTGCTAACTTCTTTATGTCATGCGAACCTTTAATAGCACTAGATTGACCAGCGTCAACATGTGGAGAAGATTTAGACTTTTTACTTTTGATCTTAATGGGCATTATAGGATGCTTTATGAGCTCTTGAGCTCATAGATGTAGGTGGAGATGGCACGTCCGTCCGTATGGTTATATCAACCTCAACTATCTCCATAGCACTCTATACATCCTCTGTCCACTTATTCGTGTTGAAATTGATCAAGGTTTCAATGGTGACATTGATATTGTTGACCGAAAAGGTGATTGTTATTAAATAGCAATAAATGTTTAAATCAACACAAATGTAGGATAACAGCGATACTCAAAGCCATTAAACAATATCTTTACTTAAAATCCAGTCACATATATTATGAAACACCTGTAAGCTGAATATATAATATATGCAACTAGACCTCCACACCAAAGCGATCGAAGTACAAGCCGTCAACTCTCACGACACTACCATCTGTAGGCGAATAGATCATTCAAGCAACGGCTTTCCTCTATCCAATGCCTTTATGCATATCTCAAAATCTTATGTAAGGCTAACACCTGTGGGCAGAATAACCAAACATGAGATCAAAGACATCTCTTAACAAGCCAGCAGAACAATTTAAAATACTGACTTGAAAGGCCACTGTGGTGACTACATCCTCATTAGCATTTAAAAAGTCTACAAACACAAGAGATACATCTTTATGTTATCCTCATATTCTTTATGGGCATATAGTATGTGACAATGTAACATAAATAAATGCAAAAAAAAACTTGAATGCACAATCTTATTGTCACACACTCGTGCTGAAGACATTCTCTTAAAACTTCATTTAAGATTTTTGTAAAGGAAAAATCTCAATAGAGCGACTATCGTGCATCACCGGATACTGAACCAACCGCTCGAGACACTTAAACCTCATGTATCTCCCTTATGGCAAGTTGGTTGCTCATAAATTCACTCTAAAATGGCTTTAGAATGTCGTAATTCCTTTTCCAAGTAATTATCATGCAATCCTGAACACTAAACATGAGACCCAAGACACGAAAACTTAAAGTATCTCCCTCATGTGATGTCTGAATCATGAAAATTAACTCGAAATCAGCTTCAAAAACACCTGAATTCCTTATCTGAGGTTAAACTTTAATTTATTACTAATGTAATAAATCCAAAAAAATGAAAAATATTACTCTATATATTTCCCCAACCAAGAAATTGACCCAAAACATCCTAGGGCACCTTAACGAGAAATAGGAAATTTTGTGTTTTTTTTTGTTTTTTTATTATTCACTGTAGCAATTCTGTACAGCTAATGTGCAGCCCGCGCATCGGCGCGAGAGGCACGTGTTAGACACATACCAGCACAGACGAGCTAGAGACGTGTCTGGCCCGTGTCGCATAAGCACGACAAGGTGCAGATGCGTCCACCGACGCTGGCGCATGCACGCGTCCAACATGCGTGCGATCACTATTGCGACACGTGCCAAACCCACCGCCCCGTGTCAATAACTGTTTACCAACGACAGTGGCACTTTCTCGCTAGAAAATGGCAATTTTCGACTAGTTTTAGGTCCATTTTTCACACTTTTGGGCTTCTTTTCATCTCGTTTCTTAAGGCTAAACACATGTATACTACTTTCATGCAATAAAAAGCAAAAAAAAATCGAGAAACAGAAGTTAACTCTCCGAAAACCTTATAGAGAAAAACAAAAAAATCTTTGTTTTTAACCAACCGATCTCGTTACCGTAACACATAACGATATCTTAGTTACATATCCCGGATCGAACGTGAAAAGGCAATAAATGAATAAATGCGAAAAATACCTGATTTTGATTCTATAACTTTAAACGAGCTTTCTCGAAGCCGAAACGAGTACAAATCTACCGTCGCCTTCACAGGAGTTGCTCATTGGGATGTGGTCAACGTCTTTCTATAGTTTTCTCAAAACATAAGAGCTCCTAACGGGTCAAAGAATCCTTATGCTTACGAATGATATGAGCAACTGTAGGAGATTTTAACTTTTATATCTAGCTTCTATATCGGGCTTCCCCATTATAAGCCCGATATGGGTCCAGTGCACACTAATTGGGATCCATTTTCATCCGGACTTCGACCCATTGATTTAGATCAAATTACGTAACTTAACTGATAAGTTATTGAAAAATTGAAAAATGCAATTAAATGTTGTCCAACTTTATAGGAAAAGTAAAACAATACCCAACATGTCTAACAACATATTGAGACTAACTCAGCCAAAGTGATTCCCTTTGATCAATTCTGAAACCTTTTCAGACATGTAAAAAAGAAGAAACAAAATTAGTCAATTCATTAATTGTGTTCTGTTTTAAATAATTATGATTAAATTAGTTAAGTCGGTTCAATTTATAATATTAGATTAGATAACTCAAATTAGAATTATCTACATATTCTTAAATAATAAAAGTTTATTATGCTTGTAATTAAAAAAAAACAAGTTGTGAGCAGGAATAGAGATTGAAGAGCTCTTTCTTTAGTGAACTCTTATTTTTTGTTTGTTCTAAAATAGGTCAAAAAGGCAAAGAAAAAATTTAACTGACAGTGACACAACTTACAAATTGAGTTATCAGATTATGAGGTCTCGTGCATTAATATTTCTCCTTATTCTAACGAACTTAAACATTTCCCGGATCAAGCTTGGGCCTGGATAAAGTAGTAGTTGTTAACATTTCATGTTTCAATTTTAGTTCATCCTTCTGCAATTGGCTAATTATTCTGCTCACACTGGAATGTACAACATTATACAATCAGTCTATCGTGTCAATAGGTCAATGCCGCAATTGTAAAGGGCTAAAAGCCATCAAGATTGCAGGATTATAGTACGAGGGTAATTTACAGTTAGTAAATATCTGCAGCCACTGCATAATTTTCACAAAGAAATGTCTGGGAAGTGAAAGGACTGTGTTTATCCACAAATGTGCTAGTGGCTACTTCTGATTGCAGGAAGGAAATTATGCATGAGCCTAATGAAACTTCAGGAATTTTTAGTTGAAAATGAAAAGTAGAATTGCATGATAAAATTCTGGCTAGAGATACAAAGATGTTTCAAGCTACCCATTATCTCGGAAAACCTATAGCCCACTTGAAACACATGCTTTTATCAGCCATGAATACTGTTCCCCGTATCCTTCTCCACTTTCTTAATGATTATCCTGAATGGATAATGCATATATAACTTGACATGCAAAGTTTAGCCTACTTTTAGTAAGCTTCAAAGCACATATCTCCTGCTCTCTTAATCAATATTGGTTTCCATAAGATTCTACTGGCTTCAGTTGATAACACGAATGACTGAATGTTCCTGCTGCTATAACAAACATCAATCTGAATCTTCTGTTGATCCATCTTTTATGCTTATGTATACAGTTTGTAAGTGTTCCTCCAACACCTGGAGACCTATACCATGGAAAGATGGTAGTGGTGAGAATTTTGAAGGAACAAAAAAAAAAAAAAAAAGAAAAGAAACTACAAAAATTTGTCATGTGGCATAGGAACTTCAACCAGAAGGTTAACAAAAGATGAAAAGAACAGTTATGTCCATTTGACAAACCATGAAAAGAACAGAGTGAACCCGTACTTATTGTGCATGTCAAGTGATAGGTCAACTGCTTGCTAAAGAGATTGTAAGACACCATTAGGGGTTGCAGGTTCAGAGTCTTCCTAAGGATATACAGCAATAATCATGTATTTCATGGTAAAAGAACCAACAAAAAGAAGTGAATGAAGCCAAATTCATGTAAGTCCTTTTGACAGAAAAACATTTGCATTGTCCAAAGAGTAAGCCTTAATTCCGTCTAGACATCAAAAATTTATTTGCATCAAATCCCTTCTTCATGTCTTCCTCTCCTACCAAAGACCACAACAGTGTGTTATTAGGCAGCAGTTAAGCAATGATCAGTAATGCAATTCTTGTTCATTTCACACCGAAACCCAATCTACATTGTCTACCTTTATGGCCCAATCAGGAAAAAAAGAAAACCTTTCTTAAGCTACATGAGAAGCGGTTGACAAAGTTTAGTCTAAAAGCAGCAAAAGTACTATAAAGCAACTATTTAAGCCGTAAATTGGAGTTATTGAACAACATTTAAGATTTGGTTGGTATGTCAACTCCAATGGGTGGTTTCCTTGGATGATTTTCAGACAAAGCAAGGCCCGTGGCCGTGGTGCAAAAGTCGGACAGACTAGAAGGGTACGCATATAAGCGTATTGCCCTTATACTGAAACTGAAACTAGATTTTTAACAGCTCAACTTGAGCTTCAGCATCTTAGTCATATGGCTCAGATATCATGTCAAGATATTGTCAAAACTCAGAAGAATAAATTGTTGGATAACATTCAAAATTTCAATCAAGTATAAACTTCAACAATCAACACACCATCAGAAAGAAAATTTCTTACCACGGTGAAAAAAACTAGTGGTAGCCAAGAGCTCTGTGAAGCTTCAAGTCAGAACTTCAATATCGGACAGCATGCAGTCACTCTATGCGCATCCTATTAACAATAAGGTAAACTGCCAAAGGAAAAGGAATGGACTTCAATTTTTTGAGACTATGATCTCATTGAAGTACTCTCTTACAAAATTCATGTGTACAGGAATGTTACTTTCTTCTCAGAACACCACATACTGAATTGCGTTGAATGATTCAAGGGTTGATGGCCTTAGTTTCTTAGGTAATGATAATCGATCCAAATCTTCACATGTTATACAAAGCAGTAGATTACTGCATTTCATACGTAGCAGGTGCAGAGGACACTGTTTTTGTAAATCAGTGCAAAGCATATCTTTACCAAAAGTAAACAAATTTCTTAGAGGAAAGAAAAAGGTTCTAAGGTTATGAAGAAATTACTATGGAGAAATTTGAGATGAAAAATTAGGCATCATGATTGGGCATTATCATAATATGATGAAGCTTCCGAAGATTATCAGATATCTCTGTCAATAGTTTCCCTTTCATTGCCATTCTGAAGTGCACTATTGCCATGCTTTGGGAATTCAACATCAGCTCCAAGTGCTTTCACTCGGAAATGAAGATTACGCACTAAACTTGTATCTCCATCTTGGTCTGCCATAATTGAACACAAATGACCCTAAAAGCAATGAGGAATATTTCCAGATGAATGCATATGGCATTATAATTTATTTACGTTTACCCGTCTCTTCCTCCATGGGATAAAAATTATCAGTGCTAGACTGTGAGGAAGGAGCTCCATCATCTGGTGAATATTGATTTCTCTTGTCCAGATTTTTCAACCGACCAAGCTGACGGGATTTGGCTCCTTGAAAACTATGGCGCAATTTGTATTCTTGTCTCTCACCTTTTTCTTCATGAAAAGATAAAGATTGGTCATCGTTCAGCATGCTTTCCTCATTATTCTGCTCTTCAGTGGAACTATATTTTGGGCTAATGCAATTTGATATCTCAGTACAGGATGAGTACGATTTTGACTTGAATTCTTGATAATCTTCATCTATCTCATCCTCACTAAAGGCACCAAATTTGTACCTATATGCATCAAGTTCAGCCTCTAAAGCCTTTATTTCTTCCTCTCTTTTCCGAATCAAATATTGTGCTTGTTGTAGTGCTTCCTGGTCATACTCTGCCTGCTCCTCCAAAAATCTTTGATATTGCCAGGCTTCCATCTGAACAGCTGCCTTCTCTGCTTGCAGCCTGGTGATCATAGCCATAGCATTATTAGCTGCAACAGCAGAAGCGTTTCTTTCTTCATCCAATTCCATGTATAAAGCCATCAGCGACTTTCGGTCCATACGGACCTGTCTCATTGACTCACCATCGACCTCATTTGACACGCTTCCATCTGCAGACTCGGAAGCAAATTCTGCTTTCTCAAGTGGTGATTTCCTTATAATTCTATGAGCCCACCTAGGACTGTCATTGATTGAATCAGTTAGTGGTATTCCAAAAAAGCTGTTGGCCTTGGAAAAGTTTGGACTTCTTTCTCCAATCACGTCTTCAATTTCTGTCAACAATCTCACACTGGCAGCTTTGAAATCTTCTTTATCTGTCATACAGTTTTATTTCTGCTTCAACGAGATGATTCAAGGAAAAGAAAGAATGTTCTTAATTCTTATGCATACAAGCATACACTTAACAGTGGAAGATTATGAAATGAGAAAGTTAAAGAACTGGAGTTTGATTTATTTAAAGAAAGATAAATCGTGTTCTAAACTTACATTGTTTCCCAACATTTATTGCACTTGAACCATCCTCGGCATCGTGGAGCTCTTCATGTTCGGGGAACTTAAATTGAGTGCATCTTATGTGAGGCAAGTCCATACTGCGATGCTCCTCATTCCTAAAAGTCGCAAATGGTGCTCGTGGAGAAGGAGTTGGAGCTTGTGAAAACACGTGTGAATTATTTCCCCTCATGTGGGACTTCACCTTCAATGGTTTCCCACAACAGAAACATCGGTGAAGATAACTCTCCACCTCATCATTTTTCTTCCCAGTAGGCAATGTCAATTGAAACTCTTGATCATCTTCAACAAGCAACTCAATGTCCTTGTGCAGAAATCCAATGAGAGACTTGTAAGTTTCAGTGTCAGTTTCTTTCTCCGTAACAAACGAAAGAAGACAACTTTCACACAATTGGTGTATATCTGATAGCTTCTTGTGAGTATGACAAAAGGCCAGACGTGCAACGTCCTTCTTGTGATTTTCACATATAGAATCATTGTAATAGAAGTCGGAATCTCTGTGAACAAGAACGTGATCGATCCTAGTGCAAAGCAAACAAGGGATTCTCAAGTCAAAGAACCTGGCAAATTCATTGGCGAAGAATGCAAGAAACCCATCAATAAATAGCACAAATATCAACACCCATTCAAGCAAGGCATAAATCACAAAATGTGGGAATTTTCCCAGTTCTTGTTCCACGAAACATTTGAACGACCTCTTCGCCATCAAAACTTTTTGCCCACAAAAGAAATCAAAGAATCAAAAAGAAACGCAGAAGAGTATATGGGTGTTCTTAATCTCTGTT
Source organism: Erythroxylum citrifolium (assembly GCA_026284465.1). Taxonomy (NCBI): domain Eukaryota; kingdom Viridiplantae; phylum Streptophyta; class Magnoliopsida; order Malpighiales; family Erythroxylaceae; genus Erythroxylum; species Erythroxylum citrifolium. The sequence continues at coordinate 58,188,898 of JANKOE010000006.1, forward strand.
GCTTATAATTTAGGTAGGTATATAGTACAGAAAGATATGAACTTTTTACAAAACTAAAAGGCTTAAAAGCTGATGAGATAGAGGATCATGATCTGGGCAATGTAAAGCACTGGACCAGGATCATGACCTCTATGTCTATCTGTCTCTCTTCTGTTTTGAGGAGTGAGGGAGGGAGAGAAGGAGAGGAGAGAAACTATCAGGTTATGTTAAGAATTTGGAGTTTCAAATTTTGGATGGTCGCATTTATTTGCCCGTAAATAGCATATGTTTCTCGGAAGCTTGAGGTCTGTCGTGTACAGCATATACCTGAATTAACGGTCTGTCAACCAGTCTTCAACAAACCAGACAATATGCCTTTCTGGGCTTTACTTAGGATGGGCCACTTGGTTCTAACAACGTTATTGACTTGATTTTGTTTCTTCAGGTCAAGGCCGTGATCTTCCTACTTTGAGATACAAGAAAGTTCCGGATAGGATTTTCCGTCTAATTTTACTCCGTTTAATTTTGTCCAATTAATAAAATATTGTTATTTTTATTTAAATTTTAAGTGACCCAGTCATGACATAAGTGTAATGGGCGTGACACAAGTCACGTGAAACGTAAGTCAAAATCATGACTCTTTTTATTTTTTATCATTTTAATTTTAATTGTGCTGCCATTATTTTAATTAAAAACTTAAAGTAAATTTTAATTTTATTTACGTTACTATTAATTTTATTAAAAATTAAAATTAAAATAATAGAAATAATAATTTTATGCAGCGTGCGTGACACTTAAGTCACACTTGTGACAAATGTTTTCATTTTTGTTTTTTATTTTAATTTTAATTTTTTAAATAAAAATTTTAAGATAAAATTTTAAATTTAAAAATTTGATTAATTTAGTAAAATTGTTTAATTAATTTATAAATTATAGAAAAATATTAAATTAAATTAAAAATTGATTATTGTTATTCTTATTATTATTATATTAGCACGCACGCATATTAATGCAATATTAAACATCTTGTATATTTATAATAAAGTTTTTTCTACTCCAGAGAGAATACTTGTGAAATTCAAATAAATTATACAATTTATTATATATGTGGAATAATTTATTTTGATTTCAACAACTTATTTTAATTGATTAATTTACTAAAATTGTTTAATTAATTTATAAATTATAGAAAAATATTAAATTAAATTTAAAATTGATGAATTTTTAAATTATTATATGTTCTATGTTTTTAATTAGACTTATAAACTTAGTTTTTGTAAAGATAAATTTATAAAATCTAAATTCTTTTGAAAATATTCAAAAAAAATTCTAAAGAGATAATACTTATATCCTTATAATTTTCTTTAAAGTCATGTTTTTATAAGTCATTTTAGACATAAACATTTAATACTAAACATCTTTAATAAAAAGCTGATCAAATCAACTGATATAATAAGCTATAAGCTTAAATGCTGATAGAACATGCTTGGCAATCAACTGATTGCATTGGCTGATAACTGATTCTATCAGTGATTAGCTGATAACTCATTATATCAGCTGATTTGACCAGCGGACAAGGACGGAGCCACAATGGGAGCTCTTGCCCCCACTGAATCTAGAAAAAAATAATTTTAAATTATTATTTTAAATTTTAATTTCATAAAAAATTAAAATTTTGCCCTCATTAATTTAATTGGTGACAAAAAAATAATTATTATTATTATAGATATATTAAGATATCAAATAAAAAATAAAATTTGAGCTTTTTTATTAAGATTACTATTATTTGGGCCCATGACTTTTTAAAATGAAAGCCTACAAATAAAGAAATAAAAACTACATACTTAAATGACTTTTTTTTTACTTAAATCACTTTTTTTATTTAGATTTTCTACCTTTTGACTTCTTCATTACACTACTTTTTGTCTTTCTGGCCTCTTCTTTCCTAACTTCACAAAGACTACCACACACCCAAAGTGAAAAACATAAGTACTAAAGAATGATTACAACCCCGCATGGAAGCCAATTTTTTTGAACATGCAACAAGTGGGAAGCAAGGTAAGGTTTGTAATTGTCTTCATCTGGGCTCACGTGGCACTGGCAACTGTTATGAATCTTACATCTAAATATGGATTCTAATCTTTGCTTCTTACACCCAATTTTTAATATGTTGACCTATTCGTTGTTGGTTCGAGCTAGTTTCCTAGCATGTGTGACTTTCTTTCTCATCTGAGGAGCATACTATCTATAAATGGATCTGTTGTAGTTGGAGTATTTTTTATTTTGATGTGTCTAATAATAGGCAATGGTCAGTAGAGTTCAGTAATTGTACTATACACTGAAATAGATATTTTTACTGATTATTATTTTGCATAAATGTTTTATACTCTTATGTAATCTGCAAGATAGTCCACAAATCATAGCAATGTTTGCCATTGCTATTGAAGAATGTGTTCTTGTAACTTGTAAGTTGTAATAGAGTTGGTACAGTTTTAATCTTTACATTCTTTTAGACTTTTAGTGAAGACAAAAGATAAGATTTCTCATTGTAGACGAAAAATCGTAGCATATAAAGTCATAAAAATGAACAAAAACAATACAAACCATCTAGCACTAGTGATAATAGGGATAAAAGAAGCACCATAGATGCCCTTATGAATTAAATTGAAAATAGTATAAGTTCTCGTATTGATAAGTGGAGAAAAGACATACAGATGTATTTGGTAAACTCAAGCCTATGGCTATCACAATGAAAATTTGTTACATCTATCCCCTTAGAAAGTGAAGGAAACATGATCATTAAATTTAAAGGTGTAAACAATGGACGACCCAGTGGAAATGACGAAACAAAATGACATCCCTTTTTAATGATGATAAAATTTACAAAGATAGATTATTATTGCTAATA
>JANKOE010000006.1:58447523-58466412 GCA_026284465.1 Erythroxylum citrifolium
TACCTATATAATTTTTATTAAATAAGGAAATTTTTTAAATATTGACCCCCGGCCCCCCCTAGAATTGGCCCCCGGTCCTCGGCCTCCAACTCCCGGCCCCCCCTTAAACTTGAGTCTAACTCCGTCCCTGACTACAACAACAATACTAAAAATATCTAGTGAAATCTAATAAATACATAAAGTATGAAGAAGTTTAATAGCATGTAGCCTTATCATTAGTTGATAAGAAGGTTGTTTATGATAGAACCAAAAAGTAACAAACTAATAAAATTAAATTAACTAAAAATAAAAAGACATACATAATATTATTCCTCTTACAAAATTTTAGTATCCTTTCAAAGCCTACCTCTACCAAAAAGTTATTTTCTCTTTTCACAATAATCATGTATATGTAATCATAAAATAAGTTTACGTCACATGTTCCTGAAACCCTGAGCTTACCTTATTTCATGAGCATTTATTTATTTAATTTTTCTCTATCTTAGTTATTGAATGAATGGATACTCATGAAACATAGTAGACACAGAGTAATAAAAACTGGTGATCTGTTTCTTCGTAAAATTGAGAACAACTCCCACTCTCTCTCTCACACACACACTTCATTCATTGGGCTTTTACTGTTAAAGGATTTGCAATCACATGCTGGGCCCAAAGCCCAGTTGGATTTTGTGAGCTAACTCCTCTCTTCTTTCTCCTACTATATACTAAGCATACTCCCTTTAATGGCCCTGGTAGGGCTCTTTGGGTTGGTGAAGTGCTTTCAAGTTTCAATAGATATAGACATTGATATGTGCACAGTGCTGTTTCTTATCCAAGCTTAAAATAGCAATTCATATGTGGCACAGAATAGGACTGACAGACACAGACTCCCCAGATTTTGTTTGGTTGATATTGCATAACACAAAGGCACTTTTTCTTTAATGTCTGTGGCCTACATTTTATCCCCAACTTTATCTATGATTTTATTGATGTGGTTATGTGTTATAAGGTGCCCTGGATGGAGAATCCACTCCTTTTATTTTAATAATAATAAAATTGGAGTTGTTATTTTTTGAATATGTATTAACTAAATTATAATAGTTAATTGACTAACTAATGATTTAAATTCAAGTGATGAATTTAATTTAAATTATACTTATAGATAAATTGATTAATTCCCGAGTTTAATTTAAATTATACTTATAAAATTCCTTTCGACTATTTATTCTTGTCAAAATTAAAGTAAGTTACAATGTCTCTCAACAAAATTTTCGGGGATGTTTAGTTAAAGGGTATGAGAATAAATCAATGGAAAAGGAATGAATGGTAATGGTTGGTTATTTATTACGATTGATTGAATAGTTTTTTCATACCCAAGTTTTAAGTAATACTCCATACCCTCCATGTGTGGGAGAAATGGTTTTGATTCCTACCAACGTTAATATTTTTTAAATTTTAAATTAAATATAATTAAAATGCAATTAATTAAAATATATTTAATTAAAATATAAAATATAATTAATTAATTAATTAATATAATTAATCAAAATAAAATCTAATTAATTAAAATGATTAGTTAATTACAATATAATTAATTAAAATATTATTCATTAATTACTTAAAATATAACATCATCTGCGTTAACTTTGTTACTTGATTTTACCATAGCAATGAAATGGTGGATATTATGGACATGTCGATGAATTGCACAATATTTTGGATGATTAAACTACATTTTAAGAATATTATGTATTTAATAATATGTTGATACAAGAAAATAGTAGAGTGTTTTATCTTCAATAGCTATTAGAAAAGAAAAATAGCAATATACTTAATTTTAAATATCCTGTCATTATAATTAAGGTACATAAATTAAAAATAATCAATTAAATTATATTTAAAATTTGATATAAAACAAAAATTTAACAAATTTTTATTTCTTAACATTTTTAACTAACCAATCACTAGCAATAGTAACAGTAATCATTCCTTTATTGTAACCAACTATCATAATTATAATAATTATATTCATTCTCATTCCTCGCTACCTTCATTCTCATTCCATTCTTATTGCCCCGTGTGAATCAAACGCCTCCTCAATCTTTTAAGTTGGAAGGACCCAAAAATTTATTTTATTACTTAGAACGCCCATTGATGACAAAGATTCTACCGTGTCCTGCTATTGAGGGTACCCATAGTTGATGCAACATAAAAGTAGGTTATAATGGACTCTAATCATTAGTACTTCATTTCTTTTAACAATAATATAATGTTTGTTAGGAACTTTTAATTGATTGATTATACTAACGAATATGATGCAGCAAGAGATAACGGTGTTCCAAATGGATAGGCCGATAACAAGTTCGATGAATATTTCCAGCATATTCATCAAACTTCACCATAAACTAACGAGTAAAGAAATGACTTTTCTTTTTTGGAACAAAATATACAGACATTTAACTAAAATAGGTCAGTTAGAATACATTCTAACTCTTGAATATTGTTTTCTGAAAAATCCAACGCAATTTGTACCTTGCTCCCAAGGCTTTTCGATAGTTTTGTTGGTAATATTATTACTTCAATATTCCAACAAAACATTTGACACTAAAGCATTAATTATAATTAAAATATGTTCCTAACAATAAAATTACAAAAGTTCTAAGAGTTTGATTTCAGTCACGTTAATTTGTGAAACATTTCATCATCCTATATAAATAATGTCACTTTACCAGATATTTCACTAACTCAGTCCATAGTTATGCATCAAACTTAGGCAAAGCTTTAAGTAAAATCTGACAAAAAAAAGAAGAATCAAACAGACAAAAAATCAAAACCGTTCCACTTTGGTTCAGCATGATAAGCCCAAATCCAGGCCATGTGATTTCAGCAAGCAGGTTACGAGTTAAATAATACGCCAAACCTGTAATGCTAATTGAAAAAGGAACTATCACGCAATGGGAGCTCTTCAATCTGGTGCTGAAATCAGCCCAAACAATAGGTTAATGTTTTGCATGATAAAGGGAAAACTAATCCTCACATTAATGCACTGTAACAGTTAGCTTACGATCCAAGAACACATCGCGTCTCATATTTGAAATCTTCATTTCGAGGCTTTGATTCACCTGCGAACATGACAAAGACGAACCAACGATTAGAGTTTGAGATGGATGCACATGTACGGAAGTTATCACGTTGAACTTTCTTCCTAGGTGGTTAAATATAAATGAATTCATCAGATGATAATTCTCCCAAATGGAAAAAGCACTTGCTATGCGTAGTTGCATTCTCACAAATATCGGGCCCCAGTTTGACTTGGCAACTTATGCAACAGAGATCACAAGTTTGACTTGTGAACTGTTTTGGTACAGAATCCGAGAAATAAAAAGAAAAACAATCAACCATAAAGAACGAAGCAAAAGTTTACACTCACCCGCGGCCTTTGGGACCCCAGTTTTCGGCAGTTTGATCCTTCATCAGGCTGCCCAACAAGACCCTTCATAAGCCAGTCAAGTCCTTCAGTAAAAGATATGGACACTTCACAGCTAGATCGTCTCCCTTTATTGATCAGTGGTAACAAAGTCTCTCTTTTGATCCTTGGTAGCCAAGTGATGTGCCACTGGAATCACATCTCAAATGTTCTGTTGTACAATTCCCCTGAACTGGGCATTCTAAACTTCGAATCATCGTAACCAGCAGCATAGAATTTGTTGAATCCTAGTCTCTCATTCCTAAGGAACTCCGTCACAGCTACATTGTTTCCACTCTGAACATCATTCCAGCCATCCCAGTGGCCATTTGATGTGATCCCATTTCTAGACTGTGGCAGGGACAAATGTCCAAAATGAGATAGATTGCCTACTTGTGACTGATCAACAAGCCTTGAAGAAATTCCATAAAAACCATCAAGAGAAGATAAGCCATCGCCAAAGTCAGTGTGTATGGGGTTCTGTTGTTGAGAGAGAGATCTTTGTATCAGAAGTTGAAGTCTCGCCTCATCTTCAAAGGTCCTTGTTTGTTGTGAGAAATTAGATCTCGTATCTAGGCCTTGATGGGTAATCCCACCATGAAGTCTCCCTTTACCAACAGCCAGAATTGCAGGATCCATAAATTCAATGTCTCTACTGTCACTAATATTTCCTATTGGAGGAGCCTGGTATGAATTTCTCAAAAACGAAGAAGGGTCGAGCAAATGCTTCCCTGTAAAAGGATCATAAAATAAGAGAGATTAGGCAGTAGAACTTGGGTTTAAATGATATGAATAGTAATATGGCTACTGACCAGGAATAGCGTCAAAAGCCTGATCTTTTCTCTCGTGATAAGAAAAGCCAGCGGGTGGAACTCTATTTGGCACAGAAAACCCAGGTGGAGCAGAAACTTGAGCTCTGGAACCAGCTGATAGCCCAAAAAAGAAAAATAAGTTGCCAAATGCACGCACCAACTTATGGCATATTAACTTTTAATGATCATCAAATATTCAACAATTACCAAATTTAATGTAATTGCAAAAAGGGAGAAAGACAATAAAAAGCTAGATGATGGAAACTGTAAGCAATTAAGACCGAAAATTGTGACTAGATTTCATGCTTAAAGTTCTGAAAGGACTCACCAAAAGGCCTATGAGAGAAGAAGAGAGAGGAACTATTGGAAAAAGATTCCGATTCCTCAAAATTTCTGGAAGAGATACCATTAGCCATCTCAGGCTTATCCACATACAAGTTTCTGCTCCCAACCAAACCTTGGCTCAAATCATGATTCTGTGGCAACTGATTGAAGGCACTAAAAGATCCATCTTGATTTCTAGAATCATCTTGTCTAGCAAAAGAGAACCTCGATTGACTGTTGTTTTGTGCTTTCCAAGAATTTGGCGTTTGCAATGAATTAAATTGTCTATCATTTTCACCCAACAATTTGACCAAACTTTGCGGTGACGTTAGTGACTCATCCCATGAATTGAGGTCCAATGATAGAATGTTTGAAATTATGCTGCTTTCACCAGCATGCAAAGCAGCAGTGCTATCAGCTTCACTCTGTAATCTCACGATATCCTTCCTTTCTTCATTTGCCAGCAAAACTGGCCTCTCTACACATCTTTCTAAACTGCCAATCAAGTTCTGAGAGTAACCATTCGGTGACAAAAACTTGGTAGGTGCACGTACAAATGTGTTGTCACCTACTCCATTTTCCAGAACACTAATAATATCATTCTGCTGTAAAGAATGAGATCCATAATGACTTGAAACATAAAGAGAATTAGCTGAATTCAGTAGACTAGTACGAGACATAAATTCTGGATCCTTCAGTCTTTGATTATTAAATGATATTATATCTTCCATTTCAGCTTGAGATATAGTAGTTGCCTGAGTTTGTGGATTTGTTCTCCAATCAAACCGTTCCATTTGCACAGAAGTTCCATCACCAGACAAGGCAGCATCATCGGTAGCTGATAATGGTACTTGTTCTTTATAATGTTGAGTGAAGGGATGCTGTAACCCTAGAAACTCAGGCGATTTGATCACATTATGTTCAGACGACGAACTCAAACCAGACATATCAGAGGCTAACTTCTGCAAATTTCCAACAGTTATGGCAATCTCATCTTCATCATTGCAAGAATCCGTATTATGCTCAATGGTGTTTCCTATATTAGGAGTCACAAAAGTACCCCAATCACTCTTAGAAGACAGACTAGTCGATTTGACAGAAACAGTAGAAGCAGTACCACTTTTAGCTAGTTTCTCTGCTCCTGTGGCTTGACAATCTGCACCAAGTTGCTTCACAGGTTTTAACATATCCAGTTTACTTTTGCCATTTATGACTTGGCATTCTTGATTCCAAGATTCCTTTTGTCCTATATCATTATGCAATGAAGAAACCTGGGGTGTACTTGCAACTGGCGTAGATAATACTGATGTACCACCAGCTTGGTCTGGTTTAGGCTTGGTGGGTCCATTTGAATTCGCACTTACTACTAGAGGGTGGTTTGAAGCACGCATACCCCTGCCATATTGAATAATAGTTAGACAGTAACCAATCTAAATAAGTTATTGTAAGCAAGTAAATGGCATACCATGAAGCTGCAGCAGGAAGGGCTGCGGATCTACTAGAACTACCATTTGGAGGTGAACCTTTTACTGAATTAATAGTATTCTGTAAGCAAGAAAGGTAAACAGTTGTCAAATTCAGGTGTGCATCAATAGTCAAGACTTCTCCATTGATCTGGTATAAAAGTCAACATCTATTTATTCAGGAAAAAATTGAACTTACATTTGAAGAATTCTTGATAATTGGTTTTGCTGAAGAAACAGAGCCGTTGACACAATAGTCATCTACAGGGGAAGGCAGAGCACTCCCTGCCCGCCTAAGCATACTATTTGTTGAACCAGTAACTTGTTGTACTCTACTCCTTCAACATCACCAAGTATTAATCAATCATCCAACCATAACACTAGATTTAATCCATGAAACAAAATGTAAAAAGGCGGACCGCAGTATGACAGTCAAAAATCTAAAGTCAAGAAGAAGCTGAGGAATAAAAAAGTCTGAACATAAGAACTTGGAGTATAACTCCGCTTTAATCATCTCATGTAAGCTTAATCAATTAAAAGATCCCAACAAAAGGTATCTTGAGAAAGGCTGATAGTTGCTAAAATTTCATCCTTGTTACTTGTCCCTCCAATATGAATAGACGAACAAATGACAGTAAAGGTAAACAAGTGAGGAGAATGAGAAGAAGAGTGCCATGATGGATAAAGGATTGAACAGAAAGAAGACCTCATTCATCTACTATAAATCAGAGAAAAAACCAGGGAACAAGAAGCAACACCAAATTTGTTTGCGCATCATGGTTAATTAAATAGAGCTAGATACAATTTTAGCAAATAAGCAATGCATGTTCACCTTAAACATAGAAAGGTTAGCCGTAATTTGGCTAAAAGCTTGAGCATTCTGTTCCAGAAGATGCTCAGCTGTAGCACTCATTCCTGAGACCACGGGAGTAAGCAAAAACACCAGTAAGCACAACCTGCTTTTCAGTCAAAACTTAGAAATTTAAAGAACTTAAGGTAGTATCCAGTCCAGAAAAGTCCAAATGAGTATTGAATAGCAGAAACAGAGCAAAAATGAAATTTTCTTTTTTGAGATAATCAAACAAAGATGATGAATTTATTGGACAATAAACAATACTGAAGACACTCAAACACAGAATCGCCATTTGACTCATCATGCATTTGAGTATCATGCCAGGCGTGTCTATCATGCTACAAAGATGGTAGTAAAATTTTCAACAATATAAGCAACAAATAAGTCAAAAATATAGAGGCAATTGGCAGGACTGGATGAACTTGAAGGTTAGAACATTTACGTACTCATTGAGGACGGTAGTAATATCGTTCCTAGCACAACAAAAGAGGTTGATGTTATCATCAACTCTAGGCAAATTGGAACATATTAACATCACACTCAACAATCATGAGTTGTCTTGCATAATAACGGTTCATGTAAGAACAAATGTTCATTGAGAAGTAAAAGGATTTAATTCTGTAAAATTCTGAAAAACTATTAAAAATAGAATTCTGAACACTTAGTACTACCTCTGCTGTCATAGACTCTTCTGCATGGATTAAGACAAGGTCAGTAATTCTAAAAGCAACAGAAGTCTAAGATCCCAAGAAAAAGTTCCTAAAACTCATGACATTCACCTATGAACCTTCTTTGTTCTGGCACGAATGGTGATTCTATGATGTATATCTGTTGAATTGGGATCTAAAGCTGGTTGAGATATCTCTAGCCCTTCTGATCTCAAAATCTCTAAATACCTTTAAAAGTAAAATCGACTAAATTGTCTTCTGTATGTGTATCACCTAAGAATGCATATAGCACAATAATAAAAATTAGAAAAAGTATACAAGACAAACAAATTGAATTTAAGCAAGTCTAACAAATCCATGGCCATACCTTCTCGGATCAAAATTCTATACCCCCAAATCTTAATCCCAGAGAAATATGTAGTCATAAACAGAAACAATAGCTGGATGCAGAAACCGTTTTGCAAACCACCTGAAAATGAACCAGGTTCTATCAAAACTACAGCTGAACCACAATTTGAGCTGTAAGTTCTATAGTAAGCATGCAAGTACGTCAGATTTATATATGTACAAGATTAAGACAGAGCAGGAGTGCAGCTCTGGAAGTTGAAACAGTAAGATGAAGCGAAGTATTCATTCAAAAATCCACGTCTCTGGCCACCTTTTGAAGATTCAAAGTCTACAAGCATATTGTGTAGCCGCTAAAGCTTCAGTAACAGTCCCTTTTCTTTTATCTTTTCTACCTTAGCTTACAAAGTAAAACCATGAGGCATACAACCAACAACTCTCATCGCCCCTTTTATGAAACTCATAGAGATTAATCTAAGTGGTTGTAGTTTCATATAGAATATCATATTAAGTTCAACTCTTTGATACTGCTCCCTCATATCCGTTGTTAGTGTGCTGTACACAGAAAAATGTGTATTTCAAAGACAAAACAAAAACCCCATGCCTTTGGGTGCAAAAGGTGTTTCAAATTTTCACCAAGATCAAGCTCACCACTTTGTTTGGTTCTGAGCAACTATATGTATGGCCTGGCTGCTCCACTCAAGATCCCACCAGCCATCCAAATTCCCATCATAATGGAAAAGAATAACCGTAAAATTTTCTGGAAGAAACTGAATCCCATGAAATTAGGCTAACATTCAGCTCTTAAACATCACAATCACACAAGCAGAATGCTATACCTTTTCAACAATGGCATCAACATTACTCTTTAGCTTTATACCAACCGGAATAGCTAGCAAGTTCCGCAGGCTATAAGATTCAACCTGCACTTGATGTCAACAAACATGTCGTGAATAACACGAACACAACACATTTCAGACAACAAACATTGGCAGAATGGAATAATAGCCAACTACAATTTAAAATCACCAAAATATTGCCACACTACCAAAATTATGAATGTTTTTTCAAACACATGCTCTTAAACAGAAGCCAGAAAACAGGGAATCGAAACTGACCTTTGACCTGCTAGTTGACCACAGAGGTTTCAACTCCAAATCTGAACTGGCTTGTATAATACCACGAGGTAAATAACGCAGCATTCCAGAAGCCAAAGCTGATTCCTACAGTTGCATCAACAGCCACATAAGTGAATGAAAAACCCACCCCACTTGTAGTTAAAAAAAAAAGTAGTATTCCAGAATTAGAGCAGACTGAAGCTGTAGCTTTGCAAGCTCTTCATCTCAGAGCAAAAGAATAAGTTTATGATAAAATTACAGTTCTAAAATTACCTTCAATGTGTCAAATGGGTGCAACTTTTCTTCCATCTAATAACAGCAAAAGAGAAAATTAAGGAGAAAAATAAACAAACTCAGTGACCAAGATGAGAATGAAAAAGAACAAAAAATTAAAAGCAAACGCAGCATTAAGTACAAAAGTTGAAATCATGTCGTGTAGAAGCACAAGTCAAGCAGGAAAAAGGAAAAATATAAAAATGCAAATATTCAAGTTCAATACATCAACAGAAACAACAAACATTGAAGGAGTGGTATCAAGTTTTGAAGATTCCAAGATAAAAACTTTAAAAAACACTTTAACTCACACCAACAGTAATGGGACAGCCAATTTATATTCATCTTGAAAATCAATGTGATCATCCAATCAAATAGTATTAAGCAAGTTACACAGAGAAGTATTGAGATAAATGTAGCACCAATCAACTTTCCTCTCTCCTGCGCACAAATTAACCAGGAAAAGACAACCAGCAGACACTTGATCTACCTAGCTAGTTAATGTTTACATGAAAGGATCTGAGCACCTGTGTATGTTCATATTGGTAAACTGTGGTTCTGTATACAATGAACAACATTACTGTACACAAAACTGCCATAACCGGCAGCCTCTTCATCTTTAGTCCACATTTTCCCTGCATCAGCGATATGCAGCTCAAAAGGTTATCACAAGAGACCAATTTACAACTGCTATACCACCTTAGCTATTTGCAGTCCCAAAAGAGGAGAGGAGTAAAGAAACAAAATGACAGTAGACCATACCCCATCAAGAAATGCATTCCTTTTTATTGATTTCCATGATCTGAGTGGCATCATGGACAGAGTTGAACTTCTTAAAATGTTCTCATAACAAAATGTAGAGCAATGCATCAAAAATCTGAGAAAATTTAGAAGCCATTATAAGCACATCCAAATAACAACAATGCATTTTCTGCTCAAAATGATAAGCAAGCTACCAAGAAAATGCTTCAAACCAGACTAAGGTTACGCAAAGAAACTCATAGAAAGAAAGAAATCACAAGTTCTTTCATCTCAAGTTTTTAGTACTTCAAGGCTCTATTTTTATTAGCCAATACCCAAAGTCTTTTGACTATTAGAAATTGCCAACTTGAGGAGTCTGCCTCAAAGAAAGTGCTGCCAATTTCTAGCACCTAAATTCCTTCACCTCCTTTTAAGTTTTCAGCAAAAAAGCGAAATAGGCGGAACAGAGTAAACACACAAAAATGTATTTGTTAGTAAGTAAAAATGGTCTGTTAAACGTGATTAGGGGCATGCCTGTGTCGGTGCAATGCAGAAAGCAAGCTCCAGACTATAGATTCCTTAATCGACTTGTCATATGAAGCTATGGTTAATTATGTTTCTACACGAGCAGAATCTAAAATAAACATAACAGAAACTCGCAAACAACATATCCGAGAAAGAAACAAAATAACATAAATTAGAGTTCGGACACGAAAACGAATATTTGCCATGAAAGTTCAAAACTTCCCGGCACAATGAAATAAACAACTGATTAATCAGTGTTAAAAAATTTCTTCCCAAACCCACCAAAGATAAAAAATAAAAAAACTCCCAGGTTAATTTCTCGCACAGAAACAAAACATAAAGGCTTCATTTAAACACCTAATCCTTAATCAAAAAAAGCAGAAGAAGGTTGTAGTATAATCATTAGATCTAATAAATAACGCTACATGTGCACCTCCGGTTGACAACAACAGAACCCTCAGAAAACAAAAACAAACAAAACACACCGCTGCATATAGATTCAACCACAATCTTGCTATTTCCATTTTCACAAATCTTAACAAGGTAGTCAAAATACAGATCTTCTCTCTTGGTAGTTATCTCACCCCTGAAAAGAACCAATACCCATCTCACGTATCAAATAGACAAAGATCACAAACCTTCAATCTAGGCTTGAGAAAAAAGTAGAAAGGTAAATGAGCTAGATAAGATCGGAACTCAGCAAGCTGAACAGAGCCGAACCAAATGCAACGAACCCAGGAAAGAAAAAGAGAGAGAAAACGAACAGACTGAGTCTGAGACAGAAAGGAGAGAGTCGAAAAACGAAGGTTAAGGAGTCGCCACGTTTTAAGGGAGGGCTACTCTGGAAGGGACACACTCGAGCAAAGTTTGGCCTTTTCAGCTTCAAATAAAAACCTTATATTTTCTCATCTTTTGCGTGTTTTCTTGCATTGACGAGCGGGGATTGAGAGAGAAACAGACACGCAGATACAGAAAGATGTTTACTTTATAGCTTTTTACCATTAAGACCTCTATACTCTCCTGCCCTCGGCTGCCTCCAGAAATTAGTAGGATTTTGAACTGTAGTTAGCATGGGGGATGCAGCAGAAGTGAAGAAGAGCTAAGTGAGATTAAAACATCATTATCATTCAACTATAGCTATATACAAAAAGTCACGAATGCCTCTTGACCAGGCGCTTTCTTTTTAGCAAGAAGCGACTCAGTAAAGGCCAGACTCTGTCGCTATCTTTCAATTTGTTTAGTTTCAACTCTTGCCCTTTTCCTTCTTCTTTTTTCCTAATCACAGGAGCACCTGATAAGATTCGTGAAGAGAGTCGAATGGAAACCAACCGTGTTCCTGTTTTTTAGACGAAATCATTAAGTAGCTGTAGCTGTCCTTGTCTCATTTCCTCTGTGTTTTCCACATTTCCTTTCTTCAAATGTAAAACGATGACGGATATAAACAACGTGGTTGCATGTACATGTTTTGGCGCGTTTGACATTGACGCCGGGTTGATGAAATATAAATTTTTATGAAATAAATACCATTACTGTACTTGGCACGTGACTGTCACGTGTTCCCTCTTTTTCAACTAATTATTTTATATTTAATAAGTTTGAAAAGACAAAAAGCTAATGTTGGTGTAGATATGGAATGAAAAATAATGTTTGGTAAGATACTATAACTGAAGAGATAATTATTTCATTCCTTGTTTTTGGGTAATATTTTATTCCTCTCGTAATCTAGAGGAATGAGAGTCATTACTCTCTAATTTTGGCGCGCATTCTGCCGCGAATGACACTCCTCCAAATCTCTCTCAACTCTCTATTCTCTCCTTGCCGCAAATGAATGTATTCCTCCTATCTCTCTATAAACTAATCCCTGCGAAACAACTGAAACCAAGAAGTAGCACTGGTAATTTTCTTCCTTTTTTTCTTCAATTTTTTTGTCGATATAATTGCATATTTCTCTCTTCTTTTCTACTGGGTTAGGTTTTCGATTCCATTATCTATTTTCTTCTGTACTTGCTTTCTTGAATCGCTATCAAGGTTTTGGGTATTGTTTGAATCTCTCTCGTACTCTTGAGTTGGGTTTGTTTCTTCTGCTTTTGTCACTTGCTATGTGTTGTCTATTGCTGCATCTGCTTGAATATGCGCATAGAACATGCTTAGGTTTCAATCTTGTATGTCGGGTTGGTGTTGAATGTCTTCGGCTTGTGGGCCAGAGACAAAATTTTGTTCTGTTGATGGTCATCATCGATTAATGGTGTTTTAGGTGTTTAACATTGTGTATAGTTCATCGTCCTCTGGCTAGACAATGGTTCGGACGAGATGCAATTAATCATTTGCTTTATACTATGTGCACAAGGAAAGGAGTGTTAGAGAGAGAAAAGGAAAGAGTGTATCTGATTGGAGAGAGTTAAAAAAACAGAAGTGGTGATGACGTTCGGTGTTTATGCTAAAAAAGGAGCAGAGAGTAGGAATGATTGCTTCAATTCAAGTGTGATTTAGTAGCTTTCATAATCTTGTTGATCTTAACTGCCACATTGTTTTCTTTGTTAATAATGGAAGTAGATTAGATAGCATGAAAACAATTTAAGAAAACTTTTGATTATCACACTTTACTGTTACATTAGTTTAACGTGTAGTTACGTGGATACATGCTTATCTGAAATTGTTTGGGAATTAAGTTAAGGTTAACTTATTAAATGTGTGTGAATTGTTACATTATTAAATGTGGGATCTAAACTGCACTTTATGATGTACTTAGGATTGTCTATGCTTAGTTCACTATACTAGTGGACATCCTGTGACTTAACTCCTTGAGAAAACATTACAAACTTATCTCCTGAATCATACATCTACATATGTCGTTCACACACGTACATGCACAATAATGTGCTTTGAATGAAATGGTGAGATAGATGGATAAATTCATTAGAGTTGAACTCTTGTGCTGCTTAACCTTCTAGATAGGAGGAGCAACAAAAGGAAGTAATCCCTACACAGTTTTCAGTCAGATTCACTCATGAACTTTGCTTTGTTTACCTAGTATATTTGATATTTGTTTAGTTGGGCAATTAGGAGATGTGTAAAACTTTTATCAGTTTTTGAGAGCTGTTTCTCTTCCCTGTTCCATATGGCCACAAGGAGAGTGAGTTTCGATCTTACTTTTGTTTGAGAGATTAAAGAATAGGGAGATAGGGATGTAGAATGGAAGAAAGAGGGGGGAGATCATATTTTGTTTTACATTTTTGCATAGGAAAGGCAGGTAATGAGGGCCTTCTGGCTGTCTTTATATGATAACGAGATTAGATAGGTAAAATAACTGGTAAATGCTCTTCATGTTCCCTTATTGAGGAAGCATATACCCTTTGAAATGGTTAACAATTACAAATTGGATACATTTTAGGGGGGGTGTTTTTAAATTGTATCATCCAGTCTTCTTAAAGTTGTCTGACAGAGCCTTTTTGAAAACAATGCTCAAATTACAGTAAATATGTGTGATATTGGCCATTTATGCACAAGTTATGTGAATAGTAAGATGAGCTAGCATTACATAGTGAATCATTTATCAAAATCCGTCACTTTAACTACAAAGACAATTTTCCTTCTTTATGTGAGATTTCAATACTTGTCCCTTTTATCTGTTATACTAGCAATTAATGAAATTTCGTTTGCTTATGAAAAGATTAACCTATGGATATTAGAGAATAGTGAAGAGGACTTATTTCTGTGGGAAGTGGTGATGATTATGTATTCTTGATGCCTTTGTGCTATTATACACTTCCAGGATAATTTAATAAGGGGTAAATCCTGATTATATGATTGGAAAATATACCTACCTACATCTATTGTTTGCTTAACATGTATTATTTGCTTGTCGGTTGTATGACATTGGCATTTGTAGTCCGTGCTTTTGCCCTAAACAACAAGGTAGAGGCCTACGACTATACCAATAGCACCAAGTACCTTGTAAAATTATAGACCAGTATTAGCTCTCTTGGGCATGAATATGTTGTGTCATTAGGTCGCCAGTGAGAAGTCTCTTATCACCTTCCTAAGTACATTTGCTCATTTAAAATGACTGAGCTTGTGACAGTGACAATATCCATACATAGGGGACAAAAAGCTGTAACAAATACAAGGCTTCTATCCTTCATTATTACCCCCTGAATGTAGTAAGTTAATCCTGAGCAGATAACACCTTGCACACATGTGCAGTAAGTTAATTAGGAGTTCTCATTGATGGAGGAAAGAAACAATAGGTATTTGGACAAGTGCATCAATGGCTACCTAGTATAGTGTCATAGAATTCTTTGGCATATGGTTACAAGTACACTGAGCATAGCTACTATAACAACAAAGTGCTTGATGATAAGTTACTGTAGATATCTTCTTCAGTATTCTTACACTGTAGACTGTTGCAAGTAATTTCATATCTCAGAGGTTGCAAGACAGAACTTCCCAATAAGTGCTTAATTAACATGTATACTCTAATGTCTCTCAATCTATGGACGTGCTTAACGAAGTTTGTTCTGCATGCAAATTCTCATCAATTTAAGCTCCTTTAATATCAATTATCACTCATTCACCACTAGCAAAGTTCATTAATATCCTTTATTAATCAATAGACCAAAACTTGATATATTTTTATCAAGGTTGGGAACTTGAAATACATCAGCTATTTGGTTTGAAGTATGCATAGGAACTGGTCTTCTTCTTGATCATATTTCTCTATTACCTTTGCTTATTATTTTATCTGTTTTCCACTGCTATTACCTAGCTTTTCAACATGCCCTATCTATATGTTGGACTATTATTTTTGAATTTTTTAATGTATATTAACATGGCTCGCCCCTACTAGCGAATGACGATACAAACTAAAGCAAATTTTGATACTTCAACAAATAAAAAATAATATGATAGTTTTCTTATTTGCTATCCGTTATGTTATGTATTGTTTGTACCTTCAATATAAGTTCCATAAAATTAAAACAAAGGAAGAAAAAAGGATTGATAGAATGAGATGGATGTTTAGATTGACCATGGATTGTGATAATGCCTGCATTAGTGAACTTCGCATAGATAGAGCAACCTTTAGGATATTGTGTGATATGGTAAGAGATGTCGGGGGTTTAAAAGACACTAGGAACACATCCATATAAGAGGTTGTAGTAATGTTCATATACACCTTTGCTCACCATAAAAAGAGTAGGACAATAAGCCTACTTTTTCTCTGTAGTAAAAAAAAATCGTGAGTCGGCAATTCCATCAAGTTCTTCATGCAATTATAAGATTGCATCATATTTTGCTCAAGAAGTTGGAGCCTATTACTCAAGATTATCAAGATGAGAGATGGAAATGTTTTTAGGTAATTGAACATTATAATTAACCTATGACATTAATATTATAACTTTTATGTGCTAAATCACCTTTTAGTTTTAATTTGTAGGGTTGCCTAAGAGCCTTAGATTGGACACTAATTAAATTTACACCTCCTAGTGAAGATAAGCCCTGATATCGCACAAGAAAAGAATGTATTTCAATAAATGTTTTAGGTGTTTGTTGCCCAAACATGCAATTAATATATGTATTGCCTAGTTGGGAGGGCTCTGCACACGATAGTCGTGTGCTTCGAGATGTGACCTCAAGGCCTCATGGTCTACGAGTCCCTCGAGGTAAATTTCTATTACAATATCCTATTTCATTTCTCTTTGAGTTATGTTGTTTAATAATAACTTATTGTTTAATTATGAAGGATGTTATTACTTGGTTGACTCTAGATATTGCAATGCAAATGGATTTCTTACTCTGTATCGAGGACAATGCTATCATCTTAAAGAATTCGATAGCCTTCAACTGGAGACGACAGAGGAATACTTTAATATGAAACATTCCAAAGCAAGGAATGTTATTAAGAGATACTTTGGATTGTTAAAAGGAAGATGGAAGATCCTTACATCAACTTCATTTTTCTCAATTCAAACCCAAGTTCGCATTATAATGGATTATTTCCTTCTGCACAACTTGATTTGCAAGTTCATAAGCTTTGATCCACTAGAGTCAATCACTAAAGATGAAAAGGAGAGTGAGGAAGATAAGAGTGATGAAAATGATGAAATAAAATACATTACACAAATTAGTCCAACTGATGAGTGGTTGACATTCAGGAATAATATGGCAATTGACATGTATAATATATGGACAAGTAGATCCAATGACAATGATGTAGATTAGTAACTTAAGATATGTTTGTTTCATATGCTTATTAGATTGTTGAAAAGTTTGGATTTTGATTAATGTACCTGAATGTTGAGCATCTCTATTTGTTTACTATTAGTAATATATAACTGAAAGTTATTGGATTACTTTTGAAATGCACTCGTGTGAACATGTCTGTTTGGTTGACTACGTGTTCGTGAGTTATTATATTACATCATTGTATTTAGAATTTTCAGCAAAGTTATTTTTGTTATATGTTATTTCTTTGATAACTCTTACATTGACGTACTTTATTAGGAATGGCTATGGTTGCCCGTGGGAGGGGAAAGAATAAGCAATATTGGAAAGATAATGTGGTTGAAGCTTTGGTCGACGTTTTGCAGGAATTAGCTTGCGATCCTTTATGGAAAGTAAATGGGGGATTTAAGAATGGTTGAAGTGCACAAGATATTGCTGAGCAAGATTCCCAATTTTGATAAAGATGTTGATCCCCACATTAACTCTAAATTAAATGGTTAAGAAACAAGTACAATTCAATTTCTAAAATGTGTATGCAAAGTGGTTGTCAATGGGATAATGTTGAGAATAAGATCAATTGTGAGAAACAATGGTTTGATTAATGGTGCTTGGTAAGAACATCTAACTCAAAAGTTGATTGAACTCTTATTTTAGTGGTTTCTTTTCTCATAATTATAACATTTTCTTGTTATTACATCTTTAATCTTCTTCTTCTTCTTGTAATTCTTTTTTACAGAATCACAAAAATGCAATTGGAAAGTGGAACTTTAAATTCCCATATTTACGAAAACTAGACATAGTGTGGGGTAAAGATAGAGCGACGAGACTCAAAATTGGGGATATAGTTGAAGAAAGTGATAAGGCTAACAGTCCAAAGAATATGACAGTGTGTTCTTCATCGGACAATGAAGATGAACTTGTTGTGGTATCTGATACATAAGGATCATCCGCTATTCCTTTAAGCAACCCTGGAATAAAAAGACGAAAAAACATGTCATCAATAGAGGAAAGTTCTTACAAAAAAAACCAGCAACACTTCAGAATACTATTGAGTCAAGGCTAGACAGCGTCACCGTTAAGTTTGAGTCTATTTGTGAACAAATGGCCTCACAATATGTAGCTGTTACAAATGCTTTGATTGCAGAGTCTAAATCTGATTCCCTAACTAATGAGAAGATGCAAGAGCTCATCAGTGAACTTCTTAATATTGGCATATCTCAAATGGATGTTGGTTAGGCTATTGTGTTATTCTGTAAATGATCCTGCTAAAGTTTCGGTTTTGTTCACTTTGCCAGATCATTTGAAAGGGTCTTTTGTACTTGGATTCCTCAATCCATCTTCTAGTCTATGAATCGTTCGAGGAAGCATATTAATATTGTTGTAAGCATTATGAACTTATGATGCAATTGATGTTGCCTAACCATGTTATTTTGTATTCATTGGGAATTTTGTAGTTGTGATGCAAACAAAGTTTGTAGTGTTAACCTGGTTATTTTGCATCAATTAAAGGTTTTTGGTTAAGGTATTGTGTGTAGCTGTGATAGTTTACATCATTTGCATTATTAGAGAAATGTAAATTGTATTAAACTATGTTACCTGATGATCGCGGCTCTGTCGTTCGATTAAGAAATCGACCTTGGAAACCGGTCAAAATAATTAATTCCAATATTGCAGCAAGCTGAACCTCGGGTCGTCTCTCTCGTTGAAACCTTATGGAAATTGATTTAAAGAACTAGCCTACGTCGAATTATGCAATTAAAGCAATTAAAAGGGGGGGTTTTGTTTGATAAATTAAAATTAAGAAAAGAAAAGTATAAAAGAATCTTTTTGGATTTTGGGAAATTTTGCAAGTTGTAAAAATCTAAGATTGAAATCAAATTCTAAAGTTCTCTTGAAAATGCGGCTCGGGTTATCACTATTCAAAATGATTTTCGGGGTTGGAATCCACTAAGTTTTGAAAGATCAACCTTAAAACTATTTAAGTTCAAGAATTTAATTAATCAACTCGATTAATTAAATCTTATTAAAAACCTTAGTGTGAAAAATTGGATAAGCAATTGCAATTAGTCAATCGGATAATAACACAACCAACTCAACCAA
>JANKOE010000006.1:58495108-58508846 GCA_026284465.1 Erythroxylum citrifolium
GGAACTAATTTAAGCACAAAAGTCGCAATTAGGAGTCAAAAAGTACATCAACAGTTATGAAAATGCAGCCAATTAATAATGTAAACTTGGGCTCAATCACGTGTCGTCGCTAGGTCTGGTGTAGATGGATTTGACTGAGCCATCTCTCAGAGTCTGCAGAATCAGAGGAGTTATTGTATGAAAAGAGTGTCGATGAAGTGCGTGGAATACCTTCTGGTAGTTGGTAATCCATTCTGTTGGCGTCAACTTTTCAAGCTCCTTTTAAAGCAACTGCTTCGAGATCTGGAGGATAGTAGTATGATCATTAGATCGATCAGTAACCATGTAAAGAGCATCCAAAGTAGAATTTGGAAAGTTTATGTCCAAAGTATGATTCTGTAGACAATTGATCATCTAGTGGTGAAGAGTAGCCATGATGGCTGTAGAATCTTGATATGCTCCAGTGATCTAGATCTGAACCTGTAGTCATTCAGATAGGGTAGGATCATCTAACCTGATGTTGAAATCAAGTGCTATGGTCAAGATGACACTTCCTCTGTCGAGAGTAGTCAGCAAGGTACCAATAAGAGCATTTTGGTACGTTGTGTAGGCAGTGTCAAGAAGGGATATCCTGGCTGTTGCAGGAATACCTTTTCTTCCATGTAAAGTAAGAACAAGTCGTAGAACTCAAAAGTGTAGATCTGTATGGTTCTATTCTCTCCATAAGGCGATCAGCTCCTTAAGAATCTCTAGCTTTACGTATTGTTCTGCAGTTGTAGATCTGAGATCACATTGTTCCAGTTTGGAACTTTGGATGATTTCCTTCACACGGGGTCTAGTAGTAGATAACACACTCCTAATATTTCTCTTCCAAGAACGGTCACGAGAATAGATACTGTAAGGACTTAGCAAAGGTAAAGAAGACTCACAAACACAATTTTCTACATGAGTGACTTCTACAAGATTTTCTATTTTGTTTGATACAACACGCTTCACACTATTAGGCGAACTAGACAAAGAAAAACTTGACGATAAATGAACTGGATCTGAAGAA
This sequence comes from Erythroxylum citrifolium, assembly GCA_026284465.1. NCBI lineage: Eukaryota > Viridiplantae > Streptophyta > Magnoliopsida > Malpighiales > Erythroxylaceae > Erythroxylum > Erythroxylum citrifolium. The sequence continues at coordinate 58,496,142 of JANKOE010000006.1, forward strand.
ATTTCCATGATTCTTATGCAACTCTCTTTTTACTCCCTTTCTTACCTAATATCAATGTTACCCGCCTGACAAAGATGCGAAGGTTGGCTATATTTCCAAGTAAACCACAAGCGGTAGTGGAATACTAAGCGAGGAGTAGAAAACTCCAAGGAGTATGTAGGTTTCTTTGGGCAACCGACTATACCTGACCACTAGACAAAGACCACTTGGGTTGTGACCAAGTGGGCCTTGTTCCATTCCTAGAATAGGATATTCCCATACTCAAACACTCCTCTTCTGCATTCTTTCCAAACTTATGATGATTTCCTATCAAACCACTACGCTTGTCCTTGGCGACAATAACTTAAAACAAAACCGATTGGTAGCTGAATCTCAACCACCTTAGGCATCCATAACCATCTACAAAATCCAATGGCCAAAAGCAAGTCGCCACCAAAAACTGTTACTTTTTTATTATTACTGCTTAATTTAAGTTATTTAACTGATCACCCAAATTTTTTTTGGTTATTATAAATTCATATTTAATTAATTAGGTCTAATTTTAGAGTTTTTGGATCTTATTGAATTTCCTAAATTCACAATTATGAGTTTTTATAACCTAAACTGTTGGACCCCGAACTTTTCTTAAAAATTTGATTTATTAAATGAAATTAAAAGAAGGAGAAGGGAAGTTGTCGTGTAAGTCATTAAGAAGAAAAAGAAAAACGTGAACTAAGGAGAAGAAAGAAGAGAGAATCGTAGGAAGTTTGGAGGGAAGAAGAAAAAAGAAGAAAAAGAAGAGGAAATCAAGCTTTTAAAGGTAAGTTATCTTCTTTCTTATGATAGGTTCAAGAAGCTAAAATGATTTCAAATTCATTGTTTTGGAATGATTTTTGAAATTGTTACATTCATTATTTTTTAATGATTTAAGAAATTGTTACAATTATTTAAGAAATTGCTATAATTGTTGTATTACTTGTTTATGTATGATGAGGAATTAGTTAAGAAAGTGATTGACTATGATATTTTAGAAGAAATTATTTAAAAGAATGTGTTACTTGGTGATTTCTTAAGTTAGAATTTCGAGGACGAAATTTATTTTTAGAAGGGAGAATTGTTGGACCCCGAACTTTTCTTGGAAATTTGATTTCCTAGCCTTTCGATTTTCTATGGCTCCTTAAGAATTAGATTGCTTTTGCTTCCGCCACTTTGTTATTCGTTTCGCTTTGGCCTTCATTTTCGTTTTGGGCTTCCATTTTGTTTTTCGTTTTCCATTTTTCCGGTTGGGGTCCGGTTCTGAAATCGTGTTGGACCCCGAACTTTTCTTAAAATTTTGATTTATTAAATTAAATTAAAAGAAGGAGAAGGGAAGTTGTCGTGTAAGTCATTAAGAAGAAGAACAAAAACGTGAACTAAGGAGAAGAAAGAAGAGAGAATCGTAGGAAGTTTGGAGGGAAGAAGAAAGAAGAAGAAAAAGAAGAGGAAATCAAGCTTTTAAAGGTTCAAGAAGTTAAGGTTCATTGTTTTGGAATGATTTTAGAAATTATTACATTCATTATTTTTTAATGATTTAAGAAATTGTTACAATTATTTAAGAAAATGCTACAATTGTTGTATTACTTATTTTTGAATGATTGAGAATTTGCTATGTGAATTTGATTGAAATTGTGTAATTGTAAGCATGATTATGCTAATGTCTATTATCATGGCATTTTGAGTAAATGGAAAGAAGAAAAGTCATGAGAATGTCAACTTGAGAATGGCTGAATTATGCATGTGATTTGATTGTGTTTGGGAGAGAGAGGAACGTTTCGTTAGTCACGTGCACATCGACGTCTAGCCTTATCCTGACTGCCCGCTTGGGCCCACAAGATCCAAAATCGGACTCGTTTTGTTCACAGTTTAGACTTCGGTTTATCCGTTTTGTTCCACGGAACTCTCGAGCCATTGTTTGTGCATTGTATCTTTGAATTGTCAAGTATGTTGCATAAATTGAGTGTTTGTATTTATGGTATTTGGATTATGAGTTTTGAATTTGAATTTCGTATTTGACTGAAAACGAAGCATTTTATGAAATTATCATGATTTGAAATTGTTCGTGAATTTTTGAAAAATTGAGATTCTGGAGAAATAAACATTTGAGGTTTTCATCCGTGAAATTTTTGAAAATTGATTATGAATGATTTGAAAAGTTGTAAAGTTTGAGAAATAAGCATTTTGCCAATTTTCTACTGTGAAATTCTCCATAAAATGGCAAAAGTTTTGGAAAAATGATTTTTTGCTTATTTTTCTGTTATAAACATGTTATCCACGAGCTGTAAAGCTCACCCCCTCCCTATCTCATCCTCAAATTATAGCTAGAACCGCTTTACGATTTCCGAGCCTTTTGATTTTCTATGGCTCCTTAAGAATTCAATTGTTTTCGCTTCCGCCACTTTGTTATTCATTTCGCTTTGGCCTTCGTTTTCGTTTTGGGCTTCCATTTTGTTTTCTGTTTTTCCGGTTGGGGTCCGGTTCCAAAATCGAGTCCCAACATAAACTCTTCAATTTTAACTATTTTATTAGGAAGGTTTTCAATTTGAACTTTTCATATTTTTAAAATTAGATATTATAACAATTCTAAATTTTACTTTTAAAAAATTAAGGTTTGCGACTTTTCCCAATCATGGTCATGTCTTCATTTGCATATTTTCTAAAATCTCCGAACAATTTTGAATAATCAATTCTAAATTTCATACCCATAACAATCAAATAACTTTAATTAAGTTATAGAAATAAGATGACTTCAATACCATCATTACGAAATTAGGGTAGGATCTGGTCCATCATATAATAGAATAAGATCAAAAAAAATTAATTTTTCAAAAGTTAAGATTACCTTAAATTCTAAAAATGATTAACATAAAAACATAGTAAGCACGTAACACCCAAATACCCCCTGGGAGGATATGTGGATGCCACCCAAGACAGTACAATCAAATCAGACATCACACTGATATTTATTTTATGTAGTAACTCAAACCCACACACATACAGAGAGTGTGAGAATTTTTTTTTACTTTTCTTGCAACTCTTAAGTATGCTTACTAAAGGAGTTTTAGCAATGAAGAAGGAGAGAGATAGCTTGTATTTTATGCTGGCTATGCAATAACAACTTGAGAGATTCAAATATAATGTTTAATAAAATGAACAACATCGAAGAAGGAGAGAGATAACTTGTATTTTATGATGACTATACAATAACAACTTGAGAAAATCAATATAATGTTTGATAAGATGAACAACATGTTAGTCAGGTGATCCCATCAACTTGCAAAATTGCAAAAGGGATAACAACTTCAAGTTTTTAACAGGAGGATGCCTACTAGACGTTATCCATCACCTCTAATGAAAATTTATGACTAGAATAATGATCCAAGTACTAATGAAGTTAATCTAGATTTTGAGGTTAAAGGTGAAAGTATTAGGAATATGCGAGGAGTTTGGTGTGAATAGGAGTTTAAGAGGGAGCACAAAGTTTAAGATAGTGTGGATCGAAATTTGGGTAATGATAAATTTGCTCTCTGTTAAAGGTAAAAATGATCTAAATGAAAAAGAATTTATGTCAACAATTAATGATTTCAGTAATGGTGGAGTTGTGTACATTATTGAAGGCAATGTAATTGTTATTAGGAGATCATGAATTCTTCAGAATAAGGAGGATGAGTTAGAGTAGTAAAGCGAAAATATCTTCAATACCAGATGCCACATTCATAATAAGGTATATAATTTGCTCAATGATAAAGGAATTTAGACTAATGAAGCAAACTTCGTACTGATAAAAAAAGTTCGTTTGGCCTACTAAAGCATCCAAAGCCATATAAGTTATAGTGGCTTAATGAATGTCAAGAAAAAAAAAGAGAACAAGTAGATGCTAGTGTTTTTTTTAACTGGAAACTGTAAAGATGGGATATCAGATTATGTAATGTCTACACATGTTGCTCACATATGGTTAAGGAAATCATTCAATGATTAATATTATAATCTTTCTATGTTCTCGTGGTTTGGCATAAAGTATTTTTTGTACATGGTTGAAAAATTTGAGGATGAATCATTTTGAAGAACGGAAGCATAATGCAAAACGATTAGCCTAAATAGAGGATTCATGTATTTAGGCGTAGGTCAATACATAAGCTAGGGTTAGTGAAGATCTAGTGGCAAAACATACCTTCTAACACATCCATATCCAAGATCTTGTCCAATTTCACAAAGTTATAAAAAGATCCATAGTTTCAACTATGAATATGTTTCAAATTATGTCCAACAAATTGACGAGAGGATTCACAGTTTAAGATATGTTTATTTTTAATTTGAGGCTGTAATTTTATTCTTTGTCATTCGTTGAATTTTAAATTTATTGAAGAATTTTTTTATAGCATTCAAAAAATTTAATAAATTTGATTCTTAATTTTTTATAATAAACTGGTCAATTATTTTATACTTCTGTTTTAATAAACTAATCAATTCTTTTATACTTCTGTTTTAACTTCCTCCATTTAAACTTGTTTGTATATTTTTTAAGATATATGTTTTAGTAAGTTCACATCACTTTGGATCAAGAAAGAAAGCATTTCCTTTCTGAGTCCTTGGAATCTTCACTCTTTGCTGTCAACTGCTAAATTTGGTGAAATAGTTTTCTCTTCTCTTTATGATTTTGAACTTCGAATTGAAGTTTACAGAAGAATGGCAAAGGAATAACATTATCAGTGGACTACTAACTTCATTAAGTTCAATATCCACCACAACTTAAATCGGATGATCATCATCCGTCACCTCTCTCAACTTGTTTCTCCTTATTTCTCATCTCAAAGGCTATGGCGCCTTGATGTGATCCATGCTTGTGTGGAGGCCGCATTTTCAACACTGGAACGTCAAGGAAATCTTGCTTGCAAGAAGTGACAAGTCCCACAAAACCATTAAAATTTCCCTTCCCTTTTGGAAAAGATTCGATGTGATTGTGTTTTTCCAACTTACAAAATTTGCATTGAAATGTGATCTAACTCCATTCAGAATTCGTCGTCTGACTCACTACAAGATGCAGACGTAGACGTGTCTGATAGTAAATGCAGACGGAATTCTGCAAATCTATCTGAAGTTCTTACTGCTTGAAAGGAAGATCCTATGCTTGCTGCTGAATTCTTCTTTTCCAGCTTCTTGGAGATGTCTATACATACTCGATCAACCATTTCAAGAAAATCTTTCACGATAACAAACAGTTGAAGTGGGGAAGCTCCCCTTTGCTTGGAAGCTGCTACCTGATAGTATTCTGTTGTTCTCTTCACAAATTCCATAACCTTTGCTTCTTCGTCCTTCATCATCTTAAGTTCACCATCACAACCCTCTAAAAATCCCTTCATTTCACTCAGAAACCGCTCCTCCTCATCGTTGCCACAAGGAGAAATAAGCAGCTGAATTTCTTCAAGACGGGTGGACAAAGAGGAGCATATGTTGATAAAATTATCGTACTCTATGGTTGCTGCTTTCTTTACATTGGCAAAATCAACATTCAATTTCTCCAACGCAGGCAATCCAAGGACTAAGTACTCTTTCTTTCTCTCTTCTATTGTCAGAGACTCCAAGTTAAGATTGATGGTTCCTGGTCTTTGACTACCAAATTTGTCAGGAACTTGGTTCTGATTCAGTGCACGGTGTCTACCTTCCGATCGGACTACTTGTTCCACCACAAAGTGAAGCAGAGTAATCTTCCCATCAGTGCTTTTAATATCAGAAAGCTTTCTCAGAGCAGTAAGATCAAAGCCTTGTGCATTGCCTCTGGATGTCCCAGCATTCATTTTATTGCCAGCCTTGAGAATGGCTTCAAGTAGTTTTAAGAACAGACCTCGAGTTCGAAGCTCCTGGCAGCCCAGTTGAAGTGTTTCTAAGGACTCTTTGAATTGAAGAATTTCTGAATCATAGTTTGATCTGAACAGCATTGCGTTGATTCGGATGAATGCTGAAGGTACCGTCGTCAGGATGTGGTAAAGGAAAGATTCAGCATCTGCAAGTTTATCAGGATCGCCATTGAATTGGATTATCCTGGCCTTTTCTTCTTCTGTTGGGGAGATTCTCGCAAGTTTTTCAAGCAATTCAGTCGTCAATCCATAACCATCAACAAGGGCATCAAAAATTTCTTTTCGAGAAATTGCTAAAGATTTTATCACAATTGCTGTGTTCTGAGACCTCCTGGGCTCAAGTATGAAAAGTTTTGCAGTCGGTGCAGAGTTAGAGCTAATGGTTGAGGTTACATCTTTTTGTGGAGGTTTGAGGGTAGCATTTGCATACTGAAACAAGGCTTCTATAGTTTCATCGTCATCAAACCTGCACACAAAAACGTAACAGAGAAGTCAACACTTTATGACATTACCCAACTCACAAAAACGAAGTACAGGTGAAAGAATATTGGGTTAGATGATAAATGAAATTCATATCTAAGCAGAAAATCTAACCTGAGAGAACCCTGGTTGATTATTTCCCAGACCACAGAATGTTCAGCATCCATAGCCGTAACCTTATCCCAATGCAAAGGCTTCAACTTTGGATGGGCTATTGCTTTCTTCTCAGCGCTCTGATCTATTGAAGCCAATGCCTTGGCCTTACTATCTATTGCTTTCCCTTTTGGTGCCAGTGGAGGCTTTAGTGCTGAAGCCAACAGACTTGTGCTTTTTGGTGAAAGTTGTGATGTAGAATCTTTCTTTTTCACCATTAGTGGCGGTGGTGGCGGCCGAGGAGGTGGCAGCGGCATTATGGACTTGTTCACTATTTTTGACGGTGGTGGCGGAGGGAGAGGAGCAGGAGCAGGAGGTGGTGGTGAAGGTACAGGTGGAAACTGCGGTGGGGGGAAACGGTATGTTGACAACATTAGCTGTGGCGATGGTGATGGAGGCCTAGAATCATGCAGAATTGGTTCTTCAAAATTCTTCTGCTGCATTGCATCAGATGGCTCACGATGCGAAGCCTCTGTAGCTTGACCTCTTCTGTGTCTCCCAGCAGTCGTATCCACCTCTTGCTCAGAACCATCTTCCTTGTTCCCCTGCTTAGATTTCACCTTTGAAAAAGCTGTTTTAAGTTTTCTACCATCTGAGTCTTTGATATAAAGAATATCCCTACCATCTTCATTAACAATAACTCCTTTAACCTTCTTTCCAACTTTTCCGGTCCCTTTTGTTGTCACAGCAGGCTCTTCCTGGGAGCTGGCTTCTGCTTTTGCTTGATGTTGGTTTCTAATGTATCTCCTGATGAGAAAGAATAAGATTCCAACAATAACCAGAGTGATTGCAGCCGTTCCAAGAACTGCCCCAAGAATTTTCTGATTAGACGACGATGACCCTGGAAGCATTGGGAAAGATCTGTTACTCTGATCAGCTACAACCCTTGATACTGCTGCAGATACAAAACCAAATTCAACGGAAAACTCATTAGCAGAAGGGAAACAACGAGCAGAACATGATGATGAAAAGAACAGCAACCAGAGGATTGACAAGGGCCAAGTCTGTGAATGAACCATCTGGCCGATGTGAAGAAAGAAGTAAAAGAGACTCGGGATTTTGTTCTAGTCCTTGTTGTTTAGTTTATGTAGCTTTTGAGCGCATTCCTTGTGTCCAATGAAATTGGAGTTTTGTAACAAGGATCTGCAGTTTCTTTTTTTCTTTTTAACTGCTAAAATACGTTACAAACAGAGTGGAAGATTGGAGTATTTTATAACTTCTAAGATGTTTTCACCAACATTGTTACATAGAGACAATGCAAATGTATTCACAACATAGTTATTTTAAGGTTGAAAGAATAGCCATGAAGGGGGGTTCGGACAAGCTAGTGAATATTGTACCTCTTCGAAGCTTCCTGTAATTTAGAGCTCAAAAAGTACCGGAACTTTAAATCGAATAAGACAAAGTTAGAAATAAAGTGAAGGGAAGAGTCTAGTCTTTGAGGGGCATGGTCTGCTGGAACCTTGTCGGCAAGTTCATGAGGTGTGTACTAGGTGACAATCTCCAGTTCTCCACTCCATTCCTTTTGTCTTTCGTTAGATTTTTGTGGAATATTTAGTAATTATACATTTAAAATCACGAGTCTTGCGATCGTGCTTCATTAAGATTCAAAGCTCAAAGCCATGGTCAAACTTTTACACTAACGGAACCTACTGACATTTTAAAGTCACCGACGTGTTGTATCGTTTAAGGAGAGAAGAGATAGCTTACGATTCTACAGGTGATATGCCCCTGAGGTCTAATATCTTCCCCAGGATTTGGGGAACTTGATTAATGACAACAAAACTATTTGAATCTGATATTTTACATAGATAAGGCGACAAAAAATGGAAGAACTTCGATGGGTTTTAATCACTTTGACCAAAATATTTACTTCAAATGGTGCTTCTTATACATCTCAGTATTGGAATTTCTGTGCTTACTTTTTGATCCTCTTCCTTTGAAGATCAAAAATTGAGCCAGAGAGCGAAGTAATTTTGCTGACTTGTGGCCAAAAAAGGGGATCAATGTAATGGCGAGATGGATAACATGAACGTGAATATGGGAAGCTGAGAAATGCCCCCTTAAACGAGTGATCTAGGCCGCTTGGCGGAGAACTTGGTTGGTGACTCGAGCTTCAATTCATCACAAGTAAAAACATCATCTTGCAACTTTCTCTTTGGGGCTCTTCTCTTTCCCTTTTCTTCTCCTTCACCTCTCATTATGAAATCTTTCAGGCGTTTCACATCAGACAATTTTACTGGTTTCAGTATGAACTCTTCTGCCCCTTCTTCCAAGCATCTGCAGATCGGTAAGAACAATCGAATGTAATCAAAATTCCGTATAATCAAAGTAAATTTTCCCGAAAGAAGAGTCTCTGTAAAAAATTAGCCTTTGATTTAGTCGATAAAGACGTTTGCCATACCAACTAGTTATGGATTTTTAGCATTAAAAGATTACTAATATTTAATGTTCAATTTTACCTATTAATACGAGCCAAGATGTTTTCGGATGACATGATTACTACAGGAACTTCTCTGAAAGCAGATGAACCCTGCAAATCATCAATTCCAAGTTTACTAAAAAACTTCCACAATTTGTAGGACTTCTGAAACAAAAAGACAAGGATTCTGCAAGATACTTCAGAAAAATTTTGAGCTGTTACCAACCTTAATCTTCTTGAGCAATTCATATCCTGACATCCCAGGCATGGAGTAATCCGTCATTATTAGATTTATTTTCAAGTCCTGAAATCATATGAATCAGACTCCAATATAACCCAATTGCTATAAGGAAATCTGAGAGATGAAAAGTTGGGAGAAGCAAGAAAATTGTTTTACTTTCTTCAACCCCATGAAACTGAACATAGAATTGTTTAGATATTTGTTCTATAACTTGTCCTTGATACTCTTTCTCAGTGGTTAAAAAGAAATTAATGCAAGTTCAGAGCTGGCGTTTTCTCTTACATTTAACGCAGCTGTGCTCTTCTCTCCATCCAACCCCAGATACTGCAAAGCTCGTGTTCCACTTTCCACGGCCGTCACTGCACAAGGAAACCCCATTTCAAGTCAGCTTCAGCCTAGCAAAGTCGAAATATCGTAGACACAAACAAATCATTGCCAAAATGTCGCACCTTTACAAGAAGAGATCTTAAGCAATTGCTCAATTACTTTACGGTCCACAAGGCTGTCATCAACCGCAAGAACGTGAAGTTCCTCCGACCCATTAGAGACTCCGACCTCCTCCGCCAAACCCCGCCTGAGAACATCTCCGACCGCCGTCATTTAATACAGAGAATATATCTTTCTTTCACTTTACGATTTCTCGTAGGTGGGTAAAGCAAAAACGCGACCTTCAAGGTTAGATGTTGGTGCTACAAAAATGGCAAGATGGCTTCACAGAAACTACTTTCTACAAAGCTTTGTACTATTACAAATACCAACGGGGGGACTTTGAGAGACTATTAATAAGGGAAAAGAAAGAGAGAGTAGAAAGATTCTGAGGATCTAATTTCGTGAGATCTTAGCAAATCTAAAGGCAGCCCCACTCTGTCTCTTTGTCCTGTCCAAGTGGTCTGTCTCTCTCTCCGTGTATAGCTACTCTTAAATATCATAAACCTGCCACGAAGACCAAACCTCTCTTACGTTTTCTGTCGTGTTCTTCGTACCGCAGACGAAATTCCCACCCAAATCCTACAATTCCGACCTTTCCCGTTCTGACATTTTCTTTACTTAATAAAATTTCATCTCATCAATAGATAACATAGAATCGAGACACGGATATTCTGTGCGGTTAGAGATACGTAAGTGCAATTCTACGCTAGCGTTTAGGATGCAAAACACATTAGTACGTGTTAACAAAGATCGTTTGTTGTTCAACAAAAAGCAAAATGTGTCAGTGCTGTGTCGGAATCTAACAACGCTGAACAGATGAGTCTTTTTTGTTCAATTTTGTAGCAAAAGCTTGAATTTCTTTTTCTGACGACGTGGGACTACGAGATTTGAAACTTTTTAAAAATAAGTTTAAGTTGGAAATTAAAATTGACAAAGTAATATAAAATTAATCTTTAAAGATGTGATTTCGGTCTATTTCTCTTTTGTTTAGATATTATTAAATATTTCAATAAAATATATTACTTGAATTAGTAAATAAAAAATATAAGAATACCCTTTTCTAAAATTGAATATCTGATCAGGTATCCAGAACAAATCAGTTCCTAGCCTTGGAGTTTGGAAAAGATCTGAAAGAATTGAAAGATGGGCGAGAAAGCGATCTTTTTGGCAAAGGCAAAAGTCCTCTTGACGACCCAGGGGTCAAAGACGCAGCACAGCAAAATGAAATGCATTCAATGTGGCGGTGGTTGACTAGGGCAAAACGAAAGGTCGCCAAAAACGAGACGACCCCAGAACCGGCGGCGTCAAAATTGGAAAGCCGACCATCTCGCAGGTTGGAAGTAGTTGCTTGTCACCTCCTAAACAATAACAACAACCATTATTCTAACTCAATTTGATTTGGACTGGTTAGTGGCTCCTCCATTTGCGTGTAGGAAAAGATCATACCTTGATACACTACACGGGTTGGGTTGTTCATGACTTAAAGGAAAACACCCACCATCTATTTTAAGAAGATACAGTACTTGGTGGGATTTGATTTTGTTTTGCATAGAAGTTCTCGCTTTAAGGGATTTGCTTTTGCCTTTATTCCAGTAGAAAAGACGGATTGGTGAAACCAGAGGTCGATTGCAAGAGATTTTCTTTTGTACTCCCCTTTCCAGCTACAATCCTGAGGTGACAAGTCGGGATTGAACAAATATTTTCAAAAAATTAAAAAAAACAAGAATTTAAGAAAATTCTGTCTACTTAATTATTTAATTTTGTCTGTCAGTGATGTTTATGTTTTGCTTGGGAGTTGGACCGTGAAAGTAAAACACATCCTTTAATTTGTTACGAGGTTGATTGAAGTAATAATTTGTATCAGTTTAACTGATATCTTTCTCGTAAACCGACGAGATTTGAGAGTTGAGTGCGTAGTACAACTCCCTTCACCGTCAAACCAAACACAATATACATATCAACTTTAATTAATAGTTTCCAGTTTGTTATAAAAGGTTGACGAAGGAGTTCAGATCTTCTGTTTAATATTATAGTGTCTTATTATGTTTAATAAATTTTAGTCATTTATTTATATGGATCCTACATAAAATCTGTATAGGTCCTGTAAAATAAATGCTTGAGATTTTATAAGACATAATAAGATATTAGACAAAAGATCTGGACTCTAGTTGAAAGGCAAGGTAAGAGACTGAGCTGAAAATTAAAATCATAATTACTATTTTTAAAATAAATATTTATATGTACATAAAAGGTAAAAAAAAATTATTAACTAAATAACGAAATTAATATTTTCAGCTAAACTATTAAAAATGTTAAAAGTTATTCATTTAATTAAAAAATTTTGCCAGAACCGACGCAAGAAAGGGGTTTCGAAACAGCTACAACGACGTCGTTGGCTGGCTCTCCCAGTAGAGATCCCGACAACCTAAGCCTAGCCACCCCGAGGGCAGAGCCGATAGGAATCGAAAATGGAGGAAGAAAAAGCCGCAGCTTACTACGAGGAGCTTACTCGGAAAGGGGAAGGCGCCGCCCGCTTCAAACAAGGTCTGGGCTTCTCCGCCGGCGACTCGGCCCCGTCGAGAGGCACCGCTCTTCCGTCCGCCTCTTCTTTCCTGAGCAATTTCGTCAAAGCCTCGAGCCCGACACAAGCGTCAAAACTCGAAAAGCAAGCGCAGCTTGAGTCAATTCAAAACAAGCTCAAGAAGAAGCCGAGAGACGAGGCATTGAGCCAACGACGTCGTTCGAGGAGTAGAGAGAGGGATAATAGGGAGAGGCATTCCAAGAGGCGAAGCAGGAGTAGAAGCAGAGAGAGGTACAGAGGTCGAGAGACGAGGAGGAGGAGGAGGAGTACGAGTCGGAGCTCGTCGCCTCGTAGGCGACGCAGATCAGAGAGGAGAAGTCGAGGTTTGTCGCCTCGAGAGCATAGGAGGTCCGAGAAGAACAGGAATGATGATGTGAAGAGGGATAGATCCAGTAAAGAGAGAAATGGTGCCACAGATTACTCACGGTTGATTTCTGGCTATGATAAGATGGTACGTTATTCCTACCCATAGTTTAATAACTCAGACTCAGTAGCATTACATTGCCTGCCGCGAAGTTATCTTTTTTTT
>JANKOE010000006.1:58515432-58546376 GCA_026284465.1 Erythroxylum citrifolium
TGAAGTATGCAAAAATTACTAAAATTATATTAATACTGTCCGAATCAATCCAAAGTTTCATTAAATCAATTTACCCGAAAAATGCCAAAGAATGCATGTACAATCATATAATTGTGCAGAAATGTGCATGTCACAAATAATTATGCATTAAGTACATTTTTCCTAATTTCTCATCAAATTATCAAGATTCACAATTCTAGCCCTAACATGGGTAACGGGATGTTACACTCCAAACCTCTAGAATTAATACTAACAGATTTGTGGGGACCTGCACCGACCATATCCATTGATGGTTACAGGTACTATGTAGTGTTTATAGACTCATTCTCTAGATACTCCTGGTGTTATCCCTTGAAACTTAAGTCTGATGTGTTTGATGTATTTGTTAAGTTCAAAAAGATGGTGGAAAATATATTTGAATGCAACATAAAATGTCTACAAACCGATATGGGAGGAGAGTTCAAAGCTATAGCTGACTATTTGATGAATGAAGGAGTCACTATAAGATACTCGTGCCCATACACGCATGAGCAAAACGGAATAGTTAAAAGAAAACATCGAGTTATAGTAGAAAATGGACTTACTCTTTTCGCCTTTGCTCACATGCCTTTGAAATACTGGGTCAATGCTTTTCTAACAGCTAACCTAGTGCTTAATAGCCTACCATCAAAGGCTACAGGAGATGAGGTTCCTTATGAAATACTATTTCAGAAAAAGGTTGACTACACTTATCTCAAGATTTTCGGTGTGTTTGATATCTTTTTCTAAGGGATTATAACAAGCACAAATTGGACTTCCACATAAGCAAATGTGTCTTCATTGGGTACAGCTCAACACACAAAGGATATCGATGCCGTCATAGCTCAGGCAGGATCTACATATCACGACATGTGATATTTGATGAAATTGACCTACCTTTTTGTGCATTATTTCTGACAGGTTCAAAGTCCTCAAATGACAACACTTTCTGCAACATTACACCAGCCATTGCAGCCACTCAAATACTAAAAGAAACAAGTGACAGATTCACCTCACATGCTGATCCACCTGCAAAAGCAACCAGATTCTCAACAGACGAAACACAAGAGACTATCTCATCTACCCCTGACATCTGCCATGACCTTACTTCACCCACCTACCACTATCATTCCCATCCTATGGCCCACACAGAAACTACAAACCTGCACCAACCAGACCTACTTCACACCAAACCCCAAAACCAAGCACCAAGCTAAAGAACCCGTCCAATGATAACATGATCACATAATGGAATTTTCAAACCAAAATCCTACACAACAGCTACTTACAACGACATACCTAATACATCCTCCGCAGCAATCCTATCCTCCCATTGGCTTTAAGCCATGAAAGAAGAATTCAAAGCTTTGCAACATAACAACACTTGGACACTTGTCCCATATCAACCCACTATGAACTTGGTTGGATGCAAGTGGGTTTATCTTATCAAACACAACTCAAACGAGTCACTCCTCAAACACAAGGCCAGGATAGTGGCCAAAGGCTTTTCACCAAACAGTTGGACTTGACTACCATGACACCTTTAGTCCTATAGTCAAAGGAACAACCATCAGAATAGTTTTCACCTTAGCCATAACCTACAACTGGGAGATTCAACAATTAGACATCAACAATTCCTTTCCTAATGGTGACTTAGAGGAGACAGTATTCATGGAGCAACCTCCATGCTTTGAAGACCCTGGGAAACCATCCTACGTGTGTAAACTCAACAAAGCTATCTACGGATTAAAGCAAGCTCCAATAGCGTGGTTCACTAAGCTGAAATCCACTCTCGTCAACTGGGGTTTTCACAACTCAATATCAGATACCTCCTTGTTCATCAAACAATCCGAAGGTAACATCATTTACTTACTAGTCTATGTCAATGACATATTAGTAGCTGGAAACAATTCAGAAATGGTGACAACTACTCTTAACTTCCTACAAAGGACATTTGCTCTAAAACTTCTGGGTCCTGGAAGCTATTTTCTTGGCTTTGTAGTCCACAGAAACAACAAAGGTCTTCTCCTAACACAGTCTAAGCATGTCACTGATCTTCTCAAACGTACCAATATGCTGAACTGTAAACCTTGTCCCACTCCAATGAATGTCTCCCACAAGCTGTCAAAACTAGATGGTAATCCCTTTGATCAACCCTCACTGTATCAAAGCATTATTGGTACTCTATAGTACCTCACAAACACTTGACCAGATATCTCATTCTCAATCAACAAACTCAGCCAATTCCTACACACTCCCATAAGAACTCATTGACAGGCCTGCAAAAGGATCCTAAGATACCTAAAGGGAACAACTGACCTTGGTCTCTATCTTAAACCAGCAACCAACTTGAACTAAGAAAGTTTTGTAGATGCTGACTGGGCCAGCTGCATCAATGATAGAAAAAGCATCACTAGCTTCAGTGTTTTCCTAGGAGGCAACCTTATTATTTGGAACTCAAGAAAACAACAAGTAGTAGCAAGGTCAAGCACTGAAGCAGAGTACAGAGCCATGGCTCTGGCCACTACAGACATCCTATGGACACACTCTCTTTTCCAAGAAATGCAACACACAATTCTAGCTCCTTGCATCATCTGGTGTGACAATGCAAGTGCCAATTCCTTAGTAAAGAACCCAGTCCTTTACTCAAGGACAAAACACGAAAAAATTAACACACACTTATTAAGGGAGAAAATAGCAAATGGTGTTATTGAACCAAGGTACATATCTTCAACCTTACAAATTGCAGATACACTAACAAAGTCCTTGCCCAAAAATCAGTTCCTACTGCTTCGGTCTAAACTGAATCTGATCTCCCTACCAAAGTTCAGTTTGAGGGAGGATGTAATGGATCACAGACCAGCCCACCAAAAGAAGCTCATGTGGCGCATACCGAGAGAGCTCCCCAAGTCCTCACAGCTGGATATAACAAATTTGCAACAAACTAATAGAAGAATAAATCAGTTTTAATTTTGTTACATGTTGTTGTCAATAGATTCACTTATATCTATAAATAAGAATGTACTGAAACAATACAGAATGAATGAATGAATTGATTCTCGGTACCTATGAGTCATTTTCACAAACTCCGTGTCTTCATTTCTCTGTTCTTCTTCTTCTTCTTCTGGTTCTTCTTCTTTTTCTTCTTCCTTTCTTCCTGAAATCGCAATGGCAACACTAACCATATCTTCAATCTCCACATAATGTTGTAGCTCAACTGTGTTGCTAATTTCTCTATTCAGACCACACAAGAATCTAGCCATATTAGCCTCTCGATCTTCTACAAAATCTACCCTGATCATAGCCATTACCATTTCTTTATGGTACTCTTTAACACTTTTAGACCCCTGTTTTAAGTTTTGGAGTCTTTGATGCAGTTCCCTGTAATAATGACTAGGAACAAATCATGCTCTCATGATAGCCTTCATTTCATCCCAAGTTCAGATAGGTCTCTCCCCATTTCTTCTTCTATTAATTTGAACCTGACCCCACCAAACTATGGCATAGTTCGAAAATTCCACAACTGCTAATTTGACCTTCTTTTCTTCTTAATAGTGATGACAGTCAAACACAAGCTCCACCTTTCTTTCTCACTGAAAATATTGGTTTGGATTACTTAGACCTTGGAAAGAAGCAATCTTCATTTTTATACTGCTTAGGTTTCTATCAACTTCTTCCCTAGCTCTCGGTTCTCTTCTAGGCATGTCACCTCTTCTTCAACCTCTTATCGCATACTCCCTAGTTTGATATCTATCCCACTCTTCCATGTTTGTTTCAGTTTCAACATCCTTAAATTTAGGTTGGTTGGTCGGTGGTGGTGTTGGTCGACCTCGTTTCGGAGCCTCTAAGCGTTCTAATCTCTCTCCATAACTTTCAAATGCAAGATTCATTCGGGTCATTTGTTCTTGTAAAGCCTTTAAAGTTGTGGCTAGGTCTTTTGAATCCCTTTCGTCACCTGCCTTAGACATTACAAAGTAACAAGAAAAACATGTGTAATAATGTTAGTTAAAAAGAATCCTCCCTCACTCCCTTATGTGTTTCACTCGAATAGATGATGATTCACTCGTATTTCACTCTCTTTTTTTGGCTTTTTCTTTTGATGTAAATCACTCTTGCCTTTTACCACTCTTGATTGTTTCCTGAAATTCTTTGCTAACCAAAATTCCAAACAAATCAAGGACAATCAAATTGAAAGTGACACTCTTACAAAAGAAAATTTGAAGAAATCAAAAGGAAGCAATAAGAGAGCAATGAAAAGTAACATGTACGGGTCAAGAACCAAAGAAATTCAAAGGATCGAAGGAGAAATTTTGTAATAGGAATTAGGTTTTCAAAGTTTCGTTGTTCAAGTTTTGAGAATTTCAATTTCAATTCAAGCAATAATGCAATATAACTTCTAGCAATCCACACAACTTTTTTCTATCAATCACCAAACTTCACAAATTCCAACAAACTTCTTTCGTTAACAACTTACAATTGCAGCAACACTTCAAGATGAACTATCCACATTCTCAGCAAATTACGATCAACGAGTCAACAAAGCACTTTTTTCTTTTTGGTTTTTTTTTCAGATTTTTTCAGATTTTTTTTGGAATTTTTTCTAACTTTTCTTTTCACAAGAACAATCTTAACAAAAACTAACTGCAAACACAACACAAAGTATGAATTGAAATAATATTATGAAACGAGAACTATGAAGACGATGTTAACAAATGGCAATGGAACGATAATGATAAAACAAGGAGCGAAATAAACAGTAGAAGGGAAACAAGGACAAAAGTAAATAGAAAACTGAAACAGCAAAGAAACAACAAAAACAAATGAAGACGATAAGAACAATGGATAGGAACCTGAAACCGAGCCAAAGCTTTGATACCAAATGACACAGAACCCTTAGAATCGACTCGATTAAGAACCCCTTGATCAATTTGATCAAAACCCTAACCCATGAATTCAAAGTTATTGAATCCCTCACAAAGTGACCTAAAATTATTCTCAATCTAATCTGAATAGGAAGTGCAGAAAAACATCTTTTTAAATCTCAAAAAGTGGGCCTAAAATGAAAAGTCTAACTAGAAAAAAATGAAAAGTCAATTAGGAAGTCATAACAATTTTCTAACAAAACATCCTTTAGTAAATCAAGCATATCTTGGGCTACGGAACTCCGATTAAGTCACATCTTATACCGTTGGAAAGGTAAGACAAAAATCTACAACTTTCATGTTGATCAGTTAGGCTGATTTAGCCTGAATCAATGTCAAAATTTCGGTCCAAGTCAAAACACGTGAATAGCGTTATTACCTTGATGTTATTGATTGTAACTTGATCTCCAAAGGCCTTTTCTTCATCAACCATGGTGCATATAAGCCCACCAAAAGCTTCTTTAAGCCTCTTAGCATTAGCACGAGTAATCGGTCTTTTTGTCATGGTCAACGGGGTCATCCGATGGTTGACTTGTCTTTCGACTCTCTCTTGAGCTCACATCAAATATGGTCATTGTAGTTAAGAAGTCGTGCTTTAGCCCTTCACATTGCAGGACCATTTTAATCAAGTAGAATCGAGTATGGTTTGATCTTTAGTTGGCTTTAATGAACCGATTGTGGGGTGTTGATCGATTTAAGTTGGGCGAGTTGAAATTACATTTTATGTTTTTAGTTGAACTAAAGACGAATTGGTGCTTAAATTATAGACTATGGACGAACCAGTTAGACCTTAAATGTGATGGATTATGTGTATATTAGTTCAAAATTTGGCTAACCTTCACTTTTGAACGAACATCATTGGTGAAGTGATGAAGTTAGTACGATTAATAATAAAAAAATAGGATGACATGGCAAAGAACCCAAGTAATATAACTTATCTTCATTTATAGCATGTTTCTTTTACTTAAAAGTGAATAGATTGTAAGTAATGAAAACTACCCACTAAAGTAAGTGGTAAAGATGTCAACCACCTACTAATTTAGTAGTTTTAATGTTTTTTATTCTACTTCAACCTCTTTTATGTTTCTTTTATATATTATTTTGATTTGTTATGTTGACAGATACAACATACAAGTTAACTCTCCTTTTTTTTTTATTGGTAGAGATAGAAGATGCAAGAGTCACGAAAACAAAGTTAAAGGGATAATTTCAGCTTCTTTCTTTTCGTTTCATCTTATAGGATTGTGTGGCTTATTTAGTTATTTTTGTTCTAATTTATGAATCTATTTCATGTTTAAAGATCTTTTTGTTGAGGTTGTGAATTATTTTTCTTTCCCTTATATCACTCCTCTTAGAGAGCTACTTACTAGTAATGAGTTTTGTAGGTCTTTATTGAATTTGGCAGTGTTCTTTATAGATAAGAAATTTCCATGTTAGCTTTTTTGCCTTGGTTCTCTCCTTTGCTTTAGAAATAAGAGAGTTTATATTATGTGGTGTATTGAAATCCATTTACATTGTGGATTGGGTGAGAGTTACAATGCAGATGCAAACTTAGATTAAAACAATTCTCTATATATGCATTTTGGGGTACTTTTACTTGAAAATTTTGAGAATCGTAGAGTATAAGTGATTAAGAAGATTCAAGCTTGGAACATATTTATGGTTAACTGTATATAGATGTCGAGTCAAGCTAAAGATATCTTTTCCATAGATATGTTTTTGAAATCTCTAATTAATTAATTATTTATTTAGCTTATTTACATAAATGTTGGAATGAAATGCCTTGTTATTTATGAACTAACAATCCTACTTATAACTACTTTGTATTTTCTCTATGTTATTTTCATGACCTATTTGCTAGGAGAATATATCACATGATACATCACATCGAGGTTGAGAGGTTGGCCTTTATACAGTTTATTATATTTAAAGAAGAATGAACAAAAATTCAAAACATATGGTATTCATTCTAGTTTATTTTGGAGATATTTTAGAGAACATCAAGGCAACAAGCAAGGGTAAACTATAGTGTAAAGTCTCATATCTATCTATGCTTTTTTAAGCTTAAGGTTTAATTTTTCCTAGGCTATTTTAAATTTGAGTTCCAGAACCTTTGTGTTTCATATTCAAACTTTTAATTAAGGGATGCCTTTTTCTTAAGTCTAGCTGTTTACTCTTTCTTATTTCATTTAGTCAGTATCTATCGTTTTAATTTGGCCACACATCTTTGCTATCTTTGCATGCTGTTTGTAAAATCATAATAAACTAAGCTCAAAATTATAGACCAATCCAACAATACATTCCCTTAGTTTTAGATTCAAAATGATCAATCTCCAAGTAACATTATAAGTGATGAGAACTTTTGTATCAGTTAAAATATGACATGGAATTTTTATCAAACCTAGATGAATATGTTACTTTCTCAATTGATGTTAAAAATTAAAACAATTATCCAGAAGGTTACATTGCAATCTCCCTTTAAATTAGCCACGTTTTAGCTCAAATAAAGAAGTACAGGGATAGTTAACCTTAATTTGGAATGTATCTCAAAGAAGTGTGATTTTAGTCCTTCGTTGGAACAAAAGAAGAAATTAAGTTAATATCCACGGTCCACTAAGTAATGTCAACTTACTAACCTGGAAAATAAAACAGGATGGTAAGCAAAATTGGAACAAGACAAAGAAAACAAGCAAAAAGATGTAATCAAAACATGACCAGGAAATACAAATAATGTAATTGGTAATTAATAGTTATAACCAAAGGGCCTACACTAAAGTAATTAATAGTTATAACCCCAGGGGAAAACATCTCCATTGTTCAGGAGCTTATAAGACAATAATCTCTTAATGTCTTAATTTCTTAGGAATTAAGCAAAGGAATGCTTTATTAATCTCCTTTAACAAGACACCAGTGGAGAAGAATTCATTGACAGCTTGCTTAACCATCCTTCCAATCTCTCCCTTTAAGTCATCAAGACCTATATCTTTATTTGGATTCATTTGGGAGATCACTTCTTCAATTTATGCATCTTGTAAAGGTCTGACTAGATTAAGAGCCTCTTCTTGAGATAGTTTCTTCGAGATGAAGGAGTTTAATAATTGCGAGGTAATTAAAATCTTTATAGATTGGTCATAAAATCTACTAAAATATTTCCCTGCCTCTTCTAAGATTTGATCCTGAAGCTGAGGAGCCTGCCATCTTCAACTTGGATTAAACAAAATCTATTGTTGTTCTTCCTATCCACTAATGAGTTGAAGAACTTATAACATTTATAAGCGTCCTGTAGCCATTTGACCTTGCTCTCTGTTTTATTAGACTTTCATGATTCTTAACAACCAAGAGATAGTTGTTAAGTTTTTCTTTCTCCAGTGACAAAAGTAATGGGTCCCCAATGTTACTATAAAGTTGCCTTTGGATTATTGAAAGGTCCCTCATAGTTCTATTAATAGCTTCAGCAGTGGAGCTTCCCCTTTCAGCATTTAGTTTTTTCAATTCATCATTTATTGCTTTGAGCCCTTAGACACATATAAATTGTTTAGTTCCATATAATTCCTTCAACATTCCTAACTTAATAGCCTTTTGAAACCCTTATGTATCTGCCAAAAAGTTGCTAATCTAAAAGGAAATTTAGCATTCTGTTTTAGGAACATACCCTCTATCTTGGCAGAAGAGTGATCAAAGAAAAGAGGATCTAGAAAGAAGGCAGAACTCATAGGAAATTGAAGTAACCAACACTGATTACTCTAAGCAAAGGTGTGACCTTAGTATTTGAGATCAGTTAGGCCTAATGTCTCCACACAATCCTTGAATTTTGATGTGTAGGTCCTTAGAAGAGCATTTCCTTCAGCTTCATTTCTATAGAGAGTAGAGTTAAAATCTCCACTAATAACCCATGGGCCAACCACTCTATTCTAGAAATCTATCAAACTCTTCTATAACTCCTTCATTTGGAAGGCATAATTAGAGCAAGAGGAGAAAATATACATATCCTCTAACTTGAAATGTCATCTAATGTGCATCACTTGCGTTTGCACTTCCATGACATCTACCTCCACAATTTCTGGATTAAAACCAGTGATTATTCTTCCCAAAGCATGCTTTTGATGATTAGTAACAAATTTCCAATAGTACCCAATTTATGCAACTTCATAATATCATAAACTCTAATCTTAGTTTCCAAAAGAACAATTAACACATGGCTTTTCTTGATATACAAAATCCCTCAAAGCTAAAAACTTCTTAGGTTAGTTGATACCTCTAACATTTCATGTAAACCAAGACATTAAGAAGATTTATTTGATTTGTATCATTTCTTTCTGGTCCTACTTGCTCTCTTTGTAACTAGAGATTCAAAAGATGTTCCTGGATCATCTCCCATTATAGAAGAGGAGGAGGTTTCCAGTGATCCACTTCTACTTAGCCTTACAGGAGAGTTTAATTGTTCTAATTCCTCTTTCTTTTCTCCCTTCTTTTCTAGGGTGTCCATTTTAATATTTCCATCTGGAGAGATAGAAGTTACCATATGTGCATTACTTACTGATTTTATGTTTTCCTTTTGCACAATCTCTTGGTTTGATTCTTTTTATGTGCATTTATGACCAACATGCTCATCTAATCCCATATGCTCCTCTTAAGAACTTCTTACCCATAGGTATCGACCTTTTTCATTGAGATTTCAGTGATGGCTTCCATTGGTAATTAACATAGACACTATCTCCAAACAGGGTTCCATTTACTCCTAATCTCATAACTGGAATAACTTTTGGCATATTTTGTATTGACTCCATGTTTATACACAACCTTAAATATCCAACTCTTTTCCTTTTTACAGTATTATCATCCATATAAAGAAGAATTCCTAGATAGATTGCTATCATACTAAGGCTTTTGGTAGTCTATTATTCAAGTGGGATATTGTGTAAATGCACCCATAAAGGAACAACTTGATGTTTAATGGAATTTGCTTGAATCCTTGTCTCCACGACTGAAGAAATAAAGGTTAGTTCGGGATATGCTAGGGGCCCTGTTCTACCACTTTCATACCTGCCTCTTTAGATAAAAAGGTAAATAACAACATATTGTTTTATACTATAAGCACTTCCATTAGACCTCTATTCTTCCACATACTTTGTGCCCATTTTTGAATAATTGGAAAAGCATATCGCCTATCCCAAAAGAAGCCAATCAATATTGCTTCCCAAGGTTTTTCACCAACTTAAAGAACATCCAATATTGGAGAAACCAACAATTTACCATCTTTTTCTTTCAGAGGATAACAATGCAAGGTACAATCCTGCCCCTCCCCTATTACTTATTTCCAACTTTTCTTAACTTGTTGAAGAACTGCAGGAGCAATCATAGGAAGATCTGGAGAAGGAAGAGAGGAAGCTTCTACATCTTTTGGGGGCAAAGGAGTAATGGACAAAGGAGTTGCTAACATAACTTAAGAGAAATATTCTAAATAACGCAAAGTTCATAGTGTTAGGGTCAACCTTTTCAAAAGGTAGTTTCTAAAAATGTGAAAGTGAACAAGGCAGGAAGGAAGTGAAGGGGATGAAGACCAACATAACCTTTAAAGAGAGAAAAAAAATGAAGTGTAAAGTAAAGCCAAAACTGAGTATAAATGGAATTAAAGATTGAAGAAAGAAAGATGAGGTGAGGTAGTTAAGTGAAAAGGATGCAAGGCTCAAAGACTGAAAGCTAGTCAGGTGTGAAGTATCTCATTGCTCCTGAGTTCTTCTTCCAAGACTGGTGGGTGTGAAGGTATAGGCGTCTAGTTGTGTAACCAAAGTTAAAGGTGTGCAGTTTGACATATTTTTATAGTGGAAGAGTTGTGGAAATAATAATCGTGCAGGTAATTGCACGAGATCTATTAGTAATTCCATCATCTATAGCTACTTCATAGTCTACTTTTAACACTAGTAGTTGAACTATTAATCTTCATCATGCTTGACTTCAGCCTCATATTATGTAAGCCCTTATGTGTGCTTGAAGCTGGATAGATGATGAAGATATTGAGGGTAAACTCTTTTCTTTTTGATATATCAATTTCGTCTATTTTTTATGTTATCTTATCTTATATTGTTTCTTAATTTGTATATTAATACAACCACAGAAACTGATGCGGAGGTGATTAGTCATACACATACTCATACTCATCAATTAAGCGAACATTATTTTGATAAACATTCAATTATAAAGGTATATTTAATTATTTAATATTTATTATCACGTGCTTTATATTCCTTTAATTTAACATTAGAAATACTAGATATAATGTTTCTACATATGGAAGAAGTACTGTAAACTGTTGACGATCCTGACTACAATGATTAACTGCTATCTCTAATCTCCACTCTCCACTCTCAAAGTACTTGTCCAGAACATTATTTCAGGATTTACCTTGAATTTTTTTAATTTGTATCATTTAAAAAATTTAGATAATAATTTTTGTAAATTATATTATCAATTAATGAATTTTTTTCTTATCATCAATTAAATGAATTTCTCACATTATACATAATCTTTTTTTTTTCATTTCATATAATCCTATCCTTCTTCATTAATAAATTTCATTTCACCTTATTCATTTTATCAATATGTTTACGTTTTATATATTCATTCATTATGAAATCTCAATATTTATTAATCAATTGAAAATTTATAACTTCAATCAATTGAATTTCTCACTTTATATATATATTATTCACTTTTTATGATTTTATTTTTTGTCATTAATGAATTTTGTTTCATATTATTCATTTTATCGATATTTGTATGTCATATATTCATTGTTAAATATCAATTTGTACTAATCAATTAAAATTCGTAGTTTTAATTAATTGAATTTCTCACTTTATATATAATCTTTTTTCTTTTCCTATAATCTATCCTTCTTCATCAATGAATTTGGCTTCGTGTTATTCAATTTATCAATATACGTATGTTTTATATATTCATTCATTATGAAAGCTCAACTTTTATTAATCAATTGAAATTTGTAACTTTAATTAATTAAATTTCTCACTTTAAATATAATCTTTTCATTTCATTTCATATAATCCTATCCTGCTTTAATAAATTTGGTTTCATCTTATTCATTTTATCAATATATGTATGTTCTAAATATTTGTTCATTATAAAATCTCAATTTTTTAATCAATTGAAATTCATAACTTCAGTTAATTGAATTTCTTACTATATATATATATATTCATTTCTTATAATCATACCCTCTTTCTCTAATGAATTTAGTTTCATCTTATTCATTTTATCAATGTATATATGTGCTATATTTTCGTTCATTATAAATCTCAATTTTATTAATTAATTGAAATTCTTAACTTTAATTAATTGAACTTCTCACTTTGTATATTTTTTTTCATTTCTTATGATCATATCTTCCTTCATTAATGAATTTAGTTTCATCTTATTCATTTTATCAATATATGTGCGTTATATATATTCGTTCATTATAAAATCTCATTTTTTATTAATCAATTGAAATTTATAACTTCAATTAATTGAATTTCTCACTTTGCATTTAATTTTTTTATTTCCTATAATCCTATCATCCTACAAATAAAAAAAAATAGTTTCATTTTATCAATATATGTATGTTCTATATATTCGTTCATTATAAAATCTCAATTTTATTAATCAATTGAAATTCGCAACTTCAATTAATTGAATTTCTCACTTTATATATAATCTTTTTTTATTTCCTATAATCATATCCTCCTTAACTAACTAATTTAGTTTCATCTTATTCATTTGATCAATATATGTACATTGTATATATTAATTCATTATAAAATCTCAGTTTTAATTAATCAATTAAATTTTGTAACTTAAATTAATTGAATTTCTCTTTGTATTTATTTATTTTTCATTTTTTATAATCCTATCCTCCTTCATTAATGAATTTGATTTCATCTTACGCTTTGTATATTCATTCATTATGAAATCTCAAATTTTATTAATCAATTAAAATTTGTAACTTCAGTTAATTGAATTTATCATTTTATATATAATATTTTTTCCGCTTCCTATAATTCTATCATCCTTCATAATGAATTTGGTTTTTGGCTTATTCATTTTGTCAATATATGTACGTTTTGTATATTTATTCATTATAAAATCTCAGTTTTTATTAATCAATTTAAATTTCTCATATTATAATTTTAAATAAAAATATATGATAAATTTTAAGAAATAAAAACTTTTACTAGCCCGATTGGACTTAAGTCTTGCACTTAACCCATAAGGCCCGATCTAGTCCTGCTCTAAGTTGGGCCTTGGGTCGGACATGGTCCACTGCCATTTGGGATAAATATCTTACTCAAAAGATCCATATAATAGCTTAGTTCCTTAATCCTTATTGCTTATATAATGGAGATATATATACAGATATTGATATTATGGGTGGTCTCTTTAATGTGATTAAATGCAAAGGTATTTTCTTTAATCAAGAGCAATCAATAGCAACAAATGAAATTAAATTGTATTGTGAAGGTTTAGAAAGTTTTGCTAGATCATCCCAAAGAGAGAACTTATGAAGGAAAAAATATAGTTTGGTAAGTTTTCATACTTTTAGTTTATCCTTTACTTGTTAACAATGCTTTTTGTTTACATTTATTACTATTGATTTAACATGTAGATGAGTGGTTGAGATTATTTAGTGAAAATGCCTCAATGTTATGAAAACTTGCTATTAAATTATTCAATCAAACAACTTCTGCTTTAGGTTGTGAATGTAATTGGAGCATGCTAGCGAAATATTTAAACCATTTGAAAAGCATTATCATGCAATCTACAAAGAGATCCTGGCAGTCAAAAGAGTTATAGAAAATTTTAATTTCCACCTCGGCCCATATCTCTGTACAGTATAAATAGACAATGCATCATTTCCAAAAATACTAGATCCAAACAAAAAACTTCTACGAGACAACCATTTGCTCCACTGGTTATCAGAACATTCTAGCTAATTATAAATTCACAATTCACCAAATCAAAGGCTATCAGAACATTCTAGCTAATTTCCTCTCTCAGCCTCAAGAACTATGCCTCTCGTCCTTTCAATGACTGACTTGCCCATCACTACCAAAACAAAGTAATTCTTTCCTCCTATTGCAAGCACACCCACTACCTTTGATGAAATAGCTTCCCTTGCTTGAATAAGCCTTTTCTACTACCTTGACCTCTTTCTTAACCAAGCAATACATTGTTGTCCATCCCTGTTTAACATTCAAGCACCATATATCACTGTGTTTTTCACTAATGGCCCGCTTTCAGATAATGCATTGTGATACTTATGGGCACTTTCTACCCTCTATGAATGTGCTATCTCTCTTCCTTCCTTACAAATCTTTCAACCTTTATGTGATACAGAAAATGAAGGTTCCCTCTTGTGGACTTTCCTTGATTGGTACCAACCATAGATGAGATGAAGGATGCAACTTTCATAGGTTATTGAGGATCTCAAGTCATGGGAGACTATTAGAAAAGAAAACCACCTAATGCTTCTTTATCTTTCATCGACCTTATAGCATGGCGCATGATGGACCCATCTACTCTGAGAATCAATCGTATTTCTGGATACCTTCATCCAATGGTCAAGATATAAAGAAAATGTCCTTACAAGCCTTGTGCATCTTCTTAAGGATTTAAACTATTTTCCTAGAGAACCTCAAATGCCAGACTTTGACATCCTAGACATTCCTATAGATTTGGGCCTAGACATTGTTGGACCAACTCAGACTCAAGCCTAGTAGCCTACTCTTTCGAGGATGCTCAAGATTTAGATGATAATATTCCCATCATAGATGAAGAGGAGCTAAATAAATTTTTGAAAGTTTTACACACAAAGGAAGCCAGCCTTAGTAAAGGACGGAGAATAATAGTAATGATACTAATAGTATGAGTAGAAGAACTTCTTTGTCAAATCTGCAATCATGGCAATTGCTTATCTAATGAGGCTGATGATAATGATTCCTCCTATTATTAAAGGTCCCTTTATTTAAAATTGTTTGTCTTTGTGTGTCTTTTGTGATGTGACATAATTCTTATTCATTTACTTCTTATTTAGAATGGTTAATGTGACGTGATTTTTATCTAAAATAGTTGATGCGATATTATTTTTGTCCATTTAGGATCTGATGTGACTTTATTCTTATCCAAAAATATTTGTCTTTTTATAATCTCCTTTATATATGTAAGCACACGACTTCTTGTATTCTATCCAAGCTTAACTATATCTAAGACATATCACTATCTGATAAAAGTTGCGTGTTTACGTATGACTTCTCTCTAAAATCTCTCCATCCCCTTAAAGCTCGAGTCTTCAATAATTTTACTTTTGTCACACAAAGATACAAGTATGTTCTCCAATTACTTTTGTATAAGAATCTTATGCACAAAAAAGTATCAAATCTATGATCCTATTTGAGCTTTAAGTTATATGGGGATGTTGGCTAGCATAAATCCCTAAGAGGCAGGTCTTGAGAGCTGACACCTGTTGAGAAGAAAGGGCTTGTATCTCGACTAACATACATAAAGTCTTAGCTACCGTCTTCTTTATCTGTCTTAGAGTTCTCATAAAAGTCTGTTTCGCATATCGCTAGTAGTTTCTTATTATTCCCACATCCCTCTAACTAGGATACCCGAGTGAAGCAACTCGTATCATATAACTTGACTTGAAAATCAAATATTTAATTTATAATTAATCAATTGAGTTATTATTTATAATATGTTATTAAAATCTATTCAATTTCAAACCATGGATTCAAAAATTTGAGAACTCTCTAAAGAATCTTTTACAGCCATGCTTAAGAAATAACCTATAATTGTTTGAATTAAAAAGATTGCAACTTTCTTAATAATGACTAAGTAGTAATAATTAATAAATGAGAGGGTGGGGGCAAAGCGGTAAATAGAAAGTGACAAAAAGGGCGCCTCCCAACGAATTCAAAAACGGCTAAATATTTACATACAAAATAACTTCTCTCCCTCTCTTTCAAATTTCCAAACCCGCCATCCACCCATCTCTCACTCTTCTTCTTTTCTTTTCTTTTAACGGTCTTCACATTCTCTCTCTATCTATATATCACACTCACTCACAGATCTCTCGCTACCTCTCTCTCTCTACATCTATTTTTATTCCTTCAAACGCATCCTCTACACTTCATTCTAGTTACACTTGGGATTCAAGAGGAAGAAGAAGAAGATGTTATTTTCTCCTTCGGAAGCCCCTGAATTGTCCGCTAGCCACCACGCTTACAGCAGGAAACAGAAGTCCCTTGGTCTGTTGTGCACCAAGTAAGACTCTTTCTTTCCTTCTCTTTTTCTTTATCCTCCTTCTTTCTTTTTCATTTCTAATCCGGGTTTTCTTTAATTTTGCAGTTTCTTGAACTTGTACAGTCAAGGTGCAACTCAAGTGATTGGACTTGACGAAGCTGCTTCTAAATTAGGTCCTTAATTCTTGATACAATGCATCATTTGCGTGTATGGTCTTTAAATTTTTCTATGTTTGACGACTTTTTTTTTTCCTGAGAATTTAAGGTGTCGAGAGGCGGCGGATCTACGACATTGTCAATGTTCTTGAAAGCGTTGGAGTGAGATTCTCGATCCATTTTCTTGGTTTGAGCTTGCTTGGTATATTCTTACGAGAGTTTCCTAAGTGGGTATTCTTCATTGCTTTTAGGTTCTTGCTAGAAAAGCCAAGAATCAATACACATGGAAGGGATTTGATGCTATCCCTAAAGCTCTACGTGAATTAAAGGTAACGACAAATGTCAATTTTAATATTTTATTAATCAAGTTATTTTCTTTTCTCAATTTTTGTTGAGCGTATTGAAAACTGGCCTTTTCCTTGGAAGTAGTAATGATTCTGACTTATTAATAATCTAATAGGAAGAAGGTTTAAGGGAGAACCTAAGTAATTTCGACAACAAAAACAACAATTTTGTAAAAGTAAGGATCAGGCCTAAATTGTTCCGTATGTTTTACGGCTGGATTATTTTCCACAAGATCTCTTTTGTTGAGTGAATTCAAAATTTTGTTTTCTCTGTTTGCATTTAAGATCTCTTATGAGGAGAATGCAGATAATTATGAGGATGACAGTGATTGCAATCCTAACACAGGAAGCCAGAACGACACTTCAATTCCAAATGGCATTCTTAAATCAACAACATCAAGATTTGGTAAATATATTACGTTCTCTACATTTGCTTTATCTTGTTTTATAAAACTATTTTATGTGATATATACCAAGTTTATGATAACTATTTAGCAAGTTAGAAGTCATAAATCATTAATTGCTGGAGTTTGTATTCTTTCATGCATGGATTATGATTATCTTCATGGGTTTCGGCTGAAATAGTCACTGGGTTCCCCTGTTTAAAGAAATGGGCTTTTAATTGTCAGTTGATCCCCAAAGTTTATACTAAATTTATTCATCTTTCAACAGATAGAAGAAAAGAAAAATCTTTGGGACTTCTAACGCAGAATTTTGTCAAGCTTTTCCTTTGTGCTAATGTGAGTAAAACTTGAGGGTATCAGTTACAGCCAAATTGTCCATGTGTTTGTTCAATAGGTCAGCGCCCTAATGCGATTAAATTTATTTAAGGTGGATGTGATATCCCTGGACGATGCCGCAAAATTATTGCTTGGGGATGCTCAGAGTTCTTCAGTAATGAGAAGTAATTGTCCTGTTTTGCTCAGCTGTTGGTCGTATTTTTCCTTTAAGCCTCTAGGATTGACATCTTTTCCTGTGATTTTGCAGCAAAAGTGAGACGGCTGTATGACATTGCAAATGTGTTGTCTTCCATGGAACTCATCGAAAAGGTATTTTATCATAGGACATAAGAAAAGTATCAACTCTCACAATAAACTTCTATGTAATAGTCAATACTACTATTCAAGTTCTGAGGATTACTAATTGATGTGCAGACCCACACAGCAGATACTAGGAAACCTGCATTTAGGTGGTTAGGATTCAAAGGGAAGTCGGATCAATCAATGGGCGTTTTACCGCTTCATGAATCTCGCAAGAGGGCATTTGGAACTGATGTTACAAATATTTGTTTCAAAAGAAACAAAATTGAATCTTTAGTAGACGAGGGGAAGTGTCAGAATCAAAAGGACAACCAAATAAAAGCTGACCAGTTGTCAACTTCGGTTGGTACAAGCAATTCAGACCCAGGCACTTACCAGTTTGGCCCTTTTGCTCCAAAAGTTTATGGCTTTGAGGAGAAAGTGAACCAGACTCCTGATTTGGAGAGTCTTGCCTCCACTTACCGTCCTGAATATCACAACCAAGGTATGTAATCACATGCTTTAGCATCCAATGAGCAGTGCTAAGTCTACACTAAGCGTATAAATTTTCCTTTTAGTTGAGACTAGAATAGGAAATTGGTTATAAAATGACATCTGGGAAAAAGTAGTCCTATCTCGTAGAAACAAGTTTGTTAGCTTTCTGTTTCCCAATTTTCCAAGCAATCTTGTTGTCAATCAATCTATTTTGACTCATTAGTGGCACGTCCAAGCTTCTATTGACCAGTATTCCATGAAATTTTTTCATCATTCGGTTGAGAATGGCAGACAGTTCTTTGTTTGTCAAAATTGCCCCCCCAGTCATTTGCTGCCTGTTAGACAATCTCCGTTAAAAGATGATGCATTTTACCATCTACTTGTATGTTCTAGTCGAAGTATTGGAGCAAATAGTGTTACACGAAGCTTATGTTGCTGATTATAATTGCAGCTTTAAGAGAACTTTTCGTCCATTACATGGAAGCATGGAAATCATGGTACAGTGAAGTTACTGAAAAGAAACCAATACAGATCTCCTGATGCTACATCTCTCTGCTATTCCTGATTAACGTCAACGCTCAAACGTAGGAACTTGTTCTACTACAGGTATTTAATGACAGCGAAAACAAAGCGACTAGCCTTTGGCGGATGCATGCCCTAACTCAGTATCGTCATTGGTTTAATGACGTTAAGGTCTCACTTCTTCAGTGATGCTGCAAGCTGATGTAAGCAAACTAGCAGAAATTTGCTTAGCGCTCTGGTTTCACCTAGACAAAACAACTCACTAGGCTGTACGAACGTGGAGTCTTGGCATGTTTATTGGCAAAATCTCACCTAGCCTTACTCTGTAATCCAGTCTTACGTATCTGGGCAATTCATAACTTTACAACAAAGTAGGAGCAGCAAATTCAACGAATGCTTTAGGAAATGTAAGACAGCAACTGAAACGAGACCATCATGAAGAATCATTGAGCTAACTTTATTTCAAAGCATCGAAATTAGAATTTTTTTTACTTTTGGAATGTAAGCTTGCAAGTTTATACAGCATTTGAGATATTAGTTTCACTAAAGCAAAATTAATCCACTCAACCTCAAACAATTACAGGAAGAGAATGCAATCCAGTCAGTTCTACAAGATTATTTCCTCTTGAACACTGACATTAAGTGTCTTGTTTGGAAGGACAATGCTGTTGACTACGACTACCTCGTCCTCAACAGCCACAGCTTCACCTACATCAAATTGCAGAACAGTGAGAAAAGACACTGCTGGAATTGTTCCCAAAAAGGATACATTAGAAGCTACAGGAAGGGAAGGCAGTAAGTGAAGTACCAAGAATAGTGATCCCAAGTTTGGCATTATAATCTCCTTCAGCCTGTGACCAGTTTATGTAAATTAATTAACACGTTACTGTCCACTGGAGGGGAAAGCAGAAATGAAACTAATGCTACTGGCAATAAATTAGCCATTAGAAAGGAGGGGAAATCAGATAGCAATTGTATTGTAATGCCCCAAGCCTAGGTTGACTCAACAACCTCACTTTGGACCTTGAAACTTGTGGTTAGAAAAGGTGATAGGAGTTGAATAGTAGTTATAGAGCTCACAAACCACCCCTAACTTTCAAGTCTCCCAGTCTTTTAATATGGGACATCACAGTACTCTGGCAAGCAACTTCAGAAATTGAGAGAAAAAGTTCTTAGGAGCACACCAAGTTTGAAAGAAAAGCAAAATAGGGTTACTTTAGGCCAAAGTATACATGACTTCAGACATCACCAGTTAGGTGCCACACCGAAGTTACGTTTTACAATGTAAATGTTGAAAAGCAGTCACCCCACATTTGTGATTTTAAAATCAGTATTGTGTATAATGTAATGACTCTAAAGCACTATAAATCTGTGTTGGGAACCATCATCTATTATTTGTCAACAACATAGTTAAAAAGGTATTTGTCTTGCCTGGACACGGGACCACCTCCCAATTGAGGACTTCCAGCCAACAATTGCATGAATAACAACTGCATTTTCCTGATAGATGACGAAATATTAATCAAAAGGACTAGAAATGCAATATTGGAATGAATCTTTAATTAAAATTTGTACCATGACTTCAACATCATCTAGGATGATACAACTTATAAGCCTTGCACCAGGTCCAATACGAGCATTAGCAGATATTGAGACATTGGGACCAATCTGTTCAGCATTCAAGAACATCAGCATTACTCTATATAACTGAGAAAAGAAGGAAAACTGCAATGACAAAATAGGAAAAGAGTCCCCAACTTTTTCTACACGAATGATATGTTTCCTGTTTTGCAGCATCTACAGCAACATAGAACAAAAAGTAATATTCCAATACTTGCAAAGTGATGCAACAACCATGCAGTGATGGTCCCATCGTCTAAACAATAGCTTAAGAACTAGGATAGTTCTTCAGAATGGTCACAAACAAGTCTCAACTATAGGATCAAGGAAACTGACCAATAAAATATAGCTCCTGTGAATTCACATATTGGCACCAGAAATGAGATGTGCAATTACCTTAGCAGTTGGATGTACTTTAGCTGACGGATGAATATAAACATCACCAACAATGGTGGCACTCTTGGAACCATCACCACTGGCCAATTGGTTAGAAGAGGTGAACCGGAATTGAGCAAGATATAGACCCGAACATTTCAGGGACATCCTGAGGTTATTGATTTAGGCAATGTCACACAATGTATACATTGGAGAGAGTATATATAAGGTACATAATTGCTTGATTTACCCGGGCGTTTTAATTTGTTCCCAGAAGTCCATGGTTTCGTATGTATAGAGCTGCTTTTTGCCAGCAAGTGGTGACAGGATATCCTGATCTAATCTTACAAAATCTATTGGAGGGCTCCTGGTGAAAAACTTACAATCAGGACTGGATGTTGAAGTCAAAAGTTGGTTGAAACAATCCCAAATAACAGACAACATGTCTCATTAGTTTTTCCGCAGAAAATTATCAGAGACTAACTAATTTTGTTCGATTTGACTGCTAAGAAAATTTGTTCTTAAACTTGATCCCCAGAAAATTAGCATATTTATTAGCAATTTCAGTGAGACCATTCGCACACATTCCATTCCCTTAAGTGACTCTCTTCAGTCTCTTGCCTTAGAGACTAGCAGTTATTCCTATAATCATAGATTTGCAAAATGCAAAATTATGCACTAAAAATTTATAGTCTTCAAAATTCTGAAGAGCTAATGGCAAACATGGTTGAGAAAAACGTCGGTAGTCACAGTTTTATTTTTAAATGACTAACCATGTTTCAAATCTCTCATCTTCAAATTGTTGAAAAGAAAAAAATGATGGTACACTTCAAGGAAAGGAAAAAATAGAACACTTGTTCAGCTAAATGCAGTTTAAAAATCTAGGAAAGAAGGTGCTTGAGAATCTTGGAATCTCAAGGCATAGGCATACCTTGTAGCTGATTGAAGAGCTTCAAAGCTGGAAACACGTTTCAAATTTGCTGCAAAAAGCAACGAGAACATCAATAAGAATTAAAAGGTGACAACATTTTGAAACATGCACTGTTGAAGCCTGATTTCAAATTGGATAACCAAAACCTTGCTTAAATTAATTTTTCTCAAATCTAGCTATAGGTCTATATACGCAAATGGGTGCCAACCCCAAAAAACGGCTCAAGTATCCTGAAACTTTCTGAATTCTATCAACGCACTTTGTCCTGCTATAGAATTCTAGACTGACCTCTGTCTTTCCTTTGAAAAGAGACATCTTGGATAGCAGTAAATATATCTGGTGTAAATACATATACACCACAATTTATGAGGTCACTAACCTGCATTGCAACATAACATGAGATTCATTAAATAAGTAGGCAAAGTGAAACAAATGATGGTGAAATATAACACTTAACAGTGTTCAAGGCTGGTACCGATGATACTTTTCATTGGATTAAAAAAAGATAAAAAATAAATATAAATGTACATGCTTTAAGGAAATTAAAGGGATTTGATTTCAAAATCAATAGAATGTTGTTTCTAAAAACAGAAGTTGGATTTTGCTAAGAAACAATTACTTGTTTGTGTAAAATGTCATTGATCTACACTCCAACAAAAGGCAGAATAAAAATATATAAACATTTATGTACCTAAATGTGTATGTAAAAAAATAAATATCTACACAGATTACTGATAACAAGTGGAATATTAACAGCTAAAATATATACTAAAATATTGATGTATTGCCAAATACTGAACTCACAAAAGTTTCAGGTTTCTCAGCATAATGCAATAATTCATTGGTTGTTGGATCTGCTACCAATTCCCCAAATTGGTTGGCTGACTCAGCAGATACCTAACAATGTAAGATGTAGACATAAGTTAACCAGGAAATAAGCTCTCCATAGATTAGCCTGTTTGGTATACCAAAGAATAAAGATGTATCCAACCTTGATTACTAGGATAGTTCCGATTCCACCATATCTTCTGTGTGCCTCTGGATGGTATCAACAAAATACAACAAACTAAGGCTTTGTCTTGAAAAATGTAAGGATAAGAACTTTCCACCACAAATCATTTACTTAACTGAACCATGGACTCTATAACGTTAGGAGATGGCAATAAGAGGGACGCTTGATACATGGCCATAGTTAATATGAAGAAACATTAATCGATAAAAGAAACGTAAGTAAAAATTCTGTGAGTTCAATTTTAACCACAATAAAAATATTACCAAGCATTTCTGGGAGTGGAAAGCTGCAACATACATCGCAATTCAGCAAAAAGATATGAGACTGCAACAAGATAATCCAGTGTCACCACCAACAATCCAAGTAAAGACCTCACTTAAGATTTGCACAACATTTCAGGATCAACAGATTTTGCGATAACACAACGCAAAAGGCAACAGGAAACACTATAATTGCAAGAATCAACATCATTGAGCATAAGAGATGGGTTAAGATAGAAACCGGATTGTCTTCCATGATGAGATCTCTGAAGTTATAAAGGCCGCCTGCTGAACCGTGTGGCTTGTCTTCCTTCAGATACCTTTAAGCAAACATATGATACTCAACAGAACATCACGAATTTGCCCAAATTAACCGATAACCAAGAAACTTGTTTAGTTACCTGACAGGAACCTTAAGTTCATTGGAAATAGAGGAAACATACAATGCAAATTCACGTTCCTCATAGAAACCAACAAGATAAATCTGTGCTAAGTTTGGAATCTGAAACAGAAGTGCAATCCCAAAATCACTCAGGCAAACTGCAAACTACTGACTTCTACAACGGACCTTCTAAAAGCATTAAAACAAATCAAAATAGGTTCTTCAAGATTAAATACCCTTTTACAAGCAGACATAGGATGGTGAACCATTGGTTGACCTGCTAAAGGAAAAAGAGGCTTTGGGATATTCAATGACAACGGGCGGAACCGAGTACCTGAAATAAAAAGTTGATACACACATCTAACTTCTCATAGTCCACAGATATAATTTGACAATTACATCAACACTTGGAAAATTAAGAATTCGGGACCGAACTATTTATATAAAGGTTGAACTTTTGGCTATTAAACTGCCTGAGAAATACCAGTAGTTGATAGTAAGAAGGTCTCGTCATTTGATTTCAAATCTTAAATTCAAAGGGAGAATGGAAATAGAAAATTGTGAAGTGGGCATTGAGAAATGAGATGTTTCAAACAGAAATAAAACCACGATGCAACATTTTGAGTCATTATTTGGAGCAAGTCCAAACCTTTGGTGGGTCCACCGACCATGATCACGGCGACAACTCTTTCCTCCGGGCTACCCATCTCCAATAAATCAAATCCCAGATCTCCAAATCCCCAAAGTCTTTCAAACAGGGGTTGGTAAGGGCAAACCAATCCTTCAAAAGGAGAGCACTTTAAATCCCAGAGAACAGACAGAGACAGCGTGCCCCAAATTGTACAAAAATAGTGCAATGCCAACTTTAACAACTTTCAACCAGAAAGGCAATATGGACTCACTATGGTGGCTCGAGAGGTGAGCAGTAGCCACTATGATCGTAGTTGATGAAAAAGAGAGTTGTTGAACCAAGTGCGGCAAAAGGGTAAATAAGAGAGGAGTGAAGTGAAGATACGGACAGAGAAGGAGGGTGGGTGTTAGTAAAAGGAAGAAAACAAAGAGGAGGCCCCTGGCTAATGATAAAGCAAAAGATGATGATAGAGCAGAGAGATTGATTTGAGACTAGCGAAGTTTCCACATATCCAAAAGCAACGAAAACGCTGCTCTTTTTCCCCTCTGCTCTCTGTATGTACACCCTGTATGTGAGACCACGAGAGAGATAGAGGGCAGTTACAGTTGGACGGTCTGGTAGGACCCCATCGCCTCAGTTCGTGGCCCCACTCTCTTGCTTGCTGTCTATATGTACTACTCTCTGTAAGTGTACATACGAGGATGCTTCCTTGCTTTCCTTTTACGTTCGTTGAGATTTTTGTCCTTACAGTTCGTCCTAAACTTTAGAAATCTTTGCCTTTTCATGATTAATAAAATAAATCTAGTTTGTAATCTATTTATTTATTTATTTTACTAAATATAATGAACAGGAAAATATATTTTTTCTAATTAAACGTATTATTTGGTTATTCTTAGTTTTTCGCTAAGTTGCATCTGCAAAAAAGGGTCTTGGAAATCAGTTGTTTACTGAGATACTTACCCTGAAACCATTTTCAAGTTGGGCTTTAGTCTACTAAGTTGTCCACAAAATCGATTAGATGTATGAGTTCTCTTGGTCCAGGACATAAGATCCTTTTGATCACATCAATTGCACCAAACTACTTGGTCCAGTAACACCAAATTTCAGAGTCAAAATTAACCTGGACTGCACTTCACCATCAGAACAGCTTCATGTTTTATTTATGTGCTTATCTTGATGTTCTTCCTGGACAAAGAGACTGTAAGGTGGTGATGGTGGACACATGCTCTGCACTGGCTTGGGGATCAAGTTAAGCCAATTACTCTCACACCTTGTTGACTGGTAGGCTTAAGTGACCATCAACATAGTTTAGATCCATCTGGTTTGTTGAGTCTCTTTCAGCCAACATATACATATGAGAGCTCCTTGTACTCCAATTAGCTTCACAAGTTTTTTAACGTTAAGAAGTGAGGTCATACCGGATCTCAAAGGAACTCTTGACTTGGCTCTTACGAACCCGAAAAGGTTAAGTCGACTTTTCGAAGTTACAAGAAAGATGTGAGTAGCTAGTTATCAATTTCCAAGCTACAGCTGTCTCTTGGATCTGGTAACCTAACCAATCAAATAGTAATTTTCTGACATTCATTCAAAGGATAGTTGATGAGAATCTAATTCTGTTTAGAAGTTCTAACTAATACATAGTGCATTAGAAGGTTGGTCCTTATATATCGAGGATGACCAGTGGTGATGACATGCATCAATTTATATGTGAAGTTTTGTGAGATCAGCTTTCTGATATATTTGATTCAGTCTAGATGGAGGACAATAACCACTATGATCGAGGAATGAAATGTTATGCCTATGGTTTTAGCAACTTCCTTCTTATAGAGCATGTGAAGACCAAACAAGTGGCACCATTTCTTTGAACTGTACTTCACACCAACATTTTCCCACCTTTTAAGAAAAAGATAAACCATACTGGAAAACAAATATACACCCATCGAGTTTTTGTTCATTTCAGTCTACTTCAATAACAACAACACACAATAACAATCCTGCTGAACATTTCAGTCTACTTCAACAACAGCATTTTTCCGATGATAGAAGTTCAGTGCTGTTTTATTTCCTTAGATCTCGTTCGTTATTCCAGAAAAGATTCTTACAGCTTTGCAGGAGGCTGATACCAATTCCATTGATCACCAGATGTATACTGAGTCACCTGCTTCACGTTTATGTAATTTTCAAGTCCCCTGTTACAAGGAGAACGAGCAGATAGAATCACTTATCAAACCAAATCTGAGATGACGGAAGTTGAATAGGTGATTAGGACCATACCATTCTCCTAACTCACGGCCAAAGCCACTGCGTTTGATGCCTCCCCATGGAGCATGACAGAAGCATGGCTGTGAGCAATTTATCCACACAATACCTGACCTGAAAGCCTGCACGAGGGGAACATAGGAAAATACCAACTCATAATGACGTAATTACAACCATATGATATGATAGTTGCTATTTGAAGCCTTACCTTGCTAACACGATCACACCTTTCGAGATCATTTGATATCACAGCAGCACCTAGACCGTAGCTGTGGAACATGAAAAGCATGTAAGTATGAATCACTGTAGGATACAAAAACAGCATGCTCAAAGTATGTAAGAAAATATTGAGATAAAAGTTAGCTGGAGAACAACAAAAACACTATCCTGGAAAGTGAAACAGTGAGGTTATAGACAAATTATGTTAACAAAGCCAACTCCGAAAAAAGGACAAGCTTCAACGGGATCACTCACTGACTGTCATTTGCCAAGTCAATGGCTTCTTCTTCGGTACTAAATGTTTTGACGCATAGAACAGGTCCAAAAACTTCCTCCCTCCAAATCTCCATGGATGTAGTTACGTCAGTAAGGATGGTTGGTTCAATAAAGTATCCCTTCTCCAAATGCTGCCAATTGTTTTCCTCATTTAGATGGCTAAGTTAGAGACATGAATGAGATTGAGAAACCATAAATACCTTGGGACGAGACCCGCCAAGCAATATGCTTGCACCTTCATTCTTAGCCGTGGAAATGAATTTCAGTATTTTGTCATACTGCAGCATTGAAGTAAATCACCAGCATTACATATTTAGCTTCAGGATAAGTTAAAGTCCGGTGAATAGATATCATGACTTCCAAAAATCATATCGTTGGCAGATAAATCGTGACCATATCAGAAAAAAAAACAAATGTTTCCGCAAGTTCACAATTCAAAATGTCAAAAAGTGACTTTATATCAGCAGAGCGTCAGACCAATATAAACCATCATCATAGAACATTCAGAATCCTTACATAACTCTACCTGAGATTTGCTGACAACAGGGCCGAGCTTGGAACCTTCTTCTAAGGGATCTGAAATTTTGATGTTTTTGGCCCATTGCACCAGCCTATCCAGAAATTCTGTTGCGATGCTTTCCTGTCATTGAAATCAATGTATTTCTCATAAGTTGTCAAGCCAACTAACATATACATTGCACCAATAGTGTGGGATCAACTGATAGGTGGATACGGATGGATAAAGGAGAAGCAGTCTATATTGATCATACTTACATGTAAAAGAAGACGAGATGTTGCACTGCACATTTGGCCATTTGTCCAAAAGCATCCAAAAATGGACCATTCCACAGCTGTTGATTCACATGATTAAAAATATTAGCACTAAGTAGTAAGTCATATGCACACTTCCCCCAAACACCAGAATCTCAAATTCCAAAATTTTCTCTGAATAGTTCAGGAAAAGAAACATCAAGCCACGAAGAACAATTGCACTCCAAAATTCAAAAATGTACTAACCCTTTTCAATATCAACATCCTCAAACACAATAAGTGGGCTTTTGCCACCAAGCTCCATCGAGACAGGCTGCAGAAAAGCAAAGAATGAGGTTAACTTCAAGGGGAAAAAATAGTAAGGCAGAGAAAACAGAAAAATAATCGACAAACCTTGATCAATTTAGCTGCACTTGCCATTATATTGCTCCCTGTTACTGCGCTTCCAGTAAACGCAATCTGTCATAAATGAACATAATAGACTTACAACATCCAGCTCTATTGACCAAATTACGAAAGACAAAATTTGGCAAGTCAAAAATTGTTTAGAGAACATGACAACAGAGGCTGAACCTTATCAACATTTGGATGAGATACCAACGGAGCACCGGCTTCAATGCCCAGTCCGGTTAGAATATTAAGGACACCAGGAGGAAGACCAACCTCCCTACAGACTTCACCCAATTCTAAACAGGTCCTGCAACGAAGAATTATGTAGCCATTATAAAGTAGGCTTCATGGAACTAAAACAGAGGCAACATAATGGAGGACGTACACAGATGCCAGTTCAGACGTCTTCAGTATTGCAGTGCACCCCGCAGCCAGGGCAGGAGCAACTTTCCATGTCGCCATCAAAAGCGGGTAATTCCTTGAATCAACATAAATGCAATATATTTTAGTTTCATAGCTAATAAATTTCTTGTCAGCGACAAATTGTCAAAAG
Organism: Erythroxylum citrifolium; assembly: GCA_026284465.1. Lineage (NCBI taxonomy): Eukaryota > Viridiplantae > Streptophyta > Magnoliopsida > Malpighiales > Erythroxylaceae > Erythroxylum > Erythroxylum citrifolium. Next base: position 58,543,882 of record JANKOE010000006.1, read on the forward strand.
TTTTTATGGGAAAAATCATCAGCAATTAAATATCACAGTTGCAAGGAAAATCACACATCAACATTGTCACTGTAAAATTAACAAGCACGCAAACTAGGTCTTCATCAATTTGAAGAAGCCGTATAAAACTAGATTAAAGAATATATCCTGACGTAGGAAGCTAAGGATTACTCATAGCTAATGGAGGAGATTCTCGACAATGAAAGCCTGAAAATAAAAAAAGGAACTCGAAGAACATAGTGCGAAAACTTAATAAAGACTAGCAATTACCATGGTGTAATCAGTCCAACAACCCCAAGAGGTTCTTTAAGAACGTAGCTGTTGAATCCTGGATAGGGAAGGGAAATCGGAGTTTTTTGTTTTGTATCTAAACCTTCAGCAAGGCCAGCATAGAACTCAAAGCATACAGAAACATCTTCCTGAAGAAAATAAAAGCACATGTGAGATAATGCATAAAAGCAAACAAATGAAATGATTGCCTAATGTCAAAGGGCATACTATGTCTAGTACAGCTTCAGCATACGGCTTTCCCGAATCAATAGTTTCAAGTTTTGCCAGTTCAGTCTTCCTTTCTGCTATCTGGAAGCAAATCATTATACAAGAAAGTTAAAAGAGTACATATAAGAGGTGCTTGCAAATAGCTTATTAGCTATTTTTTAAATTATCAACTAAAAGTTAGCTTTCTGATATCTTAAAAAATTATTGATGTGCTTGGTGAATGATTTATTAGTTAGTTTATTTAACTCCAATAAGCTGATTTCTAAAAGTTTCATAAGTGGAGATTTTGGAGTTAGCTGTTTGCATTGCCCTTCACTTTACTCTCTACTTTTGCTCTATGTATTTTCAAAGTTGGCTTTTTTTTATCGTACAATTATATCGTGAAATTTAGAAGAATATAATAAAGGAGTTAATAATTAGAATTTTTAATTTTATTTAATTTTATAATATTAGTTTACATTTTAAAAAATATAATATTAAGTTTTGAACATAAAAAGTCACATCAAATTAATATTTTTAGTATATAACTACTATATATGGTATATGTGTCATCCTATAATTATACTAATTATTATACTATAATTAGTATGATATAGCTCGCTGCATCATTCATATTAATAGAGAATTTAATGTTGGATTATTATTATTATTATTATTATATTTTTATTAAAGTTATAAATTTAATTTTTGTAAAATTAAATATCTAAATCTAAATTCTTATAAGAATATTCAACGAAATACTAAGAAATATAATATTTAGGCCCTTATAATTTTTTTTAAAATCATGCCCTCATAAGTCATTTTACACACCAACATCTAATACTAAATAACTAATTTTACTAAACATCTTTAACAAACAGTTGATGTTATCTGCCGGTCAAATCAACTGATAGAATCAATTTGGTGAAGAATTGATAAGCTCTTTTTTAGTTGATTAACCCATTTTATCTTGTTGACTTTTTAAAAAAGCTATTAGGATTGTTTGGTTATTAACTGGCTGGGTTGGTTGATTCAATCCAACCAGCTTATTTTGGATAAGCTCCTCATAGGAGCGTTTCAAGTAATCAGCTGAATTTTTTTTGCTTAATGTCGATTTTGCCCTCTTCACTATAGTTTCGTTCTCTCATTTTCTCTATATTCATCTTCCCTCTTTCCTTGCATCTCTCGCATCTAGCAGATAACCGCCATGTTAGCGTTTCCGTCAGACAGTCTCCGAGGCCACACATAGCAATCCAACGTCAATCCTTAGAGCTTACCCTTTTTCCTGCAAATTTTGGTTAGATATGGCACTTAACTTGTTGTCTCCGCCTGAACTCAAATCCATCTCTTTCTTGGATTCTACCAAGTCCAACTACAAACTCCTCAAGCGTCCAGGTTTTCTCCCTTTTCACCTTGAGTTTTCTTGGAGGCCATGGGTATGATGTTAAAGCGCCGAACAAGAACAAAAAAAGGTTATATTTGTTACGGCTTTTTCGACAGCACAAAGATTCGGCGCCGACGCGTTCGGAGGCGGGGATGGCGGACATAGTGGTGATTTTTGAGACGGCGATAGTGACAATTGGGTTGTGACCCAGATGGATCTCACTAATTTGTTCAATCGACTTCTGTACACTGTACCCTGGAACTCTCTCATGGTTTGCGTTTTCGACTTTTGGTTAGCCTATTTGATCGATGCATGCCCTTTTTTTTATAATCCAAATGGATCGAATGTTTGAATTGGTGAATGTTTAATGACGTTGTCATGGACATTGGATTTGAGTGTTCAAAATCTTATTTTTCTTTGTCCTCTGGTCATTTTTCTTTTGAAACCATTCATTGAAAGAGATTGAATTTGATTCTTGCTTGGATTCAAGTTAAGTACGGAACATGATTTTCAGTATGAGTTTTTGAGAAATTATTTTACTTTATTGTTGCTGGATATTGTTAGGATACGATGATGAAGGAGCTCCATACACAAGGTAAAACAACTGATGATATTGCAAAGTGTTTGAGCCTAT
>JANKOE010000006.1:58578330-58590347 GCA_026284465.1 Erythroxylum citrifolium
AAATGCATTCCTCAATTTTAGTCATCACATTTGATCAATTACATTTGCATTCATGTTCTTGTTCACAATAATCATCGCACCAGGTCCAGCATGAGCATTCAAGTTGAGAACCATATAGTCAATCTCATTCCCATTCAAGGAGCACTTCCAATGTTTTAATCATGCATTAAAACTCCTCGGACATTTCATGTCTGGAATTCAATACACAATTCAGTACACATTCGTCAATATCAATTCAATTCAGTAATAACATAACAAGTCAAGGTGAGACCATTTTAGGTTACTCACAATTGCTCCCTTTCGCTTATTGTCTTGAAGTCCCGGCAATATCTGGAAGCGATCGTTCTACTTGCTCTTTTATATGCAAACAAATACATTTTTATATTACTATATGGCTCATTTGACTGAATAATCGTATTTATAAATCTATCATGCAGTATGAATGTTCAATGACAAATTCTCAGGTATATATATCTTGAATAAACTGGTGCAAACGTTAATTTTTTTCTCCATATTTTTCAAAATTCACACACTCATCAATCATTCCATTTTTTTTTTCTCAAAACCCCCTTTCGGGTCAACTTTACATGATCATAAGACATGGAAGATGGAGTTTTTAGACAACACTCCCTTCTAAACAATTGTTCCCTTATGTTTCCAGTTTCTAATAACACTAAGATCATACAATTTGGTTTATTATTCTATAAGTTATGCTTAAAATACTACAGACTGAGTACATCTGAAATTTTGGCTAGTGCATGGTCACGCACTCTAAGTTTTACAACTTATATCTCTTAATTACAATATCCAAAAATTACAAACTTCATACCAATTGAAAGCTAAGAGAATAAGTTACAACTTTTGTGAAGACAATTTTTTCTGATTCGACCAAAATCAATACAGTTTATTCAATAACAATAGAATATGATTTCTATCACGGGTAGTGCTACAGCCTAAGCTAAGACTCTATTTCATGCCAGATTTTTGAAATTCTTAGAGACATAATTACAATTGGACTTCTTCAAGAAAGTTTTATCCATATGTCTCTAGTTTAATCTGAATTAATAATCAACTGATTTGGAAATCTAAAGATAAAGATATAGCCAAAATACCGAAGCATGTTCAGTAAAAACATTCTAGTTATCAAATTCTAGTAACCTCAACATTTTCATCAAAACCTCGTCAATCAATCTCTTCCAAATTAATTCAGATGGCTATAAATTTTGGTGGAGGTAAAGAACAATGTGTTAAGAGTTTGTCAGTTCAAATACCATATTATTTGGAGGTCGGATGTCAAAGTTATGATCACAAGTATCAAAGTTGTTTAGTTTAGAAAACCTTTGGGTGCATAATCGTGCACTCCATTAGTTTCCAGACTTTGCAGCACTTCTTCTCTTCTTCTTCCTCTCTTCTACTACGTAATCCATTATTTCTAAACACCACTTCTTGCTAACTTATACTCTCCCACATATTCTACTTCCATTTACATTCAGCTCACTATCAAGACATCTCAAAATTTAAAATTAAACACAAACATCAAAACAGAAATCATATACGTATTTCATCATGTTCTGCTTTCTCTCGCTACTGCATTTTCTGTTCTGTTTTTTCTCACTACTACATTTTCATGTCTTTTGCACTATATCAATATTTAATTTCACTCAAACAAAAACATTGAACCTCATTCTAGTTTTTTCTGTATTTGTCTAAATCTCATTAAACTTCAATTCTCACAATCTTAGAAACAATTTCTGCACAATGTCCATTTCACATCATTGTCATATAATTCATTTTTAACATCACCGAAGCTACCCTTCATGCATGAATTCACTTCCAACACTAAAACATCATCAAAATCATTCATATAGTATCTAGAAAACTATAACACAACTTACTTGATTTCAGAAAAAAAATTCCCAGCTCAAAAATTCCAGATTTTCTAATCCTCCCAAGCAAACAACCATAAACACAAACTTATAATCATATACAACTAGTTCTCTAGCATTTGAGAGTTAGAAGCCAAATACAAAAACATGTATAACAAGTTGTTTTGGTGATGTATGAAAAGAACAAGGAAAAGAGTTTCAGTGTTAGTGTTTTCGGTGGTGAAGAAGAGATGTTAGCTACAGTAATTTTTCCTTATTCAAAACAAGACATGTGTTCTTAATTCACTACCACATGTCTCCTTTGCATGTGAGCCAATTGTCACTAAGTAAGCAGTCCACGTGTCACAAAATAATTGCTTCTTATTTCTACATTTCTTTTTCTAATCCAAAAATACTCCAAATTTTCAAAATACCCAAAATATCACAAAAATTACCAAATCAATTTTAATACACTCCAATTTAATTTTCAAGACAATTAATCTATTATTCGCATTTTAATCACATTTATAAATTAGTTATACCCAAAAATTGTCAATAAATGCATATACAATTATTTTAATGAGCCAAAAATAAATATTCACATGTTATGCCATATGATGCATGAAATGCACTTCTAATTTCTCAGTATGAACTATTCCGGGGTCCTAGCCCCTAACATGGGATATTGGGATGTTACGTCTCTTTGATTTCTCATAAATCGAATGCATTAAATTGTTTCATAAAGTTTACAAATTTAGTAGAGAATCAATTAAATAAGAAAAACAAAATCATTAAAAACTGATCGAGGATAAGGATACTTGTTTAATACGGTTAAGATGTTATATGATGAAAAAAGAATATAAAGACAATTAACTATTCCTTGAACCCCACAACAAAATGGCATTGTGAAAAGATGTAATAAAATTCTACTAGAAATAGTTAGGTCCATGATGGCACAATCGTATCTACCAATCACATATTGGAGTAATGCATTGCTTAAAACCACTAATGTACTTAACTAAATGCCCATAAAATTAGTTACGAATATTCTGTATGAGTTATGGACAAGAAGAATACCCAAAATGAAATGTCTAAGGCCATAAGGGTGTATTGCCTATGTTTATGATCTATGTCATAAATAACTAGGTCCAAGAGGGAAGAAAAGTATCTTCTTAGATATCTGAACACTCAAAAGGGTATGTGTTCATATGAGAAAGAGGTAATGAAGGTGTAACTGAATTTGAATCACAAATTGACACATTTTCAGAAAATGACTTTCCAAAATAAGGTGAAATAGGAAAATATCTATTTTATATAAAACTCTTACTTAGAATGATTCCATTATAGGGAATCATAGAGAGGGAATTTATCCAAGTGGTAATAGTTTACAACTTAAAGAATTATCTCAAAGACAATTAAGCTTACAACCCACTAAAAGTTTACCTACTGTATCAGATCTGATTGGAAGTAATCAATATGTTAATGAATTTATTTTTCATAAACCACGTCTATATCAAAGTAATCATGTTATTACTCCAAAATGTCTTTTGAAATAGAAGGAGAAATTCTTATTATTGTACCATAATAAGATGATGAGAAAGGAATGTATATGAGGCTCTTATTGATCATGTTAAAAAAGAATAGATGTAAGCAATGAACGAAGAAATGACTTCTTTAAGTGTGAACCATGTATGAGACTTGGTTGACCTCCCTAATGGGCACAAAGCTATTGGGAACAAATGAGCTCTTAAAATAAAATGAAATGTTGATGACAATATCAAAAAAACACAAGGCATGCTTCGTGGAAAAAGGATATACATAATATGAAGGAATTGATTATGACAAGAAATTTTCACCTATTGCAAGGTTTGCTTCAATTTGTCTAATCTTAGCTATAATCTTCATTTTAGATCTTGAATTACATCAAATGAATGTAAATACTGCTTTTTTTAATGTATAATTAAAAGAAGAAATATATAGAGAACAACCTGTAATTTTCATTGAGATATGCCAAAAACATAAAATGTGTTGGTTATTGAAATTTATTTATGGTCTGAAGCAGTCTTCAAGGCAATGGTACATAAGTTTTTATAACTTAATCATTTCATGTGATTTTCATATAAAGATCACCGTGTATACATTAAGAAATCCAAAGATAAATATGCGATTTTATCTTTATATATGGGTGACATTTTAATTGTTTGTATTGATTTTGAGTTTGCCAAGCAAAAAAAAAGATTGGTTGTAATTTGAATTTGAGATGAAAGACATGGGTGAAGTTGTATTTTTATTAAAGTTAAGATTTCAAGAGATCGTTTAAAAAGATTATTGTCACTTTCTCAAGTGACTTACATTCAATTGATTTTAGAAGAATTTTGTATGCAATGTTACAAAACAATAGACGATCCTATTGTTAAAGGCAAAGTCTCAGCAAGAAGTTTACCCATCTATCTTACAAAAAAGGAACAAGTGAAGAAAATTTCCTATTCCAATGTAGTTGAAAGTCTCATATATACTATAATGTGTACAAGGCCAAGTATTTGTTACGTTGTTGGAATTGTGAGTAAATATTAGTGAAACCTAGGACAAGCACATTGGAAAATGGTAAAAAGAATCTTAAGGTATCTAAGGGTAATATTGATTATGCATTGTGTTATCGAGACAAAGATCTATATATACAAGGGCACACAAATGCATACTAAGAAGGAGAATAAGATGAGAGAACATCTATCTCTAGATATGTTTTTTTACTTAACAATGGTGCTATGTTATGAAAAAGTAATAAACAATAATGTGTTGCTTTATCCACAATGAAAGCTGAATTTATAGTTTTTTCAGCAGCAATATAAAAAATTATATGACTTAGATGATTCTCAGTTAGTTTAGGGGTCACTCAAAGCAAGACTGATATAATAATAATAAACTATGACAATCAAGTAACAACTGTTTATACTAAAGACCCCAAATTTCAATATAAAACCAATTAATAGATACCAAATACAATTGTGTGAAAGATATAGTCACACAAGGAGAAGTGAACATGAAGTATATATCTACACGAGAAATGGTGGCAGACAAATGACAAGACTAATTCCTCGAGATATATACATTGGGCATATGAAGTCACTCAGATTATATAAATATTGAAATGTAATAGATTAACATCTCTCCATGTATGTTCATTCAATGTATTGCTATATTTTGAGTTGACATTGTTTATTAAGTAATAAGCATTACTTAGTACTCGATTCTAAAGTAGGTTTATTTTGTGTGACATATTTGTTCATATAAATCAAAAAGTATGTCAACAGAACCTTCTCACGCTAGCAATCAACTATAGTATTTGTGATGACAGGAGATGAGGAATGTTTTAAGTTTATTATCAAGGTTAAAATAGAGAGCGAAAGTAAGAAACTTAAACTATGAATGCTAATTTAGATTATAAGTCAAAAAGAAATTAGTTTAGAATGATCATATGGTCATCGTATATGTCTTAAGTTGCCAAATGAGAGTGCAAAAAAGAAAAGTAGATAAGTGAACTCATGTTATGTATGAATCAAAATGTAAATCATAAGATCCCAACTTACATTGTATGAGATCCATAAGGTTAAGTAAATCTTATAATATACCCTTATAACTATTGTCTAATTTTTAAGACTTAGGTTTAAGGTCTAACACTTAAAAATGTTACTGGAAGATTATGATCGATATGATCTTATGGAACAATTCTAGAAAAATAAATTAAATTCAATTAAAGAGAATTTGGAAAAGAGGTGGGTCATTCCGATTAGTAACTCGCATATGAAAAACTATGTATTCAAAGGTAACAATCAATTCTCAGTAATAGAATTGAATATATTTATGATATGATAAAACAAATGAGATAAAAGGATAATAAAATATGAGATGTGACCTAGGGTATAACATACAAAATTTACTCAAGAATCAATTCATTAATTAAGACGTCATATATTCTTAACTTATATATTGACTATGAGCTTTCATAATATGTTGGTCGCATAGGTTATTGGATAAGTATGAGAACATGCAGAAATCTTATTAACTAAACTCATCATGTGTGAGTTGAAGATGATAATAAAAGGACGCACTTGATAAGTGTAAAAGGTGTGATCTTTCAAATGATTAACTATTAAAAAATAGTTAATGACATTTTCTATAAATAATAGATCATGATCAATTGAATGAATTAATGATAATCATTTGAAAAAACACAAATACAAGATAATTCGTGCTAATAAAAATAAAGATTTCTTGCAAGAGTCCTTTAACTGGTAGAACACAATCAAATATAAATAAGTGGTTTGATTAATAATGCATGTGATTTGAAATATTTTTTGCTTATCCATGTGTTAGATACTTTCCTACAACTTCCAATTAAACCTAAAAACAAGTATATTGAAGTAAGGTTACCATAAAAACATATCCAAACTTCTGCTTATAAAAATCTTTTGTAATGAATAATGTGGAGCTAAATCAGTGTAAACTATATATTTTTTTAATGTAGAGAATACTTTGCATATTTTTAATATTTGTTCAAATGTTTAATAAAAATAGCTTTGTAAGCCTGAAAGTTACAAAATGAAAAGTTAATATTATATGCCAAAGAATCTTTGAACTTCGTATTAATAGGACCTAAATGAAAGTTTTGCCTACTACACCTTGTTTGGTCAATCTCATACGATATCCTAACGCAAAGTTACTTCAATTGCAGTCATTTTATTTTAATATCTAGTACTTACGAGCATGTTCATCGTATGTGCATGCATCGGGAATGTCTGTCTCAAGATTTAATTTACATAGGAATGGACATATTTCTATTGTGTCATAAATTTAGACAAGAAAACAATGTTTTTGATCTTGTATGAGACCACTCTCTTGTTTATATGAGAATATGATTTTTTTAATTAATCATGATATTTCTAGTTGATTAGTTGTATTGTTATGCTTTATTTGATTATTGAACTACTTAACCCTCGTTAATCAAGATATTGAAATTTAGTTCTAAAATTTCAAAAAACACATAAAATAGAAAGTAAGGAAAGAGGAATAGAGAAAAAGTCTAATACTTTTTAATCAGATTACCAATTTTTAAGGTTCAGATCCTCTATTTTAATTACCTTGTTCTAATCTTATTTATATTCAAATACTATGTTTTTGTGTTTGGAATTTGCATGTGTAGAATGGAGTGAGCAAGAGAACCGAAGTGTTGAGAGAAAGAAAGGTCGAGGTTCAAAAAGGAAAGCTGCTTCTCAATACAATTCTGTAAGCTTCCATTTTCATCTTTCCTTTGGTCATGGATCATTGTACTTTTTTCTCTCATATTATACTTAGATTTTTGTATAAGTTGAATATCAAATTGGCTATGTCAGTGTTTCCTTCGTTATTTTTACATGTTTCACATATTTGTATTAGACATCTAATTCATTTCTAGTCTTTAATGGATTATAAAACTAGAAGCCTGTATTAAGCGCAAGCTGAAGCTTGTTAAGTGACCGTTTCACCACAATAGCTTAAGCTGTTGTGTGAAGCCAACTTAATTGGTTTTATATATTTACTAACACACCCCCTCAAGTAAAAGTCATTTGGGCTTGAAACTTGCACAGACTCACTCTACCTTATGCTGAATAATAGGTGAGTAGTAGGATTTGAACTCACGACCACTTGGTCATAAAGGCTCTGATACCATGTTAAGTGATCGTTTCACCACAATAGCTTAAACGTTGTGTGAAGACAATTTAATTGGTTTTATATATTTACTAACAAAGCTTGCACAATAGAGGAAGATATTTTGCTGAAAAATTGATTGCAGTAGATATATTGATACAAAATTTCGCAAAAGTATACCAATTGGTAGTTAAAATTTCTCCCTAGCAAGTATTCTGATGTTGCTGACCATTCAATATTAGCGTTTATATTGGTTATCAAATGTGTCTTATGTATTTCAGGACTGCGGTAATGCTGATGCTTCAAAAATAATTTTAAAACTTTTCTCCAGACGAAAGTGAAGAAGGCGGTTGCTGCTATGATTGCAAGATCCAAGTAAGGTGAAAAGAATGAAGATTTAAATTTAACCGAGGCAGAGAGGCCTGAAAAAGAGCCGAGAGATTTACCAACTCAAAGGTGTGAATGATTGATATCCCTGTGGCAAAACGGCCTCGATGGGATTCTAGCTGATCAAATGGGCCTTGGGAAGACCTTTCAAACTGTTGGCTTCCTTGCATATTTGAAAAGGAATGGTTTAGATGGCCCGTATTTAATTATTGCTCCTTTGTCAACCCGTTCAAATTGGGACGGAATTTTCTGTTCAATATTATAGTGTCTTATTTTGTCCTATAAATCTCAGCCACTCAATTATGCCGGTTCTGTGTTTATTTATGCGGGATCCACGCGAGTCCCACATAAATGAATGACTAAGATTCATAAGACAGAATAAGACACCATAATATTGGACAGAGAATCCGGTCTTGTCCAAATTGGGTAAATGAGATTTCAAGGTAATTTTTGGATTAAATGGGAATTTAACGGGATTTGAAACTTTATATTCTTAAAAACATCTAATTTGTTTCTCTCTATAATTTATTGAATCAGGCTTGCACCTTCAATGAATGCTATCATCTACCATGGTGACAACAATCAAAGAGATGAGATAAGGAGAAAACCTATGCCTCGATCAATTGGACCCAGATTCCCCATTATTGTCACTTCCCAAGAAGTTGCATTTTTTGATGCTAGAAAGTATTTAAAGCGTTACGCTTGGAAGTATGTGGTCGTAGATGAAGTGAGTGTTCCAAGGAGTTTCTATTTGAAACATTGCCATTCTTCTAGTAGCAGTATATTCCTGATCAAGGGCAGTGAATAAGTTGTGTTCGATCGACAATATTAAGCTTACTTTGTTTTTCAATAATGCAGTATACTCTTCGTCTTATATGTTATGCTTTTTCAAGACTCTAATTATATCTAGTCCGAAGCTTTTACCTCTTTTGGTGCTTTTCATATTTGAGCTTTTTAATGCCATTATATAATTCATTCCAAGGACACCGAAGGCAATCTTTTTTGAAGACAATTTCTTGAATTAGATGGTCAAACTGTCGGAGTTTCATTTCTTAGAGCTACTAGGTTAAGTTATGATACTCTTTGAATTTATATTTGATCAATGCATTCACCTTTTTGTTTTGGAGAAGACTTGGCACTTAATTGTGCTTTTCCTAAATCTTTTTCCATTACTTTGAAGTGTCAAGTTCTAAGATAGGTGGTTTCTAACTCAGGGTTGTTTTTTGAAGGGACACCGCTTAAAGAACTCAAAGTGCAAACTGTTGAGAGAACTGAAATACATACCTGTGGAGGATAAGCTCCTGCTAACTGGTACGCCTCTGCAGAACAACTTGGCAGAGCTTTGGTCATTGTTAAATTCCATTTTACCTGATATATTTCAATCCCATGAAGAATTTGAGTCCTGGTAAGGCAGACTCATCCATTTCTATGTTTTATTTTATCTTTTATGTGTCTGTACTTTTGGTGAGGTGGAGAGCAGGTAGGAAAATAGCATATACTAAAGTAATGATGCATACTTTTCTACCAGTCCTTGTGGTAACTGATGGAAGGGTTGCCCTCAGGTTTGATTTGACAGGAAAATGCAATATTGAATCAACGAGGGAAGAGCTTGAAGAGAATTGACGGGCCCAAGTATGTGCCTTGTTAAAGATTCGTCGTTATATTTTGCAGAAGATTATACTTAACACATAAATTTATTGGGTGGTCGCTAAACTCCATGCCATACTGCGCTCCTTTCTCCTACGGAGGATAAAATCTGATGTAGAACAGTTGCTTCCGCCCAAAAAGGAGATTATTCTTTACGCTAACTGGACTGAGCATCAGAAGAACTTCCAGGATCATTTAGTTAACAAGACATTGGAAACCCATTTACGAGAGAGAGTAGACACAGGTACCAAATTACTTTGAAGTGAGGATAAAAAAGTGCATGGAATGATATAACTCTTCGAAAAGGATCAGAATATGCTATTTCACTTAAATGCTTTAAGGGACTCTAGATTGGTGGTTGGACGAATTCTTTAGAGTAGAAATTGCTGGCAATGCATTGATGAGTTTGAGCTGGAACTTTTAGTATTGATTTATATATTGGGTTAACCTTGGACAGACAGAGAATGAGTTAACTTTGATTCATGAAAATGAAAATGATATCAATAGTTTAATAAGTTTAATAAATCTCAACAAGGCTATTTCTTTGTTAATATTTTAAATGAAGCAAACTTAATATTCTGTAGCAATACAAGCCATTCACTTGATTATAATTATGGCCGTTCTTGTAGACTTCTATTCCCGTTATGTTTTCGTGATATGTACTAACTTGTGGGCTTTGTGGTGTTGGAACTAGGGAGCCCACTTTCAAGGGAGATTTATAACATGGGCCTAGTGATGAAACATAATCGTGGACTTTGACACCACACTTCAACTCAAAACCTTAAGGCATTAGGTTTATGGGCCCTTTCTACTTATATGTCCTTCACTAGTTCCATTTCTTTCCAATGTGAAATTCTTACTCATATTTGACGTACCAATAATCTCCCCCTCAAGTGTGAATTTTCACATTGGACTTGGACTCCCCCTTGAGCAAAAGCCTTTTTGCTTAGTAGCTCGAGTATATGGAGTCACTAAGAGCCCTTCTACTCTACTGGTTTGGGCCCACCAGGAGTCTCCTTACTCTTCTTCATGAGGAAGCAACCACGGGATCCGACTACCATCTCCATACTTGTCCCTTGCCAAACCATCAGCTCTGATACTACTTGTTAGAATTGGGGAGCCCACTTTCATGGGAGATCTACAACATGGGCCTAGTGATGAAACATACTCGTAAGCTTTGACACCACACTTCAACTCAAAACCTTAAAGCATTAGGTTTATAGGTCCTTTCCAATTAATATGTCCTTCGCTAGTTTCATTTCTTTCCAATTAATATGTCCTTCGCTAGTTTCATTTCTTTCCAATGTGAGATTCTTACTCACACTTGACATCCCAACATATGGTTCCAGGATATGTTATGAAGGGAAAGCTTAACAATTTGATGATTCAACTACGAAAAAACTGCAAGTGCCCTGATCTGTTGGAATCATCAGTCTTTGATGGCTCATGTATCTGCTTTAACCTAATTCACCATTTTGGGCCAATATGTTCTCCATAATATTAATTCTTTTCACTGTTTGTGTTAATGACAGATTTTTACCCACCAGTAAAAACAGATAGTTGAGCTGTGTGGAAAATTTCAATTGTTAGACAGATTGTTATGGAAAGTATGTGGGTGCAAGTTCATACGTGTTTTGTAAGATAAAGTTTGTTCTCAGGTACTTTTTCTTTTTACAGGTTAATCTTGTTGGGTCCGGCCCTTGGGCCGATGGGCTTAGATCCCCAAGTCCGGCGGGCTTAGATCCCCTACCGGCCCCCTAACACAAACGGTACTGTCCTCTTTGGCTAAGGGTGAGGCCACGCCTCGAACCCAAGACCTCAAGGTTTTGTTGTTATCTAGCAACACACCTCTAACCATTGAGCCAATTTAAAAGGCGCCTTTTAATGTTGGGTCCGGCCCTGAGGCCGATGGGCTTAGATCCCCAGCCCGGCGGGCTTAGATCCCCAGCCGAGCCCCCAACTTAATCAGTATTGTCCTCTTTGGCTAAGGGTGAGGCCACGCCTCGAACCCATGACCTCAAGGTTTTGTTGTTATCTAGCAACACGCCTCTCACCATTGAGCCATTTGTAACCCATGATCTCAAGGTTTTGTTGTTAACTTCTTCTAGAAACTTTTAGAGCTTTTTGTAACCTTTCCAATTTTTGTTAAGTCAGAATTTTGACTTCTCGTATAAATTGATTTTGATGACAAACAAATATAAGTCTAAACAAAAAGCAGACGAAAGAGAAAAACAGACGGAAGTTGCGAAGACAAAAAGCAGACGGAAGAGAAAAACAGACGGAAGAAAAAAAAACATACGATAGCTTATACGATGCAAAAGCAGACGATGCAAAAGCAGACGTTGCTAGAGCAGACAAAGAAGGTCGAAGCTATCAGTATCTGGAAGTTACAGAGTGCAACTGCCTAAACCGTTTCTTTAAAGAATCAAGAAG
>JANKOE010000006.1:58611468-58622091 GCA_026284465.1 Erythroxylum citrifolium
ACCCTAGCTTAGAAATCACAAGAACCCATGAATATCACCTTTCTCTTCAATCTTTACACAAACCCTAACCTCCATCTTCATCATTTTCGAAACCTAGCTTAGGGGAAGATAAAAACTTACCTTGAATACTTGGTTTCTCCTCCTTTCTTCACTTTTTCTTCTTCTTTCAAGCCTCCCACGATTTTCTTTCTTCCTCTCCTCCTTGGCCGAATCCTTCCTCTCCCTCTTCTCTATTTCACGTTTTTTGTTCTTCTTCCCTTTGAAACATACGACACTCACTCCTTCTCCTCTTCCTTTAATTCTAACTCACTTAACTCACTTAAGTCAATCTCTCCAAAACTACATAGTTTTGGCACTTGGGCTCTCCCCCCTCTCCAAGCCCACTAAGCCCTAAACCACTTATTTTGAACCCTTCCTTCTTCTCTTCATTTTACTAACTCTAAGCCCTAAGGCCCATTCTCTCAATAAGCCCAAAACTCAAACTCAAATTCTAATTCTAACACTTAGTCTAATTCTAATTTATAATTTCACTTTTTGAATACTACTAAAATAAATAAGACTTAAAACAATTAAAGCAAAAATTAAGACATAAATAAAAGAATAACAAATAAATAAATAAAATAAAATGAAATAAAGAGAAAATTTTCGGGACCTAACATATAGCCTTGTTGAGAAGTCGAGAAAGGCATTTCATAACAAGAGTGAATATATAGGTGATAGAGGGTTTCCTTGTTTAATGCCTCTAACATAAGAGAGTGGCTTGGTAGGTATCTCATTCACCAGAATGCTGATTGAAGCAGTTTGTAAGCACAACATAATCCTCGCCATTTTCATAGTAGAGGGTGACAATTTTGCAATTGAAGAAATTCTCAATCACAGCTTTAAAATAAACAAAAACATCATAAACATACGGTTTTTATTTTCGTGTATGTTTTTATTTTTGTAGATAAAACAATATATAATTTAAAAAAATGGCCCAAAAAATGATGGTATTTTAAATAATCAATAGAGTAAAAAGAAGGGTCTAAACATCAAATATTATAATTTTAAGAGACAAGAGAAAAAACAAAGAAAGGTAGTTTACGACCTTATTGCATTGGCAAAAATTGCACTTAAAATTCAAAGCAAAAGACTCAACTAATTGAAGATTAAAGATACAAATAATATGCTTCTAGATATAGGATAATGAATGCACTAATTTTATGATGTTATATGATTTATGATGCCATATGCAAGTGTGGATTTGACACAGGAGAAGGTGATTATGAAGGAAAGTTTAATAGAAGGAATCGATCATTCGCATATATCGTCTTTACCTTGAAAAGTGTTAAGCTCCTTTAAATAAAAAGAAGCACGTAAGAGTTTAACGATATGTTATTATATTTACATAATTTAGAAATGAAAATACGACTCCCTTTGATATTTGGAACACATAATATTTCTAATTTAAACATATGAGAGGGGGTGGAGAGAGACTGATAACTAGTTTGAATAATGGAAAGGCTCGTCTCATCACCAATAACAATGTCATCATGCCTACTTATCTCAGTGGGTAGTGATGCCAAACGCCACTATCAAGAAGCCAACTGGAATTAGTTAATGTATTGAGGGCTGCAACATAAGCTCATCATTGTCATGGCCGGGGAGAGCATAGCTACCACTATGGAGAAGGACAAGAAGAAGATAGCGGTTATCAAATGCAGTTGTCATAAAAAATAGAATAGTAGGTGGCAGTGTTATCTTAAACGTAATACTGTAGGCAACGACTAATATAAGGATGGCACCTAGAGCACTTATGGGATAGAGGCAAGCAAGTGAGCATTTATTGTGTCAAGTTGTTAGATCCCTAAGTCTTAATAGTGGAATCGTGCAAACATTGTCCAGCCTTGACCAATGTTTGACACTCGGGATGACAGAACAAGATAAAGAATTGCGAGTAGGCAAAGAAACGAGCATCGTAAAGTGTTGGCATGCGTTGGTACACATTAGTGGAAATCTTCGACAAGATGCAAGATTTGGACGTGAGACCAAAAGATAGCTTAAGATGGACTTTCGGTTAAAGGCTAACTAAATCACATGCATGAGGGAGACATGTGAGAGCTCTAAGGACTTAATATATGCTCAAATAGACGAACCATGACTAATAGACTTAACATAGATAAGCATTAGACCGGACCATTTTGCTATAAAAGGCTTTGGCTTGGATGATTCTTCATCAATGGATAGAGATCAAATAGAGATCTTGGATGATGTGACAGATAAGATCACAATAGATATACATCAACTCTAAAAGATAAAAATCATATAGGAGGATCATCTAAAGATAGTAAAGTTCTTCATGGATATGGATGTATCATTCCTAGTTAAATGTAATATCTTATCTTGTTAGTTGTGATGTAGCTAAATCTTATTAAATAGAGACCTATTTTAAAGGGGGTCATCCAACTGGTTAGTATGATGTAATATGATAAGGATAGAGGTGGTCTACTTAGTTTAGTTCAATTAGGATTCTAAATTGTTAAGCCATAAGTGCCTATAAATAGTTTATATGAGTCTTGCTCCTTAGGAAGACATCGAGAGAGAGTGCTCCTTTGTATACTTTTAGGGAAGTAATAAATGTTGGTATTTACTGTAGCCTTTATCTGTGCCTATAATTATTTAATACTTTCATAATATTCTTACTCGAGTGAGAGTTGAATAGTTTGAGGGTCATGAGGCATTTTAGAATAAGGTTTTGTTAGTCAATGATCACGCGGAAAGGCTGAGTCTTACTTAAGCGGACTTAAGTGAGATTGTTGTGTAAAAGAGTAGCACGATTTTGGTACGTTTGATGTCTAAGAAAACCTTTGTAACATAAGCCATAACACTAGTAGGTGAGGATTACAATTGCCATGTTTTCCAAATATAAAGGGATGACATAATTAGTAGTTGCAAGAATTAAGTTCGACATGAGTTATTTATGAACCAAAGAGAGTTCCATACTGTTCATCTTTTCATGTCTTTCACAAAAGAAATTGGATTATATTTACTATTGACAACATCGATGACAGATTACTCATTACCAAGTCTATGTAAACTTTTCTGATGAAGAACCTTATGATCTATTGGTTTGCTATGAGAAGCAAATACATTAGCAAAAGCCCTAATAATTTGCATATATTCATAAATGAATTTTTATACCTTTGATACTATGCTTTATTTGCTCTTCAATCTGCTTGATGTGCCCATTAGAGGTTCATTTGGAAATGTGGCAAATACACGTCAAACATTGGTAGAAATGTGAGCTTAAGAAATAAGATTGAAAGAACCATCTAAAGCATCAAAGATCAATTTATCATGATGAAGTCACTTGTGGTACATAAGTGGTACACAAGAGTTAGAGCGAACTGTAACTGACAATCATGGTAAACAATAAAGCATTATAGGATCCAATCAAAGTGTTTCCATTTAGAGCTTCCAAGATAAATAACTAGTGGAAAACAGTTTAAAATATTAATAGAGTTGATTATATAATAGGTGTAGTGTGTTCATGGGACTTAAAAATTGTGAGTTTAATATTTCTAGTGTCTATGTCATTAAAACCATGCATCTGCAAAATTTTCTAATTCGGGAAGACATCTATTTAAGCTACACAATTTTCTAATTTAAGAAGATATGCAATGGGGTTTGAACATATTGCAAATTGTTTAAATTATGCGTTAAAAGTTATTGAAGATTGGTGAACATTAAAGAATATTAGAGAATCAGATAACACACCACCTATATGACATTGTGATGGACTCGCATTTTAGAATATAGTACCATATTAGTATTGTGTTATTCGGATTATATCTAGAAGAAGTTCTAAAAGTAAACCAACATCGAACATGAAGTGAGATTGGTGATGAATGTAAAGTCATATAGGCACTAAACTTGTCTTTTTTATGCATTTTTAAAATTTTAGAATATAACCAGCGTGAGTTACAGAGTTGAATAGAGTCAGTCACATAGTCTAGTTACGTATCATTTTGTTCCTTCATAATTTTTCTCTTTTAACACTCTATTTATTAGGATTTTATGTTGATAGATTTATATTTTACATGTTATTTAGGACTAAATTACTTAGTATTTAACACATTTATAACATATTTTATATAGATTATATGATATTTTCCTATGCGTAGTTCATTGTCTTATAAGTGATGATTTTGAGAGGCTATTTCGTATTTGAGTGTAATTTTCTCCTTCGTTGTCTAGTCAAGGATTTTTTAGACTCATTTGGAAAATAAGAAGATGAAAAACAACTTTGTAGAAGACATAAGATGTGAACTTTATCTTGAAGATGTTAAAAAGTAAAGAAATCGATGGAAAAGGGTATAACATATGCCAAATATGCCAAAAAGATAGGTTATTATATTTTACAAGGTTTGAAGGAGTGAGAAATAGAATAAAATTGACGTTGATTACAACTTGGTGTTAAGCGTTAGTTACATACTACTTAATGATAAACAAAAGTTCCAAAAAGAGTCGGTACTAATTCTTATGCATAATATTTTAAGACATATATAAATCAAAAGTTTAAGCAACTTAGGACTTTATTTTGTAACCCTAACTATAATACTATTATTAGGTTTTGTCTAGGTGCTTTGGAAGCTAATGATAACCTCATTTGTTAATAAGCTTTTAGTTTTAGATTTTCTTTGTATGAAGTATAGATATAAAGCAAGATTAGAGGAGACGATTAATAACTCTTCTAGTTATTTCTTCTCTATCTTTCTTTTATATTAAGAGTATTTTATTTTTGGTTCACTTTCATTATGTTTATTAGCTAAATTCCTAGTTAGGGTTAGGGATGTCACTTGGGATAGATTATTAAATTATTCACGCATATTGAAATTTTGTATAGTTGAATCTATTCTCTTTTTCTTAACTATTGAGTCTTTAATTAGCTATTATAGTTTCAATCTTAACATTGTATAAAGAACTTAGAGGCAAAGTAAAATTTGTAGATTAGGAGAATAAACACTTTAACTCTAAAGAACAAAAGTATCCTAAATTATTGTGATAGTGAAAAGATTAACTAGTCTTAACAAGTTTGATTAAGTTAAATTACGTATTAAAAATTGGTAATTACCTAATTGAATATACTTTTATCTCTTGAAAGAAGGTATAGATATATATTAGGTTAATTATTATTTCAACCATGATAATAAATATTTCATAATAATTGGAATTCTACATAAGTGAACCTATCTAGAATTTGTTATCTTATTTTATCTTTTATTAGTTGATATTATTTTTTATTAGTTTAATAGTTGAATATTCTTTTTTAACTTTTTTTTTTGTTGGGCTAAGATTAGTAAGCATGGTAATATACTTCTTATGGGATTAGTACTTTGAATTATTCCATTTTTAATAACTTGTTACAATTGACTTTGAAAGCATGTCGATTGAGTTGATCATATGCCTATTTGTAATTGATAGTTCATCATTATTATTGATCAATCAAAAACTTTAGAGAGATTTTTTCAAATCTTTTTAGTATAACTCTTGTTTTAGTTCTCTAAGAACTTTTGATCTTATATAGCTTATTAATGGCGATCATTCCTAAAATCTTTTCACTTACCATCTTTCTTTTTTTGTGAGTGTGACGATTCATATCTTTTTTTTTTAATTTTGTGTGCATGTTCTTGAATCAAACTTATTTTAATAGAATGATCCTTGGTTTTATTCATATTGATATCAAATATCACTAGTGTTATTAGTAAGGATCGTATTTGCTATCATATTCATCTTCTATATTCAGGCTTGTTCTTAATATTATTTATTGACATTTTCAATATTTTTATATGATTGGACAACAAATTGTTCTCATTGTTTTTGTTCTTATTTCTTGATTTTTCAAGTTAATAAAAAAAAGTTAGAAAATTTTTGTGAAGAAAAGTTATTAAAAGTTCCCATCTAAATCATTCACAAGGGAATGACAATTTCATTATCCTTTGCAACTAAAGATTACTATTCCTGAGATAACAAAGACAAGGTATTATACACATCATAACATTTTGTTTTCTAGGTGTTATTACATTTTATGTTATTATAATTCTTTCTCATCGTTTCTTATTCTTTTTTCATTATTTGATCTAAATTAGGTTGTAAAGAAAAGTTTTCATTCTTAAGTTTTTGTGTTTTCTTGGCCTCTAGTTACATCATCTTTGTTTAATACTATCCAATTTATTATGGGGGGTTTATTTGACAAAGGAGAAGTTTAAAACTAGTCCTTTTGATAAATTAAAGAGTTTGCAAAGAAATTTTACTCAATAATTTAGGCTATAAGTTAGTGAATTTTCATAAGGAAAAAAAAGGTGAGGGAGTACTTTTGTTACTGACATTTTCTTACAACTTCATTATGACTCAAAGTTAAAACAAAAATTTTTCCAAAAATAAATAAATAAATGAGTTAAACGAGGGATAAACCTGGAGTTTATGTTAAACACAATAAAAGGGCAATATGAGTAACTCATTAGACAAGTTGAAGAACTTAAGAATAAGTCAGAGAAGCATGAAGCTGCTATAACTAGTATACAACATAACTCATTTGTATCTGTTAGGATGGATGACTTTGAGGTTTATGATGAGATTGATGATGTCAATTACTTGGGAAAGTTAAAAATAAGGAATGGTAAAGGAGAAAATTGTATAATAGAGAAATAAGGAGATGGCAAATTTGGTCTAAGTTATGATAGGGTGTACAGAAAAACAAGTGGATAACAACATAAGTAATATTATGATGACGATACATCCTTTTATAGGAAAGATGAATTTTCTTGTCTAACTGGAGTAGGAAAAGTATGCAGAGTTGGTATTTGATTATTACAACTTTTCGAAGGAGAAAACAATTAAATTAGTAGTCACAAAGTTTAGTGATTATATAGTGAATTGATGGAATCAACAAATCCTCACTAAGAGAAGGAATTGAGTGCTACCTATTAGGATGTGGAAGGATGTGAAATTCCTACCATAGAGATATCTATCAAAGGCTACAAACGTCAACTTAAGATTCCAAGAATGTGGAGGACCCAAACGACATGGAGATTGATATGGTTAGGAATAATGAGTAGGAAGATCATGAGGTAACAATGACTCGTTTCATTTATCACTAAACTTAAAAATTGTTAATGTTGTCAAAATACAGCATTACATAGAGTTGGAGTGTAGCGCCCCCTTAGTGTAGGGTAAATACCGAAACTCCCTGAGGACATTCCAGTACATAAGCTATGATAATGGCATGCTAAGTGAATGATGCTATGTTCAATCACTGCATTCACTTAGCATGGCATCATCTATTTTTATTCTCTTATGAACATCATTAAGAAAGTCACAATATTTTAAAACCCAAAATTTCCTCATTTCATTTCATAAAAACCGAAGATCTACAATGTGTCTTTCAACATTTCCTACATGTATATCATCATAGCCTAATACAAAAGTGTTACATGAAAGAGGAACTACACAAAATCTATCTAATCTGTCCAAAACCCAGCTAACCGACCTTTGAACCATGACTTCGCTTCTCAAATCATAAGTTTACATTGCTTGTAGCGTCTCGCAGTAGCTAGAGTCATCTCTCGGTCCTGAAAAATCAACGTTACAATTTTGGTGAGTTTTACAAACTCAATGAGGTAACCATCAACGATGATTCACTCAATTCATGCTTCACATCAACACACATAAGAATTGATTCACATCTTTGCATATTCACGAAATATCACATTTCACTTTTAGGATAATCATCATAACCATTTCAATCATATAAGGTACACATACCAAGCATAAATGCAATATACATGAGACTCACTTTCATTTATTATTGTCATTGTGACCGAGTGCCTTTTTACTAGTTCATATCCCTTAGTGGATATCGAGCTGTGTCAAATTATGTCCCATATCCCTTAGTGGATATCGGGTACATTCACAACTGAGCCTGAGGCTCTTTTCACATTCTAAGCTTTAAGCGCTTTTTCACTGATGACTCGGGTCACAACTTCCCTTTATCTTACATGCATTCATGTATTGAAATGCTTCACATATCAATTTCTCAATCACTCATATGCTTGCACATTCACATTCAAATAACGTTTATCATCGGACCCAAGGTCTGGCATTCAACAGCATTGTTGAGAAACAATTATTCCGTCGTATTCACATACAAGTAGCACTTCAATATCTTATTCATAAATCACAATCATCGAACCTTCATTGTTCAGAAACAACATAATCAAATCACATTCATTCTATAATTTAAACATAATAAAATCAAACAATTAATTGAGTGAGACCATCTAGGTTACTCACAAGTCATTCCCGAAGCTACTACCTAGAAGTTCTAGCAATGTCTGGATATGGACGTTCCAGTTGCTCCTCTATAACAAGCAATATACACATATCACAATATGGCATAATTATAAGTGTTTGAAAATGCACATGTATGTATATGAAATATGCACAATGCATGTTCATGACAGTCCCGGGCATCGCTCTATTATTCTCATTACAAAGTCAATCCTATCTCAGAACTCACCTAAGTATAATTTGTACTTAGGATTATACCTCAATGAAATCATTAAAATCACAATTCATAACTCATTGAATCACCTTTAAATTTTTCCCAAAAACATCATTTCGGGTCAACTTTACATGTTCTTTCTGACCCCAATAATGAAGTCATTGGCAACAATTTCTTCTAGAAACATGTTCCCCTATGTCTTAAGTTTCTAATGACACTAAAATCATACAAATTGGTCCACTATTATGAAAGATATTCTCCAAATAATTCGGACTGTTCTTAACTGTAATAGTATTTTGTACTTGACTTCAATTCAGAAAATTGAAATTCTTAGAGATAGAATTAAAATTCGATCTCTTCATACAATTTGTAACCCTATATTTCTAATTTTACTTCAATTTAAGAATCATCTTATTTGAAAATCTACAAATCAAGATATAACTGAAATACCCAAGCATGTTCAGTGAAATCTTACCAGTTCATACTATTCTAACAAGTTCTCTCACTTTCATTCAATCAATATTTTTCAAATCAATTCAGAATGTTACCAATTTTTTTATAGATAGATATAATAATGTGTTAGGAACCTATTGGTTCAAGAATCAAGTCATTTGGAGGTTTAGAGAAGAAGTTATGGTCGAAAGAAGCAAGATAAGGACAAAAATGTTAGACTATTTGTAAACACACTCAGTCAGACCCATCCCACATTTTACACTCAATCTCTCTCAATTGATTCCAATTGCTATGATTTTTTTTTATGGAGAGGTAGAGCAATATGTTACGAGTCCACTGGTTCAAGTCTTATGTCATTCAGAGGTCAGACGAAGGAGATATAACCAGAATACTGAAGGATGTTTGTCAGCCTCCAACCTTCAAAGTCGCGATCGTCTGAACAATAGCGGGGTAGTGATCTTCTAGACGATAGCCGAGGTCGCGATCATCTGGACGATAGCGGGGTCGCGATCATCTGAACAATCTTTTTCATCTCAGACCAACATCTTACAACCATTTTCCAATTCTAAATTCATTTTTTTGATCATCTTTAAAAACACTAACATATTCACATATATGCGTACATTCACAGTGAAGAGAAACAGAGCCTTCATTTATGTTTTCTTCAAAATGTTTCTGCACCTAGTTATACATATTTTCCACTACATTCTTTCAGTTCCATCAACTCTTCCATTTCATCTTAACTCATCTCTATATCACAAATTTATCTTTCACATTAACCCTATACTTATTTTCAGTTCATGTCTACAACCAGCAAAAATATTCATGTATGTATACATATATACATAGTGAAAAAGGAAAACATAGCATATATGTCTCTACCACTTGCATAATTTCTGCACTCTTCTCATGTATATTTTCCTTGATATTTCTACTCAATAATCAACTCTACACTATCTGATAACAGAATAATCATCATATATGAAATGACAATATATTCAGATTTTCATCTTATTTACACAGTGTTCATGAAAATGGCCCTTATTTACATGATCATGAAATGAAAATTAAATCATCAAATTTATCTCATATTCCTATTTCTCATAAGGATTACGATACTTACTTGTTAAAACTCCAAAATCTTCGAATATCAAGAAGCCCTAATTTCCATGCAACCACGCACTTCATCTTACCGATGGTTTGGGTCAGGTTTCCTTGAGGCAAAACAAATAGATTAAAAAAATGGGAGTGGTAAAAGACAAAGGAAAATAAAGTTTAATTTTGAAGGATGTTTGATGAAAAACTCTATGTACAAGTGGAAATTTGAAGAAGACCATGAAGAGGATGAAGACAAGAACAGTAATTTGTCTTTCAAGGTTAAGAAAATTTAACTTAAAACTTGGATACTTGTCCACTTCTGAAGACATTAGCTAGTTTCTTCACAAACTAGTTAGTTATATTTAAACTAGTTCCATTCGCTCCCATCCTTTCATTACAATTATCTCAAAAAATTTTCAATATCATCTTCTTACAAATTCTAAGTCATCTCCGAAATTTTCAAAGTCGTGTTTACAAATATACAAAATAAACAAAATAAAATTTTTTAATTTACATACATAAAAATAATT
>JANKOE010000006.1:58681441-58697590 GCA_026284465.1 Erythroxylum citrifolium
TTTTGCTGGATTTGCACTCTTTCTAAATATGATTCTACCGGGAGGATGAACAGGCTTCTTGTTCTATCTCGTGGTCCGTGTGGACATTTGCTGGATACTCTTTTGTTTGGAAAATAGCGTGACTTTGAATATAGTGCTGTGATACTTTTTATATATAGACATTATCTTTTTTTTCATGCCTTGAGAGGACCAGCCACTATTTTATTATTAGAATTGGGTAAGCTAATGACAAAACAAAGATATAATGGTTTAAAGCGACATTTATTTAAACAAATATATTTTAATTAATTTTCTGTTAAAAATTAATTAAAATACATTGGATTTAATAATATTAATATAATCAAAATGGAATGAATATAGATTCTTTATTAGAATTTAAATGATTTGGCAAAAATAAACAAGTTAGAAAATTTATAATTAAAAATTGAACTTAAGGTCTATAATATCAAGTTCTTTAAAAAATAAGAGTTATTAAACACTTTTTTTAAATATAAAGTGACACATTAAATTTTTAAAAAAGTGTTATAAAATTTTTAAACAATCTTTTTGCTTTAATAAAAATATTTACTGAATGATGCGATAAGTTTTATTATATATTTGAAATTATACATGAAGAAATGTAATAATATATCTAAAATAATTAGTAATAGAGTATGTATTATTTATAAATTATTTTAAAAATAATATTTGTACTGTATATTCTCTCAATTATTTAAATTTTTGATTAAATAAATTAATAAAAAATGACAACTAAAATCCCCCAAAATAAGTGATCAGAATCACGGGACAAAAACTCAATTATGGAGAACAAATTGACGTTACATAAATGTTAGGTTTTGTCAACTATACAGAAATTTAAGAATAGCGAAGTATAAAACAGTAAGGGTATGTTTGGATGTTGGTAAAGGGGTGGAATGGAATGGCCCAAATGACTTAGGTCATTGTTTGAGAGTTTATTTTGAAATATGATGGAATGGCAATTGATGGCTTTGGAAGCCATCCTTTGCCATCCAAAATCTAATATTTTGTGACCCCCCAAATTGGGGGGTCAGGGATGAAATGACATGGCTTGTCTTCCAAGCCCTAATTTAATGAAAAAAATACCCTAAAAAAATTAATGAAATTACAACCCTAGTTCAGCAAATACCTACAGGGCTACATGTTATTACGTCCAATTCCATTGTGTTTCTCCTTCAACTGGCTTATTCCATTGACGAACGTTTTCTTCCACAACTATTAGGGTTATCTCTCTTCGTTCCATCAAGTAAGCATCGATTATTTTTGTGTGTTAATCTTCTTTAACACTTTTTGTATGTGTTATGCGTTCTCGCAATTTCATGCTTGCCGGTTAAAAATAAGCCAAACCTCTATAATTAACGCCACGGAAAAATAACAGAAGCATCTTTGTTGGAGTTCTTATTAAATCTTGCTTGCTTATGGTTTACGGTAGAAGAAAGTGTACGAATAATCTGAAATATCATTCTTGACTCTACTGTTTAGGTTTGATTTTGACATTTATTCACATTTGGAATAAAATAAAGTAAAACCCTCCATGTTGTTTGTACTAAAATAGTTTCATGGAAACTATGTATATTTTATGGCAAGGGTAATTTTGGAAAAAACTGTTACAAGTCATTCCATTCCATTCATTTTAGTATCACTCCCAAATAATGGTCAAAAGAGTCCCTCTCTTATTTTATTTAAACTTCCAAACAATGGAGCGGCCCATTCCATTCCATTCCATTCCGTTCCGTTCCATTAATTGTCATTCCATTCCATTCTATCTAAACTCCCAAACATACCCTAAATCTTAGGTTTGAGTGATATCGACAGCCCTTGTCTGAGTCTGAATTTAAAAACGACTTTCAACAACTGCTTAAACCTTGATTCAACTTCCATGTTCTGTCTCTTTGCAATCAGCTCATGTTTTTGTTATGCTCGCTTGTTTTTTTGACCAATTCTCTACACAGAAAGAAACTAGAGTCGCATGTAATTTTTCCGTTTCTCACTTCTACATTCCCAACCTCCTTGTCCCTCAACAATTAATCAGCTCCATTTTCCTCCATGGAATTCTCTGACGGTCACTTTCGATCTAATAAGTCTGTTACAGTCTATTGCCCGAGTTATTTGTGTCATTTCCAAGGGTCCATGATACGACTCCCGTGATTCATATCAAATTTGGAAGACCTGAGAGTTGGCAACCCTGCCACCACGTTCTCATGATCAAACCTGTGATTCATGTTAAACCTGTAGTCAGTCCTCCATCGCCAAATAAATGCTTAAGGTCCCATTTCACCACACCATTTTTCCACAGCTATCGTCAGTCAATGGCCGTAACCATCTTGCGTGACTTTTTCAGGCGCCCAGATCAGAATTCTAAACAAGAAGCTGACCGTAGGATTGAGAATGGACTTGTCGGAACTATTTCATCTACTAACACAAAATCTGAATTAGATAAATGGGCATGCAGGGAATGGAATGTCTGAATCATAG
The DNA here is from genome assembly GCA_026284465.1 of Erythroxylum citrifolium. Classification (NCBI taxonomy): domain Eukaryota; kingdom Viridiplantae; phylum Streptophyta; class Magnoliopsida; order Malpighiales; family Erythroxylaceae; genus Erythroxylum; species Erythroxylum citrifolium. Next base: position 58,683,935 of record JANKOE010000006.1, read on the forward strand.
GAAATGGAAACAAGATCAAGGTGGAAAAACAACTGACAGATACGAAAACTACTTCGTTGCTGCTTCAAGGGCATTTCTTTCATTGGATTTACAAGAACAAATTCAACAAATGTTAAAAGTACCCTATAAAGGAAGTCTCGATGCTATACTGCTGTATAGCGTGTGATAAGTTTCACAAAAGAGGGAACAATCGCAAGATTGTCATGTGATCTCCTGAATAGCACTTCCTATGAATAAGATTTAATCCCATATCATACCGATGGGAAATACTTGTTGAGATTGAAAGGCAGGGAATAAAATTCTTCGCTCCTTGTATCACCTTTGAACGTGCGGAATTTGTCCCACCAATGCTTACCCCTATCTTTCCTAGTATTCTTTTTGTGCAGGGTGTTGTCCAGGAAATATGCGACAACACCCGCAACAAATGCTTCTGATGAGAAAGGAACATTTACCATATCATTGAACTGCCAAGAAAAAACATGAATTCTTTAGTTAGCTTCTTGTAATAGTTTTCCCAAACAAGAGCAACTGAAACCGAAGTAATCACAGCTTACCCATCTTGCTGTTGTGTGGACTGGACCATAGCCATTAATCGCTGTGTACTCGTTGAAATATTGTGGTATGGACAAACCAATGAAGATAGAGAAGCCCAATATGAACTTTGTTCGGAAGGCGTTGAGATTGCAGAACTGAAGAAAGCTCAGACCTCCAGCACCTAGACATACATAATGCCATTACTAAACCACAACAAATTAAGAATCCATTACTTCAAACCGTCAAAACTTCACATACCCACGTAAGCAAAGAAAAGGCAATACAAAGCAGCAAAAATTGGGGGTGGAATTGAAGCAAATACTGCCCCAAATTTTCCTGCAGAACACCACAAAGTTTAATGGTATACAATGTACTCTCAGAAAGATATGAACCATAACAAGCTCTAAAGAAAATCTTCAAAGTTAATAAGACTAACCCAGAATGGAAAAGAAAAGCATAAATCCAGCAGATATCTGGACAACCCTACGGCTGCCAACTCGTGTCAGGGCCAAAAGACCAGCATTTTCTCTGTTAAAAAAAAAGGTCAATACTCTGATAAAAAAATGTCACATATCCATGCCTTTTTTTAAAAGTACACATTATCAAAAGAAAGTTTTCTGGGTGAGAATCTTACACAGACACAGAGGATCCATTCACTGTTCCAAACAACCCAGAGAGTAATATAGCAACTCCCTGGGAAGAAACAAAATGTTAACACAGAAAAGGAAAATTAGTTTTCACTCAAGTCGAAGTTTTTCTAACTCTGGGGGGTTAGTTTTCAGTCAAAAGTGGGTGCGTGCAACATAAGGTCAAGAAGTATATATATGTGTGTATGTACATATAAGGTCAAGAAGTCAATGCATGATCTAAGAACTCAAACTCATGAAACAGTTACATAAAACAAAGACTTTTATTTTTCACATAAACCAATCATTTTCAGTTACCTGCCAACCTATACCACGACTAAGAACAGAAGGGGGCATTGGAGTTGCACTTGCGTATCTTGACACCGCAATAAAGGCACCAGTAGACTGCAAATTTGTAATGCATAATGAATAAAATTCATGTACTATATAAGATAACAATGTAAATAAGCACCAGAATCCGTCGTCACAATCTTAAACCGTACCAATTCATGAGTTTTGCAGGCACAAGCACACACAAAAATAATGTTGACAATGATTTGGTAAAAACTGCAACCTGTAAAACTGGTTGAAGTTTGCTTACAGATGGAGCTAGATTTCAGTACCCAGTAGATTCTAGATTTCAGCTCAACAGCAAGTACAATGACCCAATTAGTATTCACATCATAATGCCACGGGCAACAGGAAAGTAAATACTTATTTCCTACTAGAATGGATGGATAGGGTAGTAAGGGGAAATATCACCAGTGAAAGAACAAAACAGTTTTGATGCCAATTACTATGTGATGCAATTCTTAGTTTTAAAACTGTATACGTGGAAAGAAAAAGTAGAAGAGAAAAATGCCAACCTCAACAAGAGCAACAAAGGATGCCATCATCATAGCAAAGGCTTCACCCGCATCAAATGAAGGTGGGCCCCATTGAAATGGATAAGGAACTCTGATCCTGATCCAAAAAAGATACAACGGACATAAGTCCATATAGTTGGTCAATCGTTTGCGTTACTTATACTGCATCCGAGCCATTCTCAGGCTGTAATAAAAGTTAAAAAAAGCTAAACCAGAACTCCAAACTAGAATTTTAAGATAATTTGTTTGATTCAAGAAATTGACATGGATAAGGAACAAAATTAGTTCAGTTCAAGGAGGAACTGGTACAAAGCTTATTTCCACTTTCTAGCTCTAGCAATTGATTTGGGACAATTAATTCATATGAATGATCTAAGGTATATTTACTAAGAAAGATCATCTAACTTCTGCCTTCCAAATCAATATGCAACACATGAAGTTAGACCAAGTTAAATCAATAAATCAACAGCAAAATCCTAACTTTTGCAGTTGGCCCTAACAACTTAACTTGAATGGTCTGACAATTAGTTTTAGTAGGTAAACCATTCCACAGAAGCCTCTTAAAAATCACAACCACAGATTGGACACTATATATTTCATTGAGTCTATTTACATCATATAAAAGCTAATACCACATAAATAGTTTCCATGAATAACTGTGACAAAATCAAAAATAAATAGAAAGTTGTCCTGCTGTCTGACTTCAAACCTACCATGGAGCAGCATCAATGAGTCCAGCACGATCAGTTCGACATGTTGCTTGCGTCTTGGGAGCTGCACCATTATAAGCCCCACCTACAGTAAGTAGGTATGCATAAATCCATACAATGACCACAGCAAATATGACAGCAAAACGATCAAACACATTCTTCCCAGACTTCAACACGTGAGGCATATACTGCGAAACAAACAAAAAAGTTACTCAGCCGAATGACAATCCTGTGTCATATTGTTGAAGAGGAAATAGCTGACAGCAATGTGATTCTAGTAGTAAAAGGACAATTTACCTGAGAAACAAATACTAATATGATGAGCTCTGGCAATCCAATCTCCACACATTTGGCGACCTAAGAATCCAACAAAAAAATAAAACCGAGCGTGTAAAAAAGTATTAGCAAGGAATAGGGTAGCCCAACAGTAACTTCCTCCCACCTAGGACAAGATACTGGATTGAGACTCACCCCATGCAGTCAAAGTTCCTTGCCTTAAGAAAAAGGACCCATTCCTAACCCACCTCCACACCCCCAACCCACAACCACATAAAAAAAAGAGAAGAAAGATGTTTGCACATGTCAGCATGTGCTGCCCCTCATAATGCACATGCAACAATACAAAGCTTACCCCAGGAAAACCAAGCTCATACAGGCCAAAACCAACGAGAGCAACCAAAGGCACAGCTGAAAGTGGACTTAAGAACCTGAAAAAATGTGAATAAAATCTTAGTATAGACAGGATTGTTCTCACACCCAAGTATTACCTTACTAAGCTTAAAACAGACTCCAACTACTTGAGCATTCAAATGTTAATAATGCATAACCCATATACGTGTACTGACAATCAAAAACGCATTTGGCTTACATAAGCTAGATGAGAATGTCAAATACATGACCTATAAAACAAGTTCACTACACAAGCGATCCAAACCAGCCAAGATTTATACTATGCTCAGCAGGATAATGGGCTTTGAACATTACATTATCCTCTAATCATACAAGTTTATATACAGTACTAACCTGGTGACATTACGCCAAAGGCCACTAAAACCTAAAACAATCTGCAGTGTTGATGCAACAATTAGGGCCCCTTGGATTGCACGCATTATCCTCTTAAATTTCTGTGTACAAATGAGAGGTTATCAAAGAGTCACATTAGATGATGAGACAACCACCTGTAAGAACATTGTGGTCCATAATTTTTTATTTTTTATTTTTCCTTTTTCATTTCAGTACCTGAATAACTTACTTCAGCAGTATTGAATGGTTTAAATAGGAATCATAACTCTTCAATAACAGTAGCTGATCAGATGAACTTAACATTTTAAACTTTCAAAAGTTTCAGATCATAAAACCTGAATAGGATCTAGATTATCACTAAATCGACCAGCAAGAATAATTGAGATTGTGGTTGGCACAAAGGTGTAAGAGCCTCCGATCACAGCTGGCAATCGAGTCCCGAACGTACTTTGTAGCAATGTGTTCAGACCAGCAACAAACAACAGAGTCTGTATCACGTCAGCCTTCTCCCTCTACAAGAATGGCAAACATGCATTAGTCTCCAGTGAATATAGACTACTCTTGGAGGAAGTAGTCTGAAACGGCTCATCCGTTTTGTGCATAATTCCACATGAGACTTACATTTCCACCTCCCATTTGGGGAACAAGGGCTGTAGGAATAAGAACAGTCGTCCCAAGCATCACAATGTAGTGTTGGAAACCAAGTAGAATAGCCTCATCTGCATGACGAATGTAAAAGGTCACCAAAATGGAGGCATGCCCTCCAATAACATTCGCAAATATGAACAAAATGAAATAGTTAACCGAGTTCCACATGCAACCTTTTTTAAGACTCGTGCGTGCAACTTGTAGATATATTAGAAAGGCATATTAGCTCTGGAAATGCAATTTACTTGTGACCCAAAAGTTGAAAGGATTTAACGTGTCAATCACATCGACATAAATGGATTATCATATAAGCAAAGAACGAATATCCTTCTGCTTTTCAAGATAGAACCTCGATACAGAAATTTCCTAAATAAAAACAACAGAGAGTATAATGGGCATAAAACACTTTTCAGAGAAGAAACGCCAATTGAGAAGAAATAATCAGCTCGCCTTTTTTGTTATTTTGTTTTTAATGCAACCACAATCTTGAAGAGGCAAAACGCAAACATCGTTTAGCCTTTTAAAAGGGAGGGTAACTACTAACTGGAATAACAGAGAAAAAAGCTCAAAAAGCTACTTTCAAACTAAAACCAAGTTGCCGAGATGCTATGTCCAAAAGTACGAATTGATAACTCCTAAAAGCTTACTTAAAACATACCCTGCTAGATTCACACAACGCTTACCTTAAAAACACAAGAGAGGAATTAGAGCCTAGGCTTAAGCCACTAGTAAAAGTCCACAAGTACATGAAACGCGAATAGAAGTATAAGAATTGAATATACTCACGCCATGGAGGAGGACTAGTAATGCAATAAGAGATGTTCGGAAGTTGCTCTTTTGGTGGATGTGGTTGTGGCTCTTCCACCTTTCCGCCGCCGCCGCCGCCGCCTCCTCCGGCCATGAGTGAACGTACTAAGGAGCTCTTTCTTCTCTCTTCCTAGAACTTCGTCTCTCTAGCAAACATCGAAAAAGAAAAGGAAAAGAAGAAAGATTCAGGAATCAGTTCAATGTACCAAAAAGCAAGACGGATACCCAAATCTAAGCAGAACTCAGATCCCCAATCTCACAGAAAAATCACTGATGTGACAAGCAACCAGAGCTAATGCTCAATAATGTGAGGACCCAAAAGTGTGAACAGCCCACATGGATGAAGATAAAAGTAAGATTGTGGAGAAATGGAAAATCAAAGTGTAACTATAGAAGGGAAAAACAATGCCCTTAATAATGCAAGAAAGACGGAGGAAAGTGGCTTTTAACTATAGCAGCCTTGAAAGCAAGCAAAAAGCTCTCAAGTGACAAAGAATTTAGAGTCAAACACAAATCATGCACCCCACAAACCTGGTAAGAAAGAGCAAAAAAGTGGAAAAGCTTCACTGTTTTCCTCCAAAAAGAAAAAAGAGAGAAACCCAGATGCTATCTAGAGTAGAAAAACTGAAACAGCGTCCGCGAATAAAAAACAAAGAATGCATGTAACAAGAAGTTTCGCCAAGTGAAATTTGCAAACTTTGCTATGAAATGAATGAAAAGGAAGTGGAAACAGTACAATCAGTAAAAGACGTATTTTCTCTCTCTAAAATCTTCAATTTCTTTCTCTAACATACGATGATAATCCATCTAACCAACATTATTGTAGGTTTTGTTTATCATTCAGCTACTTCAAGTGACGGTTACAAGTGTGTAGTTCAATGCTCTACAAATACACGTAAAAGAAGGACATTGAAGTTGATACCTTGACACAACCAGCTCAGAGATGTCTTATGCGTCTAACGGCGTCGTTTTAGCCATGTGATCACAGTAATCAACTTGCATCGGGAAACGCACCAATTGACGGTGCATTAAAACACGGAATTAGCCTTCAAAAGATCGACCTACGTCAGGGGAACAAAGTCGAAATAATTGTAGAGAGGGGTAGTTTGGGAAGCTTAAAAATCACGTGTCTAAGAGGGGGGCGGTGGTGCAGAGGAATATTGTCGGGGTTTGAGCTTGCTCAGAAGCAAGGAGGCAAAAACGACCGGAGAGGCCAGAAAACGACAGCCGACACATTGCAGTTTTTTATCCCTCCTGCCTCTTGTACCCGCATTTTCAGCCCCTCCCTTCACTTGAATAGGACTTAAGAAGTTCGCTAATATGCAAAGCGGTTGAGTAGAACATAGTTTTATTTTTAAATACTTTGAAAAATTATACTAAAACGCAAGGATTAAAAAAAGCTGAATAATACACGGTCTTATTTTTATTAATAAAAAGATTATTTATAAATCACCCACATTAATGAGTAATAATATCAATGATGATTAATTCTTAATTCCAAGATAATAACATTATTGATGTCTACTAAGATTTTTATATTTTTTACATCCTTATAAATTTATAAAAATGCAAATAGAACTATATTAAAAATATTTAAAAATGCCAGACTCTATTTAAATTAAATTTCAAATATGTATTTTTCTTTATTCTAATTCTAATTTATATTTATAATTAGTAACCTTAAAATTAGGGAGGTTCAAACAATGGAAAAGCTTACAAAAACAAGAAAATAAATGTGAGACTTACAAAACTGAGGAGGTATATGTTGTTCCACTTTTGCTGTTCCAACTTATCTTATTCGCATATTTATATAGGTCTCATATAAATATATAAATGAGATAAATTAGAACAACGTTGAAACAAGCCTGTGTTTGGATGGAAGGAAAGCAAGAGAAAAAAAAGGAAGGGAATTGCATTTCTCTTGGTTCCCTTTGTTTGGACAAAAATAAACAAAGTAAAAGGGAGATAATAGAGAGGAATAGGAGAGAAATTTGGACCAAATGTATTTTCCACCAAATTGGTGAGAAATGAGGGGAAATTTAAGACAAGATAAGCCTAATATAAGTAAATTACCATTGTATCCTTGTTAAATTTAACAAGTAAAGATAAACAAGTTTTATAATCAAGGGTATAAAGGTCTTACAAAATTTTCTTCCATTCAATTCCCTCATTTGATAAAATAGGAAAACAAACAAGAGAAAGGAAATCACATTTATCTTCCATTCTTTTCTCCTCTTTTTTCCTCTATATTTCCTTTCCTTTCTCTTGTGCAAGCAAGAATCCAAACAAAGGCTAAAAGTGAAAGAAGTAATTGATACCCACAAAACTATAGTATATGATCCTCTATATTAGCAACCCTAACCTGACTCTACGTCAGTCCATCCTAGCCGTCTATTTATGTTAGCATAGAGAATTTGAGGGGCAAAACTATGGAGTCACTTTACATAGTAGAGGTCTATCTTGATGAAAAAGCGAAAGCTGTCATAAGATTTCCTGATCCCACATGATTGATTGAATTATGGCGTATCGCGTTTGTTGGGAGCACAGACTGGTCGATGCACTAATTTAATTTGTCATGACTTTAGGAAAAAGTAAGATTAAAGGGGAAATGATTCTCGACAATGTAGTGAGGGTAGGAGCTTGTTGAAGTTTGTCCTCTTCTTGGCCAAACCTAACAAACTTTATTTGCCAATGGAAGAGCTGTCCGCGTCATATTGATGGGATACTTAAAAGTTCCCATCTTCCCCCCAATCCACCGCACCTCTACCAAGCGACGATGATGTGCAACAAAGAAAAGGGGAGGCCACTTTTAAAAAGAAATGAAAAGGTTAATTATGATTCTTTGAGATTTCAGTTAAACGTAATAATTAAAGCGTGACTCATTCTTTAAACAATGTATAATTTAACATTTGAAAACAAGTTTTCATGTTCTGTTTCTTTTTTATTTTCTCAATTTTTATTTAATAAAAATTGAAAATTTTAAAAATTTAGACACGTAATTGAAAAAATTTTAAAAAGTTAAACCGTTGGTTCAAAACATGATGAAGTTTGGTACGAGGTCTTACTTTCTAATTGACATAAAGGGCAGGCTAACAAACAAATCCAGACATAAACACGCGAAGAAAAAGGTAATGGTGAAAATGATAGAAAGGAAAGCAGCACGGTTGAAGGGTGATGGATGAGATGAAAAAGCAAAGCGTATGGAATGGAAGAAGGAAACAGAACGTCGGTGTTGCTTTCAGCACTCAACGACCTCTTTGCTGTTGCAGGGACCACAGTTTTGCCTAAATTCTCTTGCCTTTTTTGACCTTTCATTCATTCTACAGTACTGGGACTATAGAGTATTTATAAGATATTGGCCAACTTTTGTGGGGTGGTTGGGTGCTTATTGTTTATATTATCGTCACATTCAGATTGAAGTCTCGCAATAAAATAAAATTTGAGAAGATTTAATAATACGCAACCTTATCCTTACATAATAGAAGGGTTATATTTAATACACGAAATGATTCATAGTCCTGTTAGCCCACGAATACATATGTATTTGACATAAGTGTTTTAACTAGTCTCTAGTTTCATAATTTTAATAAAAACCCTCGTGGTGAAAATGACTTAGTATTGTTTTTATATACAAATTTTAGGAGGTGAGCGAGACATTGGGGTTTGAGGAAAAGATCAAAAGATTACTTCTCGCGGGTGAAGTAGCTTAACTTGGTTTCCTTCCTAATTTGTTCGCGGCATAGGTGGCGTCAGTCACATGTAGGGGTGCGCTTAAGGTGGCGTTTATGGCTTAGGGCTTCACACTTGGAAGTATAGAGATAAGATTCGATTTCTAAAGAGCAAACAGATAAAATGTGGGCCTGATAGGGACTAAGCCCGACCCAAAGCATCTTCGGGCTTGGCTTGGCCCTTTTTAAAATTTTATTTTATTTTTTAAATGTATATATAAAAGTTTGAAATAAATAAGTTGAAATTAAAATTATTTTTAAAGGAGGTGAAAAATATTATATTATATATGTAAATGCAACATTCATTTAATTAGCACAATTACTTTATAAAAATGAGTTTTTTTTAGTGAATTTATATGTTAAGTGTACATAAAATGATAAAATGAATAGTTTGAAATTAAATTCATTTTTGAAGAAATTGAACTAAAAATATTATATTATATATGAGAAATGCAACATTCTTTTAATTAGCAAATTTGCTTAATGAAAAATAAGTTTTTTAATGTATATATTAAATATACATAAATGACAAAATCAATAAATTGAAACTAAATTTATTTTTAAAGGAAGTGAACAAAAATGATTATATTATATATAAGAAACGAACAAAAATGATTATATTATCAAAACAAAAAGTATCATAGTGTTAATATATTCAAAAAAAATTAATGATATAATTTACAAAAAGTCAAAATAAAATGATTAACTAATGATGGAGTCTTGAAGAGTGGAGAGTGGAGACTAGAGAGTAAATATTAAAGTTTGGAATTTGCAAAAAACAAATAAATAATCATATCTTCAATTACAAAAAAGTAATGCAATTACATGTAAAATAAGTAATTCCTCAAATAAAGATTAGGATAACAAATATGTGGTACAGGAAAGGAGATATATAATCGTTATAATCAAGATTGTCAATAGTTTACACAACTTCATCTATATATAGAAATATTATTATGTAAATATTATCTAACATAGTAATAATTGCTTTAAATGAATAGTAAGCACGTGATAATTATTAGTAAACAAGTAAATATACCATTATCATCGATTATATTATTGAAATACTTTTCAGTTGAATGACTACTCACCTCCGCATCATTACTTGTGGATGTATTAATATAAAATTTTAAAAAATAAGATCATGTAATTTAATATAATAAAAAATAGACAATTTTGATATATCATAAAGAAAGGAGCTCACCCTCAATATCTTTATCATTTAACCAAATTCTACCACACACAAGGGCTTCCGCAATATTAGGATAAAGTCGAACATGATAAGAACTGATAACTTGGCCGCCATTACTAAAAAAAAAACTCTGAAGTAACAGTAGATAGTGTAATTGCCAACAGGTCTAGTGAAATTACTTGCATGATCAAAAAATTATTTCTATAGTTCTTCCACAATCACAATACATCGAACTCCACACCTTCAACTTTGGTTGCATAATCATACATCAAATATTTTTCTAACTCCATCATACTGTAAAAAGTCTTAACACTTTTTTCTTTCATGAATTTTGTAAATGAAAGTATCAAACTACTCTTAAAAGATGATCTTGAATCTAAACCTAAAGCTGGAGCTGAACAACTTAAACTACTATGATCCTAAATTTTGTTCAATTTGTGTTGATAATCATTAAACAAATTATACCATAATTGTTTAATGACATCAACATGCTCTTGAGCCTAATAATCATACAATACGTCATATAAAAAATTAACTCCCTCCATTTTGTATCTTGGTTCAAACATAAATATGACTTGCCATATTATGTCTAACCATATACCAGTAAGAATTGAGCTTTTCGGTCATTTGCTTTGCTATAACTTGGATTACATCATTGGAATCAAACTTCTAATCAAATAAAGTTTTCTTAATCTCACACATATTGGTAAAGTAATTGTGCGAAGTTAGATATTTTGTTTCCGATAACAATTCAATAGTAGTATAAATATTTCTAACTTCTCACAAAGTTCTTTAGCCAACTCCCATTGCTCTTCTGTATGCAGGTAAGTATATTGAGAATCTCTCTGTCTCAACCTAGTACACCTCAACATATAGGATTGTCGACTCCAACATCTTGTGATGGTTGAGTTCTATATGGTAAGACAACTTCTTCGTACTTGGAATGTATAGTTATCTTGCAGTATCTTCAAAATTTTCAAATCTTTTAGAAGTTGCACTTTAATATACTACACTATCCCGAATTGAATCTACTATTTTCTTTATCATCTCCAAACCATCCTTCACCATCAAATTCAGAATATGCGCAAATTGATGCATATGGAATAACTTAACCAACAAGCTCCCAATTTGTAACTTATTCTTTACCTTTTCAATCATCACATTATTCGTGCTATAATTGTCAACTGTTATGATAGATAACTTGGTGCCATATTCCAATCTATTAAATACTGACCAATACAGTTGCCAACCTTTTGCTTGTATATGGTGCCGACGTAAATGAATATACCAATAACAACAACAATACCACCAAGTGAAAATCCCGCTGAGGCGCGAGGTTTAGGGAGGTCTAGTAGTCCACAGTCTTACCTCTAACTAATAGAGAGACTGTTTCTAAATGAAAAATACTCGGTAAAAATGATAATACAAATAAATAAATACAAATATATATAATAAAATGGTTGAAAAGAAAAAAAGAAAAACTAAAAGAAATAAATAAATACAAATAATAATAAAATAAACTAAAATAAAAACAATAGCAAGAAAGATAAATAAATAAATAAAATACTAATAATCATAATAACACAAATAATCATAAACATAGTTAATAATAATAAGAAAATTAATAATAATAATATTATTATTAGTGATAGTAGTAAAGATGATGGTGATGATGATAAGAACAGAAATACTAATAATAATAATAATATTATTATTATTATTAAGTAATTTTCTCTCAGGCTAACTATAAGAAACAAGAGTTAAGGGATAGAAAAGCACTGTTAGGATCTCTTTATGAGGAATCATTTACCTAAATCCTAACACGTCAAAGTTTTCGATTGTGGGTTATGTTCTTAATAAGTTCCAAAATTACCATACCATTTTTGATCACCTTCCCCCAATTCTTCTTAAGCCTCCCTATTTTTCTCTTACAATGGCTAAGTGCAATCCTTTCACATCTTTTACTGGAGCGTTTGGGTGTCTCATTTTAACATGACAAAACCACCTAAACCTTGTCTATCTTAGTTTGTCCATAATATTAGCAACCTTTTTTTTTGTCTCTTACCATTACATTCTTGACCTTATCCCTTTTGGTAAGGTTGCACATCCAACAGAGCATCCTCATCTCCATCGTTAATGACTATGAACTTATTTGATAGGCCAACACTCTGCTCCATAAAGCATGGTCGGCCTAATCACTAAACGATAGAATTTACCTTTCAACTTGAGTGGTATCTTCTTGTCACACAGAACTCCTGATGCACTTTTCCATTTAAGTCACCATAATGTTATCCGGTGGACTTTGTCTTCATCAATTTCTCCTTTTCTATCGATTATAGATCCTAAATATTTAAAACACTCATTTTGCGGTATAACTTTTGATCCAATCTTTACCTTCACATTTGTAATTACCCTATGTCGTGAAAAGTTACATTCCACGTAACTCAGTCTTAATCCTACTCAATCTAAAACCCTTGGACTCTAACGTATCCCTTCAAAGTTTAAGCTTGGCATTAACTCCCTATTTTGTCTCATCCACTAAAACAATGTCATCCACAAATAACATGCACCAAGGCACGTCCCCTTCGATGTTCTTAGTAAGCTCGTCAATTACTACTGCAAATAAAAAGGACCCAAAAAGGAACCTTGGTGTAGCCTAATATCTATAGAAAATTGTTTTGTATCTTCTCCTATCGTCCTTACTCTAGTTTTTACACCTTCGTACATATCTCTAGTAAGTTGTATGTAACTAAACGCCTCCATATTATTTCCCTTGGTACCCTATCATACACCTTCTCTAAATCAATAAAAACTATGTGAAGGTTACGTTGTCTTTCCTTGTAGTACTCCATTAACCTTCTAAAGAGATGCAAAGCTTTTATCGTGGACCTTCCTGGCATGAAGCCAATTTGGTTTTCCAAGATAAAAGCATCCTTTCTCACTCACTTCTCGATCACTTTTTTCCATCATTTCATGGTATGACTAAGTGATTTGATGCCTTTGTAGTTAGTATGGCTTTGTATGTCCTCTTTGTTCTTTTATAAAGGAATTATCATACTAAATTTCTACTCGTCCAACATTTTGGAAGAATTAAATATCACATTAAAAAGCTTAGTTAGCCAAGTAATACTCTCCTCGCCTAGGCTCTTCCACACCTCTATGGGTATCTCATCATGTCATACTACCCTACCACCCTTCATCTCCTTCAATACATTCTTAAGTTCATCTCTCATAATTGGTTGGCAGCAAGTAAAATTACGAAACCTTTCAGACAAATTAAGGTCACCTAAAAAAATGTTATCCTCTATGCCTTCATTAAAAAGGTTATAGAAGTATCTATGTCGGCTTCTTTTGATGTCATTTGCAGTTATAAACACCCTCCCTGGTTCGTCTTTTATACAATGAACTTGCTCAAAATCTCGTGATTTTCATTCCCAAGCTCTCGCCAACTTAAAAATATCCTTGTCTATATCTTTAGTATTTAGTCTTGATAAAGTTTCTCGTAAGCTCTACTTTCAGTTT
>JANKOE010000006.1:58740938-58756108 GCA_026284465.1 Erythroxylum citrifolium
TAGTTTAGAATTTTAAGCATATCTCGAGCTATAGAGCTCCGATTTAGGTGATTCTTGGTTCTACATAAACTAGAGACTGAGAGCTACCATTTTCAAAAGTCAATTGTAGTTTTTGTGATCTTTGTTTGTGGGCTTGCCTTTGGGCTTGAGATGTTAGATAGTGTTATGTTTATGTTCTTCGATTTCGAATCGATCGTTGGGCTTCGGGAACGGGGTCCAACATTTTGATTAGTATAGCCTTTAAGTAGTGCGTGGGTGATGATTACATTATCCCCAACCATCCTGCCATTACTGATAGCTACATTATTCTTAGTATATACATTATCCCCAATCATATTACAAATGTCATATTTTTGTTCGTTGTTTATATGACTTCCAAGATTACTTACTGGAAGATATCATATGTCTGTTTTATGCTCGATCCATCAATAAGAGTATAATTTTAAAGCTTGAATCATTAATTATGAAGTAGTATGAATTTGGTGTTGTTTAGACTTTTAATTTATAGGAAGTCTCTTATTTTATACATCATGATCTGTTGTTGAGCAGCAGAATTAAGTAACATTTGCTTGAGTTAGGAGTTTGAGGTATTCATAGTTGTGATTTTTTTTGTTTAATAAATAAGGCTATACTTATAGGTGAGCCACCTAGTATATACTTGTATAGGAAACAATTTTATGTAATCATGCAATTTTGTAATTTCTATGTTTATTGATGTAGTGCATGGCATAAGATTTATAATTGAGGTTGCATTTCACCTTATTGAAATAAATTTTCTCATGTATTTTGGTTTCACCTTTAATTTTATCTTCTTTTGAATATTTGATGTGTGCTTAATTGTTTATACATTCACTTCTTAACACTTAGTGACTATTGTTGTGAAATCTTAAGATACTCATTTTAGTTAATATTTGATTTTAGGGAAACTTTGGAATCATATAAGCTAAAATGATTTAAGAGCATATTCATTGAGCCAACATTTTGATGTTTAAACTCAATTACTCTTATGGAACAAGAAGGAAATGGATTAAGGTGAGGATTGGAAAAGAAATCACAAAAAGAACAACAATTCAACAAAACCTAGGAGATACATGGCCTTGTATAAAATTGGAAGAAACATTTTTTAATCACACAGCTGCGTATCCAACCATGTATCATCATAAGTTTCACATTTTTTAACTTATATTGTTTGATACATGCTCGCGTATCAAACCATGTATATGCCCATAAGCCTAATTTTTATATAAATAGAACATTTTGATGGCAAAAGAAAAGAGAATCATTTTGGGACTTCGTTAAGGTGCAAAGCACTTACTCTTTGGAGACCCATGGAGGGCTAAGTTTCCCTATTCAGGTTCGGAGGTGAAATCGACGTTAAGGATCACATTTAAGCATATCGTCATTATGTATCATTGCTCTTTCTCTCTTTAAGAATTGTTTACCTTATTCTATATCTATTGATTTGGGTATTCGAGTACGAATAATCATTATTCTCTTTCTCATTATATTGTTTGTATATAAACCCATTACTAGAATCTTAAATACAATATGTAATAGTTGTGTTATAGATTCAGTTGTGGCAATTAGTGGCATTAAATCATTAGGGATAATGTAATATAAGTTAAATGAATCGAGCTTCATGGTTATTGCCTAGATTGATATGTTTTCCTTATTCATAATACGACTGTCCAATTAAACTTAGAGAGCCTGTTCTAGGTTGTTTGAAGTTTAAGTTTAGTTTAAGAGTTTGTTTTAACTAAACGTGATTTAAGGGAGAACTGAGGTTAACAAAGGTTGTTGTTAATTTACGATTGATAGTTCTAAGAGAGGTGTGAAAACAATAGGATAATGATGTATGATTAATTGTGTGTAGGCTGAGAATGAACCGAGAATCAAATCCTAAATGTACTAATCACTTTCATCTTTTTTAACTGTTTGCCTTAATTTGCTTTCATTAGTTTAATTATTTTCTTGTTATTTCAATCAAACGAAACCCCCCATATCCTAAACAATAATTTCTTTCATTAAAAAAGCTTTACATACACTCTCTGTGGGATTGACCTACACTTATCACTAGCTATAGTTTTAAGTTTAGTTATTTTGTGTAGTGTTAGACGCGTTACTAATTTTGGCGCCATTACTAGAAAGTGCGATGCTTTAGTTTTTGCTTTTGATTTCAATTTGTGTTTTGTATATATATATTTTATAATCGTTTCTTTTAGTTATTTCTTAATCTTCACATGTTTGTTAGTTTTGGTGTATGGTAGTAAGAAGATCTCTGCATAGAGAACCTCTACAATTTGATCTAGAGATCGAAAGGACATTGCGGAGGTTACGCAGTGAAACCAGAACAACTCAAGAAATACAACAAGGAATTGAACTTAAGGCAGCCATGGCCAATCTAAGAACTTTAAAAGGGTTGGCTACTCTATTTTTGACTCAAAGGTCTTTATGCATCATTTTTCCAAATTTTGATAAAAATGTTACTTTTGAGCTTAAATCTGACCTATTCCATCTTTTTCCTAACTTTCATGGTTTTGCAAGTGAGGATACTCATAAACATCTTAAGGAGCTCAATGTGGCCTGTCTTAAAAGAAAACCTCTAAAGGTGACAAAAGAGTAGATTATGTTCAGAGCTTTCCCATTCTCTTTACAGGATGCAGCAAAAAACTAGGTTTTTGATCAACCCCTAGGAGCATTAACACATGAATCGAGATGAACAGGTTATTTTTGGAATATTTTCTAGCATTAAAAATAGCCTATATAAAAAAAGAAATTTGTCGACTAAGGTAACACAATGATGAGTCCCTTTACGAGTACTAAAAATGCTTCAAAAAGTTATGAGCTAGTTGTCTGCACCATAACATTCCAAAGCAATTTCTTATGTAGTATTTCTACGAAGAATTGCTACTATGGAAAGGAGTTTGGTAGATGCTACAAGTGGTGGAGCATTATTTGAGAAGACACCCTTAGAGGCCAGCATTCTAATTGAGTGTATGGCCTTAAACACCTAACAATTTCAAACTTGTAACGATGTTTGTCTTATAAACGAGGTAAATACTTCATCAATCAAATATCATTTAGATGAGCTAACATCTTTTTTTAGACAAATTGTAGTTGGACAAGCACAAGTAAAGGCCTAAAGAATGTGTTCAAATACGTCATATCCAACTGATGGGTTCCCAATAATATAAGAGGGAAGTATGGAATATGTAAATGCTATAAGAAGATATTTTCCGCATTCCCAGACGTATAACCCAGGTTGGAAGGATCATCCTAACCTGATTTGCGGGGGAAATAGGCACCATAATCACTTCTAAAATAGGCCATAAGGAGCACAACAATTCTAATCAATGCCACAAGTCTCATCTACCTTAGGTATGTCGTTAAAAGATATGGTTAAGTCTACTGTAACTTAAACTTTGCAATTCTAATAGGATATGTAACAATTTCAGCAGGAGACCCAAGTGGTGGATTCTACATTCATAATTTAGAGAACTGGGTAAGCCAGATGGCAGTGGCGATAAACATTCTAAAAGCCCAAAGAGCAGGAAAACTGTCATCACAACCTAAGACAAATATGAAGAATGTTAGTGCAATCACATTCAGGAGTGGTAGGAAGCTTGAAGAGCCTGAAAGAATTCTCAGAGCATAGTTAATGAAGAAGACATTTAGAAAGAGCTCGAAGAAGAAAGGGATATACCATTAAGCTCAAAGGTAAATGTTGAATTCATAGTTGTTGAAAAGACTAATCCTCCCTCTTTTCCTAGCAGGTTAGTAAAGTCAAATGAGAAGGATAACGATAAAGGGATCTAGGAGACCTTTTGGATGGTTGAGGTGAATATCCTACTGTTAGAAGCAATCAAGCAAGTGCCAAGGTATGTGAATTCCTAAATGAATTATGTATGAATAAGTGAAAGATAAGAGGTAATGAAATGATTAGGATGAGTGAAACTGTTTTTGTAATTTTAAGAAAGAAAATATCTGCTAAGTGTAAGGACCCGAGCATGTTTACTATTCCTTGTAAAATGTGTAACACTGAGATTAAAGAGGCCATATTAGATTTAGGAGCACCAATTAATGTTATACCTCGTTCCATGTATGCTTTTTTAAATCTATGGTCATTAAAAGAAACTAGTGTTACCTTACAATTGGCTGATCTTTTTAACACTTACCCAGATGGGGTGAATGAGGATGTGCTTGCGCAAGTAAATGAACTAATATTTCCTACTAAATTTTATGTGATTGACATGAATGATGAAACTTTCCATAACCCAATCACTATTTTACTAGAGAGGCCATTTGTCAACACGACCCAAACTAAGATAGATGTTCATGAGGATACCCTCAAGATGGAATTTAATAGGGAAGTTACTCATTTAAATATTTTTTATGTTAATAAGCACTCCCATAATGACCACTCTGTTTTTGCAATTAATGTGATTGACCTTTCAGTACATGAAGATTGTAAATGGAAGCATACAAATGAACAAGAAGCAGTTTCAACAAAATAAAAGACCAAAGCTTTTAATGTCTCGTCAAAAAGATTTATCATTGGTTAAAAAGTGCTTTTTTATTGTGACAAATATAAACTATTTCTACATAACTGTTGTCCTTATTGGGTTGATTGTTTTGTGATAACTAATGTCTTTCCTTATAGAGCAGTGGAGATTAAAAGTTTGAAAATAGGGAAGATATTGCATGTAAGTGTTCATCGACTTAGGCCTTATCCTGACGAAGGCCACAAGGAAAATGATAAATATGTGATTCCTGGAGATCAAAACTTTGTAACTTGATGAGGACAACTAGATTCGAGCTAACGACGTGAAACAAAGGCATTGCTTAAAAGGTAACCTAAGGGAAGTTTATTCTTGTTATCTACATTCTTGTAATTATGGTTTCTGTTAAATGCTTCATTTCTTACATTTGATGTTACATTGGGGATAATGTAAGTTTTAAGTATTGGGGTGGGGATCTTAGTTTTCATGCACATTTTAAGCTTGTTTGTTGCTTATGTGTTTTTGTTAGGTGTTTTCAAAATCAAATAAATAAATAAATATTTTCTCTTTTTCTATTGCTTTTAAGACTATATAGTTATAATTAGAGAGTGAATTGACTAGAAAAATTCATGGAAACTTGAGCATGTACTTTTACTTTTATGATTAGTCAATATTCATTATCTTTATAGGAGTAGTGACTAATGGTAGACACAAGATAGTTAGATTTTTAGCCTTTATAGACTGACACATCTATATCAATCTCATTATATTTTGTTTATGTATGACCTTCATAACATGTATATCCTAACTTTGCTTTGATTTTATATTCAAGACCAAATTTTATGACATGCATTACATGAAAATAATATAAACGTTCTTTGTTTCATAAGCTACATTAGCCAAATAGCCCACCTATTGATATGAAGTTTCCCTCTATTAAGCCCCCTTGAGCTTTACTTGCCTTTTCTTTTTTTGTTAACCACATTACATGCCTCAAACCTGATAAAATTTCCTACCCAAGCATTAAAGCTAGTGGAGCATTTATTGATTGTTGATGATTGTGGATGAACAAAAGTATAAGTGTAGGGAAGTGCATATATGTGGGTTGGTTATAATTACTGGGGTATCATTTTATGTCTTATCAGTGAATTCCAAATGTTGATGTAGCTTCATTCAATTTTTATTTTTAAAAAAGATAGAAAGAAGAAAGAAAAAGTGAAAAGCAAAAGAAAAAGAAAAATATTTAAATCAAACTATCAACGAGGAAATATAATTATTTTACAAAGTCATTTATGATTAGTTTTTCTTGCTAAGGTTGTATGGAATGGGTAAATTGAGTATGATGCAAATAAGGTAGAAATGGTTTTGAAGGATCATCACTTATGGTTATAATGTATCGTTTGTTATCAATTGTACGAGTGATTCCTTTTAATTGGTTATGCTTTATGTGGTTTATGATTTGAGGTCTTGAGTCTAAGATGTGGAACATAGTTTTTGCATTCATCGTACCTAGTTTTGGGTGAATTTTAGTTTTTACAGTTGATATTCCATTGAGTGTTTTCTTGTTTCACTGGCTTTGATGGTTTTTGCAATACACTGTCCAAATACATCCCACCTTGACCTTTTCCCTTATTACAACCTTAAAAAGCCCTTTGATTCATAATTATAAATGTGAATCCTAATGGTGGAGAAACGAAATGATATGCAAAATCATGGAATATCATGATCATGAATGGTATTTGAGTGCACCTATGGATCAATGCTATTTACACACTTTTTCCAAGTCTACTACTAGATTGCTCAATTTCTAAAGGTGATGATTATTGATTGATCATGAGTAGAGGACTTTAATGCTTAGTTCTTGCTATGATTTTGAGAGATATTTCTCTTTACTTATGGCTATCTATTATTAGGAAATATGGAAATTGTGAAAGTGTTTAGTTTGTAACTTTGATTTTGTTGTTTTTCCCAAAGGCGGTCAAAAGCTAAGTGTCGGAGAATTTGATGTGTACTTAATTGTTTATACATTCACTTCTTAACATTTAGTGATTATTGTTATGAAATGTTTAAGATACTCATTTTAGTTCATATTTGATTTTAAGTACAATTTGGAAGCATAAAATCTAAAATGAGGTAGGAGCACATTCATTGAGCCAATATTTTGATGTTCAACTCAATTACCCTTGTGGAATAAAAGGATTGAATAAGAAATCATAAGAAGAACAACAATTCAACAAAACCTGGGAGATACACGGTCGTGTATGTACTTATATGGCCATGTATGCAATTGGAAGACACATTTTGGACTTACATGGTTGGATACATGGTTGTGTATCCAACCATGTATCTTCACAAGTTTCACATTTTTTTTACTTATACAGTTTGATGCATGATATACGGCTGTGTATTAAACTATGTATTTGCCCGTAAACCTAATTTTTAATATAAATAGAATATTTTGACAAAAAAAGAAAAGATAATCATTTTGGGACTTCGTGAAAGGGTAGAGCACTTGCTTTTTGGAGACTTATAGAGGGCTAAGCTTCCCTATTTCGGTTCAGAGGTGAAATCGATGCCAAGGATCGTATTTAAGCATATCATTATTATGTATCGTTGTTCTTTCTCTCTTTAAGAATTGTTTACGTTGTTCTATATCTATTGATTTGGGTATTCATGTATGGATAATTGTTATTCTCACTCTCATTTGATTGTTTGTTTATGAAACCATTACCAGAATCTTAAATACAATATGTTTCTTTGTGTTATAGATTCATTTGTGGTAACTAATGGTGTTAAATCATTAGGGATAACATAATATAGGTTAAATGACTAGAGCTTGCGTGGTTATTGCCTAGATTAATCTGTTTTCCTTATTCGTAATGCGACTATCCGATTAAATATAAAGAGCTTATTCTAGGTTGTTAGAATGTTAGGTTTAGTTAAAGAGATTTTTTTTTAATTAAACATGATCTAAGGTTTTTGGTTAACAGAGCTTATTATTAATCTACGATCAATAGTTCTAAAAAAGGTATGAAAATAATATGATAATGATGTATGTTTTGTTGTTTGTAGTCTGAGATTGAATCGAGAACGAGATCCTAAATTCATTCATCACTTTCATCATTTTTAACTGTTTGCTTTAATTTACTTTCGTTAGTTTAGTTTCATTTTATTTTGTTATTTAAATAAAATCAAACTCCTCTAATATCTTAAACACTAATTTCTTTCATTGCAAAATCTTTACATACACTCTCTATGGGATCGATCTAGACTTATCACCAGCTATAGTTTTAAGTTTAGTTATTTTGTGTAGTGTTACGACACGCTACCAATATCATATCCATAATTTATTAAAATATCTTTTAGCTGTAAATTAGGATCATGGTGAATTATATCTGTTAGATTTTCCATCTTGTGTTACTATGAGTTTTCTTATGTATAACGTTATGTGTCTATGTGAGAGAGATGCATATGTTTGTTGTTCACCATTTGGTCATGAGTTGTGCTCCCACGAGAATATATATTGTAGCTTTACTTCATGTTCTTTAATACCTTTAGCTATAAATTTGTAATCACTAAACACTTTTAAGTTGTTGTTGGTTACCCTTCGGCCTCATTGGTAAATTTTTCATATGGAAGGTATATTTCTAGAAACGGAGGACAACTTTGATGATAGTGTAGTTTTTATGAGTTTGGGAATTTTTGTTAGAAGTATTCTTTCTTTTTATGAAAAATAGCGCATCTAGATTTCTTGTTTGACGGTGTAATATCATGGGATAGAAAAACTATATAATAGTCCAATATATAGTTGAGATTTTGTAAATATGCAATCTTTCATAAGGTGAAAATTTTGACATCTTCATAGAGTTATTTTTCATTGTTTGTTTAAAATTTATCTTTTAAGGAGATGAAGAGATCAGTCCATCATCCCCATGACGAGTTGCATGCCTCCAAATGAATTTGCATTTCTCATCAACTCACTACAAAAAGTAATCAAGTAAAAACCCTCTTGTTCCTCTTGGTTCAGCACAATTATCAACACAATTGAAATACACTCAATTTCAAAAACGCTCTAACAATTTGAAGAACTCTCTCACGATAAAGATAGGTTTGTCTTGAACCTCTTTGATATGAAATAGTTGGAGTGATAAATATATGACACTTCATTGTCAAATTATATGTGTGTTTACATGACATAGTCAATAGAATGCATTTTTACCCAATCATATATTATCTTATTATCTCTTTTAACTATGCTGATATAATCAATATCATCGACTAATATAATAGTGAGTTCAATTATAGGCAATGTCTTTTGCTATTATGGGCTAAAGGCCCTATTGAGGACTTAATAGAGTGATCATAATCATGGCTATAGGTTTTATGGATGCCCCAGTTATCCGGTGAGAATTTATTGTTATTTGATTAATGAAGTTGAATGTTAAACTTTGTTTAAGGTATTTTGTTACTAAAATTGAAAGTTTTAGTTTAGGAGATGCAAGTTTTTCAAATGATATGATGAAGAATTTAGTGAGAGAGTCATTGAAGTGATTAAAAATTTGAGGAGTGAATTATCAGTGTCAAAGGAAGAGGTTCAAAGAACAACAACAAAGGAGTTTGAAGAACAAATCAATCTTTTGAAGGAGGACATACATTTATTGAGAAAAGAGGAAAAAAAACAAGTTAAGTGTATGTTAATGAACATTGTAATTGTAATAAGATTAGTTACGATTTTATTACTGTTTATTTGTAATTATGTTATGAGGATGTTGTATTGAATTTCAACAATGTAATGGTTGATATTAACTTCAAGTATAT
Source organism: Erythroxylum citrifolium (assembly GCA_026284465.1). NCBI lineage: Eukaryota > Viridiplantae > Streptophyta > Magnoliopsida > Malpighiales > Erythroxylaceae > Erythroxylum > Erythroxylum citrifolium. Next base: position 58,750,256 of record JANKOE010000006.1, read on the forward strand.
TATGAAAGTTTTGATTTTGAATATTTAAATAATATACAATGGGTATGTTGTATAACAACTCATAATGAATATGTTGTATATGGATAACAAAATTTGTATATGAATTATGCAACTCAATTGTAAAAACAATTCTACCATATATAACCAATATAAATTGGATAAGTTGTAGTATAACAACTCATAATGAATATGTTGAATAGGGAAAAAAATTGGTATATGAATTATGTAATGAAGGAAAAACAATAGTACTATATATTACTAATATACAATGATAATTTACTATTTGCATATGTTGTCAAATATGGAAAAAAAAAAGAAATGTAAGAGAGAGATTGATGTAGAGAGAGAGAGGTTGTGTAAAAAACATATTGATTAATAAAAATATTTACGTTGTATGTAAACAACACAAACATTTGTATGTATAAAACACAAATATGTATACATTGTATGTATACAACTAATCAATGTTGGCTTCATTTGTACTTGACTGCATAAGATCAGGTTATGATGATGAATTTAATAAGGTTTTCCTACTACTTGCTTCAGCTTGTAAAAGTTATGAAGCATAACCTCCCCTTCCTACTCTATGTTGATCAATGGATCACCTTCTAAATTCTTTAGAGGAAAATCTGGCTTAAGACAAGGAGACCCACTATCTCCACTCTTGTTCATCATTTGTATGGAAGCTCTTACGAGGAGTCTGAATGTTTGCGTAAATAACTGGAGGTATAAACCCCTCCAACTTACCGATTTATTGTTTGCCGATGACCTACTGTTGTTTTGCCATGCGGACTTGAACTCAGTTCAAACTTTGTTTAATTGCCTGGCTGCTTTTTCTAAGTTATCTGGTATGCACATGAACTTTGCCAAGAGAAAGTTTTTCTTATCCCCTGATATGGATCCTTTGAGCCCCCAAATAGAAGATATTTCTGTTGGCCCCTAAAAAAAATTTCTTAATAAATAGGTATGATTTTAATTTATTATAAGGTTTGATAGATTAATTTTGGATTAATTAATGTGTCAATGTTAGGAGGATTTATTGCTTGGATTGATGGAATTAGAATTACTAAATGGAGAAATTAAGATTAAGTTAGAGTATAGTATGGGTAAGTTAAATTGAAGAAGTAAGAATGCATAAGGGGCATTCTTAAAAGATCACCTAAGTCTAAAAGTTGTAAGGCATTAAAGAAAGGGTAGAATGGGAAAAGGAAAATTATAGTCTTGCATTTGAAGAAGCAAACACGTGAATGAGAGGAAAGAACATAGAGTGAACGAAGAGAAGAAGAGAAAAGAGAAAAAGAAGAGAAGAGCTAGGGTTTTGGAGAGTCTTAAAGAGTTTGAAGACATTGAAGCTAATCAAGTAAGTATAAGCATTAAACCTTTTTTATTGTTCGATGAAGCATAGTTAGGGATAGTTAGAAGTGAAAACAAGGTTGAATATGGGTAGCAAGTTGTTGATGAATGGTATGAGTTAATGTTTTACATTTTTGGGTTAATGATCAAAGATAGATAATGAATGGGTTTATGAATGATATAGGGTTGAAATGAAGTTGAAAATGAAGTAGAAGAGATGGGTTAGGTTTAATATGGGTTATATGTGAAAGGTGGGAAGTTAAAAACTGGAAAAGGTGGCAAAACATGTTCTCGGAATAGGTTTCTGGACAAGTTCGTCGCGGCAAACTCAATTTTTCTGCACGAACATACTTTAGTATTTTGGGCATAACATTTTTTGTAGATTTCCAAATGGACTAATTGTTAATTTGGTGTAAACTAGAGACATAGGGATACAAGTTTTATGAAGGAATCAAGTCTAAATTCAGTCTCTAAGAATTTCAATTTTGGGATGGAAGTTGAGCACAGAATTTTGTTTCAGTATAAGAACAGTTCGAAATTGTTGAAGTATAACTTTCCGATTTCTAAACCAAATTGAATGGAATTTTGGTTATTGTTTAAGGAAATCAAGTGAGGCAAGAGGAGCAAGAGGAGAGGCATAATTAAGCAAGTTATAAGCAAGGAAATTCAAGGTGGGTTACATTTTTATAATTAAGTAATAGGCCATTAATGTTTTCTTTCAAATGATGGAAAATAAATGATTTCAACTATTTTATGAATATGCAATTATTGCTCTTGAATGCTTTGAGAAGGTGTTATATGTTTGGTATGTGATTACTATCTGATGATTTATGAAAAGAATATGAAAATGATTCTTGAAAAGATACTATGTATATGAAAGCAAGTTTTGAAAATGTGCCATTTTGGGTAACAAGTTTACAAGTTATGAAATACATGTTATGTGGGTTTGGCTTGGTCCATTCTGTATGTCAAGTGCACTTCGACTAAAGGCTTCTCCCGCCTGCCCACTAGCGGCATGGAGCTCGTTCAAGAACTCCCTCATGTTTACGACTACACAAAACCACTATGTGGGATTGTGTTAGTTCATTTTGTTCACGATTACACAGGAATATTATATGGGAATGTGTTAGTTCATTCTGTTTATGGACCTCCCAAACCATTGTGATGTGCTTATGTGTTGACAAGTTTGTTGAATATATGATTTATTTTTTTAAAAAATTGTTTGATAATTTGAGATTTGGGAAATGTGTGTTCAATGATTCAATGTGGGTTTTACAATGAAAATGAATCTTCAAATGGCTTTTGCTTGTTTCCAATTATAAAATTGTCACCCATGAGCTTTAAACTCACCCCCATTCTCCTCCCCCTATTCAGTTTATGAACAAGAGATCGAGTAGGTCAAGAGTTACTGCATCACTCTGAATTGGCATACTTTTGTTTTTTTTTAAGTTAGATTTTTGGGAATTCAAGGCTTTAGCTGCATTTCAAGTTTTACTAGTTCAAGTGTATTTTGTATTTTTGGTTCTTGAACTCAACTAATGTATTATGGCTTGAAATGCTATTAAAGCTTCGTAAAACTTTGGTCTTTTGATGTAAATGAAATATTTTTGGGATGTATATGATTTTCTTGTTTTTGCAATGTATTTTGTTTTAGAAATGAGATTAAGGTTTTGGGAAGTAGTTGTGTTTATGTATATGTTTATTTTGTTTTTGTTCTTTAAGTTAAATTGATGAGGGTGGTTAAAAGGATTTATGTTTGCATTTTTTAAGGTAGGTTGTTCATGGATTTTTGGTTTCTGTACCGGGGTTTTCTCCGCAGCAAAAGAAGGAAATTCTGATTTTCTCGTGGTGAACAGGTCGCAGCAGCAAAGTTATAATAGTCGCTGGGGAGAAATTGACCTGAAGGGTCAGCAAAGTTTTCTCGCATATGTTAGTTGCGGTGAAGCCCGCCTATACTTCCGAAGGAGTTTTCTTTTTAACATTCAAAGTAAAAGTCTTCCTCCACACCTAAGCTTCATAATCCCATATCCGATGTTGGGCTCCGAAAATAGGGTCCAACATGTTATGGTATCAGAGCGAACTAGGTTGGGGTTCAGGGTTGGAACTAGGTTTAAGAGTATCCTAGGCATAAAACGGGTAATTAGGACATGAAATGAACATGCATTATTTTTTAATGAATAACTTACATTGTTTTGAATTTTTTTACATGATTTGAATTGTTTAACATGATTTGAACTTGTTTTGCATGAACTAAAGATTTTCAATAATTTTAAATTAAAGAAGTGATTATGCTGCCTCGAAAGAGAACTCGAGGAGCTATAACTCGATCTCGCTCTCGCTAAGGGAGCACGGATGAATCATATGTCCCACAAGACGTGGGGACACACTCTGCTCTAGATTCTGAGGCACCTAGTGTGCAACCTGAGGTGCCTCCACCGCATCCTCCTATGCCTCAAGCAAATCCCATGGATCCACATTTCTTTCAAGCCTTTGCTCAAGCTTTCACTTACGTCATAGGTCAAGGGTCTCAAGTTCCAATGCAAGCTCCAGTGGAAAGGAGTGAGCAGTATGATAAGCTCCGTAAGTATGGGACTGTGGATTTCAATGGAACTACAAATCCACAAAAGGTTGAAGCCTGGTTGAAGAGGACTGATAGGGTTCTGATTCAGATGAAGTGCTCGGATGAGGAGAAACAGGATTATGCTGTGAGCTTGCTACAAGGGGACGCACTTTATTGGTGAGAATCAGTGCCCCACAATCAGGTTATGCCTCCGGAGTTATCATGAAAGGAATTTGTGGAAGTGTTCAGGAAGAAGTACCTCTCTAGGATTTATGTAAAAGAGAAGGTTTCAGAATCTCACACAGAGGGACATGAGTGTGAGTGAGTATGAGCTGAAGTTCACTTAGCTTTCCCGATATGCGGTCAACATCGCGGCGAACGAGGAAGATAAATGCTGCAATTTTGTAGGAGGGTTTCATTTAGGGATCAAGGAGAAAGTCTTGATCCACAATTTCTGTGACTACTAGCAGTTGGTAGATGTCGCACTCCAGGTTGAAAAACTAGAGAATATAAGATATGAAGCAAATAAGAAGAGGAAGAACTGAGAGTGATCTTCCAAGAAGGGGATGAGTGCTCCAATGCCTGAGAGGGGTATGAAGAGCTTTCATTCATAGAGTGAGGTAAGGAGTAGTGCCTTTGCTAAGAACAAGCAAGCAAGGGCAGTGTCAATGCAAGCCTCAATAACAGGAGGAAATAGCAGGGTGGAGAGGAGCAGATACACAAACCCCCAATGTGAGCATTGTGGGAAGTTTCACAAGGGAGAATACTTCAGGTTACTTGGAGCATGTTTTTGATGTGGAGAGAAAGGACACATGATTAGGGACTGTCCCCAAGTAACAAGAAAAGAGAGACCGCAGTTTCAAGCCCTAAGGAGAGCAGAAATAGTGGGAACCAGGCCAGTCACTGAGGTGAACAGTTCTAGAGCTGCAAAGAAGGCTATTCCTTTAGGAAGGCCAAGGGGTCAGGCGCAGGCAAGGGTATTTGCTATGACTAGAGAGGAAGCTACAGCCGCACCTGAAGTTGTCACGGGTATGGCTCAGTTGTTTAACTCTGAAGCATATGTTTTGATTGATTTTGGCTCCACACACTCATTTGTTTCTGCAAGCATGACATTACATGATGTTGATTTGATGCCTTTGGATGACTCTTTGATTGTTAGTACTTCTTTAGGGAGGAATGTGATAATAAGTCAAGTATATAGAAGTTGTGAGCTTTTTATTAAGGGTGCTAGACTGGTAGTGAATTTACTACCTCTAAACCTAAGAGGCTTAGATGTTATACTTGGAATGGATGCCATAGAGAAGTATCAGGTGAAGTTGGATTGTGGCCTTAAAGAGGTGGAACTTGATCTGGGCAACGGAGAGAAGGTGATTTTCAGGGGGGACAGGAGAACGCCAACACCAAGAATTATTTCAGCTTTGCTAGCTGACAGAATGATGGGAAAGGGGTGTGAAACTTCTTGGCGCATGTTCTGGACACTGATGTGAGTGAAGGGAAGTTAGAGGATTTTTCCATTATGATGGAGTTTCTAGATGTGTTCCCAGAGGACTTACCTAGTTTGCCACCGGTGAGGGAAATCGAGATTGCCATCAACTTGATTCCCGGAACCGCACCCATTTCTAAACCACCGTATAGAATGGCTCTAGCTAAGCTAAAGGAGCTTATAGGGTATGTTTGGGAGTTTAGGATGGAATGGAATGGAATGGTAATAATGAAATGGAATGGAGTGGAATGGAGTGGAATGGAATGGAATGAAATGGGTCATTCCATTGTTTGGAAGTTTAAATAAAATAAGAGAGGGATTTCATTGACCATTGTTTGGAAGTTATAATAAAAATGAATGGAATGGAATGACTTGTAATCTTTTTTTCCAAAATTACCCTTGTAATAAAATATGCACAGTTGCCATGAAACTATTTTAGTAACCCCAAAGCATTTCA
>JANKOE010000006.1:58836221-58846311 GCA_026284465.1 Erythroxylum citrifolium
TGAAATCAAGTTAGAGGTCGATTGAGAGAGCTTGTTTGGGGATTGAGCACCTTTTAGTATTTTGAGGATATCTTGAGCTTTAGAACTCTGATTGATGTGAATCTTGCTCCAGATTAAACAAGAGACTTAGGACTACGACTCACTTGAAGAGTCAATTGAAATTCCGATTTGTAGATTTTCGAATTTTGTCTGCAAAGAGGAGAATTGAGTTCAAACTTAGTGACTAGTTGATATGGGCTCGCCTTGGAGCATCTTATGAGCAAATTTTTGGGATGTCTCAAGAAAATAAAAATGAATAATAATGACTATGACTTGAAAATTGTCTAATAAGGGTTCAATGAACGAACCATTCGGGGTAATAGCCACGCTCAAAGTTTGATGTCCGTAAGAGGGTTGGATTCCGGGAACGGGGTCCAACACTTAGGGACTTTGTGATTTGATTCTTTAATTATTGAAATTTGATTTTGACTCATTGGAATCAATTATATGTTTTGATTATGTCTTAAAGTGATATTTCTGGGAGATTGGTTCATGTATGATTTCATGCACTTGAGATTGAGAAGTGCTCTGTAGAGACAAGATAACATAAATCTTCCAAGTTAAGGTTAAACCTAATAGTGAAATTCACAAATTAAATATGGTAATCTTAGAATTTTTAACTAGAAAGAGATTTCAATTAATCAACCTAAGATTAGGTGTTGAAATCTTGAAAATGATATGAACATAAATTAAGAATTTTTACAGGCCAATTATCTTTAATTAAATTGCATGATAAAGGGTTAATAGCTTAAAAAATCTTAAAGGGATTCGTTATCTAAGTACGACTTATTTGATTTGGTTAATCCTTGAATGATTTGCATTCTTAGTTATTATTTATGTTGAATTTTAGTTTAGTTTTTTAGTTTTAATTAAACCATCACCTTATTTTATCAATCAAATAATATAAAAGCTGCAAGTACTAATAGTTATAGTCCCTATAGAATTGACATTCGATATTCACTGTCACTATATTATAGTTCGATGGGTGCACTTACCTTTGTAAATATATATGGTAGGATTTTGGATATCATTAACCAAAATCTTTCAAGATATTATCAAATTCACTATACATAGTCTTAGGCTCAAGTTCTAAGGTAGACTCATAAGTAGGACACTAACACGTAATTCATTAGTTTTCATGTTTGTATTCTTCAACTTGATGAGCTCCCTGCATTTGTTTAAGCTCTCGATGAAGGAAATTCACATTTTCATAATGTCCAGACTTGAAAGTCTTGCTCTTTAATAATTCATGACAAACATCCACCTTGTACTTCTTACCAATTAAATACTCGCTTTGGTATGAAAGGGTCGGATGAGATCCCTATAGAGGTATGGAAGCGACTAGGCGCTGTCGGTACTGCATGGTTAGTTCAGCTCTTTAATGTGATCCTCGCGTCAGCCAAGATGCCGGATAAATGGAAGTTGAGTAGGTTAATCCACGTGTATAAGACCAAAGGAGACATCCAACAATGTCACAATTATAGACGCATCAAATTATTAAGTCATGCCATGAAGATGTGGCAGAAGGTAATTGAAAGGAGACTCCAGAGAGCTGTTTTGATATCAGACAATCAATTCGGATTTATGCCGAGTAGGTCTACAACAGAGGCTATACATCTGCTTCGGAGATTGATGAAATGCTACAGGGAACGAAAACGGGACTTGCACATAGTCTTTTTCGATTTGGAGAAAGCATATGACAGGGTTCCTAGAAAACTCATATGGAGGTGTTTGGAGGCAAAGGGCATCCCTAGCACTTATATCAAAGTAATAAAAGATATGTATGAAGGAGCATTGACTAGTGTACGGACGATCGGAGGGGACACAGAAGCGTTCGCTATTGGTGTTGGACTACACCAAGGCTTTGGTTTAAGTCGTTCACATTAGTGTTGGATGAACTTACTAAGCTTATTCAAGGAGAAGTACCATGGTGTATGTTATTTGCGAACGATATCGTCCTGGTGGATTAGACAAAAGGAGGCGGTAAATGCCAAGTTAGAATATTGGAGAGAAGTGTTAGAGTAGAAAGGTTTTTGAATGAGCAGGTCCAAGACGGAATATCTAGAATACAACTTCTCGGGTCGCCAGAAGGTGCATGAGGCGGAGGTAGCAATTGGTACCAATATCGTACCATAAAAATTGAGTTTCAAATACTTAGGATCCATCATCCAGAGAGATGGTAATATCGATAATGATATAGTACATCGTATCAATTCTGGGTAGGTCAAATGGCGGAGTGCGTCAGGTGTTCTCTGTGATAAAAAAGTCCCTATCAGACTCAATGGAAAGTTCTATAGAATGGTGATTCGGTCAACCATGTTATATGGTGCAGAGTGCTGGCCTACTAAACGTAGACATAAGCAACAATTGTTAGTAGTTGAAATGCGAATGCTGAGGTAGAAATGTCATATTACCCTAAGAGATAGGGTGCGAAATGGGGTAGTGAGGGTTAGGCTACAGGTGACTAGTGTAAATGACAAGTTGCGAGAGAAAAGGCTTCGGTGGTTTGGGTATGTGAGCAGGATGTCCTGCGATGCTCCGGTTCGACATGGTGAGAGAATGACCCTTACTGGCTATAAGAGGAGGAGAGGGAGGCCTTATAAGACCTGGAGGGAGGTGATCAAGAGAGATATGTCAGAGTTGGCACTCACCGTCGCAGTGGCTCGGATTAGAACGGTTTGGCGTGATAGGATAAGAGTAAACGACATACCATAGTTTTTTTTAGGTCTATAAGGAGATTCCTAAGCTGGACGAATACTACCGTAGGCTTGCCGCACTCTCAGGGCACTGATCAGGGAAGACGCATAGCGTAAACAGCAACGAGACAAGATGGTCTTGGCAAAGCAAAAGGTAATAGCAACTTACGGTCACCATCAGGTATATATATTTAAAAGTATTACCAATCTTTACATATTTTGTTTTCCTTATATCATACATCTCTGTTATCATGTCACATATGCATGTGAGCCTACTGGAAACAGCCTCTCTACAATGTAGGGGTAAGGTTGCGTACTATCTGGCCCCCCACACCCTGCTTCAATGCGGAACTTTTGGGTATGATGATGATGGTGGTTGTGAGCTTTTGAATCTAGCTTCTCATAGTTTATAGTCTGATTATGAACATTCCCGTCAGGAGCCTTTAAGTTTTTATTTTTGGCCTCAAGTTCTTGCTTTAACTCCCTCACAATTTATAATTGTTTCAAATGGGTAAAACTAACCCTTAAAAATAGTTCAACTTAATATGAAGTTCAAATCAACTATATGTATGAGATAATTTGTCCTGATCAAATGATGATCCTATAATAAATGAAGGAACAACTTGGATAAAAGAAAACAAATGCGAAAAGTTATGTTTGACATCACTTTTTAAGCTGAAATAAGTGAGGGAATTATTAAGGCTAAGTGTAAGTAATGTTAGAACTTGCTAATTAGAGATTTGAAAGGAGTAACCTCACATTTAAAAAGGCATATAGCTATAAGTAATCAAAGAAAAGTGGTATATGGAAGTCAGATGTTTCTAATGCCTAATCTAATAAAAGGTAAATAGGTGACTATCATAGCTTATAATTTAAAAAAATCTAGTAATTTGTTAATGAGGGCAATTATTAGGGATGAATATCCACTTTTAATTATAGATCGTATTGACTTCATAATGTTTGTTACTTTATTTTGAATAACTTTTAGGTTACTTACTCGTAATACTATTAATAAAAATATATTTATAATTTATGATGCATAAAAGAGTACCATATTGAAGATGTTACTAGTTAATGACATAGAATTAACAATCACATCAAATATGTGGATATATGAAAATCAAAAAATGGTTATGTTGTTATCACATCACATTATATTAATAACATTTGGACTTTATATAGTTACATCCTCAGGAAAATAATGTTTAAGAAAAATATTTTGATAAAATTTTATATTAATTTTCTTTTGTTTTTATTATTTGATCTTTGAATTTACATATAAATTGTAGGTTAATTTATGTTCCTATGTCTCATACGAGTGATAGACTAATAGGTGTATTGATTGATTGTTTGATGAACTGAAGCATCAATACGAAATTTCCAAAAATATATTTAGACAATTGTGGCACAAATAATGCTATAACTGACAAAGTCAAGAGTAAGTTTAAGTGATATAATGAATTTATTATTAAGGATATGTTGGACATCATCAAACAAGGGTTGAAAGTAATTTGAGATAGTATATAGTACATTGGAATGCAATATAGAAAATTACCAGAACATCAAGAAAATTATGCATTCCTACACTAGAAAGCTATGCCTAAATTGTACAAGGAAGAGTTCTACATTCAAAATTTACAAGGAGAGTCTTTTCATAAATTAGAGATGTTTAACATTGTCACTTTCTTTTGGCACAAAATATCCAATTGCTCTTCTTCTTCTTCTTTTGACATATATGAGATCAAAATAGCAATATATAATTGGGTAACCTCTCCTAATAAAGTGGTTCAAAAAATAGTAAATAGCATAAGAGAACTTTTTTATAATTATTAGAATGTAGTCCATAATACCATGTTAACTAATTTTATTTTTTGATTCGAGAAACAAGCTAATTGCAATTGAATATTATTTTTGTAACTTATATATACATAATGGGTGGTGATATGAACTAGAGAAATATTATTCCTAATGTTGGCTGGTGCAAACAAACTGTATTAAGAGTATTACCATTTGCCAAACAAGGAAAGAAACCGAATTTATTATTAAAACACCTAACAAAAGAGAATATACAGTATGCGACGCAAGGCAAGTAATGCATATCACCAACTTTACACACTAATCTCAATTTTGCATAACTGGAAGAGAATACTATATATTTAATGTTAAATGCGATATATATTTATGTGTAAATTGATTAGGGATTTACTCAAGTGCAGCTGTCAACATTCTTAACCGCCAACCTCATCAACCCACGGCGCCTTCAACTCTTCACGCGTTCACGGCGATTTCTTTATTATTATTTCGAGCGTCCATGGCCAAAGGACGACCTGATCCGGAAACAGAAGCGTACCGAGACGAGAAATCGCGAAAACCACCGAAATCATCCTCGTCGTCGACGAGGCCGTTCTGGCCGTGACCTTCGTCGAAATTGAGGGCGTAACTGAGAGGATCGTACTGGAACTGACCGTGATGGTTACTAACAACACCTCTGTTTCTATTAAACCGCCGGATGAAGGTCTTCCACTTAGGCCCGGCAACGATCTCAGACCACTCGCGAATCTTCTTCAGAGCGGTAATGCCTCTGGACCACCACCGGCGGTTGTCGAGGTGGAGCTTGGACGACGGCGAGACGGACGAAGAGGAGGAGGACGACTGGACCCGCTCCCACCACGCTAATCCTACCACGGAGGAGGCCCGCCGGGAAGTGAAGCAAGGGAAACAGAAGCAGCAGCGAGTGTTAGTCAATAGAGAATTGGAGGTTGCTTCTTCGGAGATTGAATCTTGCTCTCTTCGAGCAGTTTCCAGGTCTTCTATTCCCATACCAAACGTACACGCAGGGACTCTCTTTCTCCCTCGGAGAGTTTCGCTGTAGATTGAAGTTAGGTGTATATAAAAAAAAAAGACGTGCGTTGGTTGGTAACGGAAAGTTACCGGGGACCGGGAATTGCCGGTGAGAGAGAGATGGATTGGTTAGTGGAAGTGTGACTGCGACGATTCTAATCTGTGGGAGGTTGTAGGCAAATATGGTGGTCTTTTGGTAATTTGGGAGAGATCTTTTCTGATTGAGCCGTTACAGTAGGAGAGCAAACGACAATTTGGATCCGAAGCTTCGCGGTTTAAAAGTGGGGCCGCTTGTGAGCTGTTAAGACGCTGGAGTTTTGGTAGGATGGGTCCCAAATTAAGGATCAAACAACGGCGCGAAGCATAATCGAACGCCGTTGTGCAGTGGACGGTTAAAAGAATTAATAAAAGATCGTCATCAAGTAACAGGAATGCGTCAAGGGAATCGGTACTACGATGACGACCGTATTAACTTCAAGAAGAGCAGCTTATTGGTCCAGCTTGATCAGCTTCCATTTACCACCCATACGCATTACTTGGGATGAAAGTTTTACTAACTAAATTAAAATATTCTTTTTAAAAATGATTACAACGATAAATTGTTTGATATAATTAAAATCAAGACTTAATTAGAAGGACATTTCACTGTTCATGTGATTAGACTTAACTGGCTTAAACAAAAGATTTTCACATGGCTACCTGTTCAAACAAGAAGACAAAGGTCAGGTGGCTCAAAGCATTTATACTGCTTTGCTCGAGCCGACGGGTCTAATCGGGACACATTAGGCTGTCCGTATGCCCTGTTGTCTGCTTTCAGGACAGTCAATAGTTACATGAAGCAATCCTTGTACATGGACCAATTCCTTCCCCATAGATGGTAGTTCAAACGAACATGAACTTAAAAAAGAAAAAGGGAGGGCAAAGTTTTGGTTGCTTTGGCAGTGTCAGTTTCCATCAAGATCAACATTTGTCGCTATACAGAATATGTACCAAATATCCCATTTTACACAAATGTGATTTTTAGTTCCTTCTTCTAGGCAAGCAATAAACAGTAGGCCTACCCTCGAACATAGCATCTAATGAAGTATGGCTCACTTACATCTATAAGACGCATATCATCTGGAAAACATGCAATCTGTATATCGTCAAAGTGAGCTGAAGAAGGTGAAGGTATATTAACGCCTTGTACGTGCCCACTACACTCAGGCACAAGCTCTGGACCTAAGCACAGAGCATTGTCAAACAAGACTCCTTCAATTCGATTAGATCGGTACTTGATGTTATTTTCCTAAATCAAGATCTGAATGTTAGATATACATGACTACAGTATGTTCAAAAACATACTCTATAAGCAACTGAAAATGCTTCGACCATCAACAGAAAAGTTGGAACATCAAATCGCGAGATCCTCATAGTTTGAATGCAATACAAGAGTCATCGAGATGTTTTGGGTAAATTTTGCCCTATATACCTGTGGTTTCACTCATTGCCACACTTATAGACTGTTAACAACTTCAACATTTCTAGCAAAAAAAATCATATCAATTCATACAAAGTAGACACGACGATTGTCCTCCAATCAATCCGTACAAAGTACTCAGTGAATCCATACTAATTTTCCAGCCATAAAACAAAACAATGTGTAATATAATATGACAGTAATTTATACTACAATTTCTAGCTTCTACATATTTTAACACTTACCCAGTACCTCGGAGGACCATGGAATCATCTTCTTAGATTAGCTCTATTCCAAAAACATGGTACTGGTAATTTTAGGTCACAATAACAACAACGTAAGCATTCAAATCCAATAGCAAGCGAAGATAATGAAATGTCTGGTTTCATTCAAGTGAATTGAATGGTAGAGTGGAAGAGTATTTAGGGAATTGAAGCAAAGATTAATTTGTTGCGGTTAGGTTAGGGATTTTAGGAAGAATTGGGAGAGTGTTAAGGGAAGGCGTTAACGGACGAGGGAGTAAGATGTCATGCTATTGGGAGAGTGTTAAGGGAGAACATAGCACAACCTCATCCGCTATAAGAGAGAGTATGGAAATATGCTAGGGAGTGGCAATGGAAACTCAAAGCATGACGTCATATTATTTCTAGATCACCAATCTAGAAACTTAAATAGTTACTTAAAATCAAGTGAGATCTTTCTTACCTAAGCGGTGTCAAATGTATAGACTCCAAGGAAATGCCATCCAATGACCTTAAGAATGCATAATATAACATCAACGAGAAAGCAATCAACAAAGCAGAGTAAGTGAAATCAAAGGCACTCCTCCAGGCATAATCAGTAATATAACTCTACATATAGTTATAATATGCAAACCATATAAGGAATTAACCATCTAGAGGACTACAGGTGAAATGCAAGCAGTACTAGCTCTAAAGAGAATCCCTGTTTGAACAAACACCACAGAATCCATCGAAACAGAAGATATATATTAAATGCTCAGCCTACATGGAAAGTGCTTTTCCAACCTTACCACCATGGACACTCCAGAAGACAGTTTCAGCATCATCAGACTTCCCAGTATCAATAGCAATGGCACCAAATATTGCCCTGAAAGCAACACAAACAACTGATGGCGTTGACGAATTAGTCTTGGAAGAAACTCTGACCACTTTTTGTAACCCCAATTGCATCCCATCACCAGCACAAGATGTTTCAACTTTTGAAATTTCTGCTATCAGATGGTTCAGCTCTTTTGAAGACATGTCAATGTCTTTGGCTAGAGAATGCAACGAGACAGAAGTGTCGATGACACTGGAGCCTAGAATGCTCAAAGCCTTGTTATTCTCTTCAGAGAATGAAGAGTGGGTCATTGCTCGGCGAAGAAGACCAATGTTTTTAAAAGTATATCTGCGAATAGAGCAGACAAGAATGAGTCGATGCATTTAGTGATGCTTGTACATTTATTAAGCATACATAAGATAGAGTACTTCAGAAATTCAAATTGGACAAAGCTAAAGCGGTTAGTTGTCCTCTTGCTAATCACTTTAAATTAAGTTTCAAAGAGTGCTCTTCTACAAATAAAGAGAAAAAAGAAATGTTCAGAATTTCATATACTTCAGCAGTTGGAAGTTTAATGTATGTTATGGTTTGTACGCGGCTAGATATTGCTCACACAGTTGAAGTTGTGAGTTCTTTCCTTTCAAATCCTAGAAAGAAACATTAGGCAGCAATCAAGTGAATTCTCAGATATCTTCGAGGGTCATCCAAAATATGCTTATGTTTTGGAAGAACAGAATCTATGTTAGCTAGTTACACAAATGCAGATATGACTGGAGATGTTGACTCGAGAAAGTCTACATCATGTTATTTGATTACTTTTGCAAGGGGAGCTGTGGTATGGTAGTCAAAGTTACAGAAGTGTGTTGCATTTTCTACAATTGAAGCGGAGTTTATTATAGCAACGAAAGCCTGCAAGAAGTTGCTATGGATGAAGAAATTCTTTAATGAACTTGGTATCAAGCAAGAACAATATCAACTGTTTTGTGATAGTCAAAGCGCTATTCACCTTGGTAAAAATGTCTCTTTTCACTCACGATCAAAATTCATTAATGTGAGATATCACTGGATCAAAGATGTGACGGAGACGAAACAATTACAGTTAGAAAATATTCATACTGATGAAAATAGATCAAACATATTAACCTCAAGTACTGTCAATCAATAGTAGACATGATAGAGCCTTCCATGTAATCGAGAGGGAGAGATTTGTTAGATGTGGGTCCCTTATATAGAGGGACGCCATTTTCAACAATTGCAACACCGAAGTCGATGCCACATTTGTTGAAAACAAAAAGAAGACAGCTACATTTGTTGAATTTGTAGCTGTCTCACACGGTGGAATGCCTATATAAGGCACTCCCTGCTTCATATAAAAACACACGAAATACTTTCAAGAAAACCAGAGCAAAGCAACGCTCTGACGTTAAGAAATATTTTCTTAAAAAGTTGGTAAGTGACAAAATAGTGAGGTTAGTATTTTTAAATCGGGAAACACCTTGTAAGCCACTATTTTGATTTTATCTCTGTATACCTACTATTTGTAACAGTGAAAGAATTATTCTGAGTTTTGTCCGTAGACGTAGCCCAAAATTAAGAATAAACTACGTTAAATATTTTGTGTCTATTTTGCTCATTTTATTTTTCTTGAAAGGATTTTGTATGTTTTTGTATGAAGCAGAGAGTGCCTAGGCACTCCACCGTGTAAGACAAGTGCAACTTCAACAAATGCAGCTGTCTTCCTTTAGTTTCAATAAATGCAACACCGAATTCGGTGCCGCATTTGTTAAAAATGGTGTCTTTCTGTATGAGCGACCCACATCCATCACCCTAATAGTTCCATAATCCATTTCAACACACAGGCGTATAAATAAAACCCA
The DNA here is from genome assembly GCA_026284465.1 of Erythroxylum citrifolium. Classification (NCBI taxonomy): domain Eukaryota; kingdom Viridiplantae; phylum Streptophyta; class Magnoliopsida; order Malpighiales; family Erythroxylaceae; genus Erythroxylum; species Erythroxylum citrifolium. Next base: position 58,846,196 of record JANKOE010000006.1, read on the forward strand.
AAGGTTCTATTGGCTAAAAACATCGTCAGGGACAAAAAGAAAGAAGACAAAAAAGAACCAAACTTGCCCGATTTGTTTCTGCAGAATTTCAAGAGCCGACGAAAAAGGCGACGAGG
>JANKOE010000006.1:58864023-58874340 GCA_026284465.1 Erythroxylum citrifolium
TCACCGAGCCTCTTCAGGTCTCTTTACAGTAGGTACTCTTTTACGCTTAGCCTCCTCAGGCTATCTGTATCACTTTCTCAGTAGAAAGATAACTAGAGCTTGTTTACAACAGAATATCGCTCTAACAGTATTGCACAGAACTCTCTTGAGTTTTTACAGTATATGCGTAAGTATTTCTCGTGTGTATTGTATTGCAAAAAGTTCAGTCCTCTTTGTCTTCGACTCCGACTCTCTATTTATAGTTGAGTCTTCAACTACTTCTTAAATAACTGCTTCTTGATTCTTTAAAGAAACGGTTAGGCAGTTGCACTCTATAACTTCCACACACTGATACTTCCGACTTCCTTTGTCTGCTTTTCCTATCGTCTGCTTTTCTCCTTCGCATAAGCTTTCGTCTGCTTTTTGCTTCTAAGACTTGCGTCTGCTTTTTGCTTCGCATTGCTTTCGTCTGCTTTCTGCTTTGCATAAGCTTTCGTCTCCTTTCTGCTTTGCATAAGCTTTCTTCTGCTTTCTGCTTCTAAGACTTGCGTCTGCTTTTTGCTTCTCATTGCTTTCGTCTGCTTTCTGCTTTGCATAAGCTTTCGTCTGCTTTATGCTCCGCATTGCTTTCGTCTGCTTTCTGCTTTGCATAAGCTTTCGTCTGCTTTTTGCTCCGCATAGCTTTCCGAACTCCTTTCATCTGTTTTTCGTAATGATTGAATTCTTCTTTATCTGAATTCTGCTCCGTCTGAATTTCCTACATCGTCTGATTTTTTACTTCGTCTGCTTTTCATTTTGTCTTCTTTTTGTTTGTCATCAAAATCATTCAAAACGTAAAGTCAATTTTGACTTAACAACAACGCCTCTCAAGATCCTTCCACAAATTAGTAGCTGAACTTGCATATAAGAAGGATTCTACGATATCCTTGGAGATGGCATTCAACAACCACGACATCACCATAAAATCCACCTGACACCATCGATCATATTCTGGTGAATCTTCCCTTGGCCTCGCACATTTGCCAGTGAAAAAATCAAGCTTCAATTTCGCCCCCAATGCAATCCGCATCGCACGACTCCACGATAGGTAATTATTCCCATTCAATGGAGTCGTGACGCACCATTCTTGGATGATCCCATGTCTGTAGAAATAGCGGATTCTCCTCCCCAGCCACACTTCCGAAAGAAGAGCGTGCACTCACACCGTCGACCATGACGAGCTTCGACGATCTACCCAGATTGCTCTAATACCATGAGCAATTCTCTTAATCACTATTACTTCGGATATATTGGTTATAGAAAAAAAACGATGGTATTTATACCATCAGTGTTTTTAATAAGGAAAAAACGACTAGCTTCCTATACAAAACGCACACACACTTATTTACATCGACAAGCTACAGTACAATACAAGCTACATAAAATACAACATAAATACAGAATATTCTACAAAGCTATTTCTGAATGACACACTTATATTGGAGTTGAACATTGGCTATGTTGGGGTTGAACATACCTGTGTTATTAGTGGACACAGTTGTGTGTGTGACCCTTTATTTTCTCGTAACTGTGTACAATTTGAAGGACGATGTTTCGCCATCGGTCAGACAAGCTCATGTGGTACTGGACATGTCCATACAAGTTTCTATGACCATGTATCTCTATGACTGTTGATCGATAATTAAAGTGAATTTGAGGGATAAGGTACTAAATACACCTGTGTGAGTTATTGTGTCTAGTATAAAAACTCCATTTTCACGATATATAAAAGGAAAACATGATGGACATCAATAGACATATGAAAAAGAGAAAAAAGAGCATGAGAGACAACAATGTTCTTTAACTGCAGAATTTTAAGATTTGATGATTCAGAATTAGGCTGGAGTAGTATTGATTCAGAGATATCGATTTATAATCAATTCTAGAACTTTATTGGATTATTATTGTTGTATTATGGTGGTGTTTCAAGTTGTGGTCAATAGCTTGGAACTTCAACTCTTATAAGTTTGCTATTTAATTAGTGAATTTACTGGTTAGTTTGATCGGTAAATTTCTTCTCTAGAGGAATTTTCTAGTAAATTAGTGTTCTATTTATTTTTCCATCATTTATATTACTTAGGTTGATTATTTGCATGATTGAGATGTTTGATATTGGTTAATTATTCTTGTTGATCTTGCGGGTATTATTATTGGGACCCAACTATTAGTATTAGAGTCATAGGTATGGACAGTGGTAATAGATCTATGGTTAAATTAACCAATTACTCATTATGGAGACCCATGATGAAAGATCATTTATATTGCAAAGATCTCTATGACCCAATTAATGTGGACAAAAGTAATAAAGACGATGTCTCATTTAAACTAGAAAAATTGCCAAATAAAGAGTGAGAAAAGATGAATCAAAAGACCTTGATACTATTAGATAGTGCATTAATATAAGCATACTCAATCATGTATCTGAAGAGACTAATCTATTTGAGTTGTGGAAGGAATTAAAAGGGTCTTTATAAGGGAAAGGCTGCCACTACAAGGCCTCCTTAATTAAGAAGCTTGTAAACTTGAAGTTCAAAACTGGAAAAATCAATGTTTAAACACCTTAGTCACTTTTAGGACACTATCAATATGTCAAAAACCATGAGAATAATCCTTGATGATGAGCTAAAAGCCTTGTTCTTATTAAGTTCCTCGTTGGATAATTGGGAAATCTTGGTTAACTACTAATAACTCTACCCCATATGGTGTGCTTTCTTTGGAAGTGATCTAAGAAAGTATATTCAATGAAGAGATTAGTAGAAAGGAGGTGGGTGTTGATAACATACAAGCCCTTGTTGTAGAGAGCAAAGGAAGAAGCAAGAGTATGAGGTACCAAAGGACATGCAAAGTCTAAGAACTGCTATAAATCTACAGACGGCACGGAGATTACGATATGTCATTACTATTTCTAGTCTTTGTGTGGTTGTTATCTTCATCATTGTGAGCTTGCTACTATTTTTCTCATTTGGTGTGAGGAAGGAGATTTTGGAAAGCTCATTTTAATGTACTCATTAAATTTAATGGAGAACTCATTTTGATGTACTCGTTAATTTTATGGTGGATTATTTTTTAGACTAGATCATCGGTAAGATAAAATATTTTAATAAAGGTTCAAAATGTCATTCATCTACTGAGAGTTAAATCTCCTCTTATATAGCAAAGGTTATATGTACAAGTAGAAATATAATATTACATGCATACAAATCTCCGAAGGTATGACAAAGAAAGTGGCATAGGTGTGATGTGAACAAGAAAAATGACTTGTATGAGATATAGCTCATTGAGACTTTTGGACATGGGTATTGTGGGTTTTAAAGCACAACTTATAGTATGTATATATCAAATGTATGTCACTTAACCTTCTTCTCCATACATCAAATTCATTTATTTTAGTTCTTTTTAACCTTTAAATATGTTGTTAAATAGGAAGCGATACTTTGTAGTGATCATAATAGGTTAAGTCGCCTCAAGGCCCTATAAGGCTCAAGCATGAACCTGCTCAAACTTATTTAAATCTACTAATTTCGAGCTAATTCACTTTGATTCTCATAATTAATTAAACTAAAAAATTTTGTTAAGCCGAATTTGAGTTCAATCAAATTGAACTTATCCATTGATTTTGAGTTGAGTTAAGTCTTAAAATGGATTAGACTTGAACTTTATTGCTTTGAAATTTTTGATTTGCATAATAGTGTGTGATTATTTAAGAATATTCAATATTAAAAGATAAAAAAAGGAAAGGATGGTTGGTTAACATTGTTGCACATTTTTTATTCAAAGATTAAGAACCTTTCAAAGCTAAACTTTCTAATTCTAGTAGTTAAACGATTCACTAGTCTCAAGTTTATTGCACTAGTCCAATGAAAATTTGAAGCCTAAACTAATGTTATGATTTTCGTATTATATCAATTAATATGTGTCATATTAGTCCAAAAAACATTACTAAAATGCCTTATATTGTATCAGGTTATACCACAAAATTTTAGTTTATATTAATCATACTGGTTAGTATAGAGTTAGAGTTCAAAATATAAAAAATATTATGTCAAAATTATAAATTATAATTATAAAATTTAAATTAAGAACATATTTTGTTTAAATATTTATAAACATAAAATATTTTTATATAATAGTTATTATGTTTAAAAATATAATATTTATATTAATTTTATTAAAATTTTGAAATTTATCCAATTTTACAATACTCAAAACTACTAATTAAATTAGTAATAAAATGTTTAAAATTTTAATTTGTTATAAAAATAGTCTGCCGTCCCATATTTAACAATGTTTACGTGACATACTATACCAACATATTCGATCTAACTTATGGTATACACATAATAATGAGACAGATCACATTATTAATTAAAAAATGAAGACATTCTTTAGGGGAGTTTAGGAAAACAAAGTTCCGCGTTGGTGTCGAGTGCTTAGAGTAACAAAAAATTCTCTTGATCAAAAAGAATATTTCATCTAGTAATAGTATTGGAGATAAGAGTTCGTCAACTTTCTAAAAGGTGAATAGCTGTTTGTACGGTGATGATGATGAAGACGAGGAGTCAAAAACTCTAGTTCACGAGGTCAGGCAGAGTTTCTAAGAAACCTGGGCCTATGTTGTGATAAAGGGCACAAATGTTACACAGTGAAATTACAACAAAACTAACCTTAAAACCTAATAGCCCACGGGTCATGGATGGTCCATGACCGACCCACACTCATAACCCAAATGTCACACAGGTACAGATCACGTGACCTGTTGGACACCCAGCCACCTTTGCATCTATTGCGCACAACCACCCTTGCACCTCCTTCTGCTTTGTACAGACCTGCCATTGCCTCCCTTAGCTGTCCTTTCTTCTGCTACACAGGACAGAGCATCAACCAATAGTTACGTTTCAAGCATCAATATAAAAGCACAAGCAATGTACAGTTTATGTTATGTTGAAATAACAAATTTCTTCATCAATTCAATTCCTTTTCATGTTGGATACTATCATGAAGACAAATACAAATGTTGCAAGCTTGTTAAGGCAAGAGCATGTCGTGTCATCAACACCGAGAAAAATATTGAAGCTTACTTTTGAATTCGAATGCAGCTACTCAAAGGAACCATTCTCACACAGCCAACAAAAGATGAAGGAACTTAACATGTTTGTGCCTCAAACTCCTGGAAAACTAGGAATGAAATAGTTATCATCTAAGGATTCTAAACCTTTTTTTTAATTACAAGTTCGTATGAAAGATAGAAGTGATTGATTTGTGGAATCAAAAACTCTGAATTCTGTTATGTCTATGACATCTTATTGCAACTTGCTCAAGTAAAAAAGGAAAGTAGCTAACTCGTAAGAATTTTCTTTACGAAATCTCAACCCTTCTATGATTTTTGCTAATAATCGATGTAGCAGTACGGGTCCAGCTCCTACCGAGGACGAGGACGAGGAGATACGACACTACCGTCACTTGTATTTTATAATTTGATGTGTCTCACTACTAGCATGTGTATGTCAGGTCATTATCGTTAATTACATAATTAACAACATGTTTTCATTACAAGTTAAAATTTTGAGCATTTATTGCTATCTTTATCAATTTAATTAATTTGAAAGAATTAGGTAAAATATAACTAAAGTTATTGAATCATAATTTGATTTTTCAATTTTAACTATATTAAGAGATTATCTTTTGATTATAAAAAATTGAGATACTATTTTATAAGTTTTAAAATTTATGCAATACAATATTAATTTTAATATAAACTTCTTTAATCTTTTTCACTCTTTTAACTTTATTGAGTACCTTATAATATTAGTCCTAATATTTTTAAAGGTAATTTGATCTAAATGGTTAATCAAGAAATATAAACAGTAAGATATTATCAATATATAGTCTTTATTTTTATCAAAATATCAATATATAGTGATGCTTGATTTGGATTGGTGCTCATATACAATGTGTAATTTAATTATAACAACCCTACATAAAACATACATAACATATGCACGTTATTATGTAAATATATATTAGATTTCTGTTGTACGATAGGTATGCTTTGTAGTCCAAGATATTATTTTAGACAACCTATTTGCCGAATCAACTACAACAAATAATAAACTAATGTCAAATAAATCAATAAGATATTGTTTTCTGATGATTAATACACACCTGGAAATGTAAACATAGGCTAGAGGAAGAGACAGGTGAAAGAAATTATGGATGTATGCTTGTTTGTTGTTGTATAATTATTATTTCCTTAAAAGGGCTCCATGATGTTCAACTTTTTATGGTCAACTTAAAGCTATGCATTCCCTACAAATGAAGACAAAAAAGAAAACAATTTCGGTTTATAACTGCAAATCATATGTCTTCATATCCTCAGATTGACTAAGTAAGGAGTAGCGGCTGCCCACTCTGCCTTTCCTTCTTACTTTCCTGAGCGAAGAAGGGAATCGCTACTTCGGATGCAAGTAAGGAAGTGCTAACGTATACCTATATGACTGCTATTCTTATTGATATTGATCAATGTGGGCTAAGGACGTTGATACCTGAGCCCCCTTCCAAAACTCCACAATTTTGCATCACCATGTCGTGGGTTTGAAGTCGCTTGCAGTTTCTTATGTACATTTTTCAATAATAAAGAATTTCGAAGATGTTTTGTATCAAATAAAATTTAAAATATATAATAATTTATTTAATTATATATTTTACATAATTTATCGCCTCTGATTTATTTAATTGTATTATTATTCATCCTAATTTTGTTCTTTGGTTATTCATAATTTATCGCCTCTGATTTATTTAATTGTATTCTTATTCATCCTAATTTTGTTCTTTGGTTATATTACGAAGTGCTCGATTTTTTTCTTCTAGGCTTTACTTTGTATTAGTTTTTGGAGATCTGCTACATTTATTTGCAACTTCCCTCATTTAAATTTTTATTTTAACTCTATTTTCCCTTTTCCTTTTATTTTCTTTAAACTAGTTTTTATCATTGTCAGTTTTCTCCATCTTCATAAAGAGAAAAGAACAACAAAAGAACAACAAATTTGATTTGGGGATTAATCTTCTCTAGATGATTTGTTTGATTGGATTGAGATCATTTAAGTATTTCTAAATTGCATTGTAAAAGAACATTTCATTTCTCTATATTGAAAAACTTCAAAAATTGTATTTTTAAGTTTCTTAGTTCCTTGTTAGTCATCCTCTAAATTTATTGCAAACAACTTTACTTTCTCATTTGGGGTTTTTGAGTTCCACTTATTTTTCAAAATTAACACTTATTTTTCAAAATTAATCTTCTTCACCATACAAAAAGTTACTTTTTGTTCTTTGTCTTGGATAGAAACTAGAACATCAATTCACTTTATAGGAAATTTACGTTAAATTCACTCCAAATGGGTTTTTGTTTTTTCCCTTTTTTCACTATTAATGGTAATCACTTTTTGGTGAAAATCACTATATTGACAAGAGGCTTCATCTATAACTTTTTAGTGATTGCTTTGGTTCTTCCTTTTCATTATTTGTATTTATATCCTAGGGTTGATGTTAATTTAACTTTTATAGTTTTTGTTTATACTACCACAGTATTTTTTGTCCCTTTTTTTTGTTTTAAGCTCCAGTCATTATTTCTTTCCTCGAGTAGTCTTAGTGTCATTTAGGGCCTCGTTGTGCTCATTTTGTATAGCTTATGTTGGGTATTAGGGTAGGTGTCGTTGCTTTGACTTCTTATGATAGCCTTAGCGCTAGTCCTTTGGTGATTTTAAAGCAAGGAGGAGAGAAAATGTTGATAGATCTCGGGTAGATTCTTGGAAGAACATCAAAACTCTTACTGCAAAGTCATTGGAATTATAGAAATTTGAGAAAAATATAAGATTCATATAGCATACATCTAGGATACAAAGTGGATAGGGGCTAAAGCAAAATAGATAAATAGGTATAAACTTTGGTATTCAGGGTATTTGAGACAATAAAATGGTATAGGTATCTTAGTTATTAAGGAACTCATACATGATGTTATGATAGGAGTAATGAAAGGACTTTGTTCTTAAAGATTATGATGAAAGATATTGTTTTCAATGCAATATGTGCGTATGCACCCCAAAAAGGGTTGGAAGAATAACTTAAGTGTCAATTTTAAGAAGAGCCAGATAGGGAGATTCAGCAAATTCCTCCTAACGAGAAAGTTAATCTAGGAGGAGACTTTAATGGCTATATAAAGGCGACCTTGAACTAGTATTCTTGTGCTCATGGGGGTTTTGAGTGCGGAGATAGGAATAATAGTGGGAGTGTTTTGTTGGACTTTTCGGCAGTGTTTGATTTAGTGGTAGCCAACTTATTCTAAAAAAAAGAGTACCTTATGATCTTTTGTAGCATAATCGCGAAGACTTAGATCAACTATTTCTTTGTAAGAGGAATTGATCGACCTAGTTGTAAGAATTATAAAGTGATACCTAACATATGCTTGTCAAATCAACAAATATTATTAGTCATGGATCATATAATTAAGGGTTGGATAAGGAAGATAAGTTTTCAAAGGTACACTATAGTTAGATGGTGGAATCTAAAAGGGGACAATGTGGAACAACTTAGGAATAAAATAATGTATGAAGAAGAAAGGAAAATAGAAGTAGTTGTTACTCAAATGTGGGATGGAGTAGAAGCTTTTTTAAGGAATGATCTTGGGAGTTTCTAAAGGGCCTAAGGGTAATAAGAAAGAGTTTTAATGGTAGAATGAAGATGTACAAAAAAAGTTAAAAATCAAGAAGGCTACCTATAAAACCTTATTACAAAGCAACACGAATGAAGAGAAGGTAGTTAATAGAGAGAGTTATAAGCTAGAAAAGGAAGAGGCGAAGAAGATAGTATTAGAAGCCAAAAATAGAGCCTACGAGAACTTATATTAATAATTAGAAACCAGGGATAGAGAAAATGATATATTTAAGTTGGCAAGAGCTAGGGAATAGAAAGTAAGGGGCTTGGATCAAGTTTATTGTATAAATAATGGAACAAGTGCTTGTGGATGAAAATGACATAAAAGGTGATGACAGAGATACTTCTATAGCTTTTTTAGTGAAGGTGGAGATGATAATGTTTTTTAGGTGATCTTAGCACTTCTGAGAAATATCGTAGCTTCAGTTGTTGTTGAAAGATAATGAGAGAAGAAATTAAACTAGTTTTGAGGAAGATTAAGAGTGGAAGAACAACAAGACCTTTATGAGTTACTGAATAGAGCTATGGAAGGGCTTAGAAGAAAAGGTTTTATTTGATTAGCCAAGCTTTTTAATGTGATCCTTAAGTCTGCCAATCCCTCTTCACAAGAATAAAGGAGACACCTAAAATTATAACAACTATAGAGGCATCAAACTAATTAGTCATACCATAAAGTTATAAGTGAAGGTAATTGAGAAGAGAGCGAGAAAGAGTGCACCTGTCTCAGAGAACCAATTTAGTTATGAACCAAGGAGGTCCATAATAAAAGATATACAACTCCTTAAACGATTAATGGAATATTATAGGGATATATGGAGGGACCTGCATATGATTTTCATTGACTTAGAGAAGGCTTATGACATGGTATTTGTGGAAGTTATATGGAGGTGTTTAGAAGCTAATGGAGTTTATATAAGGTTATTAGGGATATGTAAGGAGTTAAGACTAGAGTAAGGACGATACGAGGAGATACATAACATTTTTTATTGATATTAAGCTACACAAAGGATCCTTATTGAGCCCCTTTTTGTCTGTAATAATTATGAATGAGCTCACCAAGATCCAAGAGGATGTGTCTTGGTGTATATTGTTTACTAATGTCATTTTTTAGTGGATAAAACAAAAGAGGATGTTGATGTCAAGCTAGAACTTTAGAGGGATATGCTAGAGTCAGTGCCTATTTGGATGGGCTTATATCAGTAGAGCTTTTGTTAGTAGAGCTTTTGTCATAAGAGCTTTTTTAATAAGCTAGTTGACTGTTTAGCTGTCAATTAAAAAACAGCTTTTTTGAAAGAGCTTCATACAGTAGACTGTTTGGTAACATAAAAATAAAAAGCACTTTTATTAAATAGATAATGTTTGGATATATTTTTGAAATGAATTATTATGTATGTATGTATCATACTTAAATTCAATTTATAGTGTTTTAAAGAATTCTAAAAGAGATAAATAAATAATTTTTATTAAATACTTTTGAATATTATATTTTAGAAGTTAAATTTTAAAATTTTAATAAATATATATATTATATTCAATAGTTAATTTCATTATATTGCACTGAATATTTAAATTGCACTAAATAAATAATATTTT
>JANKOE010000006.1:58896397-58911178 GCA_026284465.1 Erythroxylum citrifolium
GAGATTGCTGATTTTCGAGTATATTAGTTGATGCCATGTATTAGTTAGATTGCCATGCGTATATCGGATTTGTTATGCTCCAACATACCATTATCATAAGGTATATACTTGGATGCCCTCAAGGTATTCGGGTATTTGCTTTATGGTAGTGGGATGTTGCAATCACACCTTACCTTGTTCTGCTTGTTGAATTTGATTTATGCTGATTGTGTTCTGAATTTCGGACAATGATTGTCCGAGGCGTTTGATGCATGTCTATATCATTGGAAGTGTTACTTGCATGTGAATATGATTGACTACTTGCTTTTGCAAATGAAATGTCTAAAATGACCTTGTTTTGTTCTAAAACTGTTGAGTCCTAGTTGTGGGTAAATAGGTATGCCTAGAAGGGTCTGCAGCTGCTTCTTTGACACTTCAGTGTCTTTATTGACACTTCGGTGTCTTCTGTTATTAAAACTTTGGTGTCTTCCATTATTGAGACATAAGTCTCTTTTATGATATGATACCAATTATGGTATCTTCTGTATAAGTCCGGTTACCCACTTCTGTTGATGGATTAGCAGTCATTTGATTGTATATTCTGATATATGTTGGATTTTGAAATAAACAAAATGATGTTTTGAACTAAAGGGATTGGCCTTCTTTGATACTTAGTTCTGTTAACTATGCAACTATTTTAAATTTTAAATATCTGCTTGTGTTATAACTTGATTCAATATGATTAATTGTCAAATTATGCATAGTTTTGTTATTACTCACTAAGGTATATGCTTAACACGGTAGATTTGTCCCGTGTAGGTTCTGAGAGACTTTTATAAAGACTAAGACAAGACAACCGCAATGGCTAATGAAGTTTGAGTGTTGTTTTGAAAATTATGTTGAATTTTTGGTTTGACTTTTGGGCTTGTATCTTATATGTATATGTGTATTTGTTTGTAAGTTTGTAACAACGATACTTCAGTTTGGTTTGGATTTTTTAGCAAGTTTGTGTTAAGTACTATGTTATTTAATGTATGTTTGCCTGAATTGTTTACTGAAAGTTTTCGTATGCTTTGATTTGTTGTACTGTTTTGTGTGGCATTCATATATCCTTCCAGGGGGTATGTGGGTGTTACATTTGTAACCCAAAAGAACTTTTGAAATCGGAGAAAGTTTGACTACTCATAAGCTTAAAGAGGAGCCCAAAAATCTTCTAAACTATTTCCAGGACACCCAAGATTCATAGCCCCCAGTTTGGATAGATGTCGAAATAGCCCATTTCATTAAATAAATGGCAAATTTGGATGATGATATGTTAATATCAGATGAAGACAGTGTGTTCCTTGCCAGCTCCACCATATTGAGAGATTCAATCTTTATTATTTTAGGAATATTATTGAGACCCAGTGTCTCCCAATATTTTCTTTCACTATGCACTTTTATATTTTAGTTTGCATTATTGTACTATGTGAGGTTGCTTATATCTTTATTTAAAAGTTATTTGTCATGTTCCTTAGTCTATAAAAACAAAGTTTTCTTTCAGTTGTAAATACGCTTGATCTTTAGTTCTATCAATAATATGGAGTGTGTTTTTTATCTTACAACTTTCTTCTACATTTTTTCTTTCTTGAAAGTTTGATTCTTGATATAGTTAGGCCCCATTTGATTGGCGGAAAAGTAAAGTAAATTTGGAATATGATTTATCGAAAAATAAATCTATAGAAAGTAAAGATATTAACATGTTTGAATACTTATAAGAATTCTAATAGAAAAGTTGGGTAGATTCTTATTATAGTGTTTGGTATGTAACAGTATTTTGTAGAATGTAACTTAATTTTAACTTGTGTTTTCAATTATATCCCTACAAACCAAATAAAAGTTGAAATCGTTAAATAAGGAAAAATATGAATCTGAAGATTGTCGATTGAAACTTCTAAGCAAAAATATCCAAAATCCTACTAACAGGAGAACAATAAGAATAGTTGAAGACAATATTATGAATACCGGTACATACCGGACCAAAATAGGTACGCAATAAAGGGTGGTCGTATGATACTGGCCTGTTCCGGATAGTATCGGCTGATACGGGCAGATATTCAAAATACCAGCCCATATTGAAAAATTTTTAAAATATGGGGACTTTTTTGCAAAATTTAAAAATTTCCCTCCTCCCTCTTATCTCTCCTTTCCCCCCTTTTTTCAAAGTTTTTTTAATTAGTTATTTTTATTTATTTCAAATTGTATAATTATTGTTAATTTTTAATTTTTAAAATAATAATAAATATTTTTATTACTAATAATAATTATTAATTAAATAAAACTTAAAAATTATTTTTATTTAGATTTATTTAATATTTTATATAATATTTATTAATAAAGTATTAATCAAAGTATTTTTTTAAAATAAATAATTTAAAAATTATTATTTATATACTAATATTTATTTTATATATTTTTAATTATTAAATCAAAATTTATTTGAAATTTATATATTTAAAATTTAATTAAATTTATTAAAATTATTATATTAAAAATTAAATTAAAATTTTGATTATTATTTATTATTATGATTTTTGGAGAGAGTTAAAAACATACAGTACAACTGTATAATATGACAATGAATTATTTTATAATTTTTTTAAAAATTAGGGACTGTTTCATAAATTTAAAAAATTATCCGAAGCGATACTCGATATTAACCGATATCGGTACAGTATCGTCCCAGAACCCAATCCGGTGCCAAGTCCGATACGATATTCGTAACATTGGTTAAAGAGGAGGTAGGTTTTATATAAGAGTTGCCGTATAGTTAAGAGAGATTGAAGGGTTAAATTGGCTAGTGTATTTTAGATTAAATTCCTAAGGAAAGAAATCAAAATATCAAGGGAGTGCTGGGATTTAGAATCCAAGTAAAGTGTTACTACTTTCCCTAGATTGAGAAAGTTTTTACTTTCTTACTACTTAAAAAAATGAATTAAACGTGATAATATAAATTTTAAGAAAAACATTACTTTCTTAAGAAAGAATTTATGCCAACCAAATAAGGCCTTACAGTCATATAGAAAGATAATTATGCTCTACACTTGCTTTTTTTATAAGCATCCCGCGAATCAGAAAATCTTGGACTATAAATCATGTTTAAAGTCTAAGTTATACGGAAAAAGATAAGATAATTTAGATCCTTAAAAGGCAGGCCTAAGAGTTGATGTCCGATAAGAGAAGAATGACTTGTGTCTCGGCCAACACAACTACAATTACCTTTGTATGATCTTAATCTTATATATATTGGAAAAAAATTTCAATTGCGTGATTTCGGTTATTCCCATAATTTTCTGACCTAGAGTTGTCGGAATGATATGCGAGCCATAAATGTGTATTGACTGTGACCATATGCCTGAGTGAATCATATTTTATTTTATTACTTTCAATGATATACTAATTATTTTAAACTGTTTCGATAAAGTTTATGTTTTTATTTGTTTTTAAAATAATTTATAAATAAAACTGACAAAACCACGTGTAGGATGCAGATCTTTTACTGTTCATTTAGCGTGGAGTAAGAATAAGTACAGTACGTATTTTTCTGTTGGCTTTGAGAATTAGGACAACACATCATCAGGTTCCTTATCCCCTTATTTCCTTCTAAGAGATTGCCGCCACTACCACTGGGGCCAACCCTGACCAGGTGGGCATCGTATACGTGTTTTCTTATGATTCAACTTCTGTGCTGAAGACAAATGTTTATCACGTTCTTGGATAGACCACCACCACTCCTGTTTGAATCAGTAACTTGCACATTCGACAAGACACTGCAATGATTACTATTGCTTTTTCCTTTTTGTCAGCTAGTCCGTGTCTGAAACTCTGAACTCTGAAATGCGGGATTTCCTTCTAGTCTTTTTTTTATTACATTAAGATCTCGACTTAACCGGACTAATCCTAAGTTCCTATGACTTCACCCCAAAAATTTAGAAGATGTAAATCTAAAACTTTAAGATCTTTCAAGTTCCTACGTAACCTGTATATTTCTGCGCACAAAGAGTCTTTACATACTTGATTGATCAACTGATAATTGATCACTGGCTTCTCCCTGCTCAGCATCAGGTTCTCATCAACCCTCGGATTTCCTATTAGCTCCAACTTTCACACTATATGCCGTTTGTGCTGTGGGGTAATATAATTCTTTTGTCATTTCTACACACTTACAAACCTCACATGTTTGAAGGGCTCAAATTCTGGCTATCGTTGTCATTAAGTGATACCGTTTACAATGAATCCAACGAACAATTTAAAGCTTGGGGGCCGGGAACAGTTAAGAAATTATCCGAACCAAAGAGGAAGCCCAAGTTCCATTTTCTCGAGTGAAATAGTTCAAGCCCAACTTTATCGCTGCTATACATAGGACTCGAACGACAACTAATATTTTTCAGAAATAGACTTGTATAATTTGGATGGATCAAATCCAAATATTAAGCATCTTAATTTTTTAAAAAAATTATAAATAGTATAGGGTCTTGAAAAAACTATGTTTAAAAATAGTTAAGGCCCGTCTAATAAGCTTGCTAGTTCTGTTTGATTTTGGTGAGGCAGAACGCTGCTGTTTAGATCCATAAAATTAGTTGACTTTGATTTATAGACACCTGCAAAACAATAAGGCACACCGGGAGTTGACCGCTGGTAGGCCCCTCCGACGTTTAAATTAATCTTTTTGTAAAGGTTTTGGCGGCTAAGAATAAAGAATACTAAGGTTCTCGAAAGTTGTACATTTTCATGATGAGGTAATGAACTTATATATAAAAAATACCTGCTAGGTTTAGGTCTTCCCTTATGAGTAGGAAGTCACCATCTATGAATGGGCCGTTTATGCCTGGGCCTGAACCTAGCACGACCGACCTAACCACTTACCATTCACATTTTTATTTTTTAAATTTTTATTTTACGTGCGTAAAAATAAAGTTTTAGTTTTAACTTTATTTTTTGTGAACTTTTTTCCTTTATCATACATTATATTGTTATCCATCTACACATTAAAAATGTTAAAGTTTAAAAAGTTTTTGGACCGTTTTTTAGTTTTGTATTGGTACTAATTTCCAGAATAGTTTTTATTTTTATTTTTAATCTCTTTACAATTTATCTTTTATTGTTACTAAATCTTTACTTTATATTAGTTACTTAATTGATAAGATGTTTAAATGGAGTGTAAACATCTAAATCTTCTTTAATTCATATTAATTAGAAAAAGAAATATGTAAATAGACATTTTTGTGAATGTTTTATACTAAAACTGGGCTTGAACATAATGCCGGGGCATCCAAAACTCTTAAGGCTCCTTTGATATTGTGAAAGCCTTGCACACGTTCAAGTTTGTGGCATAGTAATTCAGTGGCAAGAGGTCGCCGCACGCGTTCAAGTCCTACTCCATCAACCGGGGCTTACCTTATACGATTCATACAAGCAGAATTAGCGAAGAAGGAGAGCACTGGCAGCGATAATAGTCATGTGATGAGGATGTTGAGACAACGAATCTTGTACTTGCTATACTTTCAAATTTGCTGTAAGTTCTAGGATTTAACTTTGTCATCTAGATCACAATCAATCTTCCTTGAAAACTTTCTAGGGCTTAAACATCTCAGGCATTTTCAAGGAAGATTGACTGTGATCTAGATGACAAAGTTAAATCCTAGATTTAGGTATTTTCGATGAGCAAGATCATACGCAGGCCTAACTCTTCTAAACAAAACGATATCCCATAAGCTCAGATTCAAGTATTATTAATGGGTAAGCTCATGGGGCATCGTGTTGCTTTAAGCAAAACAAAGTCCCATGTGCCCAAATTTAGGCATTTTCAATAGGTCAGTCTCAGGTCCATACCAACTCGAGGCTTATCTTTTATAAGCAAAATAATGTCGTTTCACTTAGAAGAATTAGGTCTCGGGTAGGCTTATACTTAGACCCGGACCTAATTAAAAAAATATTGTTTTATTCTTTTAATTTTTAAAAATTATTTTGAAAATTGGCGGGATTGATCCATGGGTCAGCCCATTGCCACCCCTAAGCAAAGAATGCTTAGTGGTTGATTTCTTTTGGAAATTATGCAATCTATATTTGGGATTGAGCTAGACTGTTACGGTTACAATTTTCAGGATAAGCTCATTATTTTTTGTCGGATTTTGAGAGAAGTATTTAGAGTATTGATTTATGCTTGTAGTCAATCGGTTTGATTGTAATTTTTATAAAATAATTATTTAAAGTTATTTTTGTCTTATGAGTATTTGTTTAATTAATTGATATATAAGACAAAGTTCATAAGATAAATTTATATTAAAAATAAAATTATTATTTGATCATTAATTATGAGATTCATATTATATTTATTTATTATCATAAATCATTTCTAGTTGTTGTACCTTAAATTTAACTTATTTTCATGTTTTTAAATATGTTTGTATTTTCAATTTTATAAGATTATATTCAGCTTTAATCAAATTGAAATTTGGGCAATTTAGGGTTTCACAATTAGGATTTCTTCAATTTCTTACATATTCTTTGTTATTTTTTAAATTGATGCCTATTAGTGAAGTAGAAGGTCAATTTTTAAGGTTTTATATCCCCCAATTGGATATGATTATGTTCAATTTTGATTGAATTTAAGTTTTTTGCATTTTTCTATGAAATTTGGGAATTTTTAGGGTAAGTTAACATTGAGCAATTTTTTGAGAAATTGATAGTTGGTGAATGCAATTAGGAATATATTAGAGCTATTTCCATATTTAATTTTATTGAAACTTATCAATTCATAGCCTAATTGGATATATTCATCCTAGCAACTTTTGAAGAAATTGACAATATTTCTCCTTTTTTAATTTTTTAATTTGTTTTTTAGCTGTCAATTTTATTCCATTCCTTTTAGTATTTTCACATGTCAATATTTTCAATTCTAGTTTAATTAAAAATTAAAAATTAAAAAAAACTTTTTCTCGCCTGCCCACTGCAATTTCAGCCTTACATTTTTCATTCACCAATTCCAATTTCACTCACCCCCACTATAAATTTATCCAACACCCATACCATTCCAACGAAAACCCCTAAAACTTTTACCCTTCTTACCACCGCTATCAACGCCACCCACCAGTCCAAATTTTCGTTGGCTTTGTGCTCTTATTTTAGTGATTTAAGGTCTGTAATTCCAGAGTTTGGGACCATGCCACGCAATAAGAACGACTCACGCCAGTTAGCTTCACCAATCCTTACATCGGTTAACACTTAACCTTCATCGGATATAGCAGCTGTGACGCTGAGTCCTTCCACACCTCCGATTTCTTAACTGACCGAAGTTCTTACAACTAGAAATTGAACCCGAAAAGGTAAGCAAATCCAAAGGAGAAGCCAATGGAACTCACAAAGTGGGGATTTCACTACTTTTCAACTACTAGAGGACAATTAGAGATTTCAACAATTGAGCTAACGAAAAATCTACTCATGTAAGTATGTTCTGACTGATACTCTTGATGCTTTACAAATTTGCAATTCCTTTAAGCAATTAGTTGGGCAAATTTGTTGGAATTTTACAGCACCTTTTAATTTAATTCCCATGAAGAATTCGACATGTTTACAAAGGCATTGATGAATTTAGATTTATGGGGCAGGAATTTGCATTATCTATTGCTTAATTTAACGTTGCTATGGGTTTTATATCAGCCGATGACATTAAAAACAAACCATTTGTAAGTTCCAACTGTGATTATCATACTAATTTTCATGCTTCTGAAATGTGAACTCAATGGTCTGTCAATCCTCAACCATATAATGCCAGTGCATCTAAGAGTTCATATTTAAAAAATCTTGTTTTCAAAATCATACATTGACTCTTAACGTACAATTTTTTGGGACGACAGGATTCTGTTGGTACACTTTCTAAGTCTTAATTTTATTTTTTGTGGTGTATGGAAAAACAAATTCCTGTTAATTTGAGTTTTTAGTTTCTAACTTAATTTCAATCTGTGTTAAACAAGAAATCTAAACCATTAATATTAGGGTCCTATATGACTCAAGTGGCTGTTAATTTGAAATTATTGGATCCTGAAAATACTAACATGCTTGTGGCTTGTGTTATAAAACCTTTGGATTTGGAATGTTTGTGTAAGATGGGCATAACTGAAATGAATCATGGGCGGTTATCCTTTACTTATCCGGGTCCAGTTGTCACTTCCAACCCACGTCCATCCACAAAGAGTTGGGTTGTCTCATCTATGCCGAATAGTAGCCAACCTCCTCAAGCCAACTTAGGTGCTCGTTTAGCTCGACTTGAACGTCGTATGCACCGAATGGAGCAAAATTTTATAGCATATTAGGCATACCAAAGATTCCAACCTCCTTACCCACCAACCCCATGACTTAGGCGATCAACTTACAGAGAAGCTTTCTTTCCTCTTCTCTTTTCTATTTTTGCTTCTTTCACTTTATATAATTGCATTGGGGACAATGTATGGATTAGGTGTAGGGGTGGGGTATGTTCCATACAACTTAAAATTAGGAATCTTTGTTGAAAATTTTTGAATGCTTATTGAGTTATTTGCAATTGATTAGCCAACTTTGACACTTTCTACACTTCCATTTTTAATGACTTAATTAGTGTGCATAACTTGAGTTAATTTTATTTTTAGGACAATATATGCCACTTAGTTAAGAAATACATGTGTATACACTTAGTTAAGGTTTGGAAATCATATGATTAAACATGGTATATAATTGTGGTGAACTGCATTAACTTGTGAGTTTTTGAGCCTAAAAGATTGAAACATTTATACCAATCTATATTTCTTTGATGTGTGATTATCTTCTAAGGTGAATTTTTCTCTAGAACTTGCTTGGAACTGACTTGAGATCACATCTATACATTCATGCATAAAAATGATGAAGGCCCTCTTTGTTTTAAACCTTTAGCTTAAAAGGTCTGAGTTGAACTTTTTTTTTCTTGATAGACCTATAATAAGCAACTAAAACCTTTAATATCTTCACCCATCATAAATGTAAGTAAGCATTCTATCCACAATTTATGTCAAACTTATTTGGAGAAATATGGAAGGCAAGGAAAAGAAAAAGATGAAAGACAATTGAAGAGATTGAGAATTGAATTATGTGTTATACTGCTATCTCCTATTCTTAAATATTAATATTTCAAAAAAAAATTCAAAAAAAAGAAAAATAGTAGTGAAAAACAAATTATGGAATTTAATCTATTTCTATACGAAATGACTTTGTTGATTCCTTTGTAATTGAAATTGTGTCTCCACAAATGGATAGATGCTTTGCTAATGTTTATGATTTTTGCACTTTCCATTTATAAATCCTTACCTTTACCTATAGCCTAATACAACCTTGAATAAAAGTCCTTTTTATTTGTGCATGTTTGTATTTCAAGTGGTGAAAAGTTGGTGAAAAAGTAAGCATATGGTAGAATATTTGCATTAGAAGAATTTAAGTGAAATATTGAACCAATAAAGACTTGAGTGATTTAAGCGAAATTCGATTTGTAAGAGTTTACTATAATTATATGCTAGTTTTTGAAATATGATTACCTTAGATTGACTTTGTTTATATTTACTTAAATGATTGACTCTGGGTTAAACATTGATTAAAACAATGCTTAACTCTTAAAGTGTGCACTGTTTACTATTGTGAGACTTGAAATAAAGAAAGTTGATTAGTTGGCCAATTAATTGCAAAAGTAGTTTGTCGAGGATGAGTAAAAGATTGGTGTGGGAAAATTTGATAAGTTACTTTTTTGGGCTAACTTTGGATATAAATATCTTTAATATGTTGAAAGTTTTATTTAAAATTAACGGAATTATTTCTTAACTGTTATCAGGTGATTTTGAACATATAGGAGTTGAATTTGAATAAAAAAGATGCAAGAAAAACAAAGAAAATTCAAATTTCCAGCTAGCAAAAAAGTTTTTGACTGAGCGTGGGCACGTGTAAAGGAAAATTTTATTACTAGAGTCTGATTTGAAAGGAGATTCTTAGGATTCTAAATATTTTGGGAATTAAGTTGTTTTCCTTATGTAGGGATCTGCTACTTGATATTATGGGGGAGTGTATCTGATCAAATAATTTTAAAAAAGGGAGGACGGCTACCCCTTAAACATCTTATCATTCATGTTCTTGCTTTCTTTTAGAGAGTTTTTTGTTTTCTAGAAAAAGGGAAGATATGGAGACCAAACATTCTACTATTCCTTCTTCTTGGTTGAAGGAAACCAACGTTATCATTTAGTAGTGTGAGATTTTGTGAATAAAGTTTATTTCATTGACTAATATTAAGTGTCTTTCGTATTACTTTTCATGATTGATTGATTGATCTCTAGGGTGCGCAACCAGGAATTGATTGATTTAATCTGCAGCCAGATTAGTAGGATTTGACATTCAGTTTTACTAATCCAATGTGACAAATAGGATTACCATCTTTTACATTAGGGATTGAAAATTCTAAGAAAGATATTTATCTAGACTAAATACATATCATATGTGTATTGTCTTGCTCACTGATTCTCTTAGTTCTTAAAGCTATTAATTAATCAAACTTAAGATCGTATCTAAATTGTTGGTTAATAAAAGTGATTAGAATATATGTTTCTATTCATTTAATCCTAAGAGAAAACACCATTTAATGAGCATTTGTTAATGGATTTAATTTAAATGTGTATCGATGATCCATACTAGTTTGATAGCATAGGTGACCTGAATCCAAGGTTTGTTCATTAATTTTTCAGATTTGATTATTTATGTTTATTTCTATTTTTTGTCAATTTTAATTTCTTAGAATCACATTATTTAAACCCTTCCCCAATTTGTTTTAGTTTTACCTCATGAAACACTTACTAATAGATTCCTCGTGGGAACGATATCAACTCTTCACTAACAACATATTTCATTGTTAGAGCTGGTATTAATTTTGTTGCAGGCGACAACATTGCCATTGGCCTATTAAACAACTGCATAGTCATAAGATAACGGTGACTGAGATGAAGATGCTCTATTGAATGTGCAACCTTATAAGAAAAGATAAGGACAAGAATGTAATGGCAAGAGACAAGTTAGGGGTGGCTAAAAATAATAGTAAATTAAGAGAGACAAAGTTTAGATAGTTTGTACATGTTAAGATGTCTAATGCCTAGTGAGAAAATTCAAGCGGATTGTACATTTGGACTATAGCAGAAGAAAAGGAAGACTTGAGAGGAATTGGTGGAAGGTAATCAGGAATAATATGACTCTATTAGAGCTTATCGAGAACTTAGCCTTGATGGGAAAGTTTGGGAAGTAAAAAACCCTACATAAAAAGATCTTTCTCTTTTCATAGGCCTTTCTAACATTTTCTTTTGTATCTTGTGACTTTTATTAGCATAAACACTTTTATTGTCACACTTACTTATTTAATTATTGTATTTCTTTATTTTGTATTATATATTTTTTCCATTTCTTTTTCTTTTTCAATTGTTTGTTTATTTTGTTTACTTATTTATTTTCTTTCTTGCATGTTTATTTATTTACTTACTTCTTTATTTATTTATTTATTTATTTTACTTCATATTTATTTTCATTCTTTCATTTATGAATTCATTTGTTTATATATTTTTCTAACCATTTTGAAAAACTTTGTCTTCAGTGGGTCTATCGGAAGCAACCTCTCTACTAACTAGGGATAAAGTTGCGTACTTCTAGGCCTCCCCAGACCCTACATCTTAATAGGATTTTTACTGGGTTATTGTTGTTGTTAAATGTAATATATAAGCAAGTCTATGTAAGAGTTTCTTTATGTTGACATGAAAGATCACAGTTTGAGTGCATAGTGAAACTAATAAGAGGGTATTGATCTTGTTATATTTGATTTCAACAAGATTGTTGAGGCAATTGCTTATTTGTGAATTTTGTGAGAAATTATATTATGAATTGCTTGTTTCCTATTATGTTCTAGTTTGGATTAATGAGACATGATGATTTGGGTTATGAAAGGATAAGCTGAGAAGTGAAAGAGAATGATATAAAGACAGGATGGTGAGTCTAAAATATCATATGCTTGAGGGCAAGCATTGTCAAAGTGTGGTAGAATTTGATTTTAGCTTTAGTCTTGGCTTTAGCTTGTATTCCTTTTTATGAAAATTATTATATTGGATTTTATGACAGAAGGAAATTGTCTCTCTCTTACAATTTAGTTCATCTTAAATTTTTTGATGTTTTGGAGTGGTTCTTTTTTTTTTAATGTTGTCTTTGAAAACCATATTCAACTAAACTCTCTTTTTCTAGCTAAAGGTTAAAGTTTGTTTTTTCAAAAATTATGAAATTTAATAATTCTTTACACATTTGTTCTTTAGCATTTATATATCTTCTAAGATTATTAAAATTATTTTTTTGTTTGATTGATATAAAAGGCATGTTATTCAATTATCAAAATAATATATTTCCAATTGGAATGATTAACTCCATAATCATTTGATTGTTCTAATGCTTAATGGTAAAATAACATGCTTCAATATAGAATATTCTAGTCATATACGTGGACATATAATATAGTCTACATAAACTCAACTTGTGTTTGTTTTCTAGAATTAGTGATCTCTTTAGTTTTTATACTATCACTAGATTAAATCTTAATAACTTGTTTAGGGCTCTTTATTGATAATAGAATTAATCAAATGACTTCTTTTGGTTCATGGGGAAGAGCTTGTTACCAACCATAACCAGTTTAATAAGGAATAGAAGAATTTATCTTTGCATAAATAATCAATTCAAAGAATCAATACTGAAATATTCGTTGTCATTTAATTTCATTAAATTTCACCTTTTGTTAGTTTTATGTATTTACTTTTAATTTATTTCAATTTATGTCTTAAATCCCCCTTCCTTTTATTGTTTTATCAACTAGGCAAGGGAGATAAGCTTAACCAATCTCTGTGGATTCGATCCTAATAATCGTTATTACAATTTATTTAAGATTAGAGTAAGATTACATTTTTTACATTTTACACCCAACATCTATGATAATTCTTATTGTGATGATTGTATAAGTGATTAGATGACTGAAGGCATCTTATATAGATATTACTACATTTTAATACTACTTATAATCTATCATATCCAATGGTATCTTATTTGGTAGTCATTAGATATAACATGACCTATATGAAAGTAGTTTAGTAATCAATATATGATTCATCACCCTAAATTGATTAGGGAGACTGTTCCATTATTTTTTATTAGTTTTTTTTTCAGGATTCTTGACCAAGGTAGAATAAAACTTTGAAAATAGGTTTCAAATATCATTAAAAACATAAGTTACAAATGGTGGGGAACTAATTTGATTGAACTCAAAGAGAATAGACACAATTTCATATAATCTGAATATTGTAAGATAAAATGATTGAATTATACAAAAAATAACACATACACAAAAGGTTAGTTAAAACGATTTTGACATTCCTAATATTTGCATAGTTATGATTTGTTGCTAGATGTTAATCTTGATTTATGTATATAAATTGTTTAATTGGATAACTAAAAATAAATAAAATGATATAAATTAAAGAAGTTTAATTTATCTAATTCTAAATGTAGTTTAAGATTATAATCTATATCCATTACAACTATATTTAAGAATCTAACTAGTAACACCCATATAAAATAGGCGAAGAGAGAAAAGGATACTTTAATCAAATTGAGTTTAATCCTAAAGTTTAAGAAATTTTAATATAAAATATAATATATTTGATAATAAAGGCAAATAGTACATATTAGATTTTATTTTGGTATAATTGATATTTAATTAGAATCAATTATAATTATCATTAAATTTTAATTGAAATTAATATTATATTCAATTAAATTATCAAAAAAGATTCAAATCATCCTATAAATAGACATAGGTTCTTTAAAGCAAACACTTCCGATACATCCCTTTCGACCCTACTCATACATTTTTGTAATTTTCTAATTGTTCTAAAATTGATCAAAAAATCAATCTGAGATCAACTTTACGAAGATCCCACTGCCCCCAGAAGCTCGTAGCATTGGTCCAAATAACCCTCAATTTATTGCTTCCTAGAGTTTTTTTAATTTGTTTATGTGGATACTATTAAAAACTGAACATATATGCAATTGCAGTTGTTAAGACAAACATGTGAATTTAAAGGTCTAGGGAGCTACAAAAAATAAATCAAAATTTTATAATAAGGTATGAATTCGAATTTACGCTTTATTATGTTTTTTAATTAATCAAGTTATAGAATAAAGTAATTTTGATATTTGAGAAATAATTAAAATTTATTTATTTTTGTTTCAATGCAGAATCAAATCTTACATTGATTTCGCAGTAATAAAAATGGAGATTGAATTCATGATAAAACTAATCTTTTTTTAGCTATTTAATTCTTTAAATTGAGGTATAAAAAATCACATATAATGTCAATCCCAGTGAAAAAGTAATACCGTGGTGAACCAATAATAGATTGATAACCTAAGGTGTAACGCACTGTGGAAACTGGGAGGGATGCTGAGCTTGAAATTTCATCTACTGTGTGAGTTATTTTCCTTTTTTATATGAGTGTGCAGAGATGTCCGTTAACTTTGTAAGGGCAAAATTTGTTGGATCGCGTACGGTCCGAGTATTCACAATACGCTGAGGAATAGACCATACAAAACCATCACGTATAATCGAAAACACGAAGGATTAACGAAAATACCTTATTTGCGTGGGTAGGTTGCTTCTTTTCGGATTCCAAGACACTGCAAATCGCGAATGCCCTCTACCGG
>JANKOE010000006.1:59046084-59056135 GCA_026284465.1 Erythroxylum citrifolium
CAGGATCTCTGGAATGAGGGGGAACTGTATTGTATGGGTGCCCGGCTCTCGTAAGGATTCCGAACCAGATTGATCCGGTCGTCCGCGACTTTACCTAGGGTTTCGATAGGATGACGATCGGCCATCGCGCCCTGCTGCTGGGCAGAGGTTTGCTATTGTCCCAGATGAGACCGAAGAATTTGTTGGATCACCATCTCGGCCGCTTCCTCTATCTGCCATTGGGTGAGGGGGGTTTGTTGCGGTACAGGAGGGTTGGTATCCGGGGGATGCTGAGGGTGTGGATGGGAGTCGGCCGCAGCGTTATCCTTCAGGGCTACGCTCTGCTCTTCTTGGTGTGAATTTTGAGGCTGCGGTCGATCGTTTGGATGTGACGACTGTGTGCGAGAGCCGGGATGTGCCGATGGGATAGTATCAGGTGTCGACAAGGCCATTCGTTGCATCGCAAGTGCCGCGACGACAGCAATATCAGGGTTGGCCGCTGCCGCCTGACTGATCTGTGTGGTTCTGGACGTGGTGCCCTAACGCCAGGCCCTACGGTGGGCGCCAAATGGTTCAGCCAGATTCTGCTGAATTGGATTGTCATCGTTTTGATCCATGACCTATTCAACTCTGACTATGTGATACCTGCAAAACAGATGAAGGCACACCGGAGGTTAGTTTCCAGAAGGCCCCTCCGACGCTCAAGTCAATACCTTTCGAGGTTTAGGAGGCTGGAAATATCAGATAGCAGCTAGGGTTTCAGTCTCATACCTCAATCCGATAGGAATTGTACCTTATATATGCTGCGGATGCTAGGTTTACGTAGAGCATTGTGTTTGCATGGGAATCTAGCAACTGGTGGGTCGAACGGGCCACAAACAGGTGTGAATGGATCTGGGTCTAGCACAGCCGACCCAACCAACAAGAATTGGACAAGCGGCCATGCACATCATGGACACAATAATCAGACAAAAAGTTGACGAATTCATACCTCTAGCTTCATAGCAAGGAACATGTTTTTTCAGCAAGGCGATTGCAATCGGTGCAACAGGCCAACGGATGTCTTTTCTTGGCTAACTAATCACATTCGTTTTGTCCTCACATAATGTGAACTCCAAGAACACAAGCTACAGATGTTGTAAGCAACCCCAGAAGCTGTTGCTACCAGGCATCAAACTTTCTAGATTTTTTAACGACAAATTTGTCAATTTGTAGGGACACAAATCGTGTGTGCTAGAGACACGTAATTAACAAGTTGATGATGATCAAACTTCATTACATCAAACTTCAACATCCATGATAACTATATATTATTTAGTAATGGCAATTAAGCCGTCTCTACATCAATCAACCACTTAACGTTCTGTGATGCTGAGTTCGTAAGCGCGTACTAGTTGTCACGAAGCTACTGGTCCACGTACGTGCCAGGGTCTTGTCCTGCAAGGGTTTTTGTCATGGTTTGGAAGAACCTTGGGGTCTATTAGGACCTGGGAGTTTTTTTGTGGCTACAAATATGATTTGGTTAGTGAAATATCTTACAGCATGACCAACTGCAAGACATGTACAGGAACCTGACTTGCCTCCGTCCTACCATCCATCATGTAGTACTCGTTTTCCCTTTCATGACATCGTCTTGTGAGAAAATTCTAGATACTCCTTGTTGGTTTCAGATTGTAGGCTTTAGAGAGGGTAGGCATTGATGTTGACTAGAAAGAAAAAAAAAACTGGTTCAGTTCTGAATTGAGAAGGTGACGGGGACCACTATTTAAACAAAATGTCAAATTAGTGGTTTGGTATGGCCGTACATCGAAATTGGTAAATATATAAGTTTAAAATTATTGATAAGAAAATATACGATTTTTAAAAGTGTCACACATATATATCTGTATACATATATTCCTTTACTATCAAAATTCATGCTTATTTATTGATATTAATATTTGTTTATTATATGGAATTCAACTTTCACGTCGTTCTATCTATATTATATTCTTTTATAACTAAAATTTATATTTATTTATTTAAATTATTAAAAACAATTTTTGTAATATTAAATTATTTAAAGATAAAAAAGAACTTCAAAACAATTTTACAAAAATATAAACAAAAACAAAGTCTAACATTTTAAGGAAAGCTAGCAAAGACTGGAAACTAAATATGGAGGCTTAGTGTGAAGAAGTGCTGATTACAACTCTCAAGTCTTGAAACCCCCCTTAACCAAGGATTATATATTCTATATCTAGAAAATAGTTTAGGATTCATCTTTTAAGTAAATTTTATTTACCATAATCATCTGTCTCATCCATTGAACTGTTGCAATAGTGAAGACTTAAAAAGCTCTGCAATTCATTATGAATTGTTCTTTTCGTTCCTTTTCCCACCAAATCATGTAGGTGTCACAGCACAGCTAATCTTTATACAGACGTTAGGACGACGCCGTTTGTTGTCCCATGAACGACTATTTAATTTTTCTTATCTGGTATATTTGACGACAAATTTATATTTTGTCGCTAAATATTAAATGTTTGCTTTGAAAATAAAATAATATCACAAATTTCACAACAATTTGCTACCAAACCAAACTAATAAATCATTGCCAATACTAAACTTTTTACCATTTTTCAACGGTCAAAATTATCGTCGCATATCACTCTAATTTCGCAACCAATTATACACAACGTCGCCAAAACTCAAGCATTTTCTTTACATTTTTTTAATTAATTAACATATATGAGTTATTCTTATTACTAATAACAAAATGAAAATTTTGTCTTTTACACTTACATATAGAATTGTTCTTGATTTGCCTAATTTTTGAGAATTACTAATCTTTATTTTTAATTTGGTAGAAAAATAAAATAAATTGGGGAAATTTTTAAAAATTTTTATCTTCTTTTTGTTATTAGTTGAATTAATAAGGATTGCAAACCACATTTTATTTAAACCAAATTCATCACTAGCATGACAACATATACCCTTTAGTCCTTAATCTACCTTTAACCTTATTATTTGTATAAAAAGATACATTTAATTTAAATACCTTAAGGTTATTGCGACGAAGTAATTTTAGTCGCAAAAGACCATTTTTCGCGATCAACCACCATACTTATTCATAAATGGTAGACAATTTGACATTAGATTTTCACATCGTTGCCCAAAACCGAAGCAATCTCTTTACTTTCTTAATTTTCTTAATTGATTAATATAGAAGAGGTACTCCTAATACATCATACAAAATGTTAAATAATTCTTCTCACGTATATATGCAATTGTTCTTTCTTTGTTTAATTTTTGGGAATGACTAATCTTTAATTTTAATTTGTTAGAAATAGTTTTTTAATTATATTACAGTTTCTTGTTAAATTATAATAATTTAGTTTTTCTAAATTACAATAATTAAAATGTATAATTTTTTAAAATACTTTTTTCGAAATTATAATAATCAAAATGTATAATTTTCTAAAAGTTGTAAGTCAATTATAATTTATTTGAACGGTCAACAAATTAATTTGGAAATAGTTTTCAATTGAATAATTTAATTTTTATTTCAAATTATGTTTTATTTGGAATAGGAAAATAAATTTATTAAAAATTATTTATGAACCTGCGGGCTTTGGCGACGAGCCATATATTAATCGTTACATTTGACGTTTGTAGACCAAATACAATAGATTGTAGCAAATTAATTAATTCTACTGCCAAACAACTACAGTAAACAAGAAATGACATTGTTTACCTAAACAAGAAAAATAACGTCGTTTTGTATTAGGTTTTCAGTAACAACCACAATAAAAGGCTACTTCATTCTCGTTCAAGCCGTCAACATTTCTCAAAATCCTCTCTTCTGTTTGGGTTCTGTATTGTGGTCATCACCATCGAATAACCATTATTAACTGAATCGGTATTATTCTTTTGTTCTATGTTCATTAACGAAGTTGTACTAAGTTTAACTTTTAGGTGTTTATTGTGAGTTCTTGATTATGCATTTGATGTATGGATTGTGTTTATGGTTGTGTTTCGAACATGATTTACTATCTGTCTTTGTTATTTGTATATGAGTTGGCTTCTTCCCAACGACCTTTAATGCTTACTTTATCAAAGCTTCGTAACTATTTGAGGAAAGGTCTTCAAGAGCATTTTACTTTGATTCATTTCCATTAATAGGAATATAGCCCAATATAGATAATACTATATTTCTGTACATTAAGAACATAGTCATGTCTATTGTACTTTAAATTCTAAATTTTGCATGTGATATAAACTACACAATAGATTTCTGAAATTTTAATAAGGGTAACTTTCATATCATTAGGCACATTGAAGATGTATAAGTGTTAAACTAGACTACTTTAACTTATCATCGAATTTGGAGTTGAACTTATCATCATTTTATTCTAAATCATCATTTGCAAAATATACCTCTTAACATTATTAGTAAAGGAATGTCAACATAGCAACTAGTTCCAGATGACCCTAATTCATTCTGTTGGGAGGAATGTGGCCAAATTGTCCCTACTGAAAAAAATAAACAATGCAGAAAAAATCTTCACTTCATATACTAATCATTGTTTGTCTTCCATGGCCAATCTTCTGCTTCAAGGTATTTACTATCATCCGAACAATGTCACTTTCCTTATTATGTACATCTCATTTTCTTTTATGAAGCTATTATATATATTCACATTTGATGGTATATACTACAAGTTGTTTTAAGCTTCCTTAAATCTCGAAGATGACATGTATGCCCATGGAGGTGGGAGCGATGTCACAACGGTCCATAAAGGATTAGGAAAATTAGTTGTTTCCGAAAATTCGTCAATTCCACAGACTTCGTTTGGTCATTCACATATTGATGTCACTCTAATTTCGGTTCATTTAACAGTTTACTAATATGACAATATCTAAGTTCTATGTTGATTGTGTTTTAGGTAAACCGTTTCATACTAGCAATTCATCTGAAGAACTTGTCTTCTATACTAATTCTAGCGACTCATTCATTGTATCCTTTACAAGTTTAGCTATAACGCAAACGATGTTGCAAGAGGGTGTGAAAAGCCCTACACCTGAGGGAAGAACTATTACTGTTTCAATTGGTGTCTTCAAAAGTGCAAGGACCCTTCTCGGGAATCTAGATATTGGGGACTTATTTACCTTTACCAGCTCTCATGTCACTTGGAATGCAAAAAAATAATTATATCATTGTTGTTTATCGATGCAATCAACTGGACTCAACTTTAAAGTTGATTTATTGTTGTATCTGTAAGAATTTGTCAAATAATCTACCTACTAGTTAGGGGTCAAGCTATGTACTATTGAGTGTGGGCTATTATTGTTCTTGTTATATGACTATATGAATTGTTAAACTTCTGATTCAAAGTTCGTACTACTCCATATATCATATTACTATATTGATACAATAATTTAAATTTTTGATAACTAATTTTTGCAATGTTAGTAAACATCAATGATTAATTAATACTACTACTTAACACTTAAAATTATGTTGTGTGTGTTTTTTCAACAATATATTGTAAATATTCAAAACAAATCTCCAATAAAACATATCTTAACTATGATATATTATAAAAATGTTAGTTTAACAATTTTGGAAAATGTCAACCATTTGGTGACGATTTAGGCAAATGGTCACCAAATGTGTTGCAAATTACTGTAGAACCTTTGGTGATGATTTCTAGATATCGTCACCAAATGTGGACCATTTAGTGACGATTTTTAAAAATCGTCACTGAATGTAGAACACTTGGTGACAAATTCTGAAAATTCATCACCAAATGTTGATCTTTTGGTCACGCTTCCAAATATCATCACCAAATGGTCACTTTTAACGACAATGTAAAAAATGTAGCAAAAAAACAAACGTCTTTTTAGTGACGATTTTGTATAATCGTCATCAATTGTGAACCCTTTGGTGACGATTTCGGACATTAGTCACCAAATGTTTAACAAATTATGGTGATGATTTTTGAAAAGCGTTGCTAAAAGTTCATTTAGTAATAAATTTCTGAAATCGTCAGCTATTGTGGATCATTTTGTGACGATTTTCGGTTATCGTCATTAAATGTTTACCATTTGAGGACGATTTTTTCCATTCGTCACAAAATGTTGTTCCTTTTGTGACGCTTTTTTTGTTAGTCACTAAAGGCTTAGTTTTAATTATAACTTTTGCCGACGATTTTTCAAACGTTGCAAAAAAGAAACGTAGCTATATGTCTATTTGTTGTAGTGATTAAACAATTCTAGTATGATTTGTTTAATGATTATCAACTTAGAATGAAAATAATTCAGGATTGAAATCAAATTAGTTTAAGTTGTTTAACTCCAGCTTCAGTTTTAAGTTCAGGCTCATTTTTTAAGAGCAGTTTGTTAGTTTCATCTACAAAATTCATGAAAGGAAACAAGGTAAGGACTTTGTACAATATGATGGAGTTGGATAAATATCATTATAGGTTAGATGGATCCATGCGTACTAAATAAAAGATTCTAGTGTGTAAAGCCAAAGGCTAGCTCTTCATGCTCCACGGTTCATCTACTCAAGCTAAAAGAAAGTGTAACGATGAAATTCTTTCATCAATTGGGTGACTGGGATGCAACTTGAATCTGGCATGATAATTAATCTATCTTTAGTTCTCTAAGTGAGGTAAATACCCTTAATCCTCTTAGGATTTTGATCCTTGATAAAGCTCTAGTCAGGGATGTATCTAGTGCCAATATATCTAGCTATATTAGTTCCCTTCTTACTGATGATCAGTTGATTTCAAGACAAAGGGACTATATCCAATGGTGACATGATCCTTCTAAAGAGTTCATTAAACACTTTTATAGAAATGTATTCAGAGAACAACTCCCCAAAGTAACATGGTTTAGGATGATTTGGTCCAACGAATGTTGTCCTAGATCCTTATTAACTATGGTTAGCTACTAAAGAAAAACTAAATACTCTGCACATAATGAAGAAATTTAAAATGATAAAGGGGTCTTATATTATGTGTCAAAATTCTAAGGAGACCATATAGCACTTATATTTTGACTTTAGTATTTTGTTCAGCATTTAGGAAGCAAGTGCAACTGTGAGGTTAGCTTCCCCTGCTTCGTAGCATTATAAAGGTGAGAAGCCTTGAGGCAATCAGTCATTATGATGCTATGTACCCAAGCTATACCAAGGAAGCGGAATGGTTTACTACAATGGCACTGTCAGAATTAAAAGAAGTAAGGAGGGGGATCAGGTCGCCTTTAAAGTAGCTTTAGCTTATTTAATGTATGGGATTTGGCTTGAAAGAAACAAAAGAATGTTCAAGTCTAGAGCAACTGTTTAAAGAGGAATTTTGCACTTTATTACTCAGTTCATTAAAAAGCAGATGATGACACATCATCTATAATAAACTTGTAGTGTAGTGTTGGTTGAAAACTGAGAGGACTGAAGTTGGACGATGAAGAATATTCTTTAGATGTGTAATGTTTAATTTATGAACAAAAGTATAAAAGCATTTAAGCTCAATTGGTTATAGACTAAATGGTGTTTGTACTGTGTTATGGTGGCTCGGAGCTTGTAATGCGCACTCTATTTCCATTCTTTAAATTAATACATCTAGACTTTTGTGTTTTTTAAAAGAAAGAAATATATTATATTAAAATATTTATATTTTTTTTTACTATTTTATGTTTTAAACTCTTAGTTGTACTGTTCGAAAATTTTCCTTTATGTATGATAAAAATAAATTTAAAATAATTTCTTTCCTCATAATTAGATTTTATATGCAAAAAGGTAATTGAACTTACTATTGGAATTAGAAATTTTATTAAGTGGAAAAAATTTTGCGAAATATATACTTCTATAAAAAGTACATTAATTACAATTTATCTCTACGATTTCTAATATTTTAAAGTCGATATTATTAGATATATTTTAAATTTAATTAATTAAATAGTTATTCATGAAAGATTTTCTTATCCAATTTTGCAACTTATTCTTCATCAATTGGAAATAACCTCTTTGAATTCTGTCCTGATGATAATTTAATTTTTTAATGTAATTTAAGATTTGAAAGATCATCTAAATAACTTTCAAGTGAATTATTTTTAGTAATATTGCGTATCATTTTGTGTATTTTAAGAAAATATTAAATTCGTTCCATATATAATAAAAACTATATTTATAATTAAGTAATACAATATACATTATCATACCAAAAAAAAGTAATAAGATACGTTCATATTAAAAAAATAAAATTGTACGAAAACTATAATTTCTTTTAATTTTCAGCTAAATTAAAAGTTAAAGTTCTATTCGTTTCCCTATGAAAAAGAAATAAATACTAAAATAAATATGAATCTAAAAGTTATAATTAATATAAAGAATAAAAATTATAAGTATTTTTAGTGTTAACGATTTATATATTATCAAGGCATACTTTGAATATATATGTATATTTTTTATTCCCACCTTCTGTAATGCCAAATGGAGTCATTTCGTAACTCCACACCGTGTCCTATCCACAATTCAAACCCCACGTCTTGGCGGTTGGGTAAGTGTTGTCACTAATGTCCTACTCAAATCTAAATACGTTATTACTCAAATTTTATTTTGTTAAACCCTAATTATTGAATTGAATAGCTCAGCACAAGTAGCTGAGATGCTGATAAGCCCCACTCGTCCTCATTTAATAGGAATCGGACGTGGGTCATGTTACGATAGTGAGAAGATCTCAAGTGACAGAAGATATTTCATTAGCACTGTAAAGTTTTTAATATAGCAAATAAGATTGTAACGAGTATTAACTTACGCTAATATATCAATTGAACACATTTGCTTACTTGTTAGCGATTGATTGCTACTAAGATTGAATTGCCAGATATTGCAAATTAGCATTTGGCCTTCACTGCCGACAATTGCCAAACCCGGAGTCCAGTTTTCACTCCTCCAAGTTGACATTGTATCATCCATGCTTAATTACTTTTCCTTGCAGTTTTGAACTCATATGGGTTTTCCTTCACAGGGAAAGACAAAAAAAAGGGGATAAACGGAACTCGACAAATAGGCTACATGCTTTTTCGTCAAAGATAAACTCGAGCATCCTCAAGATTGGGTACCTTTATACCTTCGACACTCCTCCCTCGCCGTCGCTTTGTTATCTAAAAACCCAAGAAAACGTCTTATCAAGCTGTCTTAGCTTTAACCACAATCTCAGTCTTTCAAATCGCTACCTGATGTAAAAAATGACCTTCACTAAGATAAACCAAATTTGTTGCGTTTATTAGAATTAACAACAATTAATTTTTGAAGTAAATATATAATATTTTTAAAGTAGATATACTGACCACTATACTAATGTAGACAATTATATTTTTATCAAATTAAATAAAATTCTTGAATCTTGACTAGATTATAAAACATGTGGCGCATCTATAATGAGCCAAGTATATTTCAAATACGCGAGCATAGGGTACATGCACTGCTTATCTACAGCCAAATGCTGACTAACTACACATGAAATGACATTAAGTTTGGCCTAGTGCGGACTTTTTATGCTTCAAACCTGAATTAATAATAACAATGTTGATTATTTCTATTCCACACTTTTTCTTAAGGACTATAATTTATGCTAATTACAAAAGGAGACTCCATTCAAACCCGCATTTACGCGGACTTTGAATCGAAGAAGCCCCATTCCCTAATGGCTTGTTTGGTAGGAGGGAATAGGAATTCTATTCCTCCCATATTCCTTGATAATAATAAAACCCGTGTTTGGTTTAAAATAAACACAGAATGAGTATTCTACGTCAATATGTATTCTGCGATTTTAAGGAATACCTAAGCCCGACTAAAACCTGTTATTACTTATTCGACGAATCCGTAATCTTTCTTCTCCATCTACGCTCGTTCCTTTTTACAAACCTATCCTTCCCAAAAATTGTTTATCTTCTTCAACAGCTGAAATACGTTGGAGCCTCTCATCGGAAGTTCTTCCTCTTCTCCACGAAAGTTCTTCCTCTTCTTGACGTTCCAGCGTTCTACCACCAGATTGTAGGTAAGTTATTTGTATTGTTTCGATTG
>JANKOE010000006.1:59120752-59137104 GCA_026284465.1 Erythroxylum citrifolium
CTTGTTTATGTGATAACAAATGCAAAATGGCTTAAATGCTAGATATTATGCATCTTGAGTGACTATTTTACTGACTACGTGCTTGCATGTGAGTAACTTGTTTTTGATCATGATAGAGTTGAACTGAGTGAATTGGATTGAAAGCATTGATGGATTTCTGTGAGATTGATTAACTCTTGATCGAAATTGTTTGAGTGAAGCGTTTGATTTATTGCTTGAGGACAAGCAATGGTTCAGGTGTGGGGGAATTAGTTACAAGAAGTCGGGTTTCAACAGCTGCACCAAGTAGTCACTAACCTTCTCAGACCAATATGGATGACCGCCTCAGTTTCCTCGAACACCGAATGCACCGCATGGAGCATAATTTGATGGCTTATTGCGAGTATCAAGGATTCCAACCTTCGCACCCACCAACACCATGATTTCAACATTTCCAAATAAAGAAGCCTTCCTTTCTCTTTTCCTTTATATTTGTGCTTCTTTAATTTTATGTCCTAACATTGAGGACAATGTTGGTCTAGGTGTGGGGGAAGGAACTGGATTATATGTGTGTGACTTTTTTCGGTCTTTGCATGTTAAGCCATGAAGCTTTGTCATATTAGTTCGGATGAGATTGAGTATGTGTATGAAGTTAAAATGGGCTATGTGAGTCTAAGGTAAATCATGTTGATTGATTGCAATAACTGATCTTGTAAACTTAGTCAAAATTTTGACATTTGAGTGATGAGGTAATTTGTGAAATTGAAGCGAATTCTTGAATTAAACCTGTGAGCGAATTTGAGCTTTAAATGACACCATCTTTATATCATTCTATTTCTTTGTATTGTGTGATGCTCCTCTAATCATGTTTGCCTTCAGAACTTGCACTGAACCGGATTTAATCGGTTTAATTACATGTGATATAGAAATGATTAAGGCCTTCTTTGTTTTTATACCTTTAGCTTAAAAATGATCCACCTAGTTATTTTCTCTTTGCAAACACTTTTGAGCCTTTAACCTTGTTTTTCAATCAATCACCTTACATTGAAACCCAAAAACCCCATTAGGCTTACCGTATCACAAGTTGAATGAAGCATTGAGTAATTTGGGACTTTTGTTCTGTATTTTATTCTGAGATATTTTTATAGGTACTTCTACTCATACGTTTATTAAATGATGCTGCTAGTAATTTCTCTTGTTTTTATTGCTCTCCCTTGTTCTTAAAAAAAAGAAAAAGGAAAAAGAAAGAAAGAAAAAAAATCAAAAAATCAAATCAAAAAAAAGAAGAAGAAAAGAGAAAGAAAAAGAAAAAGAATAAAGCATAGTAGCATTAGTTAGTATAAGTAGTTGTAGTCCTTTGTATTCATATGTTATCTCAGAATTTTAATTCGAGTATCCCTTTTTACTTGATACTTTGTGAATGCTTATGATTAACTCTTTACCATTTTTACCTTACCTTTGAACCTAGCCCCATTACAACCTTTAATAAAGTCCTTATGATCTGTTAGCTCATGTAATCCGAATGAATGATAACTGGTAAATTTGCAAGCCAATGGTACTGCAATTTGTTAGAGAGAGATTTAAGTGAAACCCTTTGACCTTAAACACTTGAGCGTAAGAGAGAACTCTATGAGGAGAATTCACTTGGTTTCATATTTACTTTTGAACAAAGATGCCTTATTTTGGCTTTGTTTATTTGCATCGGTGAAAAGTGATTATGATATATGTTGCAACCTAAGTCTTACTGGCCCAAGTTAATGGATTGTGTGCACTTAATCTTATAAAGGATGAATTGATATAGTGTAGTGGTTTGGTATGTTTGCTTGAGGGCGAGCAAAGGTTTGGTGTGGGGGAATTTGTTAAAGTTGTCATTTTGCATTCATTTGGTATATAAATCTCTCTCATGTGTTGAAATTATTATTCAAAATTGATAGATTTGTCTCTTAATTATTCTCAGATGATTTTCAACACTGAAGAGATGAAATTGAATTAAAAAGATGAAAAGGAAACAAAGAAAATCCGAAATTCCAGATTGGCAACAAATTCAGTGACTAAGCGTGGGTACGTATAAGGACAAAATTTATCTGCTAGATCTTTTTTTAAAATACAAATCCGATCCACTTCAGATTTTGATAATTTTGAGAATCAGATTGCTTCCTTATTGATGGAGATAGACCACCTGAATCTATGGGAAGGTTATCTACTGAAAATCAAAGAAAGATTAAGAAGATTTGAAGGGATAAAGAGGGATTTGCGTGCTACTGTTCACAACAGAGTTTAGGGATAGTTTTTATGTTTTTCTATTGTTCTTCTTCTGTTCTCAATAGCTTTTAGAATTAGAATAATTTTACACTTTCTGCAGATTTTCCATTAACAGTAGTTTTAACGTCTTTTTGTATTTTTCTTCTGGTTTAAGGGATAGTTTTACATTCTTCTGCAGATTTTTTTTACAGTTTTTCTTCTTGTTTTGGTCAGCCATAGTTAGGTCTTTCAATTTCTGCAGTATTTCTTTAAGAATTTTCGGATTTTCTAAGAAAGACCAGGGATAGAGACTTAACAATTGGCTATTGCTTTATTGATTTTCACTTTTGTTATGAGTAGCTAAATTTCTTTTCTTGGTTCAGGGGAACCATGTTATCATTTATTATGTGTGAGATGTTCCAATAAAGTTTGTTTTGTTGATGAACATTGAGTGTCTTCCGAATTACTTTTTCTAATTGAATTGGTTGATTTCTAAGCGCGCAACTAGGAATTGATTCGTTTAATAGCTAGATTAATGAAATATGACATTCAGTTTTGTTAATCACAACTGGCAATTAGGATTACCTTATTTACGTTAGAGTGGGAAATTCTAAGAAGATGCTTATCTTGATTAAATGCATGTCGTACATGTGTTATCTTGTTCATTGGTTTCTTAGTTCTTAACCTACGATCGTATTTAGGTTGTTGATTCATAAGAATGCTTAGAATACATGTTTCTATTCATTTACACTTAAGAGAAAACATCCCCCAATGAATATTTATTTATGAACTCAATTTTATATCAAGGATCCATTTTAATATGATAACATCGGTGACTCGAAACCATGGTTTGTCTCTTAAATTTTCAGATCCGATTATTTTTGTTAATTTCTGATTTTTGTTATTTATAATTTCTTAAATTATGTGAACCAAACCCCCTATTTGTTTTAGTTTTAAACTTAACTTTTATTGTTAAAAATTTCTCGTGGGAACGATTCCTACTTTCCACTACTACATTATTTTGTATTGATGGAAGTTAGTTTCTTTTTAAATTTGGTTGTAGGCGACAGCAGTACCAATTTACGGTTAATAGATGTTACGTAAATAGCTGTGGAAATGCAAGAAAAGAAACACACGCTCCATCACCTCTAAACGACTCCATTTATACTAACATATCTTTTTGGAAATCGAAAGGGTAGGTTTTGTAATGAGTGCAGAGCAATGCTGTTGTTGCACAGATTGTGAGAGTATCTTCTTTAAAGATAGCACAGTACACCACCATTTAAATGTTTTAGTCTGATATCAATTATTGAATCGATAACACCTCACTTTTAGATTAGATAGAAATTAATCGAACAACATCCTTATCCGACATCGATTTTTCATTTTTGGTCAAGAAAAGGGATTATTTAATAAACTCATAATATAAGACGTATCAAAATGGCTTGATCACATTATTCTTCAACTAATGCTGGGTTTGAAGGATTTCGAAACTTGAAAATATGACTTTCATAAATTTAAAACCTACATATATTCTAACTTATCATGCTATATCAAAAAAGAGTAGATTTATTGTAATGCTTGGAGTATGCAGTTGAATAAGAGGATTTACGAGCCTATTGGTAGAAAAAGGTTTTAAAAAACCTCCTTTATTTAAACAGAAAAGGGATTCTAAGTTACAATATGTATTTCTTGAATCCTAAACTTATACCCCATGCATTAAAAGCCCTTCTTGAATGTTAGAGATACCCCCTCCTATCCAAAATGAAAGTCGCTTTAGAGATATTTTAATTATTCAAAATAAGTGTCGTTCGTGACTTTTCATGCATGTTTATAATTTTACTTCCAAAATTAGCTTTTAATTTCTCTCACATCCTGATTACACATATTACATTTTCAAGATAATTCAACATATAATTTCTCTCACATGCTAATTATTGCAAATTACCTTTTCGATACACTTCATCATGTCTGTTTTTATTTTGCTTCAAAACCTTTCAGTTCTCAACAATATTCATTTATTTATTTAAATATAAAAACTATACACATAATCTACACGCAATTATCTACAGACAATTTATAAGCAACTTTTCTTCAACACAGAGAAAAAAAATAGAATTGAAAATGGGTGAGAAAGAAGCTCTTCCTTCCAACATACAAAAGTTGTCATAGATTGATGAAGTAGAAATAAAGGAAGTACAAAAGTTCTTACAGGTTGATGAAGTAGAAATAAAGGAAGTACAGAAGTTATTACAGGTTGATGAAGTAGAAAAAAAGGAGGTAATGGAAGGAGACAATGGGGTTGAGAAGAAGGTTTTGGATTTCAATCTCAACAAATTTCATTATGAGGAAGGAGAACTTCATCCGAATAAGGAGATTCAACAAACAATATTGGAGATTTTGAGATTTTATCTCCCAGATTTTTTCTAAACAAATGTACACGGTGGTTTTCATTTCAATGTTAGTATCTAGATTAATGGTTTTAGTTTTTTTTGGCTCATGTATTTTGTTTCTAGTAGTCTTCTAATTTGATTATGTCTTTATATTATTGGTCTTCCATCTTTATTTATTTTTATGCTTATAGTAATTAAAAATTAATTGTGCAACAACATAGATATAAGAAAGCGAAAACTGTCTTCCTAATGTTGTATTATGTGATTTAAGAGAATAAAATTTTGCATTATATTTTTAGAAATTTGTAGTTTATTGCAGTGCTCCCTTAATCTTTTAAGAACATACCACAATCTTCAATTATTCTTTGAACCCCATCTTCAACTAGATTTTAACCTAACACAGTGATTTTAATATAAAGAAATTTATTTATGTATGTAAAATAGGCGTAGCAAAATCTACTAGTTCTGAGATATTTATGGAATTTGATGGAATCAAGTTGAGAATGTGGTTGAGATTAATCATATTAAGCCAGTACACAATTTAAAATCAATAAACTTAGCCACTATTTAGTTTAATTTATGTTTCTAATAAACTTAATAAAATCCATTATTTAGTTTAATTTCTAATTCTAATAAATAAAATAGAAATTATTGACATTAGGAGTATTTTAAGAACACAATTGATGAATTTATATATCAAAGTTTATTTTGTAGACAATTGGAAATTATAAATTTTAATCTATTAATTAATTTATTTGTTTATTGTGGTGTAGTTTAATATA
Source organism: Erythroxylum citrifolium (assembly GCA_026284465.1). Taxonomy (NCBI): domain Eukaryota; kingdom Viridiplantae; phylum Streptophyta; class Magnoliopsida; order Malpighiales; family Erythroxylaceae; genus Erythroxylum; species Erythroxylum citrifolium. The sequence goes on from JANKOE010000006.1 coordinate 59,126,148, forward strand.
CATGGAAATGAAGAGACACTCATATACATGATAGAAATGAAGATAATGCAAAATCAATAAAAATTCTTTTTAATTAAAAGTTGAAAACATCCAAACTCTACATGTGATGTTTTAATGATTGCACTGTTAATATTAATAATAAAAAAACAAAAGCATCATTGTTGAGTTGTACCATTAATAAGGGTATATCAAATATTTCATTAGCTTTCTTAATAAATGTGTATTCCTCTAAAACGACTTTTATTTTGAATAGGAGGGAGTATTAGTATGCAGATTTGATTACTCCAGCTTGTAATTTAACTTTTTGTTATTTTATTCTTTACTTTTTTTAACTATTATTTATCTTCCTTTTTTTAGTTATCATTGGTACCTTTAAAGATTAATTTTCAATGATAGGTAATTAATAAATTTAATAAAATAACGATGTAATGTATCTTTAGAGATTGATAAAATGTCATCTCATTTTCACTCACACATCCATTAATGATGATTAATGTTAAAGGTATAATTGATAGCTGAAACATTTTTTTTTAAATGATAGCCAATCTTAAAGTGCTTAACTTTTTCTTTTTTTTTTCAATTCAATGCCCAAGTTTTTAAATTTTTTAATCGAGTGATTGATTTTTAAAAACCTTAACAATTCAGTTCAAAACGTTAGTTTTTATTGATGTGGCTAATAGATGAACGTTCATGTGATATTTAATAGATATGTTGCATCATTAAAAATAACATTTTAAACTAAATTTTTAAGATTTTAAAAGATTAGTTACTCAATTGAAAATTTTAAAAGTTTGAACACTAAATTGTAAAAATCTTAAAAGTTAGACACTTTTAAATATGTCATCCCTAATAAATAATCTACTTTTTTTAACATATATATATAACCAATTCACTCATTTTTACAACTAGTTAAAATCAATAAAGATATAAATCTATTTAAAAGGGGAGAGGGAGGTTATTGTCTTATTGAACCTCCATAATTCCTTATAAACTATATTGATTTCAAAGTTATCAATGGCTCGATTATCATTTTGAAAGATAATTTATGACGTCTCCAATAATAAGTGACTGTTAAATCTTATTTTAAAATAGAACAAATGTAAAAATTCTTGTAAATTTATGAAAAAAGTTTATTAATTAATTTTTAGTTATTTTTGGAAGTTGATTTGTTGTTTCTAAAATAGTACTTATCATTTTAAATTAAAAATTAATTCTTCATTGTCATGTTATAACCTTGTATTGTTGTAACACATCAAGTATAAAGTCAACTAATACTATGATCAATCATTGTGAATTAAAAAATCAGGTGATAATATGGAACAAAATTAGAAAAAAAATATTTTAAAGTTTTTAGGTGGAACACAAATTTAACAAATAAAACCAATGGTTTCCAAACTTCTTGTATTTGAACACGTAATTTTGTTTATGTCTCGGTTTTTGTAATTAAAAAAATGCATTCCAACATACAAAACATTAATTTTTAAGAATTTTAATTACAGCTACTTCCCGAGATTGCGAGTGCCCTTACAAATTTACGAGAACTTTTAATTCGATATAATTACAGAGTTTGGATCGTCTGTCTAATATTATGATGTCTTATTTTATTACATAAATCTCAACCATTTATTTATGTTAATCTCGCGTGGGTCTTGTATAAATGAACACGGAACCTGCATAAATGAATGACTGAAATTTATTAAACAGAATGAGACACTATAATATTAGACAGAAGATCACGTCCCATAATTACAATAGACATTCCAATAATTAAATTTAATCCCTAACAGCAGTAATTAATTACGAGATAAAAACGTAGATATAAGAAAACAACTAATGAAAAATGAAGACGATTAACAGAAGAAAATTGTAGAAAACTTGTAGAGACCAGAGAGATTTATGTTGATGGTTAGTCCAACCCCATATGATTATCGAGAATTTAGTGGTCAACGAACAAACATGAGAAAATCGTTCTACCGTAAATTGCGGTTACATTACATTGTTAGTTTTGTTTTTGGAGAAAAGCATGCACGCAACGACATGCAATAGAGAGTGAAGGCAGAAGCTAAAGCTAATACACATCAGCCATTGAACAGGATATATGCATCTTAATAAATAAACTTGCTGATTCCTTCTTCTTCTTCTTCTTCTTTCCTTTTCACTCCAGGCTTTCTATTGTACTACCCGCCGGTTAGCTTCTTATAGCTACTAGTTTCTAGGTCTCTAATTAGTCCACATCCAAGAGGCTTCAGGACAGTCGTTGATTCAGGATTTCGTTTCAAAACTGAGAAGATGACTGAAAAAGAGACTGCAAGAACTGTAATAGGCATTATTGGTTAGTCCTGCAAGCTGCAATATCACTCTTCTTCGATTTTTCCTTTCTTTTTCTTTTTCTTTTCGAGTCACGTACGGAAACTCATGCCATTTTATTCATGTTGTTGGTGATTTTAGGTTTGATATATGACTGTTAAGCCTTACTTGGAGAAACTAACATATGATATGACATAACATATCTTTAATTAGTTAGAGTAAAATGACAAAGATAATGAGATGAGGAACTAAACGAGTTGTAATATAAGAACAAAGAATCACCATCTTGGATGCTAATCAATACATTTTATACATTAATTGATTTCTAAGAAATTTATGTTTCATTACGTTCTGGTCAATTTGCCGGTACCAAATCTTGCAGCCATTTTGATATCCATTACGATTCCAGCTTCATTCGTTTGTTTCTTTCTTCTGCAGGAAATGTTATCTCTTTCTTCCTATTTCTCTCCCCACTGTAAGCCCTTTTCCTTGTCCAACTTTCAATTTTTTTATTTTCTGGTTTTGTTCCTGAAGTGCATTAACTCATCGCTGGTAATGTTCTTGATATGAATAATCATCACAGACCAACTATGATAAAGATAATCAAGCAAAAGGCCGTGGAAGAATTCAAGCCAGACCCTTACATAGCTACTGTCCTGAATTGCGCAATGTGGAGTTTGTATGGCTTGCCCTTCGTGAAACCACACAGCATTCTCGTCACTACAATAAACGCAGTTGGGTTGGTCATAGAGCTCATATACTGCCTCATTTTCTTCATTTACTCGCCCTGGAAAAGACGAGTACGCATGTTTTCATTATATCACCCTAACATGCAAAGGTTTCCTTTGTCTAACTGGTTTGATTTCCATTAATCTATAGAGAAAGCTCGTCTTATTCCTCGCTGTTGAGGCTGTTATAATGGCTGGTGTGGTCTTGATTACCATGCTCGTCTTCCATACCACAAAAAAAAGGACATTGTTCGTGGGAATATTGGCCATCATCCTCAACGTTATCATGTATACCTCACCTTTGACAGTCATGGTATACACATTTGTTTTGATCATCGGGCTTAAGAAACCATTCAGTTTAAAATTTTAAACTGGCTGGTACGACTCAATATTAAATCGGGTTTATAATTCTAACACGTTACTTTTACTTTCTCTGCAGAAACTAGTGATCAAAACAAAGAGTGTCAAGTACATGCCGTTTTATCTTTCGCTTGCCAACTTCTGTAATGGGTTGATTTGGTTGGTTTATGCACTACTAAAATTCGACATTAATGTTGTGGTAAGTAAGAACTTTAGGCACGTTAGTTGATTATTATTATTTTTTTTTTTTGCCAGCAAACTTTCAGGTTCTGGTTAAAGATTGTGGCTATTGTCTATTGTTCTTATACTTCCACCATTGTTTTCCTTCCATAGATACCGAATGGTTTGGGAGCTCTGTCTGGACTGGTTCAGCTCATCCTGTATGCAATCTATTATAGGACCACTCAATGGGATGATGACCAGAGGAGGGACACGGAACAGAACAGACCTGACCAACCAGAAGTTGAACTCACCTCTAGACCCTAGCTAGACTCCAGTACTGGTGCAGATTTTGTTCACGTTCCGCTTGGTGTGTTGTCCTTAATGCTAGCTTTCTGGTTTTCCCTTTCTCCTTTCAGAGAGAGTCTTGTAATGCTCTTTCCCCATTCAATCCCTGAAAAGGATGTAAGCATTTTTTGTTTGATAAGGATTAGTGCATATATCATTATTAACACTTGAGAAAACCAAACCAATGAAATTAGCGGTATTACTAGAACTAAAATTTGATAAATCGTATTCATCAATGAGATATACTAACCAGCCTGTTAACACACTGATGATTGACATAAATACAGATATCTAAGGAACTCAGAAAAAAATTATTCCAACAGGAAAAAAGAAAAGCTTTACATCACTCAATAAAGTAGGAATGTAAAATTGAAACAAGCTCCTCTATCCACCTCTTTCCACTTTCCCACTTTGACATCCAAAATTTCCTTTACATTCAGTTCGTGGGTACAAATTAGCCCAATTACGTCTCAAGGCAATATATCCTATGTCTTCAAAGAGTAGCAAATCAAGGCCCTCGGCTTCTGCGGAAGCAAAGGCAACCACCTTGTTGATCGGGAGGGATCATGCCACCTCCTTTTGATGTGTCAATGGCCTCCAACATAGAGACAACCTCATCCATTTCAGGGCGCTTGTCAGCATTAGCATCCCAGCAGCGCTTCATTACATTAGCCAAAGAGCTTGGGCAACACCTTGGTATCTCTGGTCTCAAGTTCTGCAGTTGCAGTACCAGAATGATGTTATGAAACCATGGAGTTCGTTATTTTCACAGTTGGAAACAATAAAAGAAGAGAAGATAATGACAGCAGCACAAGCTAAACCTGACAGACAACAGCCGAAGTCACTTCTGAGAAACTAAGATCAGGATATGGCATGTCACAGCAATATATCTCCCATAAGCAGATTCCAAAACTGTACACATCGCACTTCCTGTTGTATGGATTACCATTAAGAACCTGTAACCCACAAATATTCGTAAAAGTCCAACTGCCAGTCCTTTTGCGAGATAGAAAGGAGAACTCTGTTCATCATTTTATACAACACCAATATTGAGGTCTTCAAATGAAGATGATGCCTTTAAAAGTGATAGGCACCCAATAAAAAGTTAAGTTCCTTTATGTACTGAAGAACTTTCTACTGAGAAATTTCAATATATTGCAAAGGGGTAGCAAAGACCAGCAGCGGGAAAACATAATATTCCAAAGCAAAACAAACTCCATACCTCAGGAGCCATATAACCAAGAGTTCCTGTCTCCCCAGTCATGTCACTGGGATTTGATGCCTCAACACGAGCAACTCCAAAGTCAGCTATTTTCACAGTACGAGTCTTGTCCAACAACATGTTTTCGGTTTTTACATCTCTGTGTACAATCTTCTGGGAGTGAAGGTAACTCAGCCTGCACAATATGGTCACATCTCAATTTCTTACATATCCTAAGTAACAACACATCAATCTCACTGAGACTAACAAGCTATAGCATCTCTAAATACATCTAGCAAGATATTTTAAGAAATACCCTCTAGCAAGATCAAGTGCCAGCTGCACAACAACTTTGAAAGGTAGCTTTCTTCTCCTGTTCTTTATGAGATAAGACTTTAGGGCCCCTCCAGGAAGATATTCCACAACAACACAGCACAGATTACTTGGCAAGCAAATTTGGCCATTTTCAGTTTGTATCTGTAGCTCTGATGAGCCCATTGTTGCCCCTATAAACTGAATCAAATAGGCCCAAATGAGTATAAATGCACACATTGAAGAAGTATTACCATTATCCTAAGTAGATGAAAATAACTACTTATCTATTTGTAAAAATTAAAATAACTGCTTATGAATTCATAAACTACACTGAACATCTAAGAGGACTTATAGATGATATAGCCTCTTAAATCAAAAAGTAACAGTTGCAGTGCTTTTAGGTATTTGCAAAAGATAATTGCCATGATATCAACAAAGAACAAAAATTTTAGGAACAAAGTTTTTCATGAAGTCAGATGCATTGGAATTGAAATAAGAAAATATTTCATCTTATGGATCTCCCGCTGATGGCTTTATGAGAAGACCACGTGTACATTACCCCCTAATTCCATGACTGGTGAGATGCATTTTCACTGGAAGCTAAAAGAGCAAAACTGCCGTCTAATTCTGAATATGCAAGATATTTGCTGCGCCTATCATCTGACAGAGACAGCGTTGTGTTAGCTTTAGGGGGTCTTGAATTCCACTCACATCATTTATAATGCTCAGAAGCTTCATAGTTTTGGTTTCAGGAATTTAGTTTACTGTCTCAGAGTATCCTACAATGGATCTTGTGGTATCCTATAAGCTCATGCATATCCGTTTCTGGCAAAGGTTAAACATTTGCTTTCTTAAAACCTTTCTGAATAAGACTCCACCCTAAACGCAATCTTATGGATGGAAGAGGAAAATTGGAAGCAGTATTCTTGCAGTTGTTGAATCACTGCATGGGTCATAAACACTGATCAGGTATCAAAGATTCAAAATCCTTATGTAATTCCAAAAGCCACAACAACAATTAACATTCAGTATTGACCACTCTCAGACCAAGTTAGAGGATGCAGATGCTTTTGAAAAATTACCAAAGCTTATATGGGCATCATCATCAAACTAATGCAGACCAAATTAGCCTCTTATATTATAAATTTGAATATCCTCTAATAGAAACCTCTTAAGCTCAAGTCTGACCAAGCACTAAAGACATGAAACAATGGAAAATATTTGCGTGAACCCTCCTCAGATAGAAGATAAGAAAATGAGTGGCATAAACATGACAAAGTTGAGAAGAAAAAGAATCTGTGCTTCTGCACAACTGAAAATTCTTTATCCCAAATCTATATAAACTAAAAGAAAAAATAACGGAAGAACATCTAAAAATGATAAATTCCAAAGCAGAGCATCCAATGGTTGCTAAATTAAGAAACACAAAGCATCCAATGGCTGCAAAGTACTAAAGGAGTAGACATGAACAGAGAACAGTGCAAGCACATAGTTATCAGCACTAAGAAACAATTTTTGATAATGAAAAATTGAGTAAAATATCAACAGAGGAAATGTGATAAGGTCTCAATTCCACTGTAAGCACCAGCCCTGCACAGGCTATGTGTGAAAATATGAAATGGAGAACCAGCTTGACTCCAGCGAGAACAATATTATTAGTGACCAACACAAAAACTCCCTAAGATGCTGCCCTCATTCAAACATTGACCCTTCAAAATAGGCTCAGACCCAAGTAAACTTGCCAATAACCAAAAATCAAGGGATTCCTTGTGTACTACTAATGACTTTCAAACTTGTATATCCTTCATTACATACTACATAAGCAAAATATAAGTCTAGACATACACTATCAAGGATTCTGCAGGTTCAAGGTTGTAAGGAGAAGAAATTGCAATCGCACAAATTTACCTTGGTAACATTGGGGTGATCAAGCTTATGCCAAACAGCAACCTCTTGGGTAAAAGCCGCTCTCAATGATGCAATCTCAGCTTCTGTCCTGTGGCCCTCTTCACCCCAGTCAAGCAGCTTAACTGAAGATCATAAAGACTTAATTGAGGATCAGTAAAAGACAATCAGAATAAATAGAATCACAGCATAACTGCCCCAACTGGTGATAAAACCAACCTCTATTACTAAAATGCTGAAGAGACAAGTAAAAGGGCATATAAGAAGAAAAATGAAAATATTGAGCTAAACAAAGTAATATTCATAATTATTATCCTAAATAAGGTCATAATAAAATTAATAAATTCCAGCTACCAGACCCAATTTTCAGTATTCTTCTTTATCAAGATGGCATTAACTACAGCGGGATCACATGTAAGTTTGGAAATATCACACTATCTGTTAAGTAGAAACATCAATCCAAACCCATTTTTCCAAAAAAAAAAAAAAATCCGATGCAGAGGTCACGGTATTATAAAACTACTTGGGATGGCCCAATCACCAACAACTCAATAATTGTTTAATCATAGGACTTCAAAGAAAAAACATTTCACCTTCAAAATGAACCCTCAACATTGCCCAAGTAAGATACTATCGCCCAGTAAGAATCAATCAACAACGTCTTAATTATCTGACAAACTACAGGACTTCCAATTTGTATGCCCTTCATAATCGTACTACAAAATGCCAAAAAGTAAAAGAATATGAAAGAGAGAGTACGAGTCAAGAATTTGATTTACCAAGATCAAGTAACATATAATCAAAACCAATGAGCAAAGAGATTAATGGGTACGCAACGAGTCTAACAATTAGACCTGAAACAGATACAACTCTTTCATTACACTGTTAAATAGACAATACCCAACAAGAAGATACACCAAACTGTCTCGGTAACATATCACGGTAATCAATAACACTCAGCACAGGAAATTAAATCACAAAGACAAAACCAGAAGGCGACTAACACAACAAGTAGGAAACTGACCGGCAACATCCTGAACGTCGTAAACGCCACGGTGCACGGTGCCAAAAGTGCCACGCGCAATGGCACTCTTGATAACAAGCTTAACAGGGTCGATCTCCCAATCCTGCCTCACCTTCTTGAAAGTAGCGGCACCAACCTTAGTTGCTGGGGCGACGGCGGCTGCGAGATTCCCACCATCATCCCTCTTGTTCCTGTCCAAAGTCAATACTTTGTTGAGATGCCTCTCAAGTTGCTCATCAAGACTTTTGAGATCAATCTGATCTGCTCTCACAAACCCATCACTAGTTTCCTTCATTTTACCCAAAAGTCGAAGCTTTTTCTGGAGTAAACTTCTCTTCTATGTTTTCCACAAAGCTTAGTGCTGTATTTTAGTACGGCTTGTGTACTTGAGCGTCAGTTGTTCTTGCTGGGCTGGGTAAATAATAACAGAAACAGCTAATATCAAGGAGACAAAAAGGAAATGAATGAGTTGGAGAATGAGGCTTTTTGGTATTTTTCTTTCGGCTTTTTAAAGAGAATGTATTTGTGGTATGTGGAATTTGGACTCTCTGGTAAGAGTATTTAACTATTTATATGGTTATAATAAGTGCACGTCTATACATGGAAATTTAACGGTGGAAGTGGTGGTGACGGCGGCGTCAGATGTGGGGGTCACGGTGGTGGTGGGGAGTGGTACTATTCTCTCCACCCGCAGTCAACCATTGGGCACATGGAATTGCCTCCTCTTCTCAAGGTGACGTTGCTTCTTAATTTCTGTTCTCTGACCCACCTTTGTTGGTCAATCTCATTTTCGTGTTGCCTTTCTTCACGTATTCTTTTAACTACTTGTAGCATTTAGGATTCATAAAGTTTCTCATTTTTTGTAATCTGATTTGATTAAAGTATTGTTTGAAAACTTTCTACTCAAAAGTAAAACTTTTTTATTGGCTTAATTCAGCTAACGTCATGCTTATTCAGTGGACTTGTTTGTGTGGTTTTGATAAATTCTCAAAAGTCAAACTTTTTTATCGGCTTAATTCAGCTAACGTCATGTTTATTCGCTGGACTTGTTTGTGTGGTTTTGACGATAGAATTTTATCATAATTTTATATTAGCATAATAAATATAATTTTGTACAAATTTCAATTAATTAGATATCAATGGTATTTCTCTTATACGTGTCATTAGACTTGTATTTATGGGCTTACTATGATGGATAGGATTGACCCATATATTATAATGCACAGGAGACCTACTGCTAGCCAACCTTAAATACATTCACTCCATTGAGAACTGTACGCGTTTCTAATTAGGGTTTGGAATAGCAGTAGTCAATTCTCTGCGTCTCTGTCACTTCACTTCATAGAAATCAACGATGGATTCAATTGTTCTTAATTTTCAGGTATTTGTCCATCCAATTCTTAAATCTAGCATGTTGCAATTATTGGGTTAATTAATTGTATTGATTAATTATGAAATTAATTTGCAATTTTGTTGTTGATTTTTCTTCAATTAGTATCAGAGTCAATTAACCCTAATTGTGTCTGCTAATTTTGGGTAATTTTCGAGATATTAATTTCAGATTTTTGTTTTTTGTTAATTGTTTTTTGTGATATCGGTTTTGTTGTTGTTGATTTGTTTCGATTTTGTGTCAAAGCTTGTAGTAAGTTTGTTAAATTTGTTGTTGTCTTTTAAAAACCCCAGAACTCGAAATCGCAAACCATAACCGATCCTCTTTGATTTTTTTCGAACCTTTTTAGTAGCCTTTTTCATGAAATTGATTGAGAGGTTTTATAGATCGTTAAATTTTGAATCTAATGAGACCAATTTAGTTGAAAACGAATCAAAATTGAGCAAGATATCACTATTTTTTTGAATTGGGTTGCGACTCGGGTCGGACGACTTGACTTGCAGAGTTCCGGTTGGAAAAGACGCAGTCCGACCTGGTTAGTCTTTCCCCACGCACGGCGGTGGCGCGTGGAGGCGGGTGTAGCCTCCTCCGTTGGCCATTTTTCCCAATTTTGTGTGTTTGCTCCATTTGCCCAATTCTAATTTATGGTATTTTCTGGAATTTTTTGAAAACTAGAAATATTTATTGTTATTTTTTCGAATTTTAAATTTAATAAAAATATATTGTACTCTCCGAATTTTTCTTGAAAATTTTTGTACTTGTTTATGGTATTATTTGGGCTTGTGGGGTCTTATGTACTTTCATTGTTATGTAGTTATGCACCAAAATTAAATTTGGATGTAGTTTATGCATATAATGTTATATTATATGATTAATATGGTTAATTTTGTAATTATGGTGCTAACCAGAACCTATGAGGGCAATCTTGGGAATGTTGTTGGACTATTGTCATTCTCTTTGTGTAATTGTGAGCTCGTCTATCGTGAGACCAATTATTACAAAATGCTATTGTGATGTTGTCATTGGGCATATATTAGATGCTATGTTAATGATGCACTTACCCTATCGGTTTGTCTTTATTAATGTGGTTTCTAATGCTTTGTTTAATTCATTGAATTATGTCTTTAAGTTTTCAGTTGTTGAGCCCCGATTCCTTTTCTCTGGTAAATAAGTTGTCTAATTTTATTTTGAGGTTTAATTTGATATTTTTAATTTTGGTT
>JANKOE010000006.1:59187899-59201346 GCA_026284465.1 Erythroxylum citrifolium
TATCAAATATTTTTATTATTATTATAAACAACTAAAACTAAATTGATATATTTATCATATTTATTTATTTAATAATATCTTAAACTTTGTATTTAAAAATGATTATAGATCTAAGTATGTAATAATAAGCTTCATTTTACCAATGACCAATTTTTTTTCGGAGGTGGCAATGATGAATTCAAGTCGTCTCTCTTCGTTTCCAAATTGGAAGACACTATTTAGTAATCTATAGTTCTCCGATCATTCTCTAATCTATATAAGAAAATCTAATCCTTGTATGAGATCACACTTTCCTTTGATGTTTAATAACTACTTAGCCTAGGAAGAAAGGTTTAAAAAGGCTATAAGAAAGGGGATAAGCGTGAACATACATGATTCCCCTTCATTCATTTGTAATGCAAGCTTAAATATATAAAACAAGAACTCAAGATTCTCAATCAGTCTAGATATAGTAATATCGATTCCACTGCAAATGATTCTATAGAAAGATTTAAAAGAATATAATAATCTTGATATACAGATCTTATAAACCAGTCACTTCAAAGGGAGGAGAAAGAGGTTTCACTTAAACAAGGGCAGTGGAAGTGTAGTACTCATTATTGAAGCAAAGATCAAGAGTTCAATGGCTATTGGATAGAGATAGGAACATTAATTTTTTTTATAAATCAAAACAAGATTTTTTTTTTGAAATGAACTAAGCAAACGCAAGGGGCTAGTTATAAACAACAAATAATGAGGCAAGTTGGTGTTGAAGTGTGATCCTATAAAAGAGTAAGTATAATAAGGGTGATCAAAATATCAATTCAGAGAGAAAAGAGACTTTAGATTCCATAAGTAACTTAGTGCTCGTTCTTAAAAAAAGAAAATGAAATAGGAACAATCACGTTGGTTGTATGAAATACAGGAGGAACTTAAAGGGGTTTACTTCGTTACAGACAAAGGATGGTTTAATAGCCTCGATTTCGGAAGATCTCTTAAATGCTGCCTATACTTATTTCATTAAAACACTAGGCTTAGAGGATAATTTCTCTTCTTCCAAGGCACGGCTTAACTCCTTCATCCTAGATAAAATTTCAGATGAACATGCAACTACTCTTGTCTCACCTATCACTCCTGCCGATGTAAAGAAAGTACTCCTTCCGATTCATAATAAGTGTCGTTTTAAAAAAACACACGTTTATTAAGAAAGTTAATGAAATTATAGAAATACCTTTATTAATTAGCATGTGAGAGAAATTGCATACTATTAAATTGCCTTGAAATTGTGATTTGTGTAATTAAGATTAGAGAGAAATTAAAGGTTAATTTTGGATGTAAAATTATAAACATGCATACAAAGTCAAGAATGACACTTATTTTGAATAATTAAAATGTATCTAAAACGACACTTATTGTAAATCGGAGGGAGTAGTATATAGCCTTAAGCCTAATAAATCCCCATTGCCTGATTTTTTGATGGAGTTTTCTTTCAAAATTATGGCATTTTATTAAAAACTTGGTTACATAGTCATTTATGAGCTTTTTTTAGTAGGGTTATTTATTAAAGGAATTTAATAAGAAATTTATTTGTCTTATTCCAATAATTCCTAACCCTACTACTTTGGAGGCTTTCAGACCAATCAATTGTTGTAACTTCATATACAAAGTCTTCCAAACTACTATCCTCTAGATTGAAGCAGGCTATTAAACAAATGAAATCACCTGTTCCATAATTGCTGTGCCAATACTGTTCCATTGCATTTGGTCCATATATTTTTGTGGGTCCCATATAAATGTATGAACCAGATGCAATGGAACAGCACTGGCATAGCAATTGTGGAACAGGTGATCTGTTCCCCTATTAAGCCCCTTATCAATGATACATAGGTAGTTTACATAGAGGGGAGAGATATAAGGGACAACATACTTACCGTGGAAGAACTTTTTTAAGAATTACAACAAAAAGGTCCCCCTAAATTATGTGTTATTAAGATTGATTTCAAAAAGGCTTTTGATACCCTAAGTTGAAGATTCATCATTCATGCATTATATGCCTTTAGATTTATAATAAGAATATTAGGATGGATTCAAAAATGTCTTACAACTCCTTCATATAACATATTAGCGAATGGAATAGTAACTTATCTCAGTAAACAAGCAAGGTGATCTATTTTCCTTTTATGTTTTTGCTTTGAGAATGGTGGTTCGTTTAAGATTCATTAAGTATTTTATTAATCTGCAAAATGGATTAAATTTCACAAAAAAATGTAAAAGGTTAGAGATCCCACGACCTAGCATTTGCAAATGACCTACTACTCTTCTTTAGTGTGGATGCTTACTAACTAAAATCCCTTATCAACGCCATAAAGATCTTCAAGAGTATCTCTGGCTTAACTATAATTAAAGAGAACTTTTTTTTTATTTCTACCTTTGCTTCCCATTTATCAGGCTGGTTTTCTTCAATCCTTAGTATTAAAGAAAAGCAATTGCTTTTCACCTATTTAGGGATACCTGTCTCCTATAAAAGGTTTGCATTCTCTGAATTCTTGCCCTTAATTATGAAACATAAGAAAAAGATAGATAGTTGGCGTAGCATAATAATATACTCTGCAGGGAGACTTTATTTGATCAATGTAAAGGTAAACTCTCTTCATATCCATTCATCTGCTCACATTACCGTTTCTTTATCCTTAATTAAGACCATAGAGAAATGTTTTAAGAATTTTCACTAGGATTGGTACGTCCAACTCCTCATATATGCCTAAAGTTGCTTGGAAAGTGACATGTCTTACAAAGAAAGAAGGGGGTCTTGGGCACTAGCTCCACTCTGATTTCTGGTCTTGTGAATTAAGGTATGACTCTTTTTGGACAATGCAGAATACTCTTAAGCTCAAGGATTATATTAGACCATAGTTCAAAACTAGATTGGTTTATGTCTTTAGAGCTACATTTTAGTCAAATAATTGAAGCCCTTTAGGTCCTTTGATGGTGAATGACTCATTTTCCCATCTAAAGACAGTGATTTCAATTGATAATATTAACAAATAAGGGATTTATTAACTAGCTTGCTAGAAGGATTAATAGGAAACTCTACTACTGGTGACCATATATATTGACAAGAGCATACGTATTCATAAAGGATGGGTTAAGATTTCACATAATACTTATTTCTTTTTTTTTTCATTGTTTTATTTGAATGTATAGACATTTATCAAAATTGTAACATGGCTTCTAATCTCATATCTAGTGAAATTTGAAACTTATTCTCTTTTTTAAACGTTATACAAGAAAGGAAATTTTCTTAATCTGATTGATTAAAATATATAATAATAAGTAGTAATGAAAGTTGAGTTACATCAATTAGTGTTTATTAGGACAAAACTGTTAGTCCAATCGTTAATGCCATTATGAGTAACGAAAAACATGTTATGCATAGTTAGTTGCAAATTGTGTAGAAAATAAATCTTGACTGTAATAATTCACCAGCCATAAATTTATCCTACAATGATATCATCTTAAGCAATTAAGTTCATTTATGGACAACCATAAAAATTAACCGTAATAGAACTAAGAAATATATATTATTATTTATAAACTGAGTTGCTCCTAACATCCGATAAGTTACTGAGTCCAGATTCTCTGTCCAGTTTTATAGTGTCTTATTCTGTCCAATGAATCTCAGTCATTTATTTATGTGGGCTCCGCATGGGTCTCACAAAAATAAACGTGGGTCCCGCATAAATGAATGGTTGAGATTTATTAGACAGAATAAGACACCATAAAATTGAACAGAGGATCTTGTCTCTAAGTTACTTACTATACTAATTCTTCTTTACTTATTGGATAGAAAATGTAGCATATCAATTTTTACCACTAAATCCCACCTAATGCTTTACGAGTCAAATTCGATTGTTTCAAATTCACATCATGTATTTTTTTTTTCCTAAATCGTGATTGGAGAGAGAGCATGCTTTGATTACAGATAACAACATATATTTCTTTTAATTTCTTAAAAATATACATTTGTTTTATTTTCCATATTCAAACAATAACATATATCTTGGGATATGCCAAAAATAATGTAAAAATACTCCCTTTCTATAATAGGTTTACAAACAAAAATACAAAACAATTTTTATTAAAATCCTCTTATTTTTATGTTGTACTAGAGTTCCCTTTATAAAATTGGTAGCATTTCGGTATTCTGTTATAGCCTTTTCGAAGATAATTTGGTTACCCTAGTAATGTTTAGTACATAGTAAGCTCTTTTACTTCTCAAGGCAATCACAATGACCCTCATTTTCTAACTTCTCCTCACATGCCACTAAAAAATCGATGTTGAGTTATAAAATTCCAACGTCTAGAGGTTGAAGACGGCTTGAAATGATTTATTTTTGGCTGTCTAAAAGCTAGAAAGATGTCATTCCACTTAAGAGACATTGAGACTCAATCAAAACAGATAATTGGTTCATATGTCATAAAGTAATCAACCATGTTATCTAGCATGTCAACTTAGGTGTTCCCGCTTTTACTGTATCATTATACACATCAACAAACATGTTAACACATTAGGATTTACTTTTTCCATGTCATCCCCTACGTCAGTACCTATGCAACACTAGTTTAATTGATTCGGTTTAGATCGATTTAATTCAAACTCCTTGACCAACCCTTGAATAATTAGTTTTTTTTTTGCAAATTTTTTCTTATATCTTTAGGTTTTTAAACCCATTTTTGGTTCAAATTGGTCAAATTCCAACTTTATAGACATGATTCTTCATTTTTGTGTGTTTTCAAGCCTTATTTTGATGAATTTTCTCTTGTGTGCATTACAGATTCTTCTACACTTCATCAATACATTTTTCAACCAATTAATGTCATCTTTAATGGATATAACTATAAATTTATAGGCTAGAAAAATGTGTAACTTTTTCAAAGTTAGACTTCTTTGGGTATTGCTATTAGAGAAACACCTAAACCTACTCAATGGCTAGATGAAGCAAAGGATATATGTTGGGACCCGATCTCGGAACCGGATCCTAACCGGAAAAACGAATCGGAAAACGGAACAAAGCGGAAACGAAAGAAACTTACGGAAGCAAAAGAACGGATGCAATCAAAAGCGAAAATCAAAGCGAAGCGGAAGAAATCAAACGGATACGAAACGCATGAAACAAAAGGCGAAGGTCTAAGAAACGAAAACGAATTCAAGTCGAATCGCAAACGCTGAAAAAATTACGAGAATTTCTGAAATTACGAAAATTATTACAAAGATTACCATTTCAATCAACTCATTCACTTTACTCTCATAATCCATACAAATGTACTCAAATATCAAAGTCCTCAAATCTTTTCTCATAAATTTTTCCTTAAAGGCACAAAATATCTATAACACCATTCATATACAAAAACACTCATTTCATTTCATTTAATATTTCTAAATTTTCACTCAAAATTAGGTCACGAGTTCGAATCGTGGCCAAAGAGGACATTATTGATTTGTGTTGGATGCCGTAGTATAACCCACAAATACACGCCGGGGTGTAACCCTCAAACACCGATGAGGTGGGGTGTGGGGTCCAACAATATATTTGTAGAACATCTAGTATCATGGGATAATGTTATGAATCATCATATTTTAAAATAGTTTTGTAATATATGTGCCAATATGATCAAACTTGATTTTTAAAGGTTTGATACTATCAACAAGTTATGGAATTTTATAAAAAAAAATTGTTATTCTACATTTAATGATCTTAATCAATTTTAAGTCTATAAATGCCTTTATCATATGCAATAATAACTTAGTCAAACTATCATAGTTATATGTCTAAATTATAAGATCTTTGAGATTAATTGATACTTGGAGACCTTAATCGGCATAATGCCCACATGCCACTAACTATGTTAATTTTCGTGATTCAAGGCATCTTTGGCATCTATTATTGACTTTTATATATAAGTTTAAGTATATTTGTAGCTAGCTAGCTTTGATACTATAATTGTGACATCTCGTTCCCACACTAAGGGTTAGAACCCTAGATTTCTGTAATTGAGAAAATAGCAATGAGAGATTAAGAAAATGCATCTCATACTTATGCATGATGTTAGCATACACACACGTGAATTTGATTATTGCACACATTAAAATGATAGTACGTGCATTTATTGACATTTCGAGTACTATTGATTATAAATGTGTTTATATTAAGAAATTTGAATCATTTGTATTGAAAATCAAATGGGAAAAGTACAAATAGTTGGATTAGAATTTTGGTGAATTTTAGGAAAATATCTAAAAAATTGGAAATTTCTGAAATTTAAGGATATTTTAGACTAGGAAAAATGTCAAATGGTAGAATAATTGATGAAAAGTAGTAGAAATAAGAGTCAAATGATAGTGGAAAATTTTATGAATGACATTAAGATTTAATAACTTATGTCATTGAAAATTGGAAAACAATTGGAGTAGAAATTGGAGACAAAAGGACTAGCTTTTTAAAAGAGCCAATTGTAGACTACAAAAAGGTGACAAGTGGCATCCACTCACGAATTTTTCCTAAATTAAATACCATTTTATGGTTTTTCATTTTCCATTCACGATACGTGCTTCTCTTCTTCATCTTCTTCAATTTTCTTTCATTTTTCTCTCCTTTACTTTGTTTTTTCAAGATTCATTGTCTTCCCCTTCTTTTTGCTAAAAGACCTAACCCATTTCACGTTGAAAGTTGATTTTTAGGTATGTTGAAGGAGCTAGGGTTCTTGGAAACTCTTGAAGAAGCCATGGATAAGTAAGTATAACCATCATTCTTCTTGATGTGATGAATGAAGCATGTTTTGGTGATAGTTAGAAGTAAAATGAAAGTGAAAATGAAGTTGAATATGTGTAGTAAGTAAAGAGTAAGAATCTGGAAAATTGGAAGACGAGTCCTGATTATGCTTCTATGAAAGTTCGCCGCGGCTAATTCTCCTTGGTTTGTTGCAACCAACTTGAAGGATTTCCTTTTAGAAAAGTTTGCCGCGGTCAACTTGTAAGAATGCATGAGGAATTTTCCTCTCTAGAAAAGTTCGTCGTGACCAACTTTCCTGCACAGCTTGAATAAGCTTCGGTATTTTAGGAATAACTTGTTCTGTAGTTATCCAAATGGAATGATTTTTGATTTGGAGTAAACTAAAGACATAGGGGTACAAAATTTTTAGTGAAATCCAGTTTTAATTTAGTCTCTAAGAATTTCAATTTCTGGATGAAAGTTGAGCACAGAATACTGTTTTAGTATAAGAACAATACTAAAATGTTTGGGGTATAACTTTCAAATTTCTGAACCAAATTGAATGATTTTGGTGTCATTAGAAATTTAAGACAATGGGGAACATTTTTCTAGAAGAAAGTGTTATCAAATTTTTTCATTTACCTTATCAAAATGATCATAAAAAATTAACCCGATGGTCTGGATTTTTAGAAGGGTCTTAGTTCATGAAGCTTAGGAAATGCATGGGTTTAAGTATTCTAGAATAAATTCTAGTAAATATGCTTTGTGGGTTCTCAATTTGTATTCCTATTGAATGGGATTTTTGCCAATGTTAAAGAGAATCAAGAAAGGCAAGAGAAGCAAAAGCAAAGGCACTTTTATGCAAGTTTTTAAGCAAGGAATCCAAGTGGATTACATGTTTATAGTTGAGTTAATAAGCCATGAATAGTTTTTCAAATCAATAGAGTTAAATGATTTCAATCATTTTATAAATGTTGCATTTATTGCTTCTTAAATGCTTTAAGAATTGTTACATGTTTGGTACATGAATTTTGTTGATGAATTATGAAATGAAGATGGAAATGACATTTGAAATATACATCATGCTTGAGAAAATCAAGTTTCCAAAATGTGCCTTTTTAGGCAATATGTTTGCAAGTCTTGAAATTCATGTTTGTGTGGGTTAGTGGTGGTCCATTTTGTTATGTCATGTGCATGTTGACCATGTTAAAGGCTTTTCCCTCCTGCCCGTTAATAGCATGGAGCTCTTTCATGGACCCCCTTAAGTTTACGAACTACACAAAACCATTATGTGGCTTTGTGATAGTCCGTTCTGTTATTACAGGAGATTCACAAGAACTCCCATATGGACCTACCCAAATCATTCTGATTGCTTACATGTTTATGATGTGTTAACAAGTTTGATGGATACATGACTTATGTTGTTTATAAATTGTTTGTCAAGTTGAGAATTTGAGAAATACATGTTTTATAGATTCAATGTAAATTTACTATGGCAATGAATATTTTCAATGATTTTGCTTGTTTCTCAGTTATAAACTTGTTACCCACGAGCTTTTAAGCTCACCCTCATTCCTTCCCTTCTCTTGGTGATGAGCAAGAGATCGATTAATCTAGAGTCAAGGCATCACTCTAAAATCTACACATTTTTTGTATTTTAAGTTAGTCTATGGAAACACAAGGCTTTAGCCGCATTTTAAGTTTTACTCGTTCATGTAGTATTTTTATATTTTTGGGTTATGAGACAAACGGTGTATTATGGCTTGAAATGCCATTAAAGCTTTGTAAAACTCTTTCCTTTTGAGGTTAATGAAATATGAATTTGTATATGGATGAGGTTGAGTTGAAATTAGGTATACTTGAGGAAGTTATCGATTTGAGATGATAAATTTTGAATACGAATTGTTGTTACATATAAGTGAGATGTGTTATGGAGAAGAAAGATAGGAAATTATGAAGGATGAGAATTAGTTGTAAGTAATGAATCAAATGAGTAGAGATTAGAGAGTTTAAAGAAATAATGTTGGTAGTTGAATCGTTATGAAATGATGTTGCATTAGAGAAAGTGAATTTTGGGACAATTTAGAGTAAAAGTAAGGTTAGGATAGATAGAGAAACCTTTGGGAAGGCTCTTGAGTGAGTTTTGAGTCACCCATGTCCATTAACGGACATTAAGTCCGTTAAACGGACCTTCTCAGGTCTGGAAAAACCCTGAATCGAAGGTTTTACCGTGGCGAAGATGTGACTTTGGCCGCAGCGAACCTTTCCCGAGGGGTATTTTTGTTTGATTTTGGCAACTTGTCGAGGTGAACTTGTTCCAAAAGGTCCTTGGAGATACTCCCACAGTTTCACCGCAGCGAACCCACCATTGCTCCCGAGGAATTTTTCCCTCCAAATCCAATGTTTTCAACTACGCTCACATTTTATGATTCCTGAGTTGGACTCCGGAAACAGAGACCAACATCTTATGGTATCAGAGCCCAGGTTTAGTATCTTACATGGGCATTTTTTGAAATATGTGTCAAGCTACATGCATTTTAGTCATGTCATAGCAGACAGTAGCAACTGATCCCTAATCTGAGTTGCATGTATATGAGTCACATACAAGAGCAATTGTTAAGAGTTTGAGCTGATAGAATTAGTGAGAAAAAAAATGATACTCTTTCATGATATGAGAAAATGAAAGTTGTGGATAAATAGAAATGAGAAATAGTATATGGGTAAATATGACAAATAATGATTCAGCGTATTTGTATTGTGGGATGCATTATTTAATATGACATCAATATAGCACTATGGTTATATATCCCCGAATGTGATATAGTTGTGAATGTATTGTCTTGTATTGTTTGAGGAATATAGGGATATAAGTATAAATGATGAGATTAGAGTGTACAAGCAAAATGTAATGAAATCATAACCTTGTTATGATCTTATGAAGAGGAAATTAAAACCGAAGTGGTTGTTTGATTAATGCGACAAGAGTTATGATTCACCGTAAGAAGATATTAGTGAAATTGAGATCAGAATTTCATAATGAATATGCATCAATAATTCTGAATTGATTGAGGATATACATATAGAAGATAGAAAAAAAAGGAAAATGGGATAGAAATGAGGAAAGAGTAAAGGGAAAAATGATAAACTATGCTTGAATTGTATTAGTCCACATGAAGTTATTGAGAGCATAGGATCAGTAACTTATAAGTTGTATTATCAATAAAGATATCTCAGATTCATAATGTGTGATATGTGAGTGTGCTAAGAAATATTGATATGATTTGAAAAAGATGTATTGTCGACACACAAAGTGAAAACTTTGAGTAATATGAACTATATTGGGGAAACATTTAAGATAGTGTGATATCTAAATAAGTGATTCAAGGATTGATTGATTCCTTTGACTATAGTTAATTGAAAGAAATTACTTGAGTGATGAATTAAATAGGAAATAAAGGAGCATATGAGGAGACATACCCCTGCCTCTTGATCAATCAAATAAGAATTTTGAGGATGAAATTTGTTAAGGGGGAGAAATGTAACATCCCGTTCCCACACTAAGGGTCAGAATCCTAAATTTCTATAATTGAGAAAATAGCAATGAGAGATTGCTTCTCATGCTCATGCATGATGTTAGCATACACACGCATGAATTTAATTATTGCACACATTAAAATGATTGTATGTGCATTCATTGACATTCCTGGTATAATTAATTATAAAGGTGCTTATATTGAGAATTGTGAATTATTTGTATTGAAAACCGAATTGGAGAAGTATAAATAGTTTAATTAGAATTTTGGTGAATTTTAGGAAAAATTTTCAAAAAATGTTGGGTATTACTGGACTAGGAAAAATATCAAGTGGCAAAACAATCAATGAATAGTAGTAGAAATAAGAGTCCAACGGCAGTGAAAATTTTTATGAAAGACATTAAGATTTAATGACTTATTTCATTGAAAATTAGGAGATAATTGGAATAGAAATTGGAGACAAAATGACTAGCTTTTTATAAGAGCCAATTGGAGATCACAAAAAGGTGACAAGTGGCATCCACTCATGAATTTTCCCTGAATTAAAGACCATTTTATAGTCTTTCATTTGCCATTCATGATACATGCTTCTCTTCTTCATCTTCCTTTCCTTCTTATGAAACTCTCTCCTCTAAACATTAAAGATGAACCTTTCCATCACTAGGTTCTTGTTATCTTTTCTTCGTGATAAAAGACCCACCTATTCTACTTTGGTAAGATGATGATCGTGTATGTTGGAGAAGCTAGGGTTTCATAGTGATTGAAGAAGCTTTAGGTAAATCAAGTAAGTATAAGCATCATTCTTCTTCATTTGATGAATGAAGCATGTTTTGGTGATAGGTAGAAGTAAAATGAAAGTGAAAATGAAGTTGAATATGTGTAGTAAGTAAAGAGCTAGAATCTGGAAAATGGGAAGACGAGTCCTGATTATGTTTATGTGAAAGTTCGTCGTAGCCAATTTGAAGGGTTTCCTCTCTAGAAAAGTTCGCCGCGGCCAACTCGTAAGAATTCATGAGGAATTTTCCTCTCTGGAAAAGATCACCGCAGCTAACTTTTGGCTTCACCGCGGCAAAGTCTTTCCTACACAGGTTGAACATGCTTTGGTATTTTAGGCATACCTTGTTCTGTAGTTATCCAAATGGAATGATTTTTAATTTAGAGTAAATTAGAGACATAAGGGTACAAATTTTCTGATGAAATCCAATTTTAATTCGGTCTCTAAGAATTTCAATTTCTGGATGGAAGTTAAGCATAGAATACTGTTTCAGTATAAGAACGATCTGAATATTTTTGGGGTATAACTTTCATATTTCTGAACCAAATTGAATGATTTTGGTGCCATTAGAAACTTAAAACAATGGGGAACATTTTTCTAGAAGAAAGTGCTATCAAATTTCTTCATTTACCTAAACAAATGATCATGGAAAAATGTCCCGAAGGTCTGAATTTTTGGAAGGGTTTTAGTTCATGAAGCTTAGGAAATGCATGAGTTTAAGTATTCTATAATCAATTCTAGTGAATATGCTTTTTGGTTCTCAATTTGTTTTCCTTTTGAAAGGGATTTTTACAAATGTTAAAGGGAATCAAGAAAGGAAAGAGGAGCAAGAGGAGAGGCACCTTTGAGCAAGTATTAAGTCAGGAACCCAAAGTGGCTTACCTGTTTATAATAGAGTTAATGAGCCATGAAGGCATTCAAATTTAATAGAATTAAATTATTTCAACCACTTTTTTAAATGTTGCATTTATTGCTTCTTAAATATTGCATTTATGTGCTTCTTAAATGAATTGAGAGATTTGCTATATGTTTGGTTCTTGAATTATGTTGAAGATGTATAAAATGAAGATGGAAATGGTTTTTGGAAACAAATTATTCTTATGAAATCATGTTTTCAAAACGTGCCTTTTGGGCAATATGTTCAAGTCATGAAATACTTGTTGTGTGGAATTGTGGTGGTCCATTATATTTTGTCAAGTGCGCATTGACTCTGTTAAAGGCTTCTCTCGCCTGCCTGCTAGTGGCATGGAGCTCCTTCATAGACTCCCCTCTATTTACAACTACGCAAAACCATTATGTGGGATTAAGATAGTTCGTTATGTCATAATTGGAGATTCATAAGAACTCCCCCTATAGACCTACCCAAACTATTCTGATTTGCCTATGTGTTTATGATATGTTGACAAGTTGATAAATACATGTTTATGTGCTTATGAATTGCTTGACAAGTTGAGAATTTGAGAAATATGTGTTTATGAATTAAATGCAAAGTTAAAACGGCAATGAATACTTTTAAATGGTTTTGCTTGTTCTCAATTATAAACTTGTTACCTGTGAGCTTTTAAGCTCACCCCCATTCCTGCCCATCTCCAGGTGCTGAGCAAGAGGTCGAGTGAGCAAGAGCCAAGGCATCACTCCAACTTTGCATATTTTTATGTTTTGAGTTAGTATGTATAAAATGCAAGGCTTCAGCTGCACTTTAAGCATTTCTCATTCATGTGTATTTTGGATTTTGGATTTTGATACCAATGATGTATTGTGGCTTGAAATGCCCATTAAAGTTTTGTAAAACTTTCCTTCTTGAGGTTAATGGGATATGAGTTTGTGTATGGATGAGGTTGAGTAGAAATTAGGTATACTTGAGGAAGTTATTGATTTAAGTAGATAAATTTGAATACGAATTGTTGTTACAGATAAGTGAGATGTGTTATGGAAAAGAAAGATAGGAAATTGTGATGGATGAGAATTAGTTGTAAGCAATGAATCAAATGAGTAGAGACTAAGGAGTTTAATAAAATATTGTTGGTAGTTGAATTGTTATGAAATGATGTTGCATTAAAGGAAGTGAATTTGGGACAATTTAAAGTGAATGTAAGGTTAGGATAGATGGAGAAACCTTTGGGAAGGTTCTTGAGTGAGTTTTAACTCACCCATGTCTGTTAAATGAACCTTCTCGGGTCTAGAAAGACCCTGAATCGAAGGTTTCGCCGCGGTGAAGATGTGATGTTGGCCATGGCGAAATTGTTCCGAAGGGTCCTTGGAGATACTTCCACAATTTCGCCGCGACGAACCCGCCATTGCTTCCGAAGAATATTTCCTTCCAAATCCAATGTTTGCAACCATGTCATATTTTACGATTCCCAAGTTGGGCTCCGGAAACGGGGTCCAAC
>JANKOE010000006.1:59201446-59212546 GCA_026284465.1 Erythroxylum citrifolium
TTTCTATTTAGAAGTTATATTTTTATGTGCTATACAACCCGATGGATATCCAAAAACCCGAACAACCCAATGGATTTAGATATGGGTAGTAAATCATAAAAATCGATGAATATGGATATAGATATGGGTTGAGTCGTAAAAATGGATATGGATATGGGTAGAGTATAACCCGAACCGAACCCTACCCATTGCCATCCCTACACTGGTTGGTATGGCAAAGGATCCAGGGTGCAGATGGTCTCATTTGTAGCCTTCTGCCAGGTCCAAACATTGTTTCTAATAACATCATAAACTTTTGCACTAATACGCAAATCTGATCCATTGATAAATCTGGGGTAGAGAGATCTACAAGGATGCATCTAGGATGCCAAAGACCATGCCATAAGAGAGTAAAAACCCCATTAACTATCTTAAATCTAAAATTATTCCAAATAAGGTCCCTAACTTGTAACAACTTCCTCCAACTCCAAGAACTATTATTACTAGGTTTAACACTCCAAAAATGTTTACCTCTAAGAATAATAATATGCACCCACTTAACTACTTACTCCTCATAACACCATAGGAAGTTTGCAATATTATGTAATCTTTGTTGATGATTTCTAGATATACACGTATTTACCGCTTATATTATAGGTATGAACTATTTTCTATTTATTCTCACTTTGTAAACATAGTTCAAACTTAATTTTCTTTCAAAATCAAAGTTTTACGTACTAATAATGCCATAGAATATGAAGAAAAATCTTCCACTCATATTTTGACCATTAAGGAACTATTATTCAAAGATCTTATCTAAGCACCTCTCAACAAAATGGTAGGGTTGAACAAAAGGATAGACACATACTTGATACTATCCAAAATCTTCTCATCACTTATTTTGTATATACTATTAATTGTATTCTTACCCTTCTTATAGGTAGTATCTCTCCTTATAATATTGTATAATTTTGCTCCTGACTACTAAACTCTTAAAATCTTTAATAGTGCTATTTTTTTCTTCTCTAAATGCATGAATATACCAAACTAGAACCATAAGCACAATTATTGTTTCTTAAGATATGTGATAAAACACAAAGGGATAGGTATTAGGATCCCTTGATATATGATAGAACACAAAAGGGGTAGGTATTAGCACAATTTCTTCTCCCTTATGTTAACGACATAATAATTATTGACAATGACACTCAAGATATTTCCACTCTTAAGTTCTTTGAAAACTAACAATTTGAGAAGAAATACTTGCCTAATCCTATTTAGTTTTTAGGTCTTGAAGTTTTATTTGATAAATCTGGCTATTTTCTGTCATAAGTAAAATATGCCACCAATCTTATTTCTCATGTTAGTATCACTCTACTTAAAACTAATGTTCATTTTCCTACTACTAATGAGAGTCTCCTCAATTATGTTACTATTTATTATTAATTCGTTAGAAGTCTTATATGCCCCCTATCTTCTGTCTTAACGTTACTACTCATGTTGTTCATATTATCAGTCAATTCATTTCAAGACATTGTACTACTTACTTCTTTATTTTTCTTCGTATCCTTTGATACATCAGAGATACTCTTTTCCATGGTCACTTTTGTCATCCTTCTTTATTAGAGTTATGAGAACACTCTGACATTGATTGGGTTGAAGACTTAACTGATTAACATTTAACTAATGGCTATTGTTTCTTTCTTGACACATCTGTCATTTCATGGCATAATAAGAAATAAACGTACAAAAGCAAAAATACCAAACTATTACAAGCACAAACCTATAAATCCTATAGCTACGTTGGTTATTTCAAGATATGACTTTTTCCTTTTCGTTTGCAACTCCTCCCCTTTCTGATAATCATAGTGCTATACAGGTTGCTCATAATGACATCTTCTACGAATATATTAAGATTGATTATCACCTTATATAGTACCATATTATTTAAGGTACTATTTAACTTGCTCATACTAATTTATTATATTCTCAAATGATAGATATTTTCACCAAATTTTGTCCACTTTAATAATTTCAAGAATTTGTATTCAAATTTAAGATGTCCATCTCCTTACCACCTTAAGTTTAATAGGAAAATGAAATATAAAAATTTTAATACTAGCCCTTATTGTATAAAATGGTTGTAACAATAACATACGTTTAGGGTGTAACAATAGCATATATTTTAGGCCATGTCTAATTCAACTCATAAATACCTCCTTTCTTTAATAATTTTACACACAAAAATATAAAACAATTTTCTGCTCAAAATTTCTCTTTTTTTCTACATACATAATTCATTATAATTATTGAAGTATCATTATATGATTAAAGATGTTATTTATCTTTTAAAATCACAGTATTTTGCTAATCACTTGTACAATACTAAACATTTCTGGGCAGACATTTCTGTGCGTACGAGTATTCGGCAACATATCCAGAGGCTTAATGGTGGGGTGCCGGAGAACTGACCACTAATTAACTCCATTAAGAAACTTATTGAAAAGCTGACTACCAAGCACGTAGAAGCTTTCATGACGAGATAAGCATTTGAGAGCACATGGTTTTGTAGGAAATGTTGAAGGGTTAACATACAAGATGCTTATGTCGTTTAGTGCTTGCTTGAACGATGTGAGTTTGATTGGTGTAGCCGTCTGAATCTCTGGTTGATATGGAAATGATTCTTGATGATGCAGACAAATTCGCATACGTCAAATAGGAGGAGATAGGTAAAGATTTCAATGAGATAGGTATAAAAGTACCTAAATTTTCGATGTGAGCAATGAGATTTTGCGAATATTATGGAAATTGATTTGAAGAGTAGACGATATTAAGTTCTGGAAAGAAATTTCTGTGGACTCAAAACCTGAAAATATAACCGAGATGCTAATATTTTATAGAAAGTTTTATGAAGCGATGACATAGTTACCATGAATTTGTTTTGTCCTTTAACATCAAAACACAGTCTTCTTTATCCCAACAAACAAATTTTGATTTTTATGCAAAAATAACACCTAATTGACAAGGAAAATCCATTTTTCATATGATAATAATTTAGAAATTGAAATTGAATCTCAAATAATAATTTTGAGATATACCACCATTAATTTTTGACCATTAGTTGTGACACATGTACGCACGACCAATAGATAGGGTAGCAAAGTCTGTAATGGCAAGGTCTTTTTCTTAGGTATTGAATTCCGAATTAGACTCAAAGAGGATTACATGGGCAGTGCTGCTCTGGGTAGAGTAGCAGTCAGTCGTGAGCAAGGTCATTTTCCTAGGTGGTAAATTCCAAATTAGACTCTAAAAGAGGATTACATGGGCAGCGCTGCTCTGGACCAGTAGTGCAGCATGTTAACTTGTCATCTTCTACAAGTTAACTTCAACAACAACAATAAGCATATGGTTCAAGCCACGATGATATCACCAAACTTGATATTCGTTGACTAATTTCACAATAATGGACAAAAATAAAGCTAGAACTATATTTTTGGTGAAAATAACATATTTTTCTTTATGCAACTACAAGTGAAGGCCACAACTTTTTAGGAGATAAAGAAGCATAGACTCCTGTGATTTCAGTTCTCTTCGTGTATTATGTTTCATAATTTAATAAATTAAAAACGTATAAAGTAGAGAATATCACGATAATGCTAAAAATGTAAGCTTTTTTTCAAAAAAATTTTTTGAAATTATCAATATTATTTTATATGGGTAATCTATATTGATTTTATAAATAATATAATCATTCTTCTTCACGTAACTTTTTTAAAAAAATTAAAGAATGGTGTTACTTATGGCATAAGCCTAATCCAAAGTTTCTACAAAGAAGTAACTTCAACAAAAAGAAAAGACTTATCTTTCAACTAGAAAATAGCATAATTGTAATAACTCATTCTTTATATTGAGGGTTAAAGCTTTAGTTGTCATGGGGAATTCAAGAAATGCATTTTATTCACATGCATATCATTAACATACACACATGAATTATGAATTATGATTTTGTACACATTGTAAAGAATGCATATGCACTCAATTGACTCATTCCGGGCTATGAAAAGATTAAAACGTTCATGATGTGAATTGTGAAATGTTTATGACTTGAATTTTGGTTTGATTGATTACAAGTAGCGAATTTAGAATTAATTGATATAATTCTAAAATTGAGAAATTACATGTACATTTGGTATAGGAAAAATGTCAAGTGGTAAGAAAAATTGATACATAGAAATTAGAATGATTAAGCCTATAATTGAGTGACATTTGGCATTGATCATTGTGTTACAAATAGATTAGTAAGTTGATTACAATTGGCAGCTGTGATTACATGACATATGACCTAGCTTTATTGGTGACACTTGGCAACATATTTACATATAAATGGAGGACATGCCTTTAGGCATATGACAAATTAATTGGATGACACCTAGCACCTTAGAAGTAACGTTTCTGTAGTATTGTTTCAGCCTAGCTCATTCTTCTTCTCTTCTCATCTGTCACCACCGAAACTTGCTTCTATCTTCCCTTCTTGTGTTTTTCTTGAATCTATGCTAAATTACCACACAAAATACCCTTCACAAAATAGCTAAAGAATCAGTTGATTGTTGTTGTTTTATCATAGCCGAGAGTCATCTAATCCCACCTTGAATTTGTGATGATCTTGCATGCATGGAGGGCTAGGTTAACTTGATGAGTTGAGCTGGAATTGGAAGCTAAATAAGTACGTAAAGTGTTATTCTTTATGGCATGTTATAATAGAAAGATTATGATGATTGAATTGGGATAAATTGTGTATAATGTTGATGTTGAAGATGTGCTGGAAAATAGAGAATGAATGGATACTTTTCTGGTCTGTTTTTACATGTACGAAAATGGTAGTCTATGGACTGTTGTATGGATGATTTAAGTTGGGATTTGAAGTATAAATGAAGGTGGATTCATGGTAAAGATAGGTGTTATTGAAGTGTTCTTGAATCTGGAAAATTAGAGCTGTATGTAGGTCGAAATTCTGGTTTCAATTTTATCTTCCTCTTTCGATCGATTTTACATATCTTTAGGGCGTGAATTTGAAGAAACTCAAATAATGAAAGTTGTAGATATAGGCCTTAACTTGACCTCTGTGACTGTGACTTGATAAAATAGTAACTAGAGCTTGAGTTATGTTTGTTTTCCTAATATTGCCTGTGATAGACCCCTTTGTAGGAACCTTATATTATTTTCTAATTTTTGGAGACTTCAAAGCTCGAATTAATCAAAGTAAAAAAACAAGAAAAATGTTTATTGATGTCTTATTAATGCTTTTGTTAAATAGTTTGGCCAGAAGATATCTTGATAAGTTTATGTAGCTAATTGAAGTCATAACCTAAAGAAGGGATTGTTTTGATATGGTTGAGCTCAAGTATGGAAAATTATGGTTTGTTAAAGGAATAAATGAGTTCTTTTAATGCAAACATGATATTAAGAACATGAGAAATGTGTATAAGGTATGGATGAATGAGCATTGAAGAACATGGGGTAATTATGAATGAGAATTGAGTAAACGTATGAAAATATATTGCTGGAAAAAGTTTGGTGAATGTATAGATTTAGTTTGCTAAAATTTCATATTTAAAGTAACAATTGTGTGTGTGTTGTAAGAGGTTTTTAATCTTAAAAATGTTCAAGGATAAGTGTAAATATGAGTTGTTAATAGTATAAAGATGTTTTTATGAATGCAAATGAAATCCAAAGAATATGAGTATGGTGAATTAGGTATGATTGAAAAAGAATTGAGGAAATTGTGTGAATGTATAATATTAGGAAAAGATTGATGAATTTATGAATGATGAATGGAAAGTGATCAAGTTTACTCAAAGGCATAAACCTAATTGCAAACTAAATGATGTACAAGTCATGATGTATAAATTATTATGATTTGTGAATAAGGTTACATATCCGGAATGATTAATTGAGCATGCACTAAACATAACATATATATATATATATATATGCACAATTGAGTACTTTTTTTATTAAACAAGTTAATAATGTGTACATATGTGTGTATTTCATGATTTAGAAGCATAAATTGACCGACAACTTCTAGATATTGCCGGTTCGTCAAGGCAATAGCTATCTAGTCATACTATGAGTTGACCTAGATGATTTTCACTGTAATTGAATTGCTTTTGTCTAAATTTTAGTTACTGAGTTACTACTTATATAATTGTGATATTCCGGACATTATTGATCTGAGGAGTTTGATATTCGGGAATATATTAGAAGTGCTTACTTATTGTATATGAATAGGGAAATGTGTACTCAACTATGATAGTGGGGTGTTACAATAATAATATTACAGACACCAATTTGTTAGAGCAGCGGAAATAATTAATTTGTTTTTACAAATAATCTTCACATAACTTGATGTTTGCATTAAATGATTAACTAATGGTTAGCTAATAAGGAATCAATTTATAGTTCTTGTTGATTAAATTATTAATTACACTTTGTAAATATCTTTATCACATTAACGGTCCACTAAATTAACAATAATATTTTCAAATAAAAGTTATCAAGACAGTGGAAAATTATGTAATGATTTGTTGATTTAGGATATCGGGATGTATTTCATTTTTGTTATAGAAGTATTACTCCCCATAATGGGTTTTGGATCCACCATGGGGACAACACAAAGTAGAGATAAGGGCATAAAGGCCTATGGCCCTATTCTATGTTTAGGTTTGGGCAAGCAAGCCTCTATCAGGACTTGCTCCATCCATTTAACGGGATACCAAAAGTCCGGGCCACTCAAATGCTTCTGAGTTGAGCTTGGTATCCATTTCTTTTTTTTTTCTTGTTTTCTCAATATTTCTAATGATTTTTTGTTCCACAACTTAGATTTAGCTCCAAAACGTTAGAAATAAATATACTTCAGTTTTCTCTGATTTAGCTAGTATTTTTATTTTGTTACTTTCCTCGAATAGTTGGACTTATCGTAGGTGGAAATATAACGCTGTACTAGCAAATAAGAGTTTAATTTTAAGAAAATATTCTTTTTAATAGGTGAATATGATATGCTAATCTTTTCTTATTTATCTTAACAACAACAATAGTTAATAAAAATTTCGCTAAAATGTAGGATTTAAAGAGTTAGAAAGAATTAACTCGTATAATATTTAGCCATGTTCGGATCTCCTAAATATCGACGGAGTTTCATATTTTGTACATGAAAAAAATTCGGAGTAATTTAATCTCAAATTCACTAAAAGAATACATGTATCTACTAAACATTTTTAGTAAAAGAATACCAAACCTCGAAGTCTTTTGTTAACAAATTTTCTTAGAAAAAAAAGGCATGTTTATCTGAACTTAAGATTTCAATGTTGGCCAACGTGCAAATGCGACCAAATTAAGATTTGCAAAAGCAGAGGTGTTCTTCATAGACACGGTTGCTTGGTGTTTTCACTTTCAGACGTGTCATTATCATGCAGAATAACATGTCTGAAAGCGAAACACCAAGTAACCGTGTCTAAGAAGAACACCTCTATCTGCTCCTCTTGTCCTTTGGATTGAGGTTTCCATTTCTGCTTGGCGGTGAGGTCTATCCATTCTTTCCCCTTTCCGGAGTCAGTATACTTGTGCCTCGAAACACGCAAGTAGGTGAAAACCGAAAGCAATTACCATGATAAAAGAAGTTGAGAATTATTACTCAAAAAGTCACAGCCCATTTCATGTTTAACTTCAATTCCCGTGAACGTTAAGAAGCTTCCTTGTCAGAGACGAAACTAAAGGGCACATGTTACATGAAATATGCTGATGTCTTGCTAATGACATCAACCGAAGCGATGTCGCAGACGCGCTTTTGGCCCTCTGCCTTTGACGAAATCTTCTTCGTTTGTCCTGGGGTCAAGTGGATGTTTTGTCCTACTTTGACTTGGATTCTCATTTCTCATCACCTTCGTGGATCGCCATTTCAAACGCCACTACAGCTTCTTTTACGTTAGTCAAAAGCAAACTGAAAAGAACTTTGCGGGTGTACTTTTCAAAAAGTAAAATGAGGAAATCCGATTGCAGCTTCACGATGGTGATTTATGTAGCCATTGTTTGTCCGATATTGGAAGTGAAAAACAATTGGTAGACTACTGCTAAGATTATAATTTCTTTTAACTTATTTTTTTCCGTATTAAATACTTTCTCTGGTTACATCGAAAAGTCCTGGCTGCTTGGACATTATTTGTTGTCCCTACTAGTGAATATAATAAGTATAAGCCAACTGTTATTCCAAATATGATTAATAACTTTAACTTGAAATTGTTAAACTAAAAATATATAAATATTCATAACCGCTATTAGACATAAAAATAAGAAGACAAAAAATCCAATAAAATTTAAAAAATGGAAATCACATGAATGAGGAACAATTCTAAAATAAAATTTGATCATTGAAATACATGTAACTATATATTCATTATCCAACACAAACAGGCTTGAGTTTTGTAGTTTGTTTTTCATGTATAAAACAATGTGTTAACGTGTTATTATTATCTCACATATGAAAGGCACATAGTTTAAATAAACAATACTACAAATTAGATAACATATACACCTTCATCAGAACTTGAAATTATTGAAATGGAACTTTCTTTAACCGCCGAAAATTAACTTTAGAATTATTCAAACATGGGTCATTGCTCAGTTGTTCGCTGGTTATTAGAGCGTGCACAAGTTCCAACTTCTTTTGCAACGCCGACAAAGTTATTTTCAAGATATTTACGTTTTTCTTGACTACAGGAAGTTCCCTTATCATCTGGGATAGATCTCCTGTTTTGATTACAGTGTTTCTATCATGTTACATTAAATCTTGTCTACTGAATTCCACATAAATGTATAGATGAGATTTAATAGAACAGAGTAACTGGAACAGAAGATTTAATGGGTTATCATCTAGGTTAGAGGAAGAAATAATTTTGTGCCTACCGCTCCGTCATAAGTATGTTTGTTGAATTTCGAAGAAGAAGCTTTACTTCTTTCATCTACTGTTGTTTCCAAAAAACTTTGACTCACTCAGGTTGTTGTTTGTTACTGTATCTAGACACCCTTGCCGACCACCCGACAGCATCTTTTTCATATGCATCCTCTTCCCGTTTCAATAGGGATCCGGATTCAACACCCTTAGCCACCACTTGAAAGCATCTTTTTCATATGGACCCTTTTCCCGTTTCAACAGGGATCCGGATTCTTAGTATGTAGAGTATCTAGTGTCATTACTCAAAGCATAAATATATGAAATCAACTTGATTAAACCTTTGTTTTTGGACTTTTAGAAACAAAGTTTAAGAAGTCATCCTATAAGGAACTTTGATTTTTTAAATAAGGATGAAGTTTTATCTCTAATCACTAATTTCATTATAAGGGGAAAATAGTTGTTTTTTTTAATCCTAAAAAGGTTAAAGTTGTCAACATTTCTACTAATAAACATGCAATTTATTTGTTGATTAATTTCAAATGGAGCAATTGTAAATCCTATCTCTCATTCATATATTCCTTTATTTTTGGATTTTAAAGGTCTAGTCTATGGACTAATTTGATTACAAGAGGATCCAATATATCAATCCCTTGAATTCTAATTAGAGAGTTTAGTTACATTCTTTTATCTATAGAGGCTCAAAGTGAGAAATGTTTCAAACTTCCTTGCAATGATATGGGGTCTTCCTTTGATAATATAAGGGTCATATACTTGGCTTGTGAGAGTGATCAGTTCACTTAGAGTAGTAAACAACAAGGGAACTAGCTCATAAGGAAAAAACTGGACAACATTCTTATTAACTAGTATTGATTAACTTAATTCCCTATGAGTTTAAGCCTCCCCTATGCTCTAATACCTACCCCATGAAAGTTCATTACTTCTCTTAAAATGACAAGGTTTTGGCTCCTTTAGGTTCTTGAACTATTTAACAAAGATGGAGGGTTTCTAAGAAGTTCTTAAATAGGGAATGGATCTTAAGGTGTAGGGGTTTAAGTAATACAAGTTCTTTAGGAAATTAAACATATTAAAATTGGCCTCAAGGAGCTGCATTTGAAGAATACCATAAGCAAATGTCTAGTTATAGAGGCCAACAGGAGTAAGCTTGTTGAAATTAAAATTTATCTCCATCTTGACCTTACCAAATTAACTTTGATTGATGAGGAGAAACTAGCTCTCTGTAGCCATATTAAAGCTTTGGATATTAGAAGCTTCATACTAAAACAAAATATAAAAGTGCAATAATTGAAAAAATGGGACTTAAACTCTTCATTTTATTTTGAATCCATCTTTTCTTGGAGGAATTTGTGTTGCTATTACTACTTGCGTTGCTCCTTCTATATCAATGGGGGATTTTTTATCTCCAAATCCTTATTTGAGAATTACGAGAGAAAGTTGATTACGTAAGTTGATATACCTATAATAGAAAAAATTATGCGTATTTTATATAATAATAAGGCCCCTAGTCTAGATGGTTTCAAGACTTATTTCTTCTAAGTATTCTAGCATCTCATTAAACAACAGGTTTGACAAGTTTTTTTAGGAATTCTCCAAGATGTGTAAACTGTTGGATCGCGTATGGCCCGAGTATTCACAATACACTGCGGAAAAGACCATACAACAACATGAAGTATAACCGAAAATACTCAAGATGTACGAAAATACCTTTTTGCTATGGATTGTTGTTTCTTTTTCAGATTCCAAGACACTGCAATACACGAATGCCCTCTACCGGTATCCACACGAGTATGCACGATCTGAGCTGCGGCTGTGGTGTGCTAACACGTCCTGAAACTCTTTTCGAACGCCGCACGATTTTTCTCTAGGATGGTGGCTAGGGTTTCGTGTCACAATAATATCACCATCTAATGAGACTTAAGTTTCTCTATTTATAGAGAAAA
The DNA here is from genome assembly GCA_026284465.1 of Erythroxylum citrifolium. Classification (NCBI taxonomy): domain Eukaryota; kingdom Viridiplantae; phylum Streptophyta; class Magnoliopsida; order Malpighiales; family Erythroxylaceae; genus Erythroxylum; species Erythroxylum citrifolium. The sequence goes on from JANKOE010000006.1 coordinate 59,212,334, forward strand.
CATAATCCCATTGAAGTCCAATAAGTTTCGGCCCATTATATCTCATATAATGAAAGCCCGACAACTTAATTCAATCTAGCCTAATAAATATATCCAAATATATTTATTCAATGCCTAATATATTAGGCCCAAGAGAATAAGCCCAGATCACATCACTCTTTGTGTACGACCCTGTAGGCTCATTTGATGTTGGCAATGGGCTTGATCACACTT
>JANKOE010000006.1:59306799-59318332 GCA_026284465.1 Erythroxylum citrifolium
TTTCTACTTAATCTTATTCTTATTATAATAAGATAGAGTAGGAGAAGATCTGAACTCTCAATTTTATAGTTAAAATTTATTATTTGCTTTGCAGGGGTTCAAAACTAGTTAGTAATAAGAAACGGATCATGGGATAAGATAAAATTAAAGTGGACAGACCCGCTAGTGTACCCAATTTGAACACGTCAGCAAAGAAAACCGCGTGGCATCCAGTTGATTCCGTACTTAAAGTTACGATTTCATCCGTTATCGAATGTAGGGTGCAAGCAACACCAACACGGAACTGTTTCTTTTTCCCAACCCCACTTAACGCCGTCATTAACGTCGCAAACTCCCGTCAATCTTCCGTCTCCTTGGAGCATTTTCTCTGCTTCGCTTCACGACTTCAATCTCTGAAGTAGAGACGCTCTTTATGAATGATTGTATATTTTGAGGCCTTGAGATTTGGAGCGTTTCTGGTAGCGAAATGAAGTTCTAGTGACTGTTCTTGGGGTTTTGGATTTATGGCGATTAGAGGCGTCGATTTCAAGTGGTAAGTTCTAATCTTTTCCCGCTTTCTATACATATATGCGAATCTATCTACATGAAGTGTTCTCTATGAGAGTTTGTTGGTGGTTCTTGTGTGGGATTTTATGTTTTCTTTATGATTTTGAGAATTGGATTCTCTGCAGGTACGATGGTTTCTTTTTGTCCATGCTGGCAACAAGCGTGTATCCTTTCTCTTTGGGAATTTTTGCCTAGAGGGGTTTGGTTCATTTAGTTCCTCTTTTATAGAGTTTGGACTAGTCCTTAGTGTTCCTCATTTTAGTTGACTAGCATCTTGTTAATCGATAGTAGGGGGAGAGTTACGGCTTCTTTGGTCATTTCTTTAACAATTTTGGTTGCAGAATCATTGTTGCTATCAATTGGAAGCGTTACCATCTTTGTACATACCCATTGCACATATGGATCGTGGTTAGTTGGTCTCTTTCTGTGTGTTCTATTTGAGCTTTTTGTAACTGTTATAGATTAGTGAGTATACGCAATTTGGATTTAATGATCTGGAAACTCTTGCGTTGCTATAGGTTGATTACACTACAGTGTTTGTATTTCGCCTGTTGATGTTTATAGATAATGGACTCGCCGCTGGAATGGGTTTGTAAGTCTCTCATCTGTGTAGTTGAATCTTTAGTTTCTAGTTGAATCTTTAAATCAATTTACATCATATTTGATGTTTTGTCTGAATACTGATTTGCATTCTGTTTGATAGAGTATTCGCAGATCATAATTGATAAACAAGTCCTTGCGTTTGTTTACCTCTTTTACACACTTCAGGGATTTTGGCTGGCAGCAAAGATATGCCCGTTTTTGCGGAAGAGTAGTAGTTCTTTCTATACTGTCCGTGTTACTCTATCCCTTTCTCTGGGCATGGACCATTATTGGTTCACTCTGGTTTACAAGTGCAAGAAACTGTGTAAGTCCCTAATGTTTTGACTTTCCCTCTTATTCCTAGTATTCAGGCAACTCCAATTATGAAATGATTTATTTGTCCTCTTGCAGTTGCCAGTAGAAGGTCAGAAATGGGGTTTTCTAATTTGGTTACTTTTTAGCTACTGTGGACTGCTCTGTATTGCTTGCATGTCTGTTGGAAAGGTTAGTGAATTTCTTGTCATTGTGTGATTACTTTCTTTAGCTCAATTACATTCGAGCAGTGAAGCTGTCATTTTCATTTTTATGTTGCATTTATGCATTGAGCCCAAATATTTAATGCCATTGCTGATGTTACTTTCCATTTCAATTATTCTGCTTGTTGACGCCTTTAATATCAAATCTTTCAGTGGCTCACTCGAAGACAAGCTCACCTATTACGTGCTCAGCAGGGAATTCCTGTTTCAGAATATGGGGTAGCTCTTCATGCATCTTAAGTATTGAAATTTATCATTTCTCTTTGAAGGTCTGAATTGATATTGTTCGGTTGAATATAAATCAGGTACTGGTCGATATGGTCCAGGTACCAGATTGGGCATTTGAAGCTGCACGCCAAGAAATGAGAGGCATCGGCCAGGATCTAACTGCATACCATCCTGGACTTTATTTGACTCCTGCACAGGTAAAACACTAAAGCATGAGTGAAGAAGAGGGGGGAGAGAGAGTCCTTGTAATGTTCTATATTGGAAGTACTTCCCTTCATTTTCTAGTTTTAGTGCCAAATTTTCGGATGGCCTCCCTTGTGTATTCTCAGAGAGAAGCTGTTGAGGCACTCATTCAGGAACTTCCCAAGTTTAGGTTAAAGGCTGTTCCAACCGATTGCAGTGAATGCCCTATCTGCCTGGAAGAGTTTCACGTGGGGAATGAGGTGAATTTCCTTTTCTTATTCATCTTTTTTCCTTCTAGATTCTGTAATTCTGTAAATTAGAACTTTTTGTCATGCGTATTAGTTATCACTGTTTGTGTTGTTTGGCCCCACCTAAAGCTGGATGCAATATGAATTGAGAAAATTGTTAAAAATCCTTCATGCAATTTGGACAGTTGAGTAGAGTTTTAGAGCTCTCTTGGTGATGCAGTTGTCTGCCTTGGAGAAAATTAAATAGAGAAAAGTGTCAGAGGGTGCGCTTACCTTCATCTACAAGTGCAAGAATTTTAATTTTGTTTTGTGATGTAATTTAAGTTTGTTATTGGTAATCATGCAGGTTCGAGGCCTCCCTTGTGCACATAACTTCCATGTTGAGTGCATTGATGAATGGCTTAGACTGAACGTGAAATGTCCACGCTGCCGATGCTCAGTTTTTCCTGACCTTGATCTTAGTGCTTTATCCAATATTCGTGCTGATTCTGAACGATCTTCTGCAACAGTTGTTACAACTACTCGCTATATAAGGACTGAACCTCCCAGTCAGAGATATTTGTTGAGATTACATGGTCTGCTTCGCCTAGTCCATACAGGGAATGCTGGGTCTCCAATTGATGCAAACATGGATTTAGAAAGTGCTGAAAATGGAGTTGCAGTTGTGTCAAATAGAGAATTGACTGGTTTAGATCCAGTTCCTTCAGCTCATTGCATACTTATCAGCCATTTGACCTTGCCACAACACTAGTCTCTTGGATACTCGCATTATCTAGGACTTGTTTCTCACCTTCAGCCAAAATATGAGTGGTGACATTTGCTTAGGCTGCGCCTTGATGGCTGCACAAGTTGTCAACCTAAGGCGAATCCTTGTTCAAGTAATTAGCAGGTGGTGCATGGTGGACATGGAAATTAACAAATGATCCCTTCTCCCTTGATAAATGGTGTAAGGATCTATACCAATGGTGAACTTGTGCCAATTCACACTGTCATAAGAAAAAGGAAACTTCGAATTTCGAAACATGAATTAGTGGTGCTAGACAAATGAGTCAAAAATGAATATATTCGTTGGAGGAATTTGCACTAGGGAGAAGTGAATCTCTTTCTCACTTCTTGGAACTTTTTGATTCTCAGTTAAATGATTTGCATTTACTGGAGGAATCCCTCTTTGGATCTGAGAATCGTTGTTTATTGGTCAAATAGTTGTCATTACTTTGGGGGGCTGGCATGGGCTCTCTGATTAAGCAGTTTGTACATCAATGAAAGCTGAATAACACGGGTTAAAATGAAAGCTCTCTTAGCAGGGCTATGATAAACCGAAAACAGGAAATTGTGAGGTTACTTGTGGACTCTTTTACAGTAGGGCAGAGTCTGCTTAAGAGGATTGAGTCTATTTCTGTGATTTGGTAAAGCTGCTTATCTTTTTATTAACAGAATGTTATGTTTTGAAGTCTGGAATTTGAGGTATAAAGGGTAACGAGTATTGAAATTTGGAAACCAGAACAGAACAGTGAAAGAACAAGTCCAAGCTTATCCCATCTATTTCCTTTCCGCAGGTACAGATGTAAATTGTGCAGCGTATTCTTCTAAGAATAGCCTTTGGCCACTCATATTTTAAAATATTTTAAAAGGAAAATTACGCACCTTGTACTTTGCTCCCACTTGCGTATGATTGTGTTACTTTTGAGCCTGTCGCTTTAAGGTTACAGTGAATGTCAAGTAACTTCCCTGGAAACTGAACTGTTCACTTACAGTCAATTTCTAGAACACACATCTCTTATAGTTGAAGCCAAATGTTTCTCCCCTTGGTTGACGTTGGCCGTTACAAAAATATTAATAAGTGGGCCCCTACCTTTTTTTAATATTATCTCTATTTGTTTTTTCAAATATATAATTGCAAGCTTATCTTGTTGGGTTCCTCCGGGCCTGTCCTCGCAGCTCACACACAACTCCATTCTCGAAGACAAAAAAACACACAAAAGCAAAACCCGCACTAAGAAATTAGAATAACAGACTTTGTTTCTTAAAAAAAAAAAGGTGACACGGACTTTGTGAGAGAGATAAGAACTCAGAAGAGGAAGAGATGGTGGTGGCAAATGTATGGGGATTGGGGCAAGCATCAACGACAACAACAACAGTTCCCCAATTGAGACCCTTCTGTTGTATAGATTTCTCAGCCAAGAAATCTACCAATTTCAGCTTTATTTTCAACTGGGGTTGCGGTGTTCTTCACAACAGAATCAGTTCGAAGATTTCGTTGTCTTCCAATTATAAAAGAATCCGAAAGAGCTCAGATTTGTGTTTCTGTCGTTGCAGTAACGATAATAGCGATAATAGTGGCACTGCTTGTTCTTCTTTGGAGTGGGACTGGAATAGATGGACTCGCCATTTTTCTGAGATTGCGCAAGTTGAGAGCTTTGCCTCTGTTCTAAGGGTACTCCCTTTTTTTGTTTTTCTTTTAAATTGCCCTTTTCGGTGTCTGTTGTTTTCTGAGTTGGGTTGTGGGTTCCTTAGGATTTTCTTGTAGAGGTGGACTGCGTGCCTAATACCTATTTTCCTTTTTTTTTTGGGTGCTTAATACATATCATATATTATATTTGTATTCACTAAGTTCTTCTTTTGAAAGAGCTTAATTTACCTTAACTGCTGTCTTATTGACTAAATTGCTGAGTCATATTGTAGAAGACTATATGTAATAGTTATCCCGTTCTATGCCCTTTGACTTCTTTAGTTTGGTTTTAGGGTGTTTTAGCAGTTCTGTTCCCCTCTGGGGGGTTGAATTTCCCTTACCAATACAACAGTCTAAAAGTGACGCCAACCAATGGCAATTGTCTTCTGAAATACGACTATGAGATAATTGTTGATTTTACTATAGTTATTGTGTGCCTCCCAAAATGTTTCCTTTCAATCTGTTGATTCAATTAAGTCCCTGATTTTATTCGGATTGGCTAGGATGCACTTTGAAATCTTTGTTTGAAAACCAAGGTACGGCTGCCTTTGGTAAAGGGTGTTGTTTGTCTGCCATTAGCAATGACATCATATCATACATTTGGCATTGGCTGCCTGTTATTTCATAATTGGAATAGATGGTTTAAAATTTTTTCAAAATTTATGTAGTTGGCCTTTTGATCTCAACAAAGGATTGGAATTGGAATTATTTCCCTCGTGTTTGGAGCTCTCTCTCTCTCTCTCTCTCTCTCTGTGGTTTTACCATTTAATTTTTGAAAATTGAGTAAAGCCTTTCTTCAAAGTTAAGAAGGGTACATTCTCGTTGAACTTAACCTAAGATTCAAGAATCTCTTGCCCTAGTTGCTTATGATTAGATGTAGAAAAGCAATCTGTTCACCCAAATACAAGAGTGATTTTTTCTCAAATGTTCTAAATGAGAACTTTTAAATTATTTATTTATCTGTGCTAACTGAATGTCATTATTGGCAGTTTCAACTTGAAGATGCAATTGAGAAGGAAGACTTCCTAGAAGCAGCAAAGTTAAAACTCGCAATTGCAGAAGCTACCTCAAAGGATACAGTCGCTGTTATAATGTCTGAGCTGAAGGTTAGAATACGATATGGTACAGATTGTCAAAGGAGACAATACAAGTTCTTTGAATATGAACTGTCATGCATAAATTTGGTTCTAATATTATCTTTGTTTCATCCACAGAATGCAGTAGAGGAAGAGAGATATCATGATGCTTCAAGATTGTGTAAATATACTGGAAGTGGTTTGGTAACTATAGACTCTACTTACAGTTTATTCCAGCTATTTTATATCATGCTACTAGTCAGGTTTTTGTTACTATATTAGTTGGCATCCTTGGCCAAGATTTTATTAATGGATGTTCAAAATAACACAAGATGAAGATTGAATCTTAAAAGATAAGTTTCTAATAATTGAGTGTTATGCTTAACTTATTCATGCTGCTCCTAGAATTCACCAACTTTTTAACTTTAAGTAGTATGGTGGGAGTGCCAATTTCTTAAGTACTTTCATACTTCACAAGTTGTGTATGAGTGTTCACATTGGTAGTGTAAACAAGGTCCTTATTTGATTACGAGTCTCAAACTTTGTAACATTCTCATAGTAATGAATTCAGTGTAACCTAGTTTTAAGTTTAAACTTCTGTATGGTAATATCACCTAAACTGCCGTAAAGTTGACCAAAATGCTTTTTTTGTAATTACAGGTAGGCTGGTGGGTGGGTTACTCGAGTGATTCTGATGATCCCTTTGGCAAACTGGTACATATAACACCAGGTGTTGGCAGATTTGTCGGAAGGAGTTACAGTCCAAGGTAATTGAATTGTTTTAAATGTAATTGATCTTTGCTGCTGAAAGGTATCATGATAAATGCTTTGTGGCAGGCAGTTGGTCACTACATCTCCTGGCACTCCATTATTTGAAATTTTTGTTGTCAAAGATGCAGATGGAAGATATGTTATGCAGGTAAGCAGGATTGTTCCTTTTAGGTTGTAGCCATCGAGGATTTCTAGCTTCATTCTTTTGGTTCATCATTTTCGATAGAAACCAAATTTATGACCGTGGAAACCTGTTAGTTTCAAATGGATAGAAAATTCTGTACCTGTTTTGTGTGCAGTTGGAACTTGACCTTTTAGTGACAATTCAAATCCCGTGAAATTTCGAAGTAAAGGTTTGATAATGGAGGCAAAGAAAAGTCTCCTCCTTCATTGTAGTTCATACTGTTGTGTGGTGTACATTGGAAAAGAAGGAATTGAAGGTTTGGTAGAGCATAATATGGTTTAGCTTTTCTCTATTTGTCAATCTTATGATGTTAAAATTACATCCTTTTTAGTATAAATTGTCATCTAGCAGTTCCTTTTACGTTGTGATGTGTAATGATATTGCATCTCGGCACAGGTAGTATGCCTGCAGAGACCTAAAGGAAGTTCAACAAGCCACATGAGTTCCCCTACTGAATCTGCTAAAGGCAAATCCCCATCTGAAGTTGAAAACGATTCTGTGGTAGGTGTTCAGGAAAATGAAGGTAAAGATGATGGAAATGAGGAGAAGGGCATACATCTTGAGGGGGCAACTGAAGAAGGAATAAAAAGTGTGATCAATTTCCTTAAAGAAAAAATTCCTGGTTTGAAAGTAAAAGTCATGAATGTTAATGCCACAGGGGAGGTGATGGAGGATAGTGAATCTGTGAAGCAGTTGATGCATGAAGATGATGAGAAGTCTGTTTCTAGTGAGAATGCTGAAGATGAAGATAAGGTGGAAGAGGTTCAAAATGATGGTGTTTCACTGGCTGGTGATGGTGATTCCTCTGAAAGTGGAAAAGATTTAGATATGAAGCTTTTTATTGGTGGTGTTGTACATAATAAAGAAGATAGTACTATTAAAGAAGACTATGTGCGTCTTCCAGCTGAAATTAAAGATGTGGAGAAAGATTCTTTTGTATTACATGTTCCAGGAAGGAGCCAAGACGATGACAGTCGAGAAAGTAGAGCTGCTAAGCTGAAAATGGCAGGAATAGCTGCTAAAGGGGTTTCCGAACTTATGCCTCCCGAGGTTGTTAAGGCATTTTGGGGCTCAGACAAAGTTTCATCAAAGGTAAGATGCACTAATTGAGAAAGTTGATTTTAGACAGAATGCATTATGCTTCAGTGTCGACCTTTGAATTTGTATTAGGAGGATGCTTTTAGCTTACTATGATAATTAATTCCCCAAATTTCTTGCCAAACAAAACCAGTGCAGGTTTTTCAATTTTCAGTCACAATTCTGGAAGTTTTTCTACTCTTTAGCCTTTAACAATAAGATCATGTCCACATATTTTTGTGATTATTAAGAGTTGAACAGCTATTTCTTCATGTAATTGCAACTCTTTAGAGGTCATATTCAAATTATTAGCAATCTAAGCAAAATATTATATGGTTGAAGGATTAAGGTATAGGAACTCTGTGGATCCTGAATGTTCTTAGTTTATAGTCATGTCTTCCTCCTTTCCATGACTTTAATGTAGCATCTTATATCCTGCTATTTAAGTGTTTTCACGAGAAGTTGATTGATGTGATAATTGCTTGAAATTTCTACTTGCTAAGAAATTGATTCCTGTTGTAATTCTTTTTCTAGGTTTCCAGAAATGTGCGGGAAATTGTTAAACTTGCTGTTAGTCAGGCTCAGAGACGAAGCAGCTTGTCGGAATATACTACGTTCAATAGAATTACTTCAAGTAACAACAGTTTAGATCCATTTGAGGGTAAATCTCTCTATATTCCTCATTCCTTCTCGTCCATTTTGTCTCTCTGTGTATGCCATTTATGTGTTTGATGGCATAATGTGCTGGTAGTGCAGGCCTCTATGTTGGTGCTTTTGGCCCTTACGGAATTGAAGTAGTGCAATTGAGGCGAAAATATGGTCATTGGAATGGTCTTGGAGACAAGTCTTCAGATGTGGAGTTCTTCGAGTATGTTGAGGCAGTAAAACTAACTGGGGATCTTAATGTCCCTGCTGGCCAGGTTTGCATCCTTCCAAACCTCTTTCTACCCTGCAGTTGCACTCAAAAATTGATTGGCAGTTGGACATTCAGGTGACGTTTCGTGCCAAAATTGGGAAAGGAAGTCGAATTCCAAATGTTGGAACGTACCCAGACGAATTAGGAATGGTAATTTTACTTGCATATTGATCTCTAACTCTACCACCCTGTGCTTTTTCTGCTAGGATATACCTATTAGAATATTAAATTAAAAGAAAAATAGGGTTGCATGTGGATTCAATTCATTTATGTAAATTACAAATATGTCTAGGGCGTATTGATTTGGTGAATGCAGAGGTTTATAAAAATCCTGTATGTCTAGGTTGCAAGATACAAAGGTGAAGGAAGAATTGCAGAACTTGGGTTTCGCAACCCACAGTGGGTTGAAGGTGAACTTCTGCAACTAAATGGGAAGGTAAAAATCTAGATGTGGAATTTTGTAGCGGTAGGCTTTATTCTTGCTGCTAGCCTCAATTGGAATTGTCATTATTCCGTCTATAGGGTATGGGATCTTTTGTGAAAGGGGCAGGTGCGGATCTTGGTTTCCTTTATGTTGTCCCAGATCAAAGTTTCCTTCTGCTGTTCAACCGGTTGAGGCTTCCGGAGTAAACCACTTTTGTCGGCATCTGATACTGATACTGACACTGACACTGAGGCAGTGTTTTTTGAGAAATGACGGTAGTAGCTTCATCCTTCCACTCATCTGGCAACAACAGAGAATAAGGTCTGCCTACTTTTGTTATGAGGGCCATTTTTCCTTGTATGCCCTTTCACGTTCTTTCTATATAGCATGTAAATCATCTTTTTGCTGACTAGTTAAACATATGAACAATAATTATAATGAAAACCTTCATCTGTAGTTTCACTTTAAAATTCGGTAAGCATTAAAATGTTGCATTCAAGCGTAGTTTTAGTTTTGAGGGAAGGAAGAGACCTGTGTTGGACGAGACAACCGAAAGAAGGTTTATGGGATAGAAGTCTTTAACAATTTGGAATTAGAGTTAGGCCGAGGCCCGAGGGGGCATGTTCACTAGACTTGAGACGCCTTGAAAATAAAGATACAACAATGCAAGAAGCACTCAAGAATTGAAAGAGTGGAAGATTCAGTTTCATCAGTAAACGAAGCAGAGGATATAGAAGTTGGATGAAGATGACAGAAGGGTGCCGGACGATAGTAGGTGGTGGCTCACGACACATCTGTCAGTATCATATTCCAATCTTGGAAAATTGAGTTTCTAATCTTTAGACGAGACGACTTGAGAACTTAGATCTGAAATTTGGATAAAACACCAGCAAAGTTCAAGGTAAGAATTATTTATATGCATCTTGAAAGCAATGTTACAAAAACAGTATGGGTATGTAGTGGTACTGATCTGGTATTGCTTTGGGTAATTTTTTAAATATAAAATAGTTCTTGAATTTTTTGATTATAAAATAGTTCTTTAATATATTATAATACATAATTTTACATCAACCATTTCTTCAAAAATTATAATAATAGAAATTTAAAATAACAACAATTTATTTATTTTTATTAATATTACTTTTCACACATAAATAATAATCACAATTAATGTGAAAAAAATTATTTAATCATCATACAAATATAAAATTAGTGACAATTCAAAGCACTTAAATGTTCAATTTTATCATATAATAAATAATAATTACATCAAAATATTAAATAAATAATAATAATAAACATTCATGACTCTTTAAGTATTACAATTTACAACAACAATTTATGTCGAAAAATCAACTAGAAATGACACTTGAAACAAAAATATTTACAATTATATTACATATATAGAATTTTATTGCTTAGCAATTAGATCAGTTATACTCTACAAGGTAAAGTGTTGGCCTATCAAACAAGTACATAATCATAAGTTGATGGTGACGGAGATGATGATGTTCTGGTAGATATACAACCTTATTAAAAGAGATAAGGTCATGAATGTAATAGTAAGGAAGAAATTAAATGTAGCTAACATTATTGACAAATTAAGATAAACAAGGCTTAGGTAATTTGGACATGTTAAGAAGAAACACTCAAACGCTCTAGTGAGAAGATGCAAGAAGATCATATTTAGAGATTGTAAGAGAAAAAAAAAGGAGGCCTAAGAAAAATTGGGAGGAGGTGATCAAGAATGATGTAGCAATGTTGGACCTTACTGAGAAAATGACCTGCAATAGAAAAGTTTAGCGTACTAAGATACAAATAAAGGATCCATCATAAAGAGATCCTTGTAGTTCTCATAAGTCTTTTAACTTTTTCCTCTTATTGTTGGCCTAAACTTATAAATAGATTGTACCTACCTTTTAGGGATTTAGCCTAAGCCTTTATTTCCTACCTAGCTTGATTTATTTATTGATTATTATTAGTAGTAGTAGTAGTAGTAGTAATAGTAGTAGTAGTAGTATTAGTATTAGTGTTATTAGTATTTCATGTGGGTCATTTGAAAACAACCTCTCTACTAGTTAGTGGTAAGGCTGCGTACTACTGAATCTCCTTAGACCTTACATGTTAGTGAGATTTCTATTGAGTTATTGTCGTTGTTATAAAATTAAACATACACATTAAATATAAGTGAAATTAAAAGAAGATGAGAAACAAAAATTTGGAATTTCATTCAACTAAATACCCGCTCAAATCACATTAACCTCAATTCTAATTTGATACAAAATCTTCATCATTGAGAAAAGTCTTACCATC
>JANKOE010000006.1:59414355-59434765 GCA_026284465.1 Erythroxylum citrifolium
TGCACCTTTATCGTGGGATACACGTCGGAGCGACCTCCGGGTTTCCGTTGTGTACCCTACGATGAGGGGGCGCTACACAACCCAATCCTTTGTCATGCTTCTTCACCCCAAGATAATTTATGGCATAAGAGACTAGGACACATTTCTAACCAATGGCTACAAACTTTGTCTAAAAAAGATTCAACAGTTATTTTTCAGTACACAAAACAATGTGATATTTTTCATTTTACTAAACAAAGAAAATTATCTTTTCATCCTAATCTTTCTGTTGAAAAAGCTTATTTTGATCTAATTCACATCGACATTTGGGGTCCCTACTACACACCATCTTTTCTTAGTTATAAATTTTTCTTAACTATTGTGGATAACCATAGTACAATGACATGGATATATTTGATGAAACAAAAATCAGAAACCAGAGACTTAATAAAGGGGTCCTGTTCTTACGTTGAAGACAATTTGACAAACAAGTAAAGTCTATTCGCAGCGATAATAACATGGAATTTCTCATGACAAACTTTTACAAAGAAAAAGGGGATTTTACATGAAACCACATGCATTGAAACACCACAACAGAAATGGAAGAGTTGAAAGTAACACATTCTCAATGTTGCTAGGACCCTAAAGATGCAAGCTAACCTGCCCATAAAATTTTAGGCAGATTGTGTCCTACATGCAGTGTACTTAATTAATCATATTCCCTCACCACTCCTATCTCACAACTTACTATATTATGTCCTATTTGGTACTAATCCAGATTTCACTTCCCTAAAAGTATTTGGTTGCCAAAAGAAGCAAATAGAGGCAAATTCGATACAAAAGCAAGGAAATGTGTTTTTGTTGGTTTTTCTACAAGTACTAAGGGCTACAAAGTATTTGACCTCAACTCTAACCAGTACTTCTTAACTAGAGATGTACAATTTTATGAACATATATTTCCTTTCTTCATCTCACCGATTCCCTCAGATCTTCCTTCTCTTATATTACCTATCCATACTAATTCACCTACTGATAATATCCTACCATCAGTCCCTACCACTTTGCAACCTTTACATACCCAACCTTACCCCTTATCCTCTTCATCACCTTCACCACCACAGAATCCTCCCATTCGTCACTCTCAAGACAAACTAAACCTCCATCTCACCTCACTGGTTTATATCTATCCTACAATTCTCTTTACTTCTCCTCATTCTCTTTCTTCAGTCCTCTCCTATGATAATTTGTCCCCTTCACATCAAGTTCTCTCAGTTAGATTTTCTCCTATGACAATTTGTCCCCTTCACATCAAGTTCTCTCAGCTAGACTTACCTCCCAAAAGGAACCCACTACCTACCATCATGCAATTCAACACCAAGTAGGGACGGAGTCACAGTGGGGGCAAGTGCTTTTACCTAAAAAATTATTATTTAAAATTTTTAACTTATAAAAAAATTAAAATTTTGCTCTCATTAAAATTTTGCCCCCACTAAAATTTTTTTTTTGCCTCCAGTGAAATTTTGCCCCCGCTCAACAAAATTTCTGGATACGTCCCTGACACCGAGAATGGAAAGATGTCATGCAAGCTAAATTAAAGGCTTTGCAATATAATGAAACATGGGATCTCAAGTTCTTACCTGAAGGAAAGTTTGTTATTGACTGTAAATGGGTCCACAGGTATAAATATAACGATGATGGGAGCCTCCAATGATGTAAGAGTTGCGAGATAGCTAAAGGATTTACATAGAAAGAAGGCCTGGATTACACTGAAACTTTTTCCACTGTAGTCAAAACAACAACAATACGACTTCTATTAGTACTGGCAGCAAACAAAAAATGGTTTTCACATCAACTGGACATAAACAATGCATTTTTACACGGTGACTTACTTGAAGAAGTTTATATGAAGCCTACCCAAGGCCTTGTTGTTCCTCATCTAGAACTCGTTTGTCATCTCAAGAAGAGCATCTATGGACTGAAGCAGGCTAGTCACCAATGGCATTCCAAGCTGACTTTTGCCCTCCTTTCAGCTGGGTTTGACCAATCCCAATCTGATATTTTTTGGGTCTTAAATTAGCACGGTCATCCTCTGGTATAAACTTATGTCATCACAAGTATACACTGGGCTTACTTTATGATACAGGCTTTGTGCACTCAAAACCAGCTCCCACATCTATGGCCTTGGATGTCAGACTGTCTTCAACCAGTGAACATCTTCCTGATCCGACGCCTTTCTGCTGCCTAATTGGAAAGCGTATCTATTTAACCACCACTCACGTTGATATCTCCTTTGCCATCTAGTAGCTCTCACAGTTCATGAACAAACCTACCAAATTTCACCTGCAGGTGGCTCATCGCATTCTAGGATATCTGAAAGGATCTCTAGGTCAGGGGTTTTTGTTTCAGACCAATCCTCCTCTCTAACTCCGTGCTTTTTCAAATTTCGACTGGGGTACCTACAAAGACTTACGGAAATCTGTCACTGGGTATTGTGTGTTCCTTGGCTCCTCCTTGGTCTCTTGGAAATCCAAAAAGCAGGCCACCGTCTCCAAAAGCCCGTCTTAAGTGGAGTACAGAGCTCTCGCCACCACTATGTGTGAACTCTAATGGCTGTTATATCTTCTCCAAGACTTCGGCGTTCACCATCCTTAGCCATCATACTTTTACTGTGACAACTTGTCAGCCATTCACATAGTAGAAAACACTATTTTTCACGAACGACCAAAGCACATCGAAATCGATTGCTATGTTGTTATTGAAAAATTGCAGAGAAGGGTCGTCCACCTCCTTGTGTCGTCAGGCGATCAATTGGTAGATATCTTCATGAAGGCCCTTTCGTGTCACTCTTTTCATGCTCTGTTACTCAAGCTCGATGTCACTCATGGCATCTTCAGCCCAACTTGCAACGGTGAGTTAAAAGGAACCCTAATTTCGCCAGACCTCCAACCCGATGAGGAGACCTAGCTAGGAGACAAGATGATCGGGCCTCTCTTTTCTTTATTTCTTTTTTTTTCTTGGGCTCAAGATGAGCCTACCGGGCTTTCCAACTCCTTAGGTTGCCTTCATCTAGTCCAAGTCTCTAGATGGTTCAAGTATGTTCTCCTTGGCCCATCCTAGTTTTATTCTCATTTTCTTTCTTTTCTTTGCTTGATAATAGAACCTACAGATTTGTTACAGATTCCCTATTCTGTTACAACAAATTGTCCACACAAGCCTATAAATAGATGTTTCATCATTCAATAAAAAGATATGAGCGTTTTTTTTCAAATTGTTGAGTTTTTTTTTTGTCAAAATGTCTCTTTTGCCTAAAGTTAGATTCTTACGTTTCAAGATTCTAAAAGTATTAAATTAATAAATTTTCTTATCTCTTAAGGTAAAAGTAAAAAATAATAATTAAACTAATAAATCATGTAATTTAATATTTTTAAATTTTAATTGAAGTATTAATATTTTATGTAAATTACACTTTTAAGCCGCATATATGTTTAACTTTATAAATATTTTCTTCCTTAAATGCACATGAATGTCTTAAGTATATACATTTTAATATTGACTAAAAATAAGAATTAAAAATATATAGTTCTTTTTATGTACGAATTACTTATTCCTTCCAAAAAAATTAAAAAGAATTATAAAATTTTCAATAAAAATAATTACAATCTTAGATGATGAAAACAAATCATAAGAACATAAAAACCACTTTTTTCAATCTCCGCATTCTCCGCTTAAAGACAACTCACGAGCGGCCATGAATGATGAGTGTTAGACTTATTCTGTCCATAAATTGTCACCCAAACGTGCGGCAGTGTTCATTAAGATGCATTAGTAAAGCATAGATTTCATAACTGTTGATTAATGTTGGATTTGATTGATCTTAATCATGCTTTCAGCTACCAAAACGTGCATGCCATGATCTGCAATAAATTATGGACTCAATCCCCTCCGTTTAAGGTGAAAAGTTGAAACTCAATCCAAAGATGAAACATTTCAATGACCTTTGACCATAGGCCGTGTGATTTAGACAGGGAGGACAGAGAAGGACGAGTCAATAAAATGCTAATTGCACTTCCTGCTTTATGGCATATTCACCACTAATTAAGGGAACAACATTTTCTATTTTACGGTGTCTTATTGTGTCCGGTAAATCTCAGCTATTTATATATGTGAGTTTTGCGTGAACTCCATATAAATAAACATGGAGTCCGCAAAAATAAATGACTGAGATTCACTGGACACAATAAGACACTATAAAACTGGACAGAGGATCTGAACTCTTAATTACAGGTCCCCTTACTGCATTGTTCGTAGGTTACAGTGACAGCAACCGGGAAGAAAGATGTTTTGACCAATCCTTAATGGACTAGCTCCCGATAAACGTTTGTTTCAAGTAAGAACAGGTGGTCCTGAGAAGGTGAAGACTTGGCGACAGCTCAAAATTTGCAGTACCAGGACGAGTACAACGTATATTGTACTCCCTCCGATTCATAATAAGAGTCGTTTGAGAGAAATGCACATTTATTAATAAAGTTAATGAAATGTCTGATATACCCTTATTAATTACATGTTAAAGTGCCTTGAAAATATAATATGTGTAATTAAGATGTGAGAGAAATTAAAGCGTAATTTTAGAAGTAAAATAATAAATATGCATAAAAAGTCACAAATAACACTTATTTTGAATAATTAAAATCTCTCTAAAACGACACTTATTTTGAATAGGAGGGAGTACTAAATAACTAATTTTATCAAATATTAAATGACAAACAACTAATACAATTTGCTGGTCAAATCAGCTGATATAATCAGCTATCAACTAATAACTGATAGAATCAACTAACAACTAATATAATCAGCTAATTGTCAATCATAATATTATCAAACCTTATGATATAATAAACATATAAATAAAACGGAGGTTGGGGTTGGGCAAGGTAGACCCAGCACCTAGCTGTTGTCTCAAGTATTGCCGGTTCTTCTCTAGGAATTGCCAACCACAACTCGGTTGGTACTTGCAGTCTGCAGAGGAGCTAGTCCTAGTGGGCAGGTTTCTTTGTGTTTAGGCGCGTGGGGTACTTGAGTTATTTGCATCGAAATTAGTAAGGATGAAGCCGTATACGGAAGAGGACCATGGGCATACGGCCATTGTCCATTCATTTCTCCGTAAAAAAGTGGGCCCCACCCCACCCCCAACACAGTACTAAATTTACACGTACATCAGTCCATCTTTCGAATCTAATTTCTCTCCCTGTCTTACCCTTTCTGTTACAAAATTATGGCTTCGTTAAAATGACCAACTTAGCCTTTTTCCTTGTACCAATTCCATTCACCTTAATACCCCCTTGCAATCCAATAATATAGTTTAATTTTTATTTATTAGAAAACTATAAATTTCATTACCGATTTTTTAAATTTGCTTACTTATGCCACAACATTAAGATATTAGTACATTTGACATTACATAGACATATTAGTATATTTTGTATAAGTGGCCCGTTGGAAAATAAATGGATTGAGGGTGAATTGGTTAAAAAGGGAATAACAGGAACACGTGGTGCCCTAACCAAACAATGGCAGAGGAGAAGTTTGGAATGAAAGAAAGGGCAAATAGAGGAAAGGGGAGGCCACAAGTCATGATCGCAAGACCCTCCATGTCTCCTCCGATGTGGATCTTCGCACGTTATGAATGTAGTGTAATGATACTTTGTAACAGTTAGCGAGAGAGATCGTCTGTGTGTGTGTATGTGAGTTGGAGAGACCAAAAGACAGAGGCTTGTTGAACGATTTTTTCTTCAGGTCATTGAGAGTTGTGAGTTGAGACAGTGAACACAAAGCCACCAATTTCCATCTGCGCTTCACACCATAAACAACAACGACGTCATCCCAACTCGACCTGCTCTTTCTCTCTCTTTTTCTCTGGAAACCCAACAAGCAAGTTCTGAACTTTGTCAAGCTCCAGCATTTGCGTTGAAATTGTTGCTGCAACTGCGTGCAATGGCGTAGCTTCTAAAGCTAATGTCCTTTTGACCATCGATGTTTTTGCGCAGAAGAGTTTCTTTTTTGGCTCGTTTCCTTTTCTTTTTACGGTTTTTGATCTTTAAGGTTCCGGGTTTGAAAAGGGTCTCTCTGTATCTATAAGACGAGGTTCCTTTTTGGTGAAGAAGGTTTAAAGTTTTGATTTTGGTCTTTGTAGCGTGATCTGGAAGTTGGATATGAGCGTAGTTTGATTTTCTCAAGTCGATTCAAGTAGAGTCAGTTGGTTGGCGACAAAATCGGGCTCGTCAGGGCTTCAGTGCATGGATAGCTGGTGTATTCGAAATGTAGAATGATGAACAGCGCGTAAGAATTTTCTTTCCCTTTTGGGTTACGGTTGAACTGACTGACTGCTATAGGTTTCGGCTCCTCTTGGTTATATGTTAAGTGTTTAAGTGAAAAAGACTATATTTGATGATTCTGTTATGGTTTGCTTGGAATCCATGAAGAAATTTCGCTGCTTTAAGCAAATATCCAACAATGTCAAAACGGAGACGAGACTTTCTCTTGGAGAATATAATAGAGCAGTTTCTTGGTCAAAATATTTGGTCTCTTCTGGGGCTGAGATTAAGGGGGAGGGAGAGGAAGACTGGAGCGCTGATATGTCCCAACTGTTCATTGGTAACAAATTTGCGTCAGGGAGGCATAGTAGGATTTATAGAGGAATATATAAGCAGCGAGATGTTGCTATTAAGCTTATGAGCCAGCCTGAGGAAGATGAGAACTTGGCTACTATGCTGGAGAAGCATTTCACTTCTGAGGTAGCTTTGCTGTTTCGGTTAAGGCATCCTAATATCATCACTGTAAGTTCTGTTACTTTCTTGGCATGTTTTCATATACTGTGTTTTTTTTACTGACTTAGGGAATTATTTACTGTACTTTTCACTTCTTATATTTGCTAGTACTTTTTAAGGAGTCTGGTTGAATCCTTTATTTGTAGTTCAGTTATAATCGCATTGATGATTCTTAGCTCGGTTGAGCAATGATGACCTTATGCAAGTACTGAAGTACCAGTCTATCGATGATAAGAATGGAAGATGTGGTTACTCTAGTCCTGTTGTTTTACAATAAAAGTTAATGCTTTGAGGAACATATTTTGTAGCACCAATTTGATAGACAAATTTATTTATTGCGATTGCGGTTGATAGGCATTTAATGGATGCCTACAATGACATGATCAACGTGCATTATTTATTGTTCCCCCATTATCGTTCTTCTGTATGGAGGGTTAAATTAAAAACTCTTTCAGTGACAGTAAACATACTTTGTAGCTTTAGAATGTGGAAAAGAAGATGAAGAATCGGTAATTTTGTTCCATTAGAAACTACGGGACCTGACATTTAATTCAAGTGTCACCAAGAATGCCGGCTTTGATGATGGATGGGGAAAATGAAGAGACAAGGGTGCGAGAGGGTGAGCACGATTGGGTGGATATATGTGCTGGTTAAAATCCTTCGCATTCTTTCTTGATCAGAGTACTTTCATTGGAGAAACGGCTGCAATTGTGGAAAGTTATTACAGAAAATAATAGTCGCAAGTACTAGCTAAGCTTGTTGTCTTTCCAGATTGACTCTGTGGGAAACTCCAAATAATGTGATTATTAGCTAAGCTTGAAGACTTAGAGGAGAGCGTGAAGAATAGTAAAACTAGAAGGACCTATTATATGTATCTTCACATTTTTAATATCTACATATAGATTCCATTTATATTCCTGGCCTTATTGGCATTGCATCGCACATAACTTGTGAAATCCAGAGTCAAATGGCATGTGGTGAACTTTGTTTATCAGACGTCAATCTTTATTTTTCTTTTCGCTTTCTTCATTCAGTTTGTTGCAGGTTGTAAAAAGCCTCCTGTGTTTTGTATTATCACGGAGTATTTGGCTGGGGGCTCATTAAGAAAATATCTTCATCAACAAGAGCCACATTCAGTTCCACTTCACCTTGTTCTCAAACTAGCTCTTGACATTGCTCGGGGGATGCAATACCTTCATGCAGAAGGGATACTTCATAGGGATCTCAAGTCAGAAAACTTACTGCTAGGAGAAGACATGTGTGTCAAAGTTGCTGACTTTGGTATCTCATGCTTTGAATCTCAGTGTGGTAGTGCCAAGGGATTCACCGGGACATATCGTTGGATGGCCCCCGAAATGATAAAGGAGGAACAGCATACAAAGAAAGTTGATGTTTATAGTTTCGGCATTGTCCTTTGGGAGCTTTTAACAGCTTTGATTCCATTTGATGACATGACTCCAGAACAGGCTGCGTTTGCTGTCTGCGAGAAGGTAAAGTTTTTTTAGTTCAGTTTCTGTTGTTTAATGTCTTCAGTTTTACATCCAAAATTTGTGATCACTCTATAGTCTTCTGTTAGTTCTTCAAGGGGTTTTTCTCCATCATGAAATGACCCCACTGGTGAAGGTCACTAATCTGGGATAGGGCCGGAAGTGGTTATAATACATCAGAATCATGTTAATGTGGGGTTTATTTTCCGGCATGAAAAGTGATGCTCTAGGTACCCATTACCACAGCAAGAAGATAGAAATACAGGACTGTCTGTGCTAAAAACTTGTTGAGGACTTCCCTAATTCTTGATTTGTAGATACTAATCTTAGTACCCATTACCATAGCAAGAAGATAGAAAAGATCTTTTTTGTTCTGCGAGTAGTTATATGCTTTTGAAGAACCATGTATAACGTTCACACATGTTTTCTAGTCTTCTATGGATTTATGCTACAGAAGTTGCTTAAGAGTAGCAATAGGATTCTCCTTTACACACTGAATTGATCTGTTGCATTGAATTGATGACTTTGCTTTACCCAATACATTGCAAAATTTTGTTGTGCAGAATGCTAGGCCTCCATTACCCCATACATGCCCCAAGGCATTTAGCAATCTCATAAAGAAATGCTGGTCAAGAAATCCCAAGGAACGACCTCATTTTGATGAGATTGTTGCTACATTGGAGAGCTATTCAGAGTCACTCAACCAGAATCCAGAATTCTTCTCATCTGTTCCGCCGCCACCGACACATAGCTGTTTTGCAAGATGCATTGGTGGCTAGATTTGCTATTAAAAAACCTAGCATGTCGTGTCGATGCGTTCCTCGCACGTGTCCCTTTGTATTCATGCCTCTCTTATTATTGGCAATTAGATGCTTACGTACCACATTCTCCTTGTGTACTCAAAATTTTTATATGGCAATGAGAATATAGGAAGTAAGAGTTCCTGATTTATTTTTCTAATATTTTAAATAGGTTGAAGTTGCAAGTAAATGTGTTTAGGCAAAGGAATCACCTTAATTTCGAATGCCTAAGCCCAAAGGACTTTCACCTGAGGGGGTGTATTAATGAATATATAAAACCAATTAAGTTGGCCTCACATAACATGCTTATCCTAATACATATCTAGTTTTTGCTTCAAAATTAATAATTTATGATTATTATGATTATTTATTCTTTTCATATGTTTTTTAATCCCTAAGTTCTTGTTGCAGTGAATCTTTAAATACTTCTTTTTTATTCTTACCATTTTTATTTCCAACATAAAATTATTTAAATATATGTTATAAGAATATAGATGGTATTAGAAAAATAAAATAAGGAGATAAGGGATATATTACCCGTATCTAAATTGAAAATTAATTACCGTTGATGCAAAACGAATAATTTTAATTTTATAGATAAAAATGAATTTCTATGCAAATGTAGCCTTTTAAACACAATTTCATTTTTGTTATGGAAGATTTACTGCGGCTACATCAGAAGAAGACAGTTTGGCCGAGTGGTCTAAGGCGCCAGATTTAGGCTCTGGTCCGAAAGGGCGTGGGTTCAAATCCCACAGCTGTCAATTTTGAACTTTTAAATAAGAGTCAACTCAAATGTATCTTAACCAACTTTACTGGTTTATGAATACTAAGAAGTGAACCTCTTATTGTTTTTTTTTTTTAAAACAGAAGAAGGGAACTACATTAACAATCATTGTCAGCAGCTAAGGTTGAAGCAATACAAACAGGGAAAGGTAAATTCCAATAAATAAGACCTGACATAGAACTAGCATATTTCGCAAGGGAGTGAGCTGCACAGTTCGCAGATCTTTTACAAAAACTAAAATAAACATCATTAATAGAATGACAAAGAAATAAGCAATTATGAATAATCAAATCAACGTCAGACCGATTGTAACTAAGGGAGAGAAGGTTTTGAATAATCAATTGTGAATCAGATTCAATAATAACGTAATGGAACCTCTTATTGTTTATTTATCCATCATTAAATATTCAAGAAGTTAGGAAGGCCTAATGGTCCCAATAATTTAATTTAATACCTACGACCCACTTGGAGTCCACAACAATACGACGTACCAAAACCACACAAATTGCTTCTCTACTCTCATTGAATGCCTCGTCAATCCAGGCTTGATCATCGTCATCTCTAAGTTGCTCACCGTATTTTTATATTGGAATGTTTAGTGCCTTTACTTCATACCACGTCTTGCTTGTAGCACATCAAAGCTGCCCGTATCAGCCATGATCAACCACTAAGCCTCTTCCCCAACTATTCTCTATCAATCGACTATTGTTGCACAAATCATTAAATAAGGTTTGTCTTTTATTTGCTCGGTAAGTTATCCCTGGAAAATTTCCAAGGTATTTGGTCAACCAATCAATACTTCCATAAAGGATGTCATTCTCAAGGTAAGCTATTTACAGCTTCATGTGCTATTGCTGTTTTCAATAAATGCACCATCATAAAAGAGGATGTTTTGCAAGCTGGTATGTATCATATTCAGAAAGCTACGAGTTACTGATTAGACGATTACTAAGTAATGTCTGTAGAAACTTCTCCTACCAACCTCTTTGGGATCATTTTATACACAGGCAGTCACTACTCAAGATGATAAAGGAAGTTTTTAAGCATGCATTTACCTCTTAACTTGATCATTTTATGGAATACGATGAATTAAGAATTGTAGAATCAAAACCATGGACTCTTCATAAACTTGAAAGGAAAATATATTATATTATATTATACTCTATAAACATATACTGTCTACATCACTCAGTTTCATCCACCGACAGGCTTGGATAAATACCAAGATCTTACTTTGCTGCCAGCTTTAACTTTCTTCTTTTGCTGCTTATTCCATATGTTTAAAGCAGAAGATTGTCTGCTCAAACATCGCAAGAATTGGGAAAAAGATAAGGAAAAGCACCATTTTGTTTATTTATAACAGTTGAAATGACAATCTGGTTGCTGACTTTAGGATTTAAAACACACACGAGGACATGATAATGTGGCTTACACCTTTACCAACTTAGATCTCAAGCATGAAAAGAGGGTAAGTTTGTATCGTGAATGTGACTTTGTGTCTGCAAATGATCCATACGTTCCACCCAAAATCGCATACCATCGGCTCAGGCCTAAGGGTCAAAAATAAACCACAGGGTACATCTGTCGATCAAATGAGCGAACGAGGTCAAAGCAGTCTTTTGGGTTCGGAGAAAAGGACCCATTTCGCCACGTGGCGAGACCCAATGTTAATGGAAGAAACAGACTGATAACAGATCGGTAGTTGCAGGCCTCCCGCGCGCTGCGAGTGAAAGTACTGTCTTTCATCTCTGACATTCCAACTCTGCTAAAAAGTTATTTTCTTAGCTATTTTTTCACCTTATTAAATTCCCATTTTAATGGATACTAACTCTTTCTATTTCCATCGTTGCCCTTCATTCTTTCCAAGAAACCCAACCCACTTGTTTTTTTTCTTTTCTCTATCTTCTAGCTTATAATATACACACAAACCAAAGGTGAAGTCTTTCCCGTGCCTATATTTGGACAAAGAAATATCTCAACTTTTTTATCTTTCGTCTAAAACCCAGATAGCATATCGCCGGAGAATCTTCTTCCATGGAAGGATTTTAAGGTGCTGAATTCATTTTTCGTTCTGTAGTTTTATTTTTGCTCTCTATTCTGTTTTTATGTTGCCCGAAGTTTTCTGTTATCGGATCAGTTTGACGCTCAGTTCGAAGATTATAAATTTTGTCCCTTTTTATATTCGACTTCTTCTGTCGGCTGCTATTTTGATTCTGGGTTTGTTTCCTTATTGCCTACATTGGTTTATGGTATTCTTAAGGTCGGTACTTGATGTGCTGTTTTATGGATTATTTTTTAAAGCATATGATTAAGAAAGGGTGGATGTTGTACGTGACATTTGTTTGTTTCCCAATGTTTTTCGAAACATGGAAAGTTAGTTTCATTGGATCATAAGCTTTAAGGTTAAAGGATTGAACTTGTGATTTTAAGTAGCTGTTTATTCTGCTTTGATTGACTTTTGTCAAGCACGTCTGTCCTTTTTATGCATTTGTGAATGATTTACGTACTTTAATAAACTTGTCTTGGTTGGATCTGCTGTGGCAATTGGCTGACAGAAAATTTCTTTTACTGCAGAATTTTTTTTTGAAATTTGCAGTGTTGGATTATTGGGTGCATAAAGATGCCTGGAATTGTCGTTGATGGAATGAATGAGGAAGTTGCAATAGAAGAAACGAATGGAAATTCTGTGCCCGTTAAGGAAAGTTCGGTTTCAAATAGGTCTCCTAAGCGTACATTGAGTCCGCAAAGTCCTTGCAGTGGTACCCATAATGTTCCCGTTGATGGGGTGGCTGTTAATGAGCTTGTTGACGATGGAGTAATATGTCCCTCTATAGAGCAGCTTTATGAGAACGTCTGTGATATGCAGAGTTCTGATCAGTCACCCTCAAGACATAGCTTTCGATCTGATGGTGAAGAGTCTAGAATTGACTCAGAACTGCGCCATCTTGTGGGAGGAGAAATGAGAGAGGTTGAGATAATGGAAGAAGAAGAAGAGGAAAAGGTGAACAAGCCAGAGGATGATACTCAGAGCTATGCCTCTTCCAAGAAGGAAAGTTCATCCAGGGAAAAGATGTCAGGGAAATTGGACAAGGTCCCAACTGCAAGCACCAATTCTGTTTCTTCGAACTCCTCAAAGAAAGCTAGTCATTTGCAAATGGACTCTGAAGCATCATCCAAATTGATTCCAAAGGGCAAAAGTCCACCAAAGAAACCTCCTACTGATAAACAGAATGGTAAGAAGGTGAAAAAGGCAAATGGTGGAGTGACATCAATTAAGAAACAGAGAAATTCTCCATTGAAGTTAATGAATGGAACAGAAGATTCATCTGAATCTGAGTTAAACAATCCAGATCTTGGGCGATATTTGTTAAAACAAGCAAGAGATTTGATTTCTTCGGGAGATAATCTGCAAAAAGCACTTGAACTAGCCATTCGAGCATCCAAATCATTTGAAATATGTGCTAATGGGAAACCAAGTTTAGAGTTGGCTATGTCATTACATGTTACTGCAGCAATTTACTGCAGCATAGGCCAATATACAGAGGCAATTCCAATCCTACAGCAGTCAATTGAGATTCCAGTGATTGAGGAAGGTCAAGAACACTCCCTTGCCAAATTTGCTGGTTACATGCAACTTGGTGATACTCATGCTATGCTCGGCCAGTTGGAGAGTTCAGTAAAT
Source organism: Erythroxylum citrifolium (assembly GCA_026284465.1). Taxonomy (NCBI): domain Eukaryota; kingdom Viridiplantae; phylum Streptophyta; class Magnoliopsida; order Malpighiales; family Erythroxylaceae; genus Erythroxylum; species Erythroxylum citrifolium. The sequence goes on from JANKOE010000006.1 coordinate 59,427,915, forward strand.
TGTTACACTACAGGATTGGAAATCCAGAAACAAGCTCTTGGAAACATGGACCTTAGGGTAGGAGAGACTTGTAGGTACTTGGCTGAAGCCCATGTTCAAGCTTTGCAGTTAGATGAAGCTAAGAGGCTTTGCCAGATGGCTCTAGACATTCATAAAGAGAATGGATCACCTGCTTCTCTTGAAGAGGCAGCAGATCGGAGGCTCATGGGTCTTATATGTGAAACAAAAGGAGATCATGAAGGTGCTCTGGAGCATCTTGTTTTGGCAAGCATGGCTATGGTGGCAAATGGCCAGGAGTCTGAGGTAGGCTCTGTTGATTGTAGCATTGGAGACTCGTACTTATCCTTGGCTAGGTATGATGAGGCAGTTTTTGCTTATCAGAAAGCTCTTACTGCCTTTAAAACCACTAAAGGAGAGAATCATCCAGCTATTGCTTCTGTATACATTCGTCTGGCAGATTTGTATAACAGAACTGGAAAATTAAGAGAATCTAAGTCGTATTGTGAAAATGCTCTTCGGATATATGAAAAGCCAATTTCTGGTATTCCTCCAGAGGAAATAGCGAGTGGTTTCACTGATGTTTCTGCTATCTATGAATCAATGAATGAGCTTGAGCAGGCAATCAAGTTGCTACAGAAGGCACTAAACATATACAGTGATGCACCTGGTCAGCAAAGTACAATTGCTGGAATTGAAGCCCAAATGGGGGTTATCCACTACATGCTGGGGAACTATTCTGAATCTTACAACTCTTTTGATCGTGCAATTTCAAAGCTCCGTGCAAATGGAGAGAAGAAATCTTCTTTCTTTGGCGTTGCACTTAACCAGATGGGCCTCACTTGTGTCCAGCGTTATGCTATAAATGAGGCTGCACAATTGTTTGAAGAAGCAAAAAGCATTTTAGAGCAACAGTGTGGACCTTATCACCCTGATACTCTTGGGGTTTATAGCAATCTTGCGGCCACATATGATGCAATGGGAAGGTTTGAACTCTCTTCATTCTTGTAACTTTTTCATGACATTCTCCTTAAATTGAACTCTCTCCATTCTTGTAACTTTTTCATGATATTCTCCTTATAACAGTTTGACGTCATTTTTCATAAAACATCATATTACAAATTGTTTGTGTTAACGTCTCAGTAACCTATGTTAAGTACTCAAATGTATGAATTTGAATCCTTCTCTTTCCCTGATGCTAACTTTTGTAGCCAAGTAACAATGCTTGTCTTCTGTTGCAATCATGTCCTTTTCCTTCTCTCAATGTTTAAATGCATTGCAGGCTTCATGTTGAGGTACTAATGTTGTGCTACTTTGGCACAGATTAGATGATTCAATTGAAATCTTGGAGTTTGTTGTTGGGGTTAGGGAGGAAAAGCTTGGGACTGCGAATCCAGATGTGGATGATGAAAAGAGAAGGTTGGTTGACTTACTGAAAGAAGCAGGCAGAGTGAGCAGCAGAAAAGGCAGGTCGCTGGAGAACCTTCTTGATGCACAATCTGATAGCATAAACAAAGATGGGATCACAGTATCGTAATATTTACACGTCAAAATGACTAAGATGTATTATAGAACATAATTTAAGGTAGGTGATTGTTTGCTTTAGTTGGATATTTATTTTGGTTTGGCAGTAATTCTATAGTATTACATTTGTAAGTTATGTATTTACCAAAGTGCTATTTTATCTTTGTATGAAGCAGCGAAAGTCCTTATTCTATGGTGATCCTGCTAAGAAAATAAAGGTTCAGCCAGTCCTTATTGACATGGATGCTCCCAGTTTGATTCTGCAAGCCTCATTGTCAAGTTATAAGTTTTTTACTTTGGCATGACCGTACCGTATTCTATTGACTGAGTGATTCTCAGAAAGCCATTGATCATAAGCAAGGAATTGAGTGTGATTACCTGCTTATAATGTGTAAAGAATGCAATTACCAGCAGATCTTATGTTTTTCAATGCTATGAATCTTTATCCTAGGTTAGTTGTTTGATGAACTAGTATTAGTTACCTCGAGTTTATAATCTGTAGTGGTCCCAACTACAGTCCTTTCACTCTAGCTAATTTTGTGGCCGAATTTTATGATGAATAGCTATCAACAGTTGCTCAGAATTAAATGTCTCAAGGTCTCAACGGAATTGATAGCGGAGAGTCTAATCAGCTACAAAGTATAATGTTAAGCTTGCCTGGTAGGTACATGGTTGAGCATATAACTAACAGTTTTCCCATTTGCGGGGTTGCATTTGCATCGTCTCGGCAAACTTTTGGTTTGTTGAACTCCCTAGCCGTAGTGACATTAGCCTGAAATCATTTACTGCACCCGAAACTTAAAAAGGTCAGGACAGAACTTCACATTTAGAACCTCCTTTTTCTTTTTTTTTTCTTTGAAAAATAAACTTAACCTTGCAATTTTCCATATGAGCTTGAATTTTATGCCAACATAAGGCTAATGGCTTCAAAAATGAAAATCCAGAAGGAAACGGGATAGTGGTCTATGAAGCATTCAAGCAATAAATATTTCCTTGAACAAAAATCCTATAGAAGATGAATATTAGCTAGTATAAGTTGGGATGGATCCTTATGCAAGGAAATATTGGTACCAGCAATGACAATTACAGTGTCCAGTTTTTCAGTAATCACACAATGGAGAGATACCGGGAGAAGATCGAACCTTTTTAAACTGAATCATTTTGTTGTTCAGCTCCATCTCAACTAGCTTTCTGGTAGAAACTCAACGGAATAGTAATTTAACAATGAAGAAAATAAAAAAAAAGAAGAGAAAATAGGGTCTAGCGGTGCTGTCACTAATGAAAAGCATAAAAGAAGTTGACAATGGCATTTTGGGAGAGAGAATAAGAAGAGAAAATAGGGTCTGGCGGTGCTGTCACTAATGAAAAGCATAAAAGAAGTTCACAATGGCAAATTGCGAGAGGTGTCTCCCTCCCAGGCCTGCACACCTTCTCTTTGCCTTTGATATACTCGCATATTATGACATAATCCTAACCACTTAGACACCTCATCATTATAGAAACATTAGACACCTCATCATTATAGAAACATACTAGCAGAAAAAGCATCAAAAACAGTAAATAACATGATAGGAATTAGGTCAAAGTTAGAATGGGCTTTCCTTTTAATTTTCTATAGTATTATTAATATATTGACTATTCCGGGTCTTTTTCTTCCCTAAGTGAATCGAAAATGAGATTATAATTATAAGATTTATAATACATTTATGTATTATGCCTACACTATTACTAGTTATTGTTCTATCGAGACTTGTTACAGAATATAACAATTGTAAATAACTGTTACAAACGATAACAGATCCATAGGGATTATACAGTTAATGTAAATAACATTGGTATACGGATTTTGGCATAATCATACGAATTACTTTCCTATTCTAGCCTACGTATTCTTGTATAAATACCTGTATAATTCTAATAGAAAATATGAAGAACATGCTTCTCACCTTCTCTGCTTTCTCATCGTATCAGAGCCTAGTCGAGTTTTTGGGTCTCTTTTTTGAAACTATTTTCTTCGTTTTGTTTTTTCGCCCAATGAGGCAGTGCATGATTGTGGGTTTGTGTGTAGCACATTTGTGAGAGTTTTTTTTTCTCACCTCTTCCTTTACAAGACTTCACGGGTGCCGACCGACCACCTCTTCAAATTCGGTCGTCAGATTTCCAGTGCCTGACTCACACACGCTGCCATCTTCCCAGATGTCCTTTTTATGCCCTGGCACGTGAGCTGCCGTCTGCCGAACTGGTTTCTTCCTCTGGGGTTGCCTCCTTTATTCCTGTCTAAATATCCCATCAGTTGCTTCCGGGTACTGCTGATTTGTGTTGGTAAGGTGACAACCCTTCCTGCTCTCTTTTTTGGTGTGTGTGCCTCTGATTGATTCCAGTTTTCTGCCATGAGGTTGCTTCTTCTTTTCCTTCTTTATTTAATTGATATTGTCATTTAGGACTGATTTAAATGGCTAAAGGTAGTGATATGAGTGATGATAAGAAGACTATTATCGAAATTACATTGGGTTCATCCAAAATCACTGATAGAAAATTGCCTGGAAGAAAAAATTATGCACAATGGAAAAGGACTATTCGTAGATCTGTGACTAGTGTAGATTTAGAAGATCACTTAACTAGTAATCCGCCTCCTAAGAGTAATGTTGTTGCTTGAAAGAAATGGTTAATGGATGATTATCAATTGTTTAATCAAATCCAGAATACTCTAGACCCAACTGTTGATGATGTTGTGAATCATTGTGATAGTGTAAAAGAACTATGGGAATATTTGGAATTTCTATATGCTTGCAAACAAAATCTGTCCTGTATTCATGAATCATTGTTAAAGATTTATCGAGCGGAACAAAAAGGTCGCTTCCTATTTCAATATTATACTGAAGTGAAACTAGCATTTAAAGAAAATCATTGTTGCTAACATAAAACAAGTGCAAGAACAGTAGGAGCAAATTGTGGTACAATGTTTTTTAACAGGGTTGGGTCTTTAATATGACGTGGTACAGACACAATTGTTAACTAGTTAGACACTTCCTTTACGGAAGTATATGCTCGTTTGCTTTGAGTTTGTAAAGATGGTGACATGACTTCTAATATGGTGCCCAATGACACAGTGGCGTTGGTTAATGACATTTCAAATGCTAATCATAGTGGCAAAGGTGGATATAGTAGTGGTTTTGTTGCTGGGAATAGTAGCAACTCTCGTATCTGTAATTACTGTGGAGTCGAGGGGCATATCAAGAAGAATAGTTGGAAATTGCATGGTAAGCCTCCCAAGTACTCAGGTCAGAATAATAACAGAAAAATTGTAAATATGGCTACTCAAGATGGCATCCTATCGCTTCCTCAGTCATCCTTACCTTTTGTCACAATTTCGGCAGATAAGTATGCTCACTTAGCCAATGCCCATCAACAAAGTTTGGCCACTTATGATTCACAACAGCCAACCTCTACTACATTAGCTTTGGCTAATACAGGTAACCCTGCTGCTTGTCTCTCCACCTCATCTCATAGTTAGGTTATTGACTCAGGTGCTACTGATCATATGATTGGCAACACAAGTATCCTCTCTTCTTTCCGATCTAATGCTAATTTACTTTGTGTTACATTAGCCAATGGATCCACTAATTCTGTATTTGGACATTGGACAACAAACCCAACAAAATCTCTCATATTATCATATGTTTTATGTTTATCATAATTTTCTTTTAATCTATTATCTGTCATCCAACTTACCAAAAGTCTCAACTATTGTGTTGTTTTCTATCCCGATTGATGTCTCTTTCAGGATCTTGGGATGAAGCCAATTATTGGTAGAGGGTATCTGGTGAATGACCTCTATGCTCTTGATTTGACTTCTGAACTCGTACCTCAATCGATTGCTTGCACAAGCTCATCTTCCCTTTTTGTAATTTTATTGTCGTTTTGGTCATCTGTCTCTACCAGTTTTACAAAAGCTATATCCTAGTCTTTAATGAGAATCTACCTTAGAGTGTGAAGCTTGTCAATTTGCTAAACATCATAGAGTATCTTATTCTCCTAGAATAAATAAACGAGTTGAGTCTTCTTTTTACTTGATGCATACTGATGTATGGGGTCCTTTTCCTGTTTCGTCCAAATATGGTTTTTTGTAATTTTGACATTTATTAATGATTATTCTTAGGTTACTTGGCTTTATCCTATGAAATCTCGATCAGACTTGTTTATTATATTTTGTGTCTTTCATGCTGAAATTAAGACTCAATTCGACAAATCTATCTATATTTTAAGAAGTGATAATGCTAAAGAATATGTTTCTCATACTTTTAAGTCTTATCTCTCTCAGCATGGAATTATTCGTCAGTCATCATGTATTGTTACCCCTCAGTAAAATGGTGTAGCAGAGTGAAAGAACTATCATTTATTAGAAGTTTCCCGGGCACTAACATTCCATATACAGGTCCCAAAAGTTTTCTAGGCCGATGCTATTTCCACTGCTTATTTCCTAATCAACTTAATGCCTTCCTCTGTTCTTGATAGTCAAATTCCATATTCCCTTCTCTTTTCCTCATTTACATTATTCCCTCTTAGTCCTTGAATTTTTGGGGTACTTGCTTTGTTCAAGACATGCGACCTTAAGTCTTGAAACTAGATCCTAAATCTCTTAAATGTGTCTTGCTGGGATATTCTCGTGAACAAAAAGGATATTGTTGTTACTCTCCTTCTCTAGGTAGTTACTTGATATCTGCTGATGTGACCTTTTTCGAGAATACACCTTTCTTTGATTCTCCCGTGTCCTCTTCTTCACACTTTACCAATTCAGGGGACAATTTTCTTATTTATACTATCAGTGAACATGTAGTTTCTCCTCCCTCTCGACTTGTTATTCGTCAAGTTTATTCTCGACATGTGCATCATTCTATTGAGGCATCTCTTATCAGTCAGGACATGGACCCAACCCGTTTTGCTTCATTTCCAGATTCCTCACTATCACCTAATGCTAGCCTTTACCTTCGTATTGCTCTTCGTAAAGGTAAACGCACATGTACTTGCCCTGTTTCTTCTTTTGTGTCTTACCATACTCTATCTCCCTCCTCCAAGTCTTTTGTAGCTTCCTTAGACTCTGTTGTTGTTCCAACACCCTAGCTGAAGAACTGGCTCATGAAGGTTGGCAAGTTGCAATGAAAGAAGAGATGATGGCTTTAGAGTAGAATTATACTTGGGATCTTGTGCCTTTTCCTTCACAGAAGTGAGTTGTAACACCCAAATACCCCCTGAGAGGATACATGGATGCCACCCAAGACAGGACAAACAAAATCAAACATTATACACATGCATTGTTTTAAAATATGAGT
>JANKOE010000006.1:59442608-59457513 GCA_026284465.1 Erythroxylum citrifolium
TCAGAGCAAGAGTGGAAATGCTCTGGTTTAGTTTGGTTTTTCGTAAGAGGTTGGATATCCGGTAATGGGTTCCAACAGGCATCCCCCAAAGATCCAAAAAATCGGCTCTGATACCAAAAGTTGTAGAAAATCAATAGAATAGTAATTTAATAACAAAGAGAAGAGAAATCAGGTTTGGTGATTCTGTCACTAATGAAAAGAAGGAAAAAAGTTGAGAATGACAACTTTCGAGGGGTGGCCCTCTCAGTAAAAGACTCATTCCATGCTTGCACACTCACTCTTTGCCTCTAATATACTCACTCATTCTGATAGAATCCTAACTACGTAGACATCTCATCATTTTAGAAATATACTAGCAGACAAAACAAGAAAAGTAGCAAATAACATAATAGGAATCAACCTAAAGCTAGAATGGGCCTTCCTTTTAATTTTCTACAGGGAGAGAGAGAGAGAGAGCATGTGTGTTTCGGTAATACCTTTTGTTGTTTTTAGCAAGGCATTTATTAGCCTGCAGAAAAAAAAGTTTCTTACTTTGGGCACTTGTTAAATCTATGCTTCCCTTAATTGGAAATATGACCAATACTGTGCCGCCCAGGACAGTTTTTTTATCTGCATGTCTTTTCTGCTTCCCATTACTACCTTATTCTTTCTGCCTAGCACAACCTCCTTTATAAGACAAGCTTTTATTTTTTTTAGTTATAACGTGTTTTATACGACATACTCTAGAAATTCTTATTTCTTTAGACTCTCTTCTCACTAGACACAACAACCTTCTTGCCTTCCACTTTCAAAACCTCTCATTGAGATCTACGACTTTGACACGAACGGGTGTGTATTTATAGGTGTTTTTTTATTTGGACCACGTATTATATTGTGTGGGTTTTTACAGTTTTTCATGCTCAAATAAGTCATGTCATTTGTTTTCCTACTGGTATTCTTTGTTAATAACGAAGGCTCCCTTTAGTTAGCAAATTATTTATTATTTATCTTAGTTTTCTTTTATTGTTATTTTATTATTTATTAATTTCTTATTTTTATTAGTTTTCCCTTTATTATTATAATTGTAATTATAATTATAATTATAATTATTTTAATCTAATTATTTATTATCTTTTCGTATTTGTATTAGTTTTTTATTAGCATTTTTAGTATTATTATTATTAGTATTGTTTTCATTATTTTATATATATCTATATCTTTTGTTATTTTTATTATGATTTCTATGTATTGATGTTGTTTTACCTATTTTCTTTGTAACCTACACCACTTTTATATTGTCTCATTTGCATGTGGGTCTACCGAAAATAGCCTCTCTACTATGTAGGGGTAAGGCTGCGTACTATCAGACCTCCCTAAACTCCGCTTCAGTGTGGGACTTCGGACTGGGTGTGATGATGATTATTATTATTAATATATAGGCTATCTGGATTTTCTTCTTCCTGGAGTACTAAAAGTGTACTAGAGGCCTAACATTTTCCTGGTGTGGGAAAATGAAAATGAGTTGAGCAAGTGAGACTACACAAGTGGGTTCCTATTGCACTACAGTAATGCAAAAAGGAAATTTTTTTTGAGTGGCAATGAAGAGAAAACTGATAAGAACCACACTCTTAGCCCGAACTAAGTAATATAAATAAGGGAAAAGAAGGATAAAAGTAGCATTTATTGATTATGAGGAGGGTAATACACGACTATCGGAGGACATTAGAGAGGCCCTCGTCTATCCCTAATGTTGGGGTCACTACCAATCACTATTTACTCACTTGATGATCTACCCTACACCCATACCCCCTAACTATAAATGTTGTTGGTGTAACAACCTTGCCCAGTTAGCATTCTAGAACTGCAAAATGACAACAACTTAACGACAACAATCAACAATAGTAAAACAACATTTATAACAAAATGATAGCGACCTTCCTGGACCAGACTTAAAGGATCGACCAGTTTTATTTCCTTCTTCTTTCTGCGAAAATACACATTCTTGGCAATTGGGCCTAGGCTTCTATCAATAAACCCCCTTTTTCTTTCACCTTGTCCTCAAGGTGGAATTGAGGGAATTGAGCACTAATCAATCCTGTTGGTTCCTAAGTAGCTTCGAAGTTAGGTAAATTGCTCCATTTAATTAAAACCTCTAAGCCCTTCACACCCTGGCGGACTTACAGTATATCCTCCGGAACGACTTCCCATTCCAACTCTTCATTCAACACATAAGGCAAGGGCAAAGGCTGTACCTTCTCTCCCACAACAAGTTTTAGTTGAGAGACATCAAAGATGGGGTGGATTGCAGCATAAGTGGGCAATTCTAGCTTACAGGCAACCTTCCCTACACAGTGTAACACCTAAAAAGGCCCAAAAATTGCGGTGAAAGTTTCTCGTTCAGCTTCCTAGCCAATGAGCCTTGCCAATAGTGTCTTATCTTGAGAAATACCAAGTCCCCCTCCTGAAATTCCACTTCTTAACTGTATTTATTAGCCTGTTTGCTCATCTGTTCATGTGCCCTTAGTAGTTGCTCATTGAGCTCAGCTAGCATAATATCACATTCCAAAAGCATGTCATCCAAAGTGGGATTAGTAGTGCTATAGACTTCATACTTGAGTAAGGGCGGTGGCTCTCTCCCATACACGATCTTAAAAGGAGAACACTTAAGGGATGTGTGATAAGTTGTGTTGTACCAATACTCGGCCTAATGTAACCATCGAGACCAGGTCTTAGGTTTGTTTCTAGCGAAACAATGCAAGTAGGTCTCAATACAATGGTTTACGACTTCAGTTTGGCCATCACTTTGTGGGTGGTAGGTTGTACTACGACGGAGGGTGATATGTTGTAGCCTGAAGAGTTCCATCAAAAAATTACTTATGAACACCTTATCATAATTGAAAACAATAAAACAAGGGAACCTGTGCAACTTGACCAGGTGATAGAGAAATCTTCCGCAATCTTTTTTGCAGAGAAAGGATGTTTGAGCAGCATGAAATGGGCATACTTGCTTATCCTATCTACCACTACCATAATAGAGTCATATCTATGGGATTTAGGGGGCCCTTCAATAAAATCCATGGTTATATCCTTCCACACCATTGCAGGGATCGGTAAAGGCTGTAAGAGACCTCCTAGGGACAAAGTTTCATATTTATTTTTCTAGCATACTAAGTCGCTCGCAACAAACCTCCTATCATTAGATTTGAGGCCTTCCCAAAATAACTCAGCAGTGATTCATTTATATCTTAAGAAATCCCCTATGGCCTCCATTGGACTCCTATAAAATTCTTGCAAGATGGTAGGGATAACCGGTGAACCCTTTGGAAGAGCAATGCGTTGCTGGAAACATAATAGGCCATTCTCAACGGACCATCTTAGCCTACCAGTAGGATCTTTACTCAAATCGGTCAAAATCTCTTTCAGTTGGGGGTCATTTTCTGTTTCCGATCTGATCTGGTTCCAATCCCACAAGGTAGGCGCGTGTTTTATCTAGGTTGGCAACCACTCTATCCCCTGAGATTATATACCTTAGATATTCCATCTTGGACTTGCAAAAACAACACTTCTTGAGATTGACAAATAAATAATTTTCACTCAAAATGGTCAGCACTTCCCAAAGGTGAACGAAATGCTCATCAAGTGTTTTGCTGTAAGCCAAAATATCATAAAAAATACCATCACATACCTCCTTAGTAAGCCTCTAAACACGTTGTTCATTAAAGATTGGAAGGTTGTAGGGGCATTGGTGAGTCCAAAGGGCTTGACAAGAAATTCGTAGTGCTCCTCGTGCGTCCGAAATACTATTTTATGCATATCCTCTGGTTTCACTCGAATATGGTTATTGGACCCGTTTCTAGAGCCCAACATTCGAAGTCATAAAACGTGATCTTCATTACCCCATATTTCTGGAGTCCAACTCTTGATTTGATACCAAACAATGTTGGACCCGAGTTTCGTTCCCTATCTCGAGGAGAAAGCTCGAGGTTGTTGGGTAAGGCTCACAAGCGAGGAGGGTCGAAAGAATTCAAATTTCAACAAGAATGGCAGCGTGTACAGTGGCGGGTTCGTCGCGGCTAACACCTCGCAGGAGAAGTTCATCGCGGCCAACATCTGGCTTCTCCGCGGTGAACTCTCAAGGGCGACCACTTGCACCCTTCGGGTCAAATACTCCGCGACAAAATTCATGTACTTCGTCGCGGCGAAGTCACCAACAGAAACACCAATACCTTCGGAAAGGGTTCACTGCCACAAATTTTTGGCTTCACCACAACGAAACCATCAAAATTTGAAACCTAGAACCCTATACACCTTACCAATTTCCCACAACCTATGCCAATTTTCTAAACACACATACATTCACACATATAATTCAACACCCATTTCAACTCAACCAAGAGGATGATTATAATCATGTACAAAGAAACTTCTTCATTTCATTAATAGATCCAAAGAGAGATCAACAAGCTTTAGTTACATATCATCATACATATCAAAGTTTAATACATAATACAAAAGGATACTCAATGTTGATATGCCTATAAAGCCATCCAAAATAGTCACTACCTTAGCACAAGAGTCTTTAACTATCTTGGAGTTTTCGATGCCTTGCAAGGTTCAGCTGTAGTTTTGTTCTACACCTGAGGAGTGAAAAAATATGGGTTAAGCTACAAAGCTCTGTGGATAATATATTTATAGCCATCGGTAATTAGTCACAAATTCAAGCATATGTACATATATGTATATAGCTAGCAATTCAAGCATTAATCAATTTAGCCCAGAACTCATAATTAAGTAAGTTAGTGCATAACACATAACATAGACTTTAGCTATAAAACAAATCACTCAAATACGTCATACTTGACAATTCAAAGATGCAATGCACAAACAAATAGCTCGAGGGTTCCATGGAATGAAATGGAAAAACCAAAGTTTACACCACGAATGAAATGAGTTCATTTTTCAGATCTCATATGCCACAAGCGGGCAGCCGGGAGAAGGCTCTTGTCAACGTGCATGTGATGAACGAAATGGTTCCTCTCTTACCCATACAAAAGCACATATTCATGCTCAATTCAATTCATCATATATTCATATTCTCATGCTTTTTCCTCTTTTCATTTAATTCAAATTGTCATAACCTTTCTCAAGGTATGACATAATCATAATTCATTATGCATTTTCAAACATTCACAAATAATTCAATTTCAACCAAATCAAATTCAAGAAATCAAACATACACACATAGGCAAGAATTTGCCCAATTACACAACAACTATAAATACATTATCCACCTAATTTCGCTTGAAAATTCAAGTTCAATTGTGCCCTTCCGCTTGTTCTCGGATAGGGTTTTCTTGGTTTCCTAACACAAACCAATTTTCCATTCAATCCAAATTCAAATGAAAATTCATAATAATTTCAAAAAATCAAAATGCCATATTTTGTCGAACTTTTCCAAAGAGGAAAATTCCTTGCAATTTCTTATAAGTTCGTCGTGGCGAACTTTCGCAAAAATGCTATATTTTTCTAGATTTTTTACTTCATTCACACATAACCCATCTTTCACTCATCCAAATCTTCTTATACCCCAATATCACATTACTCTATATTTTCCCTAACTCAAAACCCACGAAAAATCACAAATGGGTTCGTTTTCTTCACTTTTAACACAAACCCTACACAAATCTATTTCTCTAATCCCTTTTCTAGCCAAGCAAGAAGAAAGATGAAGATTATTACCTCTAACAAGTTGATTTCCTCTTCCTTTCTTCTTCCTTCCAAGCTTCCCATGATTTTCTTCTCTTCTTCTCTTCTCTCTTCAGTTTTTCCTCTCCCTCTCTTCTCACTTCCACATCACTCTCTCTTCTCTCTTCTTCTTACAAGACCATTTTATTCTAATCTTCCAATTTTGTCCTTCATTTATCTAGTCTTTCCAAAAATAGCCCTCCTTCATTTAATCCAAGGACTACTTATCTTAGGCTATTAATCTAATACCTTAACTATACTCTAATTTAATTCTAACTTTTCCATTCTAAATTTCTAATTTCAACTTAGGCTCACTAAATCAATGGACTCAATTATGAAAATAATTAAACAAATACATAAACAAACAAATCATAAATAACTAAATAAAAAAATAAATCAATAAAAATTAATAAAAAAATTTCGAGGTCCAATAATGGTTATATCCCGATTTGAGGTTAAGCTTGGAAAAAACCCTTTCTCCATTCAACTAGTCTAGGAGGTCATCAATGTTTGGTATCGGAAATCGATCGGGAACAGTTGCTTTATTCAGGGCGCAATAATCCTCACAAACCACCAGCTATTGTCCTTCTTCCTAACCGACAATATGGGACTTGAAAATAGGCTAACGCTTGGTTAGATTATCCAAGCAGCCAACATTTCTGCTACCAGCCTTTCCACCTCCTCTTTATGAATTTTGGGGTAACTATATAGTCGTACATTCATCGGTTAAGTTTCCCCTTTCAATACTATGGCATGGTCATGACCACCTGGACCCTTTATACCACCCCTTTGAGCCTCAAAGTTTGTGGCTCTGATAACCCAACCACCGAATTTAATGATAGCTCTACCTCCTTCAATTCTTCCAATGCCTCGTCATCCCCACCCTCTTCATCTCCTTCAGTCTCACTGACCAGCAGGACATGCAACTCTTTGTTTCGACATCCATGTCCAATGTACCATTTCTCATCACATCGGTTCCAAAGTCCCTGCTCCCGTCGTCCCTGTGCCTTTGCAGCTGTCAGCCTCTTGATTACGAGGTTTGGAGGTACTGATGCAATGGGTTTAGGATTGATTGTATAGTTTAGTGGCCATGTTATTTTCTGTTGTTTTTTGGGTCTGCCGTGGTTGTGTACAAATTGGTATTTTTGGGTTGTGTCCAGGTTATTGTTTTAAAATCAATTCGGACTTGGATTGAAGGAGGTTCTTTATGCGCTTTTGAGCTTAGGTTGGATGAAAGTAATTGGTTCTTAATGTCGATCCTAGTGACTACCTCTATTGTCTCCTTAAGACCACTAGGGTTTATAACCAATAATTCAACTGATAATTGTTCCTTCAAGCCATTGATGAATACCGCAGTTAACGTCTCTTCCTCCAACCTCCCTACCATAGCTGCCAGACATTCAAATTGAGCCCTGAACTTTGCTACTGTGCCTTCCTGTTTGACTGCAAAGAAACGTTGCAGCATACTCCCTTCTCTCAATCCCCTAAATTGTTGTAATATTTGAGACTTTAAAGCAGACCAAGAGGAGAAATGGGAATCTCTTTCCTCAAACCTTAACCATGCATGTGCTTCGCCTTCAAAACAAACTCCAACTGCCTCGAGCTTCTTTGATTTCGTCAACTTGTTTATGGAGAAATAACGCTCGACCCTAAAAATCCACGCCCCTGCCTCTTCTCCCGTGAATACTGGCAGCTCCAACTTCATCAGGAAATGATCATTGTTCATTATCCGATTCATCTCCATTAGGATGACAGGATCATTATCGATATTGGTTCTCACTTCTTGCCTAGCCCTAGCATTACTAGATTCGGCTAGATGTTTCAGTACGGCTCGCAAACTCTGCTGTATATTCTCCAAGCTCTATTTTCTTGACTCTGATTCTTGGACTAAGTTTGAAACGACCATTGTCAAGTATGTTAATTGCTTCTTAAGTCCCGAAATCTCTGTCTCTAATTGATCTACTCTACTCTCCATCATTGTTTACGTCATATCTACTCCCAGAAATGTGGGCTCTGATACCAAAATGATAAATGCCACACTCTTAATCCGAACTAAGCAATATAACAAAGTGAAAAGATCAGTACTGAGGAGGATAAAAGTAGAATTTATTGATTATGGGGAGGGTAATACACGACTGTTGGAGGACATTAGAGAGGCCCTCGTCTCTCCCTGACGCTAAGGTCACTACCAATCACTATTCACTCACTCGATGACCATACCCCCTAGCCATAAATGCTACTGGTGTAACAACCTTACCCGATCAACATTCTAGAACTATCCAAAACGACAACAACTTCACGACAACAGTCAGCAACAACAAAACAACATTCATAACATATTGATAGCGACCTTCTTGGACCAGACTTAAAGGATCGACTAGTTTTATTTCCTTCTTTCTGCGAAAATACACATTCCTGACAATTGGGCCTAGGCTTCTATCAAAAACTAGATAAAAATGAAGAGAAATTATCTAAGGGGAAGAGAAACAGGAACACCTAAAACTACCACAAAGTGCAAAATAACCTTTTCTGGCGTTTTAAAACTAATATTGCACCTATTCTAGCTCTTTTTCCTTCAAAAAGTTACAGAATACATACAAGATACTTTTCAAGGGTAATGCACATCATAATCTTCCTATTGAAAAAACTGTATGGCATAAGTCCTGGGACCTTCGTTATTTTGCTACTATTTTTTCTTGATTCTGCTTAATAGATTAAGGCTTGCCCTCCAAGCTTGCTTGGTCTACCATTTTCACCTAGCCTTTTCCATTCAGCTCAACAGTCCCATTTTGTGTGTTTACCTGGAAATGAAACAATATGCTGATAGTTCTATGAAAAACTGCAAATAATTCCAAGAAAATGAGTAAACAAACTAAAAATGTAATACATACACTTCCTTGTAAAGTAATGAAGGATGAAGAGGATAATCACTTAGCATCCACCATGTAGCAGTAATCATCTCTAATTGCAGCTACTCATGCAACTCTGCTGCCTTGCCTTTCTAATGACATTCATAACTTCAACTTGATTAAGAACCAACCCCTCACTATTATTAGTCATTGTGACCCTATTTCCAAATTAAACAATGTTAGACCATAGCAAACCCTCGTTCTCATTCACATAAAAACCATCCTCAGGCTCATCAGGCACAGATTTCTGTGACTGCAAATGAGGAGTATAGCGTGCCTTAATCTCTTGCATTAAGTTCTCTACCACAGCATGGATCTCCTCAGATTGCTTATGTGACCAATCACCAGCAGTAAATGTATGAACACTATTGTTGACTTCAATCCAACTGCATCCAGGCTGCTTCTTAAGGCCTTTATGCTTGATTTCTAATCTAATCCTGGTAACTTCATTCTGTCTCCCAGAATCTTCAAACAAATTAGCAAGGAGGACGCGGTAACCAGTATTTGTTAGATCAAATTCAAAAAGGTGACCAGCAACAACTTCTGCCAACTTGGCATCTCCATGATTTTTGCAAGAACCAAGAAGGGAACCCCATATGCGATCATCTGGTGAATGGGGCATCTGCATGATCAGATTATACGCCTGACTTAGAAGGCCGGCTCGTCCTAGTAGATCAACCATACAAGTATACTGTTCAATCCTTGGCTTAAGGTTATAGTCTTCAACCATGCACTTAAAGTATTTCCAGCCCATTTCAACTTTTCCCCCGTGGCTGCAGGCAGAAAGAAGAGCAGTAATAGTTGCGTGGTCAGGCTTCACGCCTGCTTCTTTCATCTCTTCAAATGTAACAAACATTTTATCAAATTGACCATGCATTCCCAATCCCAACATAATTGAATTCCAGGATACTTTATCTCGTGTAAGCATTTTCTCAAACATAGTCCATGAGGTACTTATGTTCCCACATTTAGCATATGTACTAACAAGAGAATTGCTAACGAGAATATTGTGATCACATCCATGCCGTAGTACATAGCAATGTACCTCCTTACAAAGAATCATCAGTGACAAGTGAGCACAGACAGAGAGAACACAAGCCAGTGTTACTGAGTTTGGTCGGATTTGTTTGGACAGCATAAGACGAAATGCCTTTAAAGCTCCATCTGGACACTCGGTTTGAGCAAATCCAGATATAAGTGCATTCCACGTAACCAAATCCTTATCTGGTAAACCATCGAAAACTTCTTGAGCAGACCTTGTGTCCCTACATTTTCCATACAAATCAACTATTGCACCACCGACAAAGACATTTGAATCGAAGCCCATTTTTATTGCTAACCCATGGATTTCCATCCCTCTGCTCTTAAGAGCCAAGGATGAGGATGCCCTTAGAGCAGCCAATAGGGTAACAGAATCAGGACAGCCGTCATCCAGCAAGTAATCATGAAACAATTGCAATGCCTCATAAGGATAGCCACCCTGAGAACAATTAGAAATTACTGAACCCCACGTAACTAAATTACGATTTTGAGACCTTTTGAATATTTTCAAACCAGTTTCAGGATCACCACATTTAAAGTACATTTCCATAAGGGCTGTTTCAACCCTTGCATCATTTTCCAGCTCAAATTCTAAGATGATTCGATGGATTTGCCTTCCAAATCCTAAGCTAAAAAGTTGAGAGGACAACATCAAAAGAGCCACCACTGTGGAGGAATCTGGATCAATCCCAAGTTTCAGCATATCAACAAACAATTCCAAAGCCATTGGTAAAAACTCATTAGAAATATATCCCAAAATCATTACATTCCATATCACTCTGTTTTCTCTCAACGGCTCTTTATCACGAACAGTATTGAAAACATTTTGAGCATTCTTTACGTCCCCACATTTCATATACATCTCAAGAAGTGCACTGACAATGAATTCATTGGTATCCAATCCATATTTTACAAGGAACCCATGAATCTCTCTCCCATGAGTCAAAAACTCACACAAAGCACAGGATGATAGTGCAGAGACACAAGCTACCCGGCTCAAATGCAATTCACCGCACTCCCTAAGCATCATCCCAAAATATGTCAAAGAATTCATGCAATCTCCTAAGTGGCAAAACCCAGATATCATTGCGTTCCATGAAACGAAATCCCTATCAGTCATTCTCTCAAACACTCCAACTGCGTCTGCAATAGCCCCGCATTTTGCATACATACTCAATAAAGCATTATTAACGAACAAATCTTCCGAAAATCCCAACTTTAGGAGGTGCCCATGAATCTCCTTAGCTTTCTTAACGTCACACAGCCCACCAAAAGCCTTAATCAAACAGGGGAAGAACTGAAACTCCTCAACAGGAAACCCACATTCAAGCAAATTTAGATAAACCCTAATTGCATCTTCAAACAATCCATCATCAGTAAATTCCTTGATCCTGCCATAAGCTAATGAAACATCAATTACACTATTGTTGCTCGAGATCCCACGAGAATTGGTCAATGGGTTATTAGAGAAAGTTGAAGACAAGAAATGGTGGTCGCAAGAAATTGAAAATGGGCTTTTGCCACACAAGAAATAGTTAGGAGCTGACTTAGACGGTATTGGGTTATGCTGTTGAAATTCGGATGGACTGTACTGATGAAGAGAGCCTGAAAAGAGTGATCTTACACACTCCATTCTTGGATGCGACCCAAGAAGAACATTCGGCTCTTGCACTTTGGTTTACTCCATAAATGTGTATTTGTCCCGAGGTTTCTGTAAAACTTGTGCTCTGAGTTTATCTCCACAAGTTTGGCAGGTCCTTCGAGCTTTTACGTTACTGTTATGGATCTATAACACGTTAACCAACCTGCTTACATGTGTTTACTTGGGGTACTTGTCTACGTGTGAGTGATGTTGAAAGTGTGTGTATGGGGAAGTACTACGTGGAAGAAGTAGAGTAGAGTTTGCTGTTTTTAAGTAACGTGGAGTTATCGTTAAGTAGGAGGAATAATTTCCCTTGTTATGGGGCTTAGGAATAAGTCAAGTCGTGAGTTGTTTGTTTTACTTTAATTGTAGGCTACGAAGTAGTTAGGTAGTGATCTCGTAGGATTAGAAGACTTGTAGCTTGAGCCTAATTATCTCTGATTTCCTGTATTTTGTTAGCTATAAATATAGCTAAGATTGTCAACAAGAAAAAAAAAAGATTTTCAAGAATCCAATATCCCTCTAAATTCTCTCTCTAGCTAAATTCTTTTCTTTCCTACCTTAAATTAAACTTATCAATTGATATCAGAGTCAAGTTTACCTGAAATGGAAACCCGCCAGAAGACTATTGTTGAATTCCAAAATGAAATCCCAGACATGGTGGCCAAACAGGATGGCGTCCTTGATAACTTGACAGCGTTGGTGCAAACATTGGTAACGGACTTCCAGGCCTTCAAAACAACTTCGCCTGATGGACTCCAACTTTTCTTGGAAGTTAGAACTATTAAATAAGAAATTGTCAGTGATTAATTATGAGTAAAGAAAAAAGAGAATTCTTGAATTTGAAATGATATACAAGATTTAGGTAGTGAATGTGGTAAGTTGATGATGAGTGGGTATATGTGTGTATATTCTGTTATTAATGTTCATGATCAATCATGGACTATAATTTGTTTATGGATGATATTGAATTTAAATGGAAGTTGAGAGGAAGAATAGTGATTGAGCATGAAAGTTGAAAATGCAGAAAAGTAACAGAGCATGAATAGGTTGATTATGAATTCTTAGTTTTTGATGATTTTTAACTAAACTTGCATATTTTGGAGTAGTATGAAATTATGGTGAATAAGTTGATTGAAATGAAGTAGAAAAATTAGAAGAAAAAAATTGAAGTGTTGGATTTTGGAAAGTGGAAGTCTGAAAATTCTCTGAGAATGAACAGTAGAGAGATCAAAATTTTTTCGGGTTGATCTAGAGAGATTTTGATAAAATTGTCTTCATAAAAGTTGTAGCTTATCTTTCTAGCTTTCTAACGCTATCAAGTATGACATTTTTCGATATCGGGGCTTGAAGTTATGATCATTTGAAGTTTGTGTTGCTGCATAGGGTGAACTTTCGGGACAGCTACATTGATTGGAAATTTTAACCCTTTTAAAGGCAAAAATTGTTTTTGAGATCTTCATGAAAGTTGTAGGTCTAAAAGTCTTCTTCGAAACGGTCTTTGAATGACCTTAATCCGATATTTGTAGTGAAAGTTATGCCCTTTTTTTATCAAAACAGGTCAGAAAAGAAAAGTAGGAAGGGAAAAGTCACGACCGCAACTTTGCGGAATGATTGCGAAAGTCGTGATCGCGCATTGTCACGATCGTGACATTTCAGCCGTACGCACTCCGCAACTTCTCCCCAGACCGGAACACCTCTCACTCTTTTGATCATAACTTTGTCGTCCAACCTCCAAATGACCTGATTTTTGAAGCACTGGATTTCTAACTCATTCCTCTATCTTTAAATAAAAATTTATAGGTTTTGAGATTAATTTGAAAAAGATTGATTGAATCAAAATGAGAAGATCGGTTAAAAGAGTATGAGTTAGATATTTTTACGGAACATGCTTCAATATTTTGGTGATATCTTGATCTGTAGAGCTCCAAATGAGTTGATTCTTGTTTCTAACTAAACTAGAGACATGTAGCAACAAATTATCTGAAGGAATAGAATTTCAATTCAGTCCCTAAGACTTTCAATTTCTGGAGTGAAGTTGGGTATAGTGTACAATCTCGGTTTAGTAATAGTCCGAAAGTGTTTGGGTCATAACTTTTAGATTTCTGAACCAAATTGAATGATTTTGGTGTCATTGGACACATAAGACATATCATAACATTTTTCTAGAAGGAAGTGTTATCAAATTCCTTCAATTTTTCCATGATCATTAGTTAAGAAGTTAGAATTATAAGATGTTAGTTTTAAAGACCAAAGGAGGGTAAAATGGGAAGGACCAATTAAATGAAGGGTAAAAAGGGTAGAGCAAGCAAATTGTGGTCTTGAAATAAGAAAGAAGAAGGCAAAAACATGGAGAGAAGAGAGAAGGAGTCGTGAAAAACAAAAGAGAAGAGAGAAAAATGTAGAGAAAGAAGAAGAAGGAGAAAATCGTGGAAGAAGATGAAGGAAAGAAGAAGAAGAAGGAAGAAGACTTGTTCAAGGTAAGCTTCATTTTCTTCTTGCTTTGCTAGAGAAGGAGTTAGAAAGAGAAAATTGAGTTTTTGTGTTGGGAATGAATGGAGAAAGAAGATGGTTTAAGGAAACCCATTTGATTTTAGGGTTTCTAAGCTAGGTTTTGGGTTTTCTAACCTATATGGACTATGGGTAGGTTAAGATTGAGCTTGATTTGTGTTGATTTCATTTGTTGTGATTTTGAAGTTTTAGGGATTTTGTTGAATTGGAATTGAATGGGAAAATTGGTTTGTTTTAGGAAATCAAGAAAATCCCACCCAAGAGCAAGGAGAAAGACCAAATTGAGTTTGGATTTTCAAGCGAAATAAGGTGGGTAATTTATTTATAGTTGTTGAGTAATAGGCAAAATGCCTTTTGTGTGTGCATGCTTGAACTTCCAAATTATGAATTGTTATGATGTGGAAAATGCATTATGATGTGTTTTATGTTATGTCATGCATTGAAAGATGTATGACATTTTGGTATGATTGAATTGTGTGTATAATCATGTTATGCCAGAGTCATGGCATTTTGTATAAGAAAAAGCATGAGAAAATGAGATTATGAATGACTTAATGAAGCATGAGATTTGATTGTGTTTAGGCGAGAGAGGAACTATTTTGTAGTCATGTGCACGTCGACGTAAAGCCTTCTCCCGGCTACCCGCTTGTGGGCCACAAGATCTGAAAAGTGGACTCGTTTTGTTCACATTGTAAACTTCGGTTTCTCCGTTTTGTTCCATAGAACTCTCGAGCCAATTGTGTGTGCATTTGCATTTTGATGTGTTAACTTACGATGACATTTTGAGTGTTATTCTTCGATGTGAATTACATCCAATATGTCCTATAAGATGATGTATTGAATTATGAGATGTGTATTGGAATTGTGAATGTTGAGTTTTCATTGTTGGCCTATATGAATATTCGCATAGATGTTGGATTGTGTGGCTCATTGCCAATGGCTATAAACATATTAGCCACTGAGTTATGTAGCTCAACCCATCATTTTCCCTCCTCAGGTGTAGAACGAGAAGATTAGCGATCCTTGCAAGGCAATTGGACAACTTCGAGATAGTTAGCTTTTGTACTAAGCTAGTTCG
>JANKOE010000006.1:59464514-59480507 GCA_026284465.1 Erythroxylum citrifolium
TTCCACCAATACTAACCAATTGATCCACTTACAAGTATTTTCTAAACATCTATGCAAGGTTTTGGATATTTCTATCATACATGCTCTTAATCATGGCTTTCTCATACTTTTCTTAAGGAGTAAGCTTAAAGAGCTAGAACTTGGTATCAACTCCCTTTAGCTCTTGGTTGGTGATTTCAACGTCATCATTCATCAAGGTGAAGCTATTCTAATAGACCTACTTGTCACGATCTTAAAAATTACTTGGCTGATCTTCAATTTTTTGATTTACCTTAGGGGGTGCAATTTTTTCACTTAGAGCAACAAGCACAATAACGAAACTTTTTTTAGGGAAAATTTTGAAAGAGGTTTATCCAATTTTCTTTGACTGCAACATTTTCCCAACACTGGTGTCTTTTTTCCCAACACAAGCATTTCTGATCACTCTCTAGTGGTTGTTAAATTTAAACCAGACCATACTCCTCTCAAGTATCTTTTTCGATTCAATAACTTCCTAACTTCCATATCTAGGTTTTTAGGATGCTATTAGAAGAGGTTATGCTTCTCATTTCTATGGATCTAAGCAATTTCAATATTTTATCAAAATCAAAAGCATTTGAGATCAAGTTAAATACTTTCACAAGGAAAATGTGGGGCGTGTTCATCATTTGTTAAACACTGCAATAGTTGCTCTCCATAAAGCTTAAAAGAACCTATACATCATCCCTCTTGTCCAAGACTCCAAGAGGCAGAAAATATTACATTGAACAACTAAGTACCCAGAGGTAGTTAATTTTGACTACTCTCTATTGAATCAACGATCTAGGATTAAGTGGCTACAAGATGGAGACAAAAATATAGGTTTCTTCCATAGTTCTATAACTGTAAGGAAAGCCTCAAACAAAATTGTTACACTTAAATGTAATGGATCTTTGCTTTAAACTCAAAGTCAATTTATGCATAAAGCTACCTGCTATTTTCAATCATTATTTAGATCTCCTTCTTTTGCATGCTCCTATGTAGCATTTATTGAGGAACTAGTCCAACAAAAGGTGTCTACTCAAGAGGTGGAAGCTCTGGCATTTCTTGTACTAGATTTAAAATTGAAAATGCCTTGAGATCTCTCGCTCCTCACAAAGCTCAAGGCTCAGATGGCTTCAAACATACAATTCTTCATAGAAAACTGGTCCATTGTAGGGAATATGGTTTTTGAGGCAGTCTTGGAATTCTTTAACATTGACAAGCATCTCAAGGCCATAAATAACACTTTCATTGCTTTAGTTCTTAAAGGGAAAGCGCACGAACAACACAAGTCTTTAAAAGACTACAAAGCCATCTCTTACTGCAGCTCTATTTAAAAAACCATTTACAAAGAGATTGTTTTAAGATCACAGCCTATACTTCCTGGACTTCTAGACTCAACTTAATCTGCTTACATCCCTAAAAGACAAATTAGAGATAAGATTGCATTAGCTCATGAACTATTCCAGCACTGCAGTAGAAAGAACAGTAAGGAAAGTTGTACACTCAAAATTGATTTTGAAAAAGCTTATAATAAAGTGGACGAGTACTTCATCCCTAATGTTCTCAAAGCCTTTGGTTTCCCTAATATTTTCACTAAATGGATTCACCAATGCCCTCAACTGTTTCATTCAAAATTCTGGTGAATGGTGAACCTATCAAACATATCAATATTTTTAGAGGCATCAGACAAGGTGATCCTATCTCCCCATGCTTATTCTCTTTGGTCTCTAAAATTTTGTGTAGACTACTTAAAGGAATGCCACCAGAAAAGGAATATCCAAATTTCATTCTAAATGGAAGAAGCTTGGCATAGTTAATCTGAGCTTTGCTGATGATATATTTATCTTCTGAAATGTTGGCAAACCCTCTGTAACATCCATTTGCAAAGTCTTCAAAGTCTTCCATAACATGTTGAGCCTTGTTATCAATAAGGATTATTCCAGTATGTTTACTTCAACAAATCCAATCCAATATGTAGCTAGACTATCACTAACTACTAACTTCAAACTAAAGCACCTACTTGTCTTATACTATTAGACTCCAAGCCTCTTATTGAAAAAATCAGGAGCAAGATTAAAAGTTAGTCCCTCAAATCACTTTCCCTAGCTATCATATGTCAATTGATAAGATCTATACTCTCTTCTCTAAGTACATAATGGGCCTCTCATATTGTCTTCCCTCAAGTTGTGATCAAGACTATAGAAAAGATGTTTTTGAAACTTCTTATGCTTAACTAGTAGTAGTAAAACCAGAAGCAACAGAATAAGGTGGTCTTGCTTGCCTAGAAAACATGGAGGTCTTGGTATTTTACTTATCAAAAACCTCAATTATATTCTCTTAGTCAAAAAGCTATGAAGACTCATCAAAGATAAACAAACATTGTGGGTTAAATGGGTGCATACATACTACATCAATAATCAAAACATTTAGGCTGCTAGGATTCTAACAACTACCCCTTCCCTTATGAGTCATATGTTTAAGCTAAGATGGAGACTCAAGTAGATCAATTGTCAGGAATGGTAAGAGAACCCTATTCTGGTATGACAATTGGATCCCTTCTGAACCCCTAAATTGTGTAATTTAAGCCACTTCCCTAAAGGCTTTTTATCCCCACCAATGCCTTGGTAATGGGAGGAATGTCATCTAATAACCTTGACAGACTTAATGTTACTATAGGCATTTCTTAATTTATCCTCAACTACACTTTAGACAAGTTAGTTGAAGACTCCATTAATTGGGAACTCACTCTTTATGGTATCTACACAAACAAATCTTGTTGGTCTGTCTTTAGCAACCCTTCTTGTGTTTCACATTGGCACAAAATAGTGTGGATCAAGCATCACTCATCTAGATCTTCGGTCATACTATGGCAAGTTATTAGAAACAGACTTCGAACTTTTAACAGAGTAAAAATCCTCTCAATTGCCAAACTGGTATATACTTCATAAATCTTCTTTTGAAAATTTATAACATCTATTCTTTCATTGTCATTATAGCAAGTACCTAGGGTAAGCAATTCTTTAACTCTGCAATGTCAGCAATCCCCTAATTCTTTGGGATATCATTATTAAATGGAATTTAAAACACCAAGATGAAGTTTGAAGGGGATCTTTGGATCTTTATATTAGCTTTTAGTTACTTAGTCTATGTTTTATAGGATGAAAGAAACTAAAGGATCTTCAATGATAATGTTATTTCTAAAGCAAGCCTTTTACAAGCTACACATGGTATAGAATTAGAGCACACATCTTTGTATAGATGGAGAGACACTCATTTAGCAAACAACAACTTATCAATTAGAGAATCAATTAACACTTTCTTGCTCTACACAAGATTATTAGAGTCGTTTTCATAAACTAGACTTTGGATTTCTTGTATCACTTGATATTTGTCCTTATTGGACGCTCTTATACACATTGAGAACACTATTACTCAGCCTTTTATGACACTGATATATTTATTCATTTCGAAAAATGAAAATAGTATCGATAAATTTGAATCACATAAGAATTTAAAATTAAGTTACTAATTAACTCATTTAAACAACTATTTTTATTATTTTCAATTATTTTAAAGTGCATTTTTTAATAATCTTCTAGTAAATATATATCAAAACATTTTAACTAACAAAACTGTTATATGAATAGTAAATTTTATATGATTGTTGCGACTTCTTGTTAATAAGGATTTATATCAAAATAATTTGACTAAATTTTTAACAAAATTGTTATTTTTAATATTTTAAATATTATAATGAATTTTAACAAAATTTAAAAATAACTAAAAATAATTTTTACAAATTGAAATAATAAGGCAAAAGGAAAAAAAAGGTTTTGCTTAAATTTTAAGTAAGACTCAAAAAAAATTTAAATGCTTAAATACAACCTAAATGTTTGATAAGCATTTAAAAAGACTTTTATGTTAATACAAAATTAACCCCTCCAATAAATATTTCCTATATGAGATTTTCTTCTTCTTCTTTTTTTAGTTTAAGAACTCATTTCCACGTAGATAATTTATCTAACATGGCATGGGGTTTATAATTTCATAAACCCCAAAATTAACTAGCATCTTAAACCTAATTTCTCAAATTCCATAATTTGTAACTTAAAATCCTTAGTTTTTTTACGCGTAGCTTCTCTGTGCATTGCTTTTGTGTCGCGTTGCTTCTCCTTTCTACATGTTGCTTCTCAACTACTTTGTGTACTGCTTCTCTATGTGTTGCTTGTTTTTGTGTCACATTGCTTCTCTATATGATTACATTGTGAGGTGTCTTAGGTTCATGTTGTTTGTTTTGTCTCACATTGTTTGTTACGGTTTCATATGGTAAGGTTTTCATTGTCTACTCTCTTTTCTCCTTAGTAACTAGTGTCTACAAATTTTACAAATAATTTATGGTCTCAACTTATTAGTGGTCCCAACTGTCAGAGTGTTGTCGATTGTTTGTTTTTGCTCCCAACTTGTGTTGTCTACGTATATGTCAAATAGTAGGAAGATTTTTAAATGAACTTGACGACTATAATCAAACCAAGTACTGAGCAATTATATAAATCATGTGGTGTTATTAATAATAAGAAGATTTTTAAATAAACCTCCAAATATTTACTACTACAATAGCTTTCCTCAGATGATATTTAATAGTATAGCCATAAAGTTTGAGTAATTCCAACCATCTTCATTGCCCCAAATTCGATGCTTTCCTCAAATGGCCCCTATCATGTCTTTAAATTTATGGCAATCATAACAGATGCAAGCTTTGGATAATGAGCAAGATAATGAAGCTCATAATGTTCTTTGCTCAGTTTGCTCCAAGAAATTCTTCCAACTATAATGAATTGAAACTTAACAATCTTGGATCAACAGTAGAAATACAATTGTCGAAGAATGAAAAGACCTCATTATTATGATTTAAAAGGAAATTTATTTATTTTGCAACAATGAAATCTAGTTAGAAACATTTGAGGCCTATACTAGGGATCAATGGTTGCTTCTTGAAGATTTAATTCTAAGGGAAACTAATTTATGCAATTTAAAGGGGTGGGGACGAAGGTATGTATCCTATAACATAGGCTATTGTTAAAGTGGAAAATACTAATTCTTGGAGTTAGTTTATATCTTTTATAAGAGCTTATTTGGATTTAGATCATGTAGATGGAGTCATCGTAATATCTTATATGCAAAAGGTACATGCATTTTGGGTTTATTATGTGATTTAAAGTATTTTCATTTTATATGTGTTTCATGCATCTAATATCCACGCATCTTTTGATTTATTTGTGTGTACAAGGCTTGGTAAGAGCTATTGAGACCACACTACCTAATGAGTAAAATGTGTGCCAAACATATTTATGATAATTGGCATGCACAATGGAGTGGAAAAGACTTAAAGAGACAATTTTAGGCATATGCATGGTGAACGTATTTTGAGGATTTCAATGAGCAACTTAAGAGGCTAGATAAAATTAGACATGGATGTACTACTACATTACTTGAATATCCAAAAGAGACTTGGGCTAGTTTATATCAATCTTGCGATTCAAAATATCCAATTGTTAATAATAACATGATCGAGACTTTTAATAGATGGATTCTACTGGCAAGAGATAGATCAATTATTAGTATGTTAGAGACTATTAGGAAAATGATTATGAATAAATATATTAAAAGGAGGAACTATGTGTACAGATGGAACTCTAGTATTGCACCAACAGTTGTCAATAAGATTTAAAAAAATAAAGGAGGCAATACAATGAAGGATTGTATGGAATGGGGATGGAGCCTATGAGGTAAGCAAAGGAGAGAGGAAGCATGTTGTCGAGTTAGGAAGAGACAATTGTTGTAGTTGTAGGACATGGGGCCTATATGGTTATCCATGTAAACATGTTATTAGTGCAATCAATCACTCCATAAAAAATACTTGAGGCATTTGTCAAGGAATGTTAGAAGAAGAACATCTTTCTAAAGGTGAATGATAAGGAGTTGCAACCTGTTAGGAGGATATGCTTATGGCTAAAAAATGATTATGAACATATTTATCCACTAACTAAAGGGGTAATGCTAAGAAGACCAAAAAAGGTAAGAAGGAGAGATAAGAATGAATCAAAAAAGTGCTTAGTGCAAGCAGAATGTCATAAATGGGTTAAGTGCAAAAATGTAGGAAATGTAGAATTTATGGGCATAATAGCTAAAACTATAATACAACAACACCAAATGAACAACCTATCAATGTTTATTTAGTTTCCAATAGTAACATTATGTATATTATGTTGTAGGTATCAATAACTTCTAGACAAAGGCAAACTTTTGAAGAAGAATTAACAACACCAAAATAATAGAGACACATTCTGATGTAAACTCGGATGAATTAGTAGTAATTAATTAAATAAATATAGTTTTATGACCTATACTAATTATTAGAAAAATTTTAGTTTTGACAAACTCAGATTGATAGTAGTACATCAATTACTTAGGAATACATATCTAGTCAACAAAGCATAAATTTAAGTTTAATTCCTTAAATTCGTTGTCACTACTAAAATGGTCAACTTGTCCATATCAACATAAATTTTACAATTTGATTCATGGATTGCTATTCCTGCAAAATTGACTTCACAAAATTTTGGATATGAAGAAACTACATCTTTCAAATTGTCTTTTGAACCTAGAGATTTTAGGCTCAAAGGTAAATATAGCATCACATTAAGACAATTATAAACTACAACTAAAAAGAGAGCAATAATTGAGAGCAATAGCAAAGACATTGACCTTCCAAACAGTTAAACATGTTTAACCATGGACTTTACTTTGTGTTAAGTTTATTTTGTAAACATCATATGTTAACAAGTGTATTTAGTTATGAAATGTTTCATCTCCCGGTTGGTATTAGAATTGCTACATTTTATGAGCTTAGAACTACTATAAATAGCAATCACTTCTAATTTCTCTACTTCTTATATCATTGCTTTCCTTTGACAGAGATGGTGCTAGTTGTATATATGATATACAAGTTGAGATTAAAATTCTAGCATCTAAAGCCATAGGTCGAGCATGAGCATGAGCATAATTTGCATCACTTAAAAGTTCTCTTAGTAACCTCATGTTACATTAGTTGTGGTACTTTGAAAGTATAAATTATTTCAGGCCCTTTTCTGGTGCTTTCCTATATAAGTGTAAATATTCCCTTTCTTGTTTTATAATACATCATCTTATAAAGTTGTTTGGAAAATAATAAAATTTGAAAAATAGGACAAACATGAAAAGCAATCACAATAAAAATGAATAAAGAAAAAGAATTCAATAGGATCAAATTTAAAATTTCATACGTTGACATCCATACATATGAATATTGAACTAAACCTACTTTGTAACCATATAAAAACGATGAACAATGAAATCAAAATTAAAATAAAGCTACAATTATGTTAATATCATCAACCTCAACTATTTCTTCTCTTTCATCAACATTTCAATGTCTTGCTCCATAATTTTCATTTGCTCATCAAGTATCTTCGTTTCTTCTAAACTTCTCCTTAATTTAGCCTCCTTAAGTACAATTATTTCTTTCCTTAGCTTCTAAAGAACATAGATAGATCTATCATGAAATTACTTGTTGTACCATTGGAAAAACTTACAATTACCAACTAGGTAATTAGGACATTCTAAAAATCTTCTCCTAGGATTATTACACTCTATAAAGTCTTTAAAGAAGCTTTTTAGGTCACAATAACAAATCAATTTCGACCTAGTAGTATAGCTTAAACTGTTAGAGTTTTCAAATTTTATTTGCGAAATTGTGGAAGTTAAATAAATTATATATATTAGAACCTGTTTGCATTACATTTGTCATCATTACATGATTAATTGTAGAACATGCTTGCATTACATAAGAAGAAATGCTCTATCCAAGCCATAATGCTCTATCTAAGAAATGAAAATAAAATCAGTTATAAATAGAAATGAAGGAAGATAAATAAAATCAAATATAGAAGCAAGTTCTTTTGGTTATTTTTGTGAAATTTCAATGATTATTAGAAATGCAATTGAAAAGAAAGATCTAAGTATGAACAATTGTAAGAAGCATGCTTATATTAAATGATTTGCTAAGTATATTATTTTAACTTATTTTGAGTTTAAATTTTTTACTTCTCTAATGTCTAATTAGTTTATATATGATTGAGAATATAACTTGGAAGTTGAATTGAAATGTACTTGAATGGGGGAATTTCTATTTGATTGAATTGTATGAGTTTACTCCAATAAGGAATTGAGGACTTGCTCAAATAAAATAAGAATTGTGGAGCTTGAAACTTGAAAATTGAAAATTGAAAATTGAAATGAAATGTACTGAAATGGGGATAGAAACATGAACCCTCACTAGTCTAAATATGAGAGTTATCAAAATTTGACAGAAACGTAAATATTTGTGTGGAATATTCAAGGTAAATAGATGTTCAGTACCTTCTAATCCTCCTCAAAGTGGTAGGACTAATATGAGATTTTAAGTGCACAAGAAACAAGAAGCAATGTGATGCAAAAGCAGAGGAGCAACGCACAGAAAGGAGAAGCAACGTGACATAAAAGAATCGAAGCAATGGGTAGGAAGGAGAAGCAATGCGACATAGAAGCAACACACAAAGAAACAATGAGCAGAGAAACTAGGGATTTTAAGTACCAAATTAGGACATTTGGGAAATTAATGTTAAGATGTTAGTTAGTTTGGGATTTATTTTTTTTTTATTCGAAGAAACCCCGTAGGTGGGAGCGGGCATACCTCTCCGAGGGTCCAACTGGGGTACCACTCCACAGGCGGGTTAAGCAGACACACCTCATCATCCAGGGCCTAACTAGTTTTTCACCTACATGTAAAACTTCGACTGTCTCAGGCTCTTACAAGAGGGGCTAGCATAGAATCGAACCTAGGACTTAATCGAAATCAAGCCACGTTCTCAACCATCGAGCCATACTCCTTGAGGACTCATGCTATTTCAGATAAATTAAGTACGTCGCAATAGAGTCGTAAAGGAAAAAATAAAAATTTTATATAAGAAATATTTAAGGGAGAAGTTAATTTTCTATTAACTTAAAGGTCTTTTTAAATATTTATCAAACGTTTGGATAATATTTAAATGTTTAGAAAGATTTAATTCCTACTTAAATTTTTGGGGGTCTTTTTTCATCTTTTTCCCTAATAACAAACACTGTACATAAACTGTCATTAAATGCAACACATAGTGATCAAGAAGCCTCTACTCTCATTACTACCAACATGCCCTTTTGACAGCTTGGGATGTGCTAGGCATGGCTTATCCAGCTCCATTTCTCTTTGCAAAGCCTAAGCCGCCAATAGGGCCTACAGGTATAGAAACGTCACCGTAACATTTTGAAAGGAAACATCAACCTATACAAAATCCTTCGCCCTTATACAAAATCCTACACCCTGTTCCTTTGCTTTCTTCTTTCAACTATTACAGTGACGTTTCTATACCTGTAGGCTATGTTGGCGGCCCTTTTTTTTTTAATAAAAGAGCTAATAACAGGATTAATGTGTCGAGTGTGACTAACACCTATGTAATTATCATTGAGAGTTCGTCCTATAATATCTGGAGGTTGTTGAAAAATCACCATACCCAAAAATACCTCAGGTCTAATCCGAGTCATAACATCAACTGTAATATTTCCCTCTCTAAAAATGTGTTAGAACCTTAACTTGCCATCTAAGTCATGGCATCAGTTGGCGGCCTTTGCTTTCTTCTTTCAACTATTTTATCTTATCATTTTAAAGTTGGGAATATCAGTCAGTAAAGCTAGGCCAATCCTTTCAGAATCTTTTACTCCCACAGCCCAAATCTTCTTGTGCTCCTGGTAAATCATCTTTGTCTTATTTCTGTGTGGACACCTGTTTGCAAGTTTTCTACTTTACCCACGTTTAACGTTTTCCTCGTACGATTTTCTGCATAGGTCCTTTCGGACTGTGACCGTTGATGCAGCAGAGCCGAGGTTGGAAAATGCCTACCTTAAAAATAACGTTACTTTTAAATTCAACAGGCTCTACCTCTGCCCGGTAACGATAATACGTTAAGAAACAAAAGGTAAAATGTTGCTGTGAAACATTGAGGAGGTAGACCTTTCCAGAATCCTGTCCCCACTCTGCAAAGAGCTGCTATTGGCAGGAAATAACATTCTAAACAGCGGGTTATATGTAATAAATACTACTGTTAATATTACTTGGGAGCATAGACCGTAGATAATCATACCACTTAACTTGGGTTGCAGCTTTTGTGCACTTCATGGCAGAAAAGGTTGTCTGCCATGGACGAAAAGCCGGTGTTGTTGAATGGCGTATTTGATTAGATCAACTTATGGCTGGAAACATTAGAATATCTCGAATTCATCCAAAGCTGGCAGATCCCCTGAAAATTATGCCACAAAATCTCACGAAAACTAAAATCTTCTATTACAGAACACGAGACCACTTAACCAACATGATGTTGATGTCAAATAAAGAAAAGGGCTGGGTAAAATGAATTAAATGTATTGCTTCCGTGATCCAAGATCACATTCACAATTCCAATTATTTTCTTTTCCTTTCAGATAATCAGGGTGAGCACTATCATTGAACTGTGAATATAGAAAAGGCAAAAATAGTAGTGGGAGAACAATACTGGAAATGGAAGGAATCTTAACAGTGACAGCAAGGAATCAATCTCCTCTACTCAGCCTAAAAAGAAGAAACTTCTGTCAAAGTCCAGCTTGACGAGGTGGTCCTTCTTTCCATAGCGTCCAAATTATTGTCCTTTTATTATTTTAAACGACGCAAAAGTTACAAATTTTTTGATACATCATGTCTGTCCGTCTCCAAGATGCTCTCTTTCACAGAACATGTACCAGAATTTAGCTCTTTGCAATTTTTGATTCACTTCAATTTGTCTGCTGCAGAAGGCACCAATCATTGCCTATTTATGAGCTTGAGATGATCTTCTTGCTTTTTCTATCTTTTGCTTGCCCTCAAATCCTCCGGTCCCTTTTGCTTGGATGATCACTTCTCTTGGATGTTGATTTGTTTTATCTCTTACTATTTTGCAGGATGCTTCTTTATGTTATCTTTTGTAAGTTTGATGTTCTTTTTCCTTTTCTCAACTCTTACTTAAGTATATATATACTGAGGACGTATGGGATGGACAAACACAAAATTCCATCCCGCCGTCTAGGTCAGGTTTTTTTCTACTTCCTATTTGTCATTTTTATTTACCGCTGAAATGATCCGATGGTTCACGTATTTTTTTCTTCGTTGTTTCTTCTTTTGTTTGTCATTTTTAATTATTCAGTATATATATAGCTAATATGTCATATCTATTACTTAATATTTACAGGCGTGATTATATTTCATTTAATCAATTAAATAATTATATTTAATTGAAAATAAAAAAATTATATATGTGTCGCAGGCGTGACACTTAAGCCATGCCTGTGACCTTATATTTTAATTATTTAAATAATATTCAGTATATATGAATTCTCAATAAATAGATACAAAAATTTTCTTAGTTTTTTAGCATATATGCCAAAATTTTCTATGCATGTACCACTGTTAACAGGAATAGGGCTAAGAAATTGTATATCCTTAATTAATTTTGATATAATTAAGGGCCATTTGAATATAATAAATTAATTGAATTATTAATTAATTAATTTTGATATAATTAATGGTTATTAGAATATAATAAATTAATTAATTTATTAAATTATACTTTATTTATAAATTAATTATTAATCATGGATTGTTAATCTTATTCAGTTATAATTAACTATAATTAACATATTATTAATTAATTGATGTATATATATAGGTAAGTAGTCACACTTATGACTTAATATTCACAAGTGTGACTGCCATGCACGGTCGTGCATGTTATTTTCTTTTGCGGGCAATTAACATCTATAAAATTTTATAACAATTTTTTATTAAAAATTATTTAATTAGATATTGATTTATTAAAATATAATTAATTTAAATGAAATCGAATTAGTGGTTACTTTTTTATTTTTATTAAATATAATATATATATATTATTAATTGACTAATTAGAATATATTATTCATTAATAAAAATAATTAATTGGTTAATTACTTAAACACAGCCTGACTTAAGTCTTATGCCTCTTAAAAGTTCTATTTTTTAATTCCTTAATTAAATAAAATTAATTAAAATATAATTCATAATAATCAATATATAATTAAATAATTAATTTAGTGAAACCTTATAAATTAATTAATTAATTTTTTATTATTAACACATAATTATTATTAATTAATTAAATTGAATTAGTGGTTATTATTTTAATTTTTATTAAATATAATTCATTGAATACTTATAATATATTATTCATTAGTAGTAGAATAATTAATTGGTTAATTACTTAAATAGAGGCCTGACTTAAGTGTCACGCCTCTTAAAAGTTCTATTCTCTAATTTTTTAATTAAATAAAAAAAATAAAATATAATTCATAATAATCAATATAAAATTTAATAATTAATTTATTGAAACCTTATAAATTAATTAATTAATTTTAGATTATTAACATATAATAATTATTAATTAATTAAATCGAATTAGTGGCTATTTTTATTTTTATTAAATATAATATATATATATATTATTCATTGACTACTTATAATATATTATTCATTAATAATAAATAATTAATTGGTTAATTACTTAAATAGAGGCCTGATGAAAATTAATTAAAATATAATTCATAATAATCAATATATAATTAAATAATTTTTTATTGAAATCTTATAAATAAATAAAATAATTGTTGATTATTAACACGTAATGATTACTTATGTTATTATTAATGTGCCTTAAATACTTTTTTCCCTTTTTAATTACAAAATTCTTAAAATATCTTTAATCAATTTAATTATAACTATTTAGTAAATTAAATTATAATTTCATGTAATTAAAATATTATCAGTTAATTAAAATATAATTTATTTATTTATTTATGAAAAAGTGATAATTCATTAATAATGGTAATTAGAATATAATAAATTAATCGATTTATTAAATTATATTTTATTTATAAATTAATTATTAATTATTAACTGTTAATCTTATCAGTTTTAATTAATGATGATTAATATATTATTAATATATATATATATAAGTAAGTAGTCACGCTTGTGACTTAATATTCATAGGAGTGACTGCCATGTACGGTTCGTGCATGTTATCATAATAATTTATATATAATTAAATAATTGATTTATTGAATTATTATTATTAATTAATTAATTAATCAATATATGTTATTATTAATGCATCTGAAATTTTTGTCCCTTTTCTAACTACATATTCTTAAAATATCTTTAATTTTTAATTCCTTAATTAAAAAAATTAATTAAATATAATTCATAATAGTCAATATATAATTAAATAATTAATTTATTGAAACCTTATTAATTAATTAATTTTTGATTATTAACACGTAATTATTATTAATTAATTTAATCAAAATAGTGGTTATTTTTTATTTTTATTAAATATAACATATATTATTCATTGACTACATATAATATATTATTCATGATAACAAAATAATTAATTGGTTAATTACTTAGAGGCCTCACTTAAGTGTTGCGCCTCTTAAAAGATCTATTTTTAATTACTTTATTAATTAAAATTAATTAAAATATAATTCATAATAATCAATATATAATTAAATAATTTATTTATTGAAATCTTATAAATTAATTAATTAATATGTTGATTATTAACACATAATTATTACTTATGTTATTCTTAATGTGCCTTAAATACTTTTTTTCCCTTTTTTAATTACATATTCTTAAAATATCTTTAATTAATTTAATTATAACTATTTAGTAAATTAAATTATAATTTCTTGTAATTAAATATTATCAGTTAATTAAAATATAATTAATTAACTGATTTATGAAAATGTGATAATTAATTAATAATGGTAATTAGAATATAATAAATTAATTGATTTATTAAATTATATTTTATTTATAAACTAATTATTATCATTAACTGTTAATCTTATTCAGTTATAATTAATGATGATTAATATACTTCACAACCGTGCATAGCAGTCATGCCAGTGAATATTAAGTCACAGGCATGACTACTTACCTATATATATACATCAATTAATTAATAATATATTAATCCTCACAATCGTGCATGTTATCATAATAATCAATATATAATTAAATAATTGATTTATTGAATTCTTATTAATTAATTAAGTAGTCAATATATGTTATTATTAATGCGTTTGAAATTTTTTCCCTTTTTTAATTACATATTCTTAAAATATTTTTAATTAATTTTATTATAACTATTTAGCAAATTAAAATATAATTTCATGTAATAATAAAAAATTATCACTTGATTAAAATATAATTAATTAATTGATTTATGAAAAATGTGATCAATGATTGTAAAGTTTGATAAATGAGGAATAATACTAGATGTTAGATATTATTTGTACCTAATTAGTATTTAATTAAAATCAATTAAATTAAATTAAATTTAAAATTCAACTAATCTTTTTTTTTGTTTACAAAGAGCAAAACGTCAAAACTAAATCATCGTCCTGGGGTAAGTGGCGCCGAGGGCATCCCGGTAAAGAAGTTCCTAAACACCAAAAGGGGGCTCATGGAGAATATAGAGGCTTGGGCTGAGCACTCCAGCGAGGCGAGTGAGGCTGTCCACGCACTGGTTCCCCTCTTGGTAGACATGCTGGATCTGGACTGTCCACTCCCGTGCCAACAGCTACTGAATACCTGTCACCACAAAAGAAACCTCGGTTAGGAGAACTGTGGGATCAGAGAGAATGTTAATGACCTCGAGAAAGTCGACGTCGACCAAAACATGCCGATAGCCCAGATCCCACGCTAGCTGAAGGCCCGAGGGAACCCCCCAAAGTTCTGCAGCCAGGGGCGACCCCCTACTGAGGAGTTGCTGGAATCCTCCCCGCCACGCTCCTCGGCAATCACGAATAAGACTCCCCGAGGAGATTGTGTGGTTTCCCGGGTTCACAGCGCCATCAGAATTGACTTTCACCCATCCCGCTGGAGGCTTAGTCCACCCCACGTAAGTACCCACCGGCACGCCCTGAGCGGGGAGAACACAATTTTCCACCATCCTAGCACGGGCAATCCACATCACATGATCCATGATAATGCTGGTTTGTTCCCACCAAATTAAGAACTCTTCCATAAAATGCTATCAATCATTTCCATTTAATTAGCATGCATGTTTAGAAATTTCTACATTTCAAATGCTCTCGTCTCTTTTGCTCCACCAATTTATAACTCTTCCATCAAATGCTATCCATCACGTCCATTTACTTCTATTTAATTAACATACATGTCTAGAAACTTCTACATTTTACGCACCCACCAAACCTTTTCTCTCTCTTCGTGACTTAACCTTCCACCATTTCAATAAACATCCCACAAACACGGCAGTGACGTAATTAGTAAGCGTACGATTGGTGTTGCTGCATTCATTACCTTCTTTTTGATTCAACACATAGCTAAACTTCAGCAAGGATCGACAATAGCAGGGCTTATAACTCCATTACTTGCTCCTAAACTCGCGAACCTTCCTCGGGTGACAATTTTTAATTGAACAATCTTATTTGTTTTCTTTTAATTGTTATTATTATTCGATTTGGTCGGGTCAGTCGTGTTGGGCCTGGACTCAGTCACAGCGACCCGTGGGCCGATCGGTCCATTCATTAAGGATGTCAAACCTAAGCCCGATCCATATTCTCCGTAGCCCATTAGCAAGAGAAAACCTTCCATGCAGAAGTAGGAGTCTACGTGAAAACCTAACCCTAGCATTCATCTCATATATAAGGTATGATCTCATTGTGATAAAGGTACGCACAATCATAACCCTAGTTCTCTCTCGCTTACAGCGTTCCCACCTTCACAAAAAGACTTACTTGATC
>JANKOE010000006.1:59553033-59564721 GCA_026284465.1 Erythroxylum citrifolium
CAGTGAATGCAATGAAATCTATCAGTCTGATCCAATATTACCATAATACCCTTTGCTACCAGTAACGGGATGTTACACTTCATATGGTGTTTTATCTGACAGCAAAGGTGTGGGCGTGATGTTGATCAAATAAGCTGCAGTAAGAACACATTCCCCTCAAAAGTAAAGAGGAAGATTGGCTTGGAATCTTAAGGCCCGTGCTACGTCAAGGATATGATGATGTTTGCATTCGACAACACCTCTTTGTTGAGGTGTATAAGTACACGAGGTTTGCAATTCAATGCCATTAGCAAAGTAGAATTCTTTGAATTTATTGGAAGTGAATTTACCACCATTATCACTACGTATTTTTTGGACATATAAGGAAAATTGAGTCTGAGCCATACGAAAAAGCAAAGTCAAGTATTTAAATGTTTCAAATTTATAACGAATAAGATAAACCCAAGTGCAATGGGAAAAATCCTCAAAAATTGTAAGAAAATAATGTGAAACACTTAAAGAAGGAGTAGCATATGGTCCCCAAACATTGCAATGTATCAAAGAAAAATAGCGTATGCTTTTATTAATACTAGGAGAAAAAGTTAAGCGTGATTATTTATACTTGTGGCAAATATCACAAACGAATTGAGATGGAAGAGTAATGTCTAAAGTGGAAATCTGTTTAATTTTAGGAAGAGAACCATGTCCGAGATGTTGGTGCCAATGAGTGGTACTGGAAACTTTAGAAAAAGCAGCTAAATGTTGATGAAAAGTGCATTGATAAACTCCATCTTGTAATTTACCCAATCTAATCAGTTTCCTCGTTTTGAGGTCATGAAAAACACAAAAGTCAACAAGAAAAATAACAGCACAATTGAGGTCCTTGGTGATCTTGCCAACCGATAGGAGATTGCATTTAAAGTCAGGTATACGTAATACATTTGACAGTTTAATGTTAGAAGATAAAGTAGTGTCTCTAATATGAGTAATAGATAAAGAATTACCATTTGGTATGTTAACAGTGGCATGATGTTCCATTGATGTATGATCATCTAGCATTTTTCAGATGCAACCATGTGATCGGAAGCACCACTTTCAATTATCCACGTATTATAATTAAGATATTGCTTACCAACACAATTGGCCAAATTCAAGGAGTTGCCATCTAGGAGTTGCATCAATTGGTTGTATTGATTCATAGAAAGGCCAGCAATAGGTGAAGGAACATTATTGCTTGTTGAGACAGTGGTTGTATGTGCTATATGTGTTTGTCCTAAAATATTTCTATTTCTGCTTGTATCTGTCTTTCGTTTCTGCTACCAATTAGGAGGATACCCAATTAGTTGGAAGCATTCATCCCTTGAATGTCCTGTATTATTGCAATGATCGCATCGCTGCTTCCAATTAGGAGGATACCCAATCAATTTTCATCCCTTGAATGTCCCGTATTATTGCAACGATGGCATCGCTTTTGGCTGAGATATATGGTCCTGACATTAGTAGGATCTACCTTGGCGGCAAGAGCAGTAGCTTCTACTATTAGTATGCGTGCTCCAATCAAGCCATGTTGTTTTTCTTCATAAACCACCATAGCATATACCTTGCTAAGAGAAGAAAGAGATTCTGAATTCAATATTTGTGAACGTATCATTTTGAACTCATCATTGAGTTCAAGAAGAAATTGGTGCACTTTCTCTTGTTCTCTTGTTGTGGCAAATTCCTTTCCTACACCACAGTTGCATCATGGGATTTTTTCGAACTTTTGAAGCTCATCCCGTAAGGCCTTGAATTTGGTGTCGTAGGAAACGACAGATTTGCTGTCTTGTTGGAGCAAGTAAATATCTTTCTTAAGTTGATGAATGCGTGCAATGTTTCCTTGCAAATATCGTTCTTCAAGATCCAACCATAATTCTTGTGCGGTCTCCGTATATGCAACGCTGTCATGGAGATCATATGAGATTGCATTAAAGATCCATGAGATCACCATGGAGTTGTACTTTGTCCAGGAAGAGTAATTAGGAGATGTGGAGTCTAGTTTACTCAACGTGCCATCCGCAAAAAGCATCTTAATTTTGGCATGGAGGGCATTTTGCATAGCCCTTTTCCAAGTTGGATAGTTATCCCCATTCAGAACGCATGTCAGAAACATGGTTCCGGGATTGTCAGAAAGATGAAGAAAGTAGGGAGAATCCATGTCAACAGAGACATCTCTTCTCGTTGACTATGTTAAAGGAGTGCTGCTGTTGTTGCTATTCTTTTCCGCCATGGTTTTGCTCTAATACCATGTGAAGTAATTGATATAAACGAAAGAAATTGATATTGATATGAAAACAGAAGCTATATATTGTTATTGGATTCATACATCTTAAATAGGATACAACAGTGGTTAACATTAAGCTATATAAGGTATGTGGAGAAAAGTTAGGGATATGGAGCCGTTAGGCTATACAAGTGTTAACGGATATGAATCTGTGATTGAGAGAAAGAAGGAGATAAAATAGATATGTACATATGGTAGAATTGGTAGGTAGATCAAGTGTGATATACGTCAATAGTAAAGGCCAGTGGAAAGGTAAAGGGAAAAATAACAAGGAACATAAGGGCTAAACCAATATAAGAAGATGGAAAGGATTCGATTAGAATCATTGAGTGATAGGCTCAAAAGCTAAGTTTAGAAATAAATATCAGGGTGAACATTTTCGATGTTATAAGCTAGGTCATTATCTTTCATAATGTCACACCAATTTAAGCAAAAAGGATGGTGTAAGATCAAATTTGACAGAGAGAGCTATCAAGGAGAAAATCACCTTACTGATCATATGTCATCCCCAAGAAGACAGTCAAGGGCTACCTGCAATAACCATATATGTAGTGGCACATCAATTTTCCTTGAGTTAGATGAATATTTCTATATATGATATGGTGAGGCTTAGGGATAATTCACACGTCTTATTTATAAGGAGGGGAAAGGTAAATTTTCAAACAAAGAAAAATTCAATTTATACCATATGTGATGTCTTTATATTTCAAACTTGAAATCAAATTTATTTAGTATGGGTTAACTAGAAGGAATAGGCTATAAGATCATTATCAATAATGGAAAGTGTCAAATCCATAAATCTTAAATTAAGCCTAATATCAAAGGTTAACATAACAAGAAATGAAATGTTCCCTATATATTTGTGGAAATATTAGGCAATGTTGTCTCCTTAAAAAATTTAGAGATGTAGTGTGGCTTTGACATTTTCGACATGATCACTTGAATTTTACAAGGCTAAAAACTCTTTAATAAAACAAAATATTGACATTTTCGACATGATCACTTGAATTTTACAAGGCTAAAAACTCTTTAATAAAACAAAATATTAATGATTTTTACATAATTTTATACTTCTCTAATCTATGTAAGGATTGTGTTGTTCGTAAATAACACCAATATAACTTCCCTAAGGCAACGCATAGGGAGCAAAGAAGGCCCTGACACTAGTACATTATGATTTGTGTGGGCCTTTAAGTCTAGCTTCTAACATAGGTAAACATTGTTTTAATATCTTTAATGAAGATTTAAATATAACAAAACATGGGTTCACTTCTTGCAGCATAAATTTGAGGCCTTATAAGCCTTTAAAAATTTAAGGTGCTTGATGAAAATAAGGCAGATGTTTTATAAAGATGTTGCATACAGATCATGATAGTTAATATTTATAGACTTCAGAGACTTTTATGCAGACCATCAGATTTAAAAGCAACTTAGAGTCACCTACACATCCTAGCAAAATGGCATTTGTGAGAGTTAAAACAGACGATTATGAACATAACGTGAAATTTCTCAAAATTTTCAAAGGAATTTAGCTAGAAATAGCCAATTGAAGTATCCATATTTTAAACAAAAACCCTATTTTTTCTATTCAAAATACAATACCAAAAGAGGTATGAGTGGATACAAACTAATAATTGATTATTTTATAATTTCTAGGTGCCTAACTTTTGTTTACGTTTAGATGTTTAAATAAAATCCAAATTAGATGATAAGCCAGAAAAGCATTTTCCTTAGTATTACTGATCAACCAAAAGCCTATGAACTATTTAATCTTATCGTCAAGAAAACTGCAATCAATTCTAATGTTATTTTTAATGAAGAAAGCAATTGGTATCACACAAATAAATAAACAAAAAAATAACTTTTATAGATTTTGAAATAAAAGAAGGTGATAGAAGACACCAAGTTACAAAGTAGAAAGTTGTATCAACTTTTGCAGAATTAAAACTAGAAGTTAGGTTTACACAACTTGGATGAGTGATTATGAAATACTAGGCTTTAATCAATTTGATAATAAGATTCCCACCTTACTTTGTTTTCATATTGTGATCTTTTGAGATTTAAGAATGTTGCTATTGAAACTAAGTGGCAAAAGGCTATGTAAGAAGAAATTAAAGCTATTAAGAAGAACAATACATAGGAGCTTATAATCTTCCTTAAAAAAGAAGTCAAGTGGTCTAAAGTGGATATTTAAATAAAGTTTCATGCAAATGGCACCTTGCAAAAACATAATGCATAACTTGCTACAAAGGGATGGTCATAGTAGTAAGATATAGATTTTGAAGAAATATTCTCTACTATTGTAATGTTCGAAAGAGTGAGAGTTATCCTAGCTTTAGCTACATAATTGTATTGGCTTGTTTACCAATTTGATGTTAAATATGCCTTTTTGAATGGTGAATTAAAGGACAAAGTTTATGTCAACCATCCAAAAAGGTTTTGTTTAGAAAAAGAAAAAGAAGAAAACATATCCAAGCTGACAAAGGCATTATACGGGTTAAAGTAAGCCCTCAAACTTAGTAGAACAAGATAGACTTTTATTTTCAACATGAATTTACAAAAGGTGTCAATGAGCCTAGAATTTACTTGAAAAAGAAAGGAGAAAATGATTTTTCTTTTTGTTTACCTTTATATTGATGACATGATTTATAAAAGCTCATCTTTTCCTGATATTATTTCCCTAAAGTGAAGTAATGTGAATACAACATTTTTATCTCACAAAAGAAATATATATCACGTCCCTTAAAGAGGTTTAATATGGTTATTTGTAAAGTAGTAGCAACAACCATAAATGTGAATAAAAAGTTGTAGGTTAAAGATACAA
The DNA here is from genome assembly GCA_026284465.1 of Erythroxylum citrifolium. Taxonomy (NCBI): domain Eukaryota; kingdom Viridiplantae; phylum Streptophyta; class Magnoliopsida; order Malpighiales; family Erythroxylaceae; genus Erythroxylum; species Erythroxylum citrifolium. The sequence continues at coordinate 59,558,157 of JANKOE010000006.1, forward strand.
AGAAGGAAAGTGAGAAGCATTTCAAGGGTCTAGATAGAGGCTTGATTATTTGATCAAACACCAATCCACATATTCCATTCTATATAGATACAATTTCTAAGTTTATATTTGATATATCAAGACATCATTTGGAGGAGCAAAAGGATCTTGCACTATATTGGTGGAACACTTGATTATAGAGTTTGATTTTCTAAAGTTTCAAAATTTTATTTTGTTAGCTTTATAAATAGTCATCAGGCAACATCTTATTCTAATTATAATTTCTTTTATTCATTAATATTCCTATTTTTATCTGAACCCAAAATAGTTATTTAAATAAAACATACAACCTAAGTGAGGTTTGCACATTTGAGCCCGTTGTTCGAAACACCAAGACAATAGCCCACAATGATCTGTTGTTGGGAAAGATTAAAGAAATGGAGATTCAAAGGCCCATAATGTAAACAACTCAGTACGGATAAGGCTCCGGAGATTATTACCGTAATTATAATTTCCTTATTTCTAAGAAAAACACACTAGCCACTTCGAAGTTGGAAGTGCGAAAATAGTTCTCCCAAGTCACAACCTGTTCCTTCTTACATCATCTTCATTTAGTCATCGTCCTGTGTCTTTCACCACCAGCTTTATTTCCCATTTTGGTATTTTCTTTGCTTTATTCCATCGTCTCTCGTCTTTCTCTTTCCGTTTTAGTTGGGTGTTCTTCTTTTCTTTTAATTTTTGGTGTGTACTTTTTGGTTTCGGAATTCAGTCAACGGAGATTCGGTATGGCAACTCCGACTTCGCCTCCTCCTAGTTCCGACGATGATAAACCCCAAAACCCAGGTTCAGTTTTGCTGCTCTCTATTGTTTTCTTTGATTGTGTCGTGTTATTCTCTGTTCAGTATAACTTTATCCTGTTACAGTCTTGTCTGTTTCCGTTTCTTAATAAATTTCGAATGGGCAATACTTCACCTTACTTGATTTTTTGGAATGAGCAAACTAAAAACTTTTTCAGAGATTTTTTTTTACTTGAGTAGGACGAAGATTTGCTGTGATATCGTAAAGAGGACATGAAAATATTTATGTTTGAATCAAATAGGAACATGAAATGTCTATGAACTGGTGGATTGACTTAGGTAGTATGATAGCCACACGGTTGACTCTTTCGGGTTCTTTCTAAGACGAAGGCCTGTTATAATTTTGGAAAATTTGTCTTTTTTTTTTAACTTTCAGCTGATGAGGTTGTGCAACCGGTGGAGGGGAGTCATCAAGATGCTAAGCCGGAGCCTGCAAAACTAAATCCTGCATCTGTCTTTGTTAATTCGGAACCAATGCGGGAGGATCAAATTCAAAATGCTATAAAATTTCTTTCACACCCTAAAGTTAGGGGCTCTCCTATCATCCACAGACGGTCTTTTCTTGAGAAGAAAGGCCTTACTAAGGAGGAGATAAATGAAGCATTTCGACGTGTGCCAGTATGCATCTTGTTGTTTAAGCTGTTATTGTTGTTTAACGCCCTCTCCTTATTCATTTATGAAGATGACAAAGGATTGTCAATTTGTATATACATAATCTGCTTGTTTCTCTCCGATGTTTCTATTAATTACAGGATCCACCTCCAAGCGCACCAGCAACCAGCACAAGTCATGGTAGTTAATGATAGTTTTAAATGGAAACTATGTACTCTATTTTTTTACAGAACATTTGTTGGCTTGAGTTGAGCTCATCTATCCATCACTGACAATTTTATAATCTGCACTCAGAGGGTATGGTCCAGTCAACACCAAATGTTCAGGTACCAGCTGCAGTACAAACAGTGCAACCCACCTCGGCTGCTACTGCTGGTGCCGTTTCTTCTGGGGGGATTTTGCCAAGGTCCAGATTTCACTGGTATCATGCTGTTTTTGCTGTGGGATTACTGGCAGCCTCTGGTGCTGGAACAGCCGTGTTAATCAAGGCAAGGACGGATCTAAATGGCTTGACTGGAAAATAAAATGTTTTTTTTCCTCCATTAATTTCTTTTTGTCTTTTGGTTTTGCCCAACAATAAAAACTACTCTCTAAAAAATTAAAGAAATCTCTAGATCCCTTCCTAAAATCCAGGTACTAATATGCACTATGTGACCGTCAATTTATATGTATATTTATATATATTTGGTTTCATTGATTTTCTTGAATGCATCTTCCTAATATTATGACTTGACACCCTAAGCATAGGACAGAAAAGATCATACGTCTCTTTTTTCAGAATACTATTGTACCGAGATTGAAGTCTTGGATACGTAAGGTTGTGTTGGAAGAAGAGGATGATGTTGTCAAGAAATCTATTGCAAAGCCCAGTTTAGCAGAAGAAGCAGCTGCTGCTGCAAAGTCAGCTGCTGCTGCAGCTGCTGATGTTGCAAAAGCAAGTCAGGAATTGCTGGATTCAAAAAATCAAGGTGAATGAACAGATATTTTTTCATTCTTCCATGATCATAAGCTGTAGGTCTCTTATGTGATTGCAAAATAATTTGTTATTGGTAATTGGATTTAGAATTGCTGATGTTTTTATATCTTCCGATTTCAGAGAAGAGATACTTTCAGGATTTTATGAATCATTTGGACATGCAAGTGCAGGAAATGAAGTCAATGACTACTGCAATACGCAAATTGGAAGGTAATGAATTTTGTATTTCTTATCAAGCTAGCAGATGCACCATATGTACAGTTGAGGTTCATTTTGTCCTTCCTATGGATAAACCTATTAGATGAGATTGTATGTGGGGTTTTGCTCTTAGAGAAATACAATGTGGACTACAAAGTTTTGTTCATTGTTTCATTCTTAATTGAGCAGCTTTACATGCTTTGACGGTGGCGGTTCCTTTTATTAATTATTGAATCTCTTAGGCCAAAATTTTCAAGAATACATTGTCTTTAATGGACTGGAATTATTGGATAGTTGTCTTTAGTATGCCTTCACTATAATGTCAATTCATCCCGATGCTGTGCTGTGCTTATTTAACAGCAAGCTTTATACACCCTAACTACTTAATTGAGTGCTAGAAAGTGTCTAACTTATCTGCACTTTCAGTTTTTCCCTAGAGAAGTTTAGGCTTGGGCACCTTAGCTTTGGCAGGCTGGAGATATCCTTATGTTTAGACATCTTAGGCATGTCATCTGTTGATTAATACGGAGGTCTGTAGGAACTACCTAATATATTATTTTCTGCAAGTTGAGTGGAATATCTAGTAGAAATCAAATAAAGATTGTTTATGTGCAAGAGTTGTAGAAAAATCTCTTTTTGTTCTCTCTACAATTGTAATGTCTGGTTGATTTGATTGATCTTTTTAGTGTTCATGCATGAATTTTGTAATTCGTTTGTCCATTACAACTTATGCATGGATAAGTTGTTTGCAAACTTAATTATTCCATGGGGTCCCCACATGAATTGGAAGTACTCAAGAGGGTCCTTTAGCTTCACTTGCAAAATCTCATGTTCTTGGTTACTGGAAGTTTTTTGGATAATAGATCTTGGCAGGCTTTTTAAATTATATGCATGGCTGCAAGTACATTGTCAATATGTTCTTATTATGTCTCAGGACTTGGTGAAAACCATCAAAGTGCCATTCATGTCGGTGAAGATAATTATAGAACCTCAACCGCAAATACTAAGGTAATTTGAACATGAATTGCTGACATATGATGTTTTTTGAGATGCAAGCAATAGATCTTTGGGAAGTTCTCAAATATCCAACTTTAATGTTCTTTTACCTTCCAGCAAGTTTATGGGAATGGCAAGACAGAATTTGACTTGCGCTCAGGTTTTCTTCTATTAATTGTGATTCTGGTTCTTCTTTACTTCCTTTCGCTGTTGGTGTTAAAGTTCTTTGAATTTTAATTGGCAGTGAGATCTTCCTCCCCACCTGCAGCTGCACAATCTTCTGCTGCACCACACCCAAAGTCATACATGGAGGTAAATATTTATGCAACTCTAATAATGGATATGTGGGTGCATGGGGATATTAGTTTAATTGGACTCTAGCATCCAGACAGTGATCAACTGATGGTATAAATTTCTTTAGTATCACATGGTTCTTCCTATTCAGATTTATGGCCATAAAGCTGGACTCTACTATACTGCTTACTCATTTCGTTACTGAATTGTAGATTATGGCCATGGTCCAGAGGGGAGAGAAGCCTTCAAACATCAGAGTATATTGAATCAAGTTCTTATGCTGAGATTGGATATTCTGTTGCATCAAATGCTAATTATTATCCTGGATTTTCATGCAGGAGATTAATGACTCACCTCCAAATCCAAACCAGCAAATATCAATTCCACGTGTAGCCCCCAGAACTAAGGTGTTCTTTAAGATTTTGCTGTATTTCGTGCCATTCACTTTTCTTCTTTTGATTGTCCAGTTGATTTTATAGAGTACTGGGATCTACTTGAAGTTATTTTTCTACATAAGGGATTTAGTTCCTTTGTTCATTCAAGAGCTTTAGTCAGACCCATCTAGATGCAGGTTTTTTTGTATAATTTTGACACTTCCAGTTTTAAGTTCTATCACCTTTACTGGTCGCTCGTAATATAAAATTGACACTGGACAATATCCATATTTGTGAAAGCATGCAATTAGATTCCTCGATACCATGTTAATTCTTTGTGATATATATACAAATATACATGTAGATGCAAGCATTTTGAACCATCGGTGATGTTGTTTGATTTATTTGAGATGTGTGTGAGTAAAAAGGTCAACCTGAGTTTTGTTTTCACATTCACGCTCTGAATATCAAATTTTCTCATCTTGAATAGCCATGGGAGGTAGGTCAAGCACAAACCATCTCAAGCCAAGTGGTTGAGTCTCAAGGAGGAGGAGAAAACTTGAATTACAAGGTACAAGACAATGGAGTGACCTATCAATTGGATGGTGAGAGCACTGCACCATGGTGGCAGAAGAAGAATCCTAGAATCACAGAGATAGACAATGAAGATGAATTTGAAAGTTCACCTTATGGACAGACCAGCGCACAACCAATTCAGCGCACATGGGTCCCTCCCCAACCACCTCCTGTTGCAATAGCTGAAGCTGCTGAAGCCATCCGACGGCCAAAACCATCAGTTAGGCGAGAACAATTGGCAGAAGATCAAACTGCATCCCAGCCAACAGATGCAATAGATGAGTTGCAGAGGATAACAAAGATATCTGAATCAGGAGGTCCAGTGGAGGTTAATGGTGGTGGATCAAGTGTGAAAAGTGAAATAGAGGAATTGCAAGAGCATAGCTGAAGAGGTAGTGGATTTCCTTCTGCATGATTAGCTCACTGTTACAAGCGGGTGCCTATGATGAGTTATAAGAATCAGTATTTCAATATTTGGTTCAGCATAGAACAATCAATTTAATCCACTATCCTGTTCCAGACATAGTATTAAGACAGCTTTTGATGGAGCTCTACATGATGAGAGAATAAAGGGGGAGATTATGAAATGCCATAATATATTCAACTTTATAAAGGCCATTATCGAAGTGCACTCTATACCTTGAGATTGCACTCCCTATTCACTCACTTCTGGTGATGCCCAAATGAAATTTGGCTTCTGTTTTAGTTGCTATTGTGCTATACAGCACATTTAGAGCTCTACTTCAAGTTGCTTATGTAGCTTCTTGTCTTATTTGGTAGCCTAAACAAAATCATAAACTAAAATCTGCACTGTCGCTATTTTATAATATCCTATACCCATACTTCATGTCGGGAAAGCATACAAATGTTCAACTGCGTTTTCTTCCCACAGCTTTAAATTATTGCGCGTGAGTTGACTTTTCTCTTTTTATAATGGCCCATTTGCTGTAATGGAGGATAATTAATATCTACATCTTAATTAACTAGGGTAATCACTTTTTTAACCCACGTTAGGACTCTTAATAGTGGTGCAGTTTTAGGGTATGTTTGGACATGAGTGGAGGAATGAAAGGGAATGGAATTGCCCAAATGACTCAAGCCATTATTTGAGAGTCTATTTTGAAATAGTGTGGAATGACAATTAATGACTTTGGAAGACATCTTTTGCCATCCAAAATTCAATATTTCGTGACCTCCCAAATTGGGGGGTCAGGGATGGAATGACATGGCTTGCCTTCCAAACCCTAATTTAATGACAGAAATATCCTAAAAAAATTAATGAAATTACAACCTCAGTCCAGCAAATACCTACGCGGCTACATGTTATTACGTCCATTGTGTTTCTCCTTCAACTGGCTTCTTCTATTGATGAACGTTTTCCTTCACAGCTACTAGGGTCATCTGTCTTCGTTCCATCAGGTAAGCATCAACTATTCTTCTGTGTTCATCTTCTTGACACTTTTTGTATGTGAAGAAATCAGAAATTTTTATTAATGCTGGTGTCGTCTTCTTTGTTCATCGATGGACGTGCGTTTATTATGTGTTATGTGTTTTATGGCAACTATGTATATTTTATTACAAGGGTAATTTTGGAAAAAAAATATTACAAGTCATTCCATTCCATTTATTTTTAGTATCACTTCCAAACAATGGTCAAAGGAGTCCCTCTCTTATTTTATTTAAACTTCCAAACAATGGAGTGA
>JANKOE010000006.1:59564821-59579840 GCA_026284465.1 Erythroxylum citrifolium
ATGGTCAAAGGAGTCCCTCTCTTATTTTATTTAAACTTCCAAACAATGGAGTGACCCATTTCATTCCATTCCATTCCGTTCCATTAATTGTCGTTCCATTCCGTTTCATCCTAAACTCTCAAACATACCCTTAGGTTTGACAATTGGTTGAGTCAAATATGGAAATCTAGATCCTCTGTCTAATATTACTCTGTCTTATTTTGTCTCATAGAATTTTAGCCATTTATTTTGTGGGATCCACGTGAGACCCACATAAATAAATGGCTGAGATTTATTGGACACAATAAGACATCATAATATTGGACAAAAGATCTGGACTAACGTTAATTTAGGCTTGGGATAGAGTTTAGGGTTGGCTCAGTTAAATTTTTTAAAATTAAAAATCCAATGTCGTGCAATCAATGCAATCTCGTATTTTTTGTAAAGAGATCTGAAGCGTCAAGATTAGTATTTTATTATTAAACTATAATTTTGTTGAAATTAAAATTGATTGTAGGTCCTAAAGTCTTCTCACGATTTCTCCTCTACTAAATTTTCATAATCTGGGGCAGACGGTCAATGTCCATTTGATGGGAATTCTATAATCACACTCCACACTTGTCAAACTTTACGTAATATAAGATCAGTGGACGAGCAGCCAATTTATCCAGCCACCATTGAAGACTCTTGGTGGGTATGAGTATTATAGTTATGACTACAAGTAATATATGACTTTTTAGACGAGTTCAGGTCCCCAGACAAGTAGTTAATTAAATCCAAGGCACTCCTCAGCTCCCCTTTTTGGACTGCTAAATTTTCCCACTAAAAATATAGTCGCCTACGCCCATTTTTCCTCAGGATATACTGCTTGTTTAACATATCAGTCCAACTTGAGCAAGAAAAAGGATCTTCAGTTCTTCATAATTCCTCAGCCACGGTTGTTGAATTCAAAGATAGTACTCACTTACTGTATGTAGACAATGACTTTTGACAATCTAGGAACACATGTGACATCATTTGCATATGAAACACACTTGTTTTGTCCCTTTATTTCTCTGGACCATCCCTGTTCAGCGAACTTGTTAACATCTTTCCATGGTCATGACGTCCTTTGAGTTGCCATCTTTAATGATATTGTACCTTGTAACTGTGATTCCACTGTTCTTGACCAAGAAACCAAATGAAGGAATGCCCACAGAAAACAAGGTTGATTGGGTATGGTTCCATCTTAGGAAGATGTTGAATGTAATTTGCAAATCCCAACAAAACCCAAATTCTTGGTTACTTTAATTTCTCTGTGATAGTAAAGTTTTGCCTTTCTTTTTCTCCTTCTTTAGGTTTACATTCACAACAATATCGTTATGGTTATGGAGTTAGCAGACAATGATGTGTTTGGACTTTGGATTACTGGAAATAATGGGGTAAATATAAAATCTGGATGGTGGGTATCAAAAATCTAAAGATACCCTTTCACAAAAAACCGGCCAAGCATCAAGCGTGATAGGAATAAACCCAAAAACTTGCTCAAAGGATAAACAAAACCATACCTAAACTCTTCAAGATAGCATCCATCTATACAACTTTCGTCAAACAATAAAAGAAGCATAGGGTGACTGTTTCTATTTTTACGTGCCAAGTTGTGTCCCTCTTCATCCATTTATTTATTAACATTTAATGGATGAACGGATGGAGAAAGATACAGAGTGACACACGAAAACAGAAACAAATGAATTGATCTTTAATAATAGATCCTAGAATATTAAATAATTCATCTTGCTATAATTATTCTCACTTTTAATTATTGTTAGAATGGGCAAAATAATTTTCTTATAAATATAAAATAATTGAAGTCATTTTTTAAATAAAATTTTTGTTTAGGGTGTAATTTTGTTTACTTATTATGCACTTCTTTGAATATTTGGAATCAATATCAATAACAACAACAATCCGGTACCAAGTAGAATAACAACAACCCGGTACTAAGTCGACTTATTTTTAACTAATAGAGAGATTATTTTTAAATTAGGATTGTTTTTTTCAAAAATTACGAGAAATATCTTGAAACCTGCTTGTTAACTTTCTACTAAATTTCAAGTAGTCCAAGTATTAAACTTGGAAGTGTTGACAGTTGACACCAACCAGGGAAGTCCAAAAAAATGAGCTCATTAATACCATTCTCGTACAGTTTGAGGTCAAGAATCTCTATTCCCTTTCTCTTCCCCTGCTTTTACAGTTTACACTCATTACGTGTATACAAATTATTATCATTACTTTAAGGCAAACCCCACCAATGACCAATCCCAAGGCCACAAATTTTCGTTTTCTTTCCTTGTTTTCCCATAATTTAGGCATGCCTGCCATTATATGTTATTGTACTATATAATGCTAAGTGCTTCCTCACTTAGCTATGTCCGCGTTTCCGTCAGACAGACTCCGAGGCCACACATAGCAATCCAACTTCAATCTTTAGCGCTTACCCTTTTCCCTGCAAATTTTGGTTAGATATGGCACTTAACTTGTTGTCTCCGCCTGAACTCAAATCCATCTCTTTCTTGGATTGTACCAAGTCCAGCTACAAAAACCTCAAGCGTCCAGGTTTTTTCTCTTTTCACCTTGAGTTTTCTTGGTATTTCTGTTTGGTTTGGTGGGGGATATAGGAAGGGAACTTTAATTGAGACGGAGAAAGGTTCGTAGACTGTACGTTAGTTGCTTACTTTCCCCTTTTCGTTCAGGAGACTGATTTCTAAAGACTACCCTTTTGTTTCTTTTGTGTGAAAAAAGCTGCTTTTAAAGAAATTGGAGCGAGAAAAAGATAACGTTTGGAACTTTTCATGATTGAATTGTTTATAGCCATTGAAATTTGCTATTTTACCTTGAAATTCTTTAATTTCTATTGGGATTGTTAAGGATTGTTGTTTCGGATGAATGATTCAAAGTTGCATTCTATGTTGTGGTGAGACCGGGTTAAATCGTTCGAGTAAGCATGCATTATCATTATCAGAGGATAAGTTGAGAACTTTTGGCAGTTTTAATTTGTGGATAATCACAGGTAGGTTCAGCGTGAAGAGGAAGGAAAGTGGAACAACATTTGCGAAAGTGGTGCAGTGTTTAGCTCAGCCTCCTCCTCCAGCATGGCCAGGGAGCGCTCTTCCAGAACCCGGTCGCATAACTTGGGATGGTCAGAAACCTATTTCAATCGTCGGATCCACTGGTTCTATTGGAACTCAGGTTGGCCTCCCATATCGAGTACAAGACACGCATGATCGGATCTTTAAAAAATGTTTGTTACATAGAGCCATGCATAAAGCACATGGAAGGAGTATCAACCTTGTTATACGTTCAAAATATGCTCTTTGAAAATAATTTTTAACGAGGCAGGAGGGAAGTGTGGGTCAAAGAGCATGCTTGAAAACATGGATAAGTTATTCAATTCATGAAATCAAATGACCCTTAAGGTCATCATAATAGAAACACAAGATCATCCGTGCTCATCCGTTTCCTACTACTGTTACATGGGATCACTGCTTAATCTTAAAAAGAAATATATCTATTACGCAGACCTTGGACATAGTGGCTGAGAATCCAGGCAAATTCAGGGTCGTGGCCCTTGCAGCTGGTTCAAATGTGACTCTTCTTGCTGATCAGGTAATCAGCCGGTTCCATAACTAAATAAAAGTTGCTGTATCTGTTTTTTGGCAAAATCTATGCTTGCAAATAGTGTGATCCTATCTTTATTTGACTATTAAACTGTGCTATGTGGTCAAAGTAAAAGTGCTGGTGGAATCTGGGTAAAACCAAATTAAGCTCAAGTCTCAGTTGCTCAATAACGTAGGTTTTGCATCATGCAGGTCAAGACTTTCAAACCCCAGCTTGTTGCCGTTCGGAACGAGTCATTAGTTGATGAACTCAAAGAAGCTTTGGGTGATCTTGAAGAAAAGCCTGAGATTATTCCTGGGGAGCAAGGAATTATTGAGGTAGACTACCAACTAATTTCCTGATATTTTAATGAGTCTTTTCAAACTTTAATTTTGTGCAATTTATTTTTAGGTTGCCCGCCATCCAGAGGCTGCCAGTGTAGTCACAGGCATAGTTGGTTGTGCAGGCTTAAAGGTAAGTAAAGATATTCTTTTAATCATGTTTTTACATTTCCTCTTCTATTATAGGACCCTCATCACATTTTAGCTTTGTTAGATAGCATCAAGTGAGAGGGATAGTGTATTATGACATCCTTGGATTCAGTTACAGTCAAAAGTGAATATGAGTGCTTGCAAGCATCCACGTAAGTTCCATTCTACATCTTTTTTCAGCCAACAGTCGCAGCAATAGAAGCAGGAAAAGACATAGCCTTGGCAAATAAAGAGACATTAATAGCTGGAGGTCCTTTTGTCCTTCCTCTTGCTCACAAGCACAAAGTGAAAATTCTTCCAGCTGATTCAGAACATTCTGCCATATTTCAGGTACAAATTTGTGAACAATGGTTTAACTTAAGTATCCTGGCTCTGTTTGTCCACCTAGGGAATGTATGGCACATGTGGGCCTGTGCTCACATCTGTGTCTATTTTAGCTGCTTCTACCTTTTATTTTGGGTTTTACTCATTATTATCATATCTGATCTTTGACAAGTCTCAGTTTGGTCAATTTTACTCCCAAAAGTTATATCATAAAGCCTTTTGCTTTCTGTAGTGTATTCAAGGCCTGCCAGAAGGTGCCCTACGGCGAATTATTTTAACTGCTTCTGGTGGAGCTTTCAGGTGTGAAATCATAATTTAAGTTTGTAAGATGATCTCTGCTGAGGGAACATATGTTTTTGTCCTGAAAATAGAGATTTCTTTATGATAGAGGAGGAAATCGGAGCTATTGATTGTCTAATGATGATGCATTTAATTGTTGTGCTGCTTGGCTTCAAAACCTTAATCTAGACTTACTTGCAGCTCTCTTTGCAAGCTGCTTTCCTCAATCTAAAATGCACAGCAGACTTAAATTGAGATATAAAAACGAAGTTGCATAAAATTTTATTGACTATTATTTTTTCTAGTTCAGTTATATACTGTTTATTATTTCGTAACATAACTACAAAAGAAGAAAACAGATCTGTCGGTAAAATATTTTCATCTCTGATTCTGGGTGTGCCATATTTTGAAGTCATGTCAACAGCTGTTTTATTGCAAAGAAGCCGGATTTAACTCTTTGGAAATTTCTGTGAAAACAGGGATTTGCCCGTTGAAAAATTGAAAGATGTTAAAGTAGCTGATGCATTGAAGCATCCAAATTGGAATATGGGGAAAAAGATCACTGTTGACTCTGCTACTCTTTTCAATAAGGTCTGTTTATATTGCAGTCTTATCCATATGGGATAAAAGAACTTGCTTGTGAATAAATTTCAATGCCTTACAGTTACTAACAGGTGCAATTTAATTGGTTTGCAACAGGGTTTAGAAGTCATTGAAGCTCATTATTTGTTTGGAGCTGACTATGATAACATTGAGATAGTAATTCATCCACAGTCTATAATACATTCAATGGTCGAAACACAGGTTTGACTCGTGATTCTGACTTGCTGGATGCTGTCAACCTTTCTGTTGGGCTTACTAGCTTTTTGAAGTTGAAATTATAGACTTGAAAGTGACTATCCTGGAATTCATTCCAACTATGTTTTACTTGTCAGGATTCATCTGTTCTTGCACAGTTGGGGTGGCCTGATATGCGCTTACCAATCCTTTACACAATGTCATGGCCAGACAGAATTTATTGCTCCGAAGTAACTTGGCCTCGTCTTGATCTTTGCAAGTAAGGAGCGGGTTTCCTTTTTTAAACAATGGCTTTAAATAGTTTGCTTGATTCTGTCAGAAAAGTGCCATATAATTCTTTTAGGTACCCAAATTTCTAGTTGCTTTTGGGAACCTTCAGAAGGGTTTCACTTTGAACATGCTAATGTCCATTACCGTTTTAAACTAGGAAAGCCGTTGAGAACATTACAAGTAGATGAAATTAGACTAACTCGAGACTGGTTGTAATTATCAAAGTCTTGAGAATGCACTTATTGTTGGTGACATTCCTCAAGTTTGATCTTATAAAGTTACGAGGAAAATTGTCTCTTTTCATCAAACAATTCCTAATCATCTGTTTTGATCATGTACGATTTCTTAAAGTTTCCAAGTTCGTATTGTTGCTTCATTCTCAATAATAGAAGTGTTTTTTACTTTTTCTTCTTTTTTTTTCTACATTTACACTAGAAATGTATGCTTTTTCAAAGACTTTCAAATGATATTGATAACTGACACTCTCAGGAGTGATAAAAACTTACATTGCCTGATATGCATGATGTTTTATATTTACAAGGATGTAAAAAGACATAATATGGATTACTTTTGAAGGGCTGACATTAAATGGATGGTGCAGGCTGGGTTCACTAACATTTAAAGCTCCTGACAATGTAAAATACCCTTCTATGGATCTTGCCTATGCTGCTGGACGGGCGGGGGGTACTATGACTGGAGTCCTCAGTGCTGCTAACGAGAAAGCTGTGGAGCTGTTCATCAATGAGAAGTACGTATGCTTTATCTTTATAGCAAATATGCACACTTAGCATACTGATATAGCTCCTAAACATGAACAAGCAATCAGGCTTTGCTTGTGAAGCAGTGTAATTCTCAGCATTGTAGAATATTTTCAGGCTTCATAATTTTGTCCAAAAAGCTGGATAAATCTCAATAACAAATAATTGCTGCTCCTTTTCAGGATTGGCTATCTAGATATATTCAAGGTTGTGGAGCTAACATGCAACAAGCACCGGGCAGAATTGGTAACCTCACCATCTCTGGAGGAAATTGTTCATTATGACTTGTGGGCAAGAGATTATGCTGCCAATTTGCAACAATCTTCCGGTCTAAGTCCTGTTTTCGCCTGATTAACATATCAGTCATGAGAGAACACTTCCTGCCAGAAAAGATAGATGGCATCGTTCTATAGATTGAACCTCACGAAGGTAGATATCCCTGTTATGTACCTGTTGGTTGATCACATAAAAACGGTTATGTCTAGGACTCCTGAAGGAGCCAAAGTAGGTGATTGATTCATGAGGGGAGCGGGAAGGGAGAAGTTGTAATAAGAGAAGAAACAGTGGAAGTTGTAATTCTTTTGAAGCAAAGTGTCTGTTTTCTCTCTTTTTGGAACTAAAAGATATCCTTTTATCTTTATCTTGCTTTAATCTTTAAATAGTTGATTAATCATTAAAGACTCTCTGCAAGTAGGTGCTTAGTGTTCTCTGTATCTTGAAGCATAAAAGCCAAAAGGAAGACAATCTCAAGGGGGTATTGAGATAACAGTTCTAGCCAAAATAATACTCCCTCCTATTCAAAATAAGTATTGTTTTAGAGAGATTTTAATTATTCAAAATAAGTGTCGTTTGTGACTTTTGATGCATATTTATAATTTTACTTCCAAAATTACCTTTTAATTTCTCACATCTTAATTACACAGATTATATTTTCAAGGCACTTTAACATGTAATTAATAAGGGTATATCTGATATTTCATTAATTTTTTTAATAAGTGTGCATTCCTCTAAAACGACACTTATTTTGAATAGGAAGGAGTAATAAGAATAACATTGGTTCTCTATGAAAATGCAAACCAATTTCCTCTATAAAAATCTCCATTAGAACTTCTTAGTCTACCCACTCCTACTCTTACATCATTGATTATCATTAGACTTTATGAAGAGGCTTCCATTGGGCACTCTTTTGACTAGCTTTCTTCTTTCAAAAAGCAACTCTTGCACTTCTAGGAACCTCTTAAAAGGATTATTCGAAAGCACAATTCATTTCATTAAAACTAAATAGTCTGGAAGAATTTTACAAAAATCGCCTTACAGAGTGAATATAATTAATCAAAACTCCGTCTGACTTTAGATTAGACAATAACCATGATGATTAAATTTTAATAGAAAAATTTAAAAGTTAAAACTGAATGATTCTAGAAGACAAATATTTCCACACCTGCGTCGAAAAAGAATAGTTATGGCATGCAAGACAACGATAATAACAACAAAAACATTCAGTATAAATTTTGAGGTACAAAATCTAGAAAAGTCTAGTAATACGTAACTTATCCCTAACTAATAGAGAGACTATTTCTAAATGATCCACATAACGCACTGATTTAAATAGAATATAAACTTAAAAGCACACTGTAATTAGGACATTAAAAAAAGATTAACATAAAGTTGTTCACTAGAAAGAACCCATCATTTTGAGAAATTTTTGAGAAGAAGGTAAGCGGTCCTATATTAAGGATAAGCCATCAATAGTATTGGCACATCATTCAACTCTCAAAGTGATCACGTACAAGTATTAAAACATAGAATCTCAAAATTTTCCAAGTAATATAGAAAACATACGAGAAGGATAGAATTAGAAGAAATGCTTCAAAGGACAGAATTTTTGGGAAAGCGACGAGGATGAAACTTTGTTACAAAATGTCTCCTTAATCGACAAATTATTTTTGCACTATTTCTTAAAGAAGAAATTTAGCTCTTTGTAGTGAGAGATAACTTTCCAAATTATTTTCTACATGTTACTTGAATTAACATTAAAATCTCTTCTCGGGAGTATCTTAAGTGGCAAGAAAGTCCCTTCAAATTTCAGAGTAAAAACATTAATGATAAGATGTTATTTGATTATGTTAATTGAATTTATCTCTTTTATTTTAGATTGATTTTAGTGCTTAATTGGTGAAATTAATATTTGTTTTATTTTAGGAGGTGACAAGTGAAGATTGCATCAAATTGAAGTATTTTTTGTCAAAATCATGAATGAATTTAAGAAAAAACTTGACGGATTGCTGCAGGGGATAAGTCAAAATCACGCCTAATACTAGATTCACTCCAAGAGTTTCAATTCAATTAGGAGGCTTATTTCATCCATATTATGTAGGGATTTGATTTTGATTAGAAGGGAATCTCTCTAAGATAGAAAGAAGCTAGTTTTTTGGTAGGTAAAAGAGAGGAAAATGTTACATATACCTTTTATTCCTCTTGATCTTTTATCTTTTTATCTATTTTTGGTGTTGAAATAATAGTCACGTGTGGCTAAATTCAAATATTCTAATTCAAGGGGAATCAAAACTCTAACTATAATCTTGTGAGGTTTTGCTCTAAACCTAGTTTTATTTTAATTCAAGCATTTCTTATTTCGTTTTCTTTTATTTCATGAATGATGTTAATTATTCTATAGTTATTCACGAATTCAATAATCTATAAATGTCATGAATGATTGGAACAAGTAGTAAATAGGTTATTTATAAATTTGCATATCTTACTTACGAGAAACAAGAAGACTAAATTAAATTGTTATAGATATCTCGATTATTTAATTTAAGTTTAGTATTTTTCATTAAGTTTATTGTTATCATTTAATTGATATAAAATGTTATCATATCCAATCAATTTATTGTAATTTTTGGTTTAAATACTAGGAATGAATCAATTAATTTAGGAAAATTTGAGACTTACTATGGGCATCCTAGTAGGTTTTGGACTAATTACTTGAATCGTGAAAATTATTCTTTTTAAATCAATGATAAAACTTACAATTAGATGAGATATTTTCCTTGAATCAAAATTAATTAAAATTAAAATTATCATTTTTATAATTTGTTGATTTATTTTGATTCTTTGTTAGTTTTAGTTCATTAGTTAATTAATCATAAACCTCCACTTTGTTTTGTTAATTGAAATTAAGAAACTAGTTTTTAGTTTTCTTAAGGCTTGACCTGGTTCCGCAACTACTACAAAAAATTTATGAATCAGAATAAATTTTGAGGGTTTTGATAACCCGATAAAAATTTTGATGCCGTCATCGAGGAACTACTTTAGTTTCTTAGTTTCTTTGCATTATTTTACAATTTATAATAATCTTTGGTCTTGTATAACTCATTCTTTTTAAACAGGTGAATGGATTTATATGCAATGTTTATTGGCTTTTAGTTACTTAGGAAGGAAGGTCAAGGTCACGACTTGTACTTGCACTAAAGTTGAGTTATTTTTTATTTGGTGTATGGTGCATTAAGTGCAAGTCAATTTAGGTGCCTAGTTAGCTACGCAGTTTAACATTGTTATCTCTTATAAAAAGAACTTGTGTCTTGATTCCTTTATTACTTACTTGGCTATTAATCTCAATTTGTTTGATATAACTAACACTAATATGCATACAGCCTATGAGATCGAATCGTTGGATAGGGCTTGTTTGAGCAGGATGAGGTTACTCGAGAAACAAAGAGAACATCTCATTTTGTATAGCATTATCCCCCTGACAAGGTTCATTATCAAATCAACGAGATGATTACGATGTTCCATAACCCTTGTATCTTCCGACCCCACCAATCTGACATGAGCATCATTTTTTACTAGAGAGGTAGAACATAAAATTTCTAAACTATTGAGGAATTTGGATGTTCTACTCTAATTCATGAGAGTGACATCTCTATGTCCATCAACACTATAGTACATTTCATTTTAGATGCTCATAACTCAGGAGAGTCTCTACCTTGTGCTTTGTTTTATGTTGCTTATTTTTGTAGAATGTGAGCATATGTTGCATACATTAGGGACAATGTATGATTTAGATGTGCGGGAAGTGAGTATAGACTTTATGATTTATACTTGGACTCATAAATACTATGATTCATATGTTGATTATTCCTCTTGGTAACCTAAATTTTTTTGTTGATGTTTAGAAATAATCCCTAAGTTAGGATAAATTTTTAGTTTGAGTTTTAATGAATGAGAGTGTAATATCTCGCTTCCATACTAAGGGTTAGAACCCTAGATTTCTGTAATTGAGAAATAGTATTGAGAGATTAGAAAATTGTGTTTTTATATTCGTGCATAATATAGCATTCATACACGTGAATTGGATTGTTTTGCACACATTTCGACAATTGTACATGCACTCATTTGACATGCTCTGGGAAAAGCACGAGTCTATTGTGGGAGATTTTGATAAGATGTTATTTGGTTATGTTAACACCTACTCTTTTGTTTTAAAATAAATTTGGTACTTAATTAGTGAAATTAATATTAGTTTTGTTTTAAGAGGTGACAAGTGGAGATTGCATTAATTGAAACGTTATCTGTCAAAATCAAGAATTTTGGAAAAAAGTTGACATATTGTTACAGTAAATAATGCTAGATCACGTCTAATGTCAAATTTACCTTAAGAATTTCAATTTAATTAGAAAACTTATTTATATCTTTATTACATAGGAATTTGAATTTGTTTAGAAGGAAATCTCTGCAAGATAGAAAGAACCTAGTTTTATGGGTAGGAAAAGGAGAGGAAAATGTTACATACACCTTCACCATAATTCTCTTTTCGTTTTTCCTTGTATTCTCTCTTAATCTTTCATCTTTTTATCTATTTTTGGTGTTGAAACAATAGTCACGCATGCCTAAATCTAAATAGTCTTATTCAAGGGGATTTAAAACTTTAGTTGTAACCTTGTAAAATTTTGTTCTAAATGTAGATTTTATTTTAATTCAAATATTTCTTGTTTTGTATTCTTTTTTTATGAGTAATTAATATTGATTAATTTGAAATTTTAATTTAACAATAATTATGCTATAACAACTCATGAATCTAATAATCTATAATTGTCTTGAATAATTGGTATGAGTAGCAAATATGTTATTTATGAATTAGCATATTTAACTTATAAGAAACAAGAAAATTAAATTTAATAGTAATAGCCAAGGTTTTGAAACCCGGGCCGGACGTTGAACCGAAGGCTTTACTGGTCACCAGTTTGACCGGTTAGACCGCCGGTCGAATCGGTGTGACGTCATAATTATGCAATAATTATATATAATATTAGTAATATTAAAAAATAGAAAAAATACCTAATAATATAAATTTCTATACTTTTGTTAGATTTCTGGAGAAAATAGGGTTTTACTTTTAAAAGAATTAAAAAACACATGAAAGAAAAAAGCAAAAAAGAAATCATTGAACCAATGGCTAACCGGTTCGACCAGTCCCGGTTTAACTAGTTAATTGATCGGTTCTTACCGGTTTGCACTGGTTCAATTAAAGACTGATTTTTAGGGGTCACCCGAACCGGATAGCTGACCAGTCACTGGTCGAACGGGCCGATCCGGTCTAGGTTTCAAAACAGTGGTTATAGCTATCTTAATTATTTAATTTAAAGTTTATTATTTCATATTATGCTTGTTAATTTCATTTAATTGATATGAAATGTTAGTCGTATTTAAGATTGAATGTTTATCTGATTGTGCAATTAATTATGTATATGCAATATATGTATGGCGTGATGCTGAAATATATGATAGAACGTTTGCATCTAGACGTTTCCGGATCAAGGAAGCAAATGCTAATATGGAGTGTACTGTGAGTAACCTAAATGGTCTCATTTGATTAATTGTTTGTTTTAAATTCTGTATTGAATTATTATGTGAATGTAATTGTGTTGATTCTGGACATTGATTGTCCGAGACGTTTGATGTATGAATAACATATTGGAAGTGCTCATTGAATGTGAATTTGATGAAATAAGTGATTCTCAACGTATATGTTGAATACCGGACCAAGGTCCGATGATAAATGTGAATGAGATTGTGATTGTGAATATGAAGATGTAACATTAAGTACATTTGATTGACTGATACATGTGATGCATTTCTTTATATGAATGCAAGGCTGTTGTGACTACAGTAACTACAAAAAAAAGAGCTTAAAGCTTAGAAAGTGATTAAGAGCCAAAGCCTCACTATGTAAAATGAGTCATATATCCCCAACGGATAAAAGACACTTATTAATAATCCCAATATCTACAATGGATACAGAAAAGTTATAAGTACTTGATCACAACAAAATGAAATGTTATATTGAATTTAGTTAGGTGTAACAGACGGTAAGATAAAAATACTGTAGATAAAAAGTTGAGAGTAAAATAAAAATAATAATCTTAATCGTAAATAAAAAAAAGTCATCTCTGCTTATTTCAACTTTAATGCAAGTCCCACAAAACACAAAACCATATTCGCGTCGTTGCTTTCATTGCTGTCGCTGCTCTATCGCCGTCGTCGTATTTGCCACCATGAACTGCTGTATATTTGTCAATAATGTTTACACCGAGCAAAATCTCATACAGGATGGGTGTTAAAGTTTCATATTGAATAACAAGAAAAGATAAGATGATTCATAAACTCATGATATATAATTACTTAACTAAATTTCCTTAGAGATGTTAACATCTTACCATTTGTTTACGATATTTTGCATAAACCAACAGTTTTGAGTTTGTTGCTCAATCTTGAAAACAATGGATCCGGTTAAAAAGGAAGTGATGGTCTCAATTAGAATGCATGTTAAGATTTATGATAGAGAAACGGAAGCAGTGGGTTAACTGCATGCTTGATATTGTTCTTTACTTAATTGGCGTACGAATAACGTAAAGTTGTTGGTTTGATTTGGTATAGGTTTTGGAATTGGCTGGAAATACAGCAAGGGATAACAAAGATGAACAGGATAATCCCAAGGCATGTGCTTTTGTCTGTGAGGAACGAGAGGAACTTGGGAATGGGAAGCTACTTGCTGGTGTGATCAATGCTCATGGTGGAGTCTTACCCAACATCAATCACGTGCTCCTTCCTAAGAAATCAGAGAAGGCTGGTAGAGTGCCCAAGTCACCATCCAAGGCCACTAAATCCCCTAAGAAAGCTTAGCCTCTCTTGTTATTGATTTCTAGCATTAACTTGGAAAATAGTGTATTCGCATTGTGTACCCGTCCTGTGTATAAACAAGGCCAACTTTGTTCTAATTCTGTGTATAAACTGCTGAGAAGTTGTTCCTTTTGCCTTTCTACTTGTGTTTGTAGATTTCAGAAAACTGTCATCTAAATTGTGGGGTTTCTGCCAACTCATTCTTTAGGAACCACATCATTCACATGACATTCTCAACATCAATCATATAGACAGCTCATTTTAAAGATTGAAGAGTATGGTTGGTGTGACTAGTCCTTATGTTTTCATTAATTAATAGTGTCTTAAGCGGAACCAGCCTCAACATTTCGGGACGGATTCTCTGTTTATTTTTCATGTCTCTATCCTGTCTTATTAAATCTCAGTCATCTATTTATATAAGTCCTGTGTAAATGAATGACTGAGATTCAATGGAACAAAGAATCTTAACAGCAACATTTCTATTGTAAAACCCTGTTTTTTTACCAATTTTTCCTCACCGGATACGTTTGCTTGAATTGACTTTCTGGCTTAGTTATAATTAAAAATTTTATGGAATGCCCACCCTCCAAAACTACTGACATAGCCAACTTAAAAGAATCCACTGTCTCGTCCAAGTTGAATGAGAAACGAAACCTCCATAATTGGCCAGGGCCGCAGCAAGTCCAACCTCTTAAAAATCCTCTAATGCGGATCTTGGAACCAATCAAACAATATAGAATGTCGACAGCCCCCAGTTTAAGTGGGTTACAGTTGGAATAATACTGAAAATTTAGGTAGTGCATAATCAAGAACTAATAGACTACAGCCATAAGACCCTTTCAAATCAGTGTGACCCCAAGATATTATTTATCGTTTGCGTGGCTCCACTCTGTCTGGTTTATATAGCTTACCCTGTCGTCAAATCTCACCAGTGCAGAGAAATGGACATGCCACATCTTCTTACATCTTATTCTATGTTTCATTTCTCCTGTGCAATACAACCCATCAATGGGCCTTTCAGTAATAGTGTTATGGTTGCAATAGAGACAGGCCTATAGACAATCCTTCAATTATATAATTTAGTCATTTTATTAGTGATGTTATGTGAATTTTAGATTTAATTTTTTCATTATTTAATAAAAAGTATAATTGGGACAACTAAGGGGTTGTTTGTTTCCTTTTTTTCTTCCGTGTTTTGTTATCGTTTTTGTAAAAAGAAAAACAAGTAAGTAAAACGTGTTTGGTTTACTCTGTTGTGATTTTTTGTTTCTGAAAATAAAAAAACCACAACAGTTTTACAGA
>JANKOE010000006.1:59579940-59602927 GCA_026284465.1 Erythroxylum citrifolium
TTTTTGCCGTTTTTTTAAAAAGAAAAATAGGTAAGTAAAATGTGTTTGTTTTACTCTGTTGTGATTTTTTGTTTCTGAAAATAAAAAAACCACAACAGTTTTACAGAAACTAGAAAACATCGTTTCTCTAAATTTTGACAACATGTTTTCTTCGACAGAAAAACAATATATCCTATTTTCTATCTCGATTAATAATAATAATAATAATAATAATAATACAAAATTTATAATAATAATTAATAATAATTAATAATAATAATAATAAGATAATCAATTTGGTATAATAAAATTAATAATATTAAAAATATTAAGTAGAAAATTTATAACAATAATTAATAAAAATAAAAATAAAAATAATTAATAATAATAATATTATTATTAACAATAAATAATAATAATAATTACTTATTAAAATTAATAATAATAATAATAACTTAATAACTTAATAATAACAAGAATAACTTAATAATAATAATAAATAAATAAATAAAATTAATAATAATAAGAATAACTTAATAATAATAATAATAATAATAATAAAACCAAATATGTTTTTGTTTTCAATTTTTTATTAGAAATCTCAATTAAACAAGTTTTTGTTTTCAGTTTTTATATTGTAATCTCAACTAAACACGTTTTCATTAAAAAAAAACAGAAACTAAAATACAAAATAGAAACAAAAAAATAAAAAAATAAAAGTAGAACGGCCCTAAATTTAAAGCAGAAGCGAGCAGAAAAGAAAGGCGTCAGCTCCTCGGACATATGGTGATAAATATACCAAAAATGAAAAGAACAAGGATTGAGTTTGATTGTGTGGAGCCGACGGGTTAAGATCCTCTGTACCTAACATCCTCTGTTTCGAAAAAAACATCCTATTCGGATCTGGAATCTGGCGCCGGAACGAAGAAAAGAAGGCCCGGCTGCAGATTCCTATGCAGATATTTGTGTATCCGAGAGATATCTAAATCTGAGAAATGGCACAGTTTTTACTCTTTAGCAGTGTGTGCCCCAAAAAAGAAAGGTTTGTACGCTACCCCACACCCGAAGACTAAACCAGACTAGATGCCATTCTGCTGCTACATGGTTAGTCGGTTATTAAATTCTTTCCCACTCTGTTTACGAGTCAAGCCAACTTCAATCATTTATTCATTAGCATTTGCTGCCTACTGTTTGCTGGAATATAATTCATTTGGGTCTGGCAAAGGTACGGATGTTTTACAGAAGAAGAACACAACCATCCAGACAAGTTGACATATAGGCGCTAGGTAGCTTGTGAGTCTCTTTGGGTATGGATCCTAAGACGAGCATACAAGATGGACCGATTGCAATGTAGCAAGTAACCTTTTAGTTATAAATCATGTAAATTTGGTTCAATAAATGAAAACAAGTTGCAGATAGGGACAAAATGCTGTCGTTTTCAGATTGGGACAGCACCCACTTCCTTAATGAAAGAAACACCAAAGCAACAGCTTTTTCACTTTACACATTTTCCAAAGTTTCGTGGAAGCTTTTGCAGTGGGATTGGCATCGACAGCATGACAGTCGAGTATGCTCACCCCAAATACCTATGGGAGTCAAATCAGATACGTTCATTGTCTCTGCCTTTTGTAATCACTCCTTAATTGCAGTTGCATTGCAAAGTTTTATTACATAGATATTTAATTCCGTAGCAGTATTTCGATACATTAATATATGACATTCTGTATAATAATAAATGCATGCTTTTCTGTAACTAGACAAGGAAATGAATTTGAGAGTAACATTTAGTAGAGTTGACATTGACTAATGGGATTGCTTAGATAAGCACACAGGAAACGAAACGTCAGCTTGGATAAGTTCCTGGGTACTTCTTCATTTGTTATCATAATCTGACAATTCATTTATTAAAAGCTTGCTGCAATATTAATAACAGAATCAATAATATTAATATATTACATATGGAATAACCCCAACATTCTTCAAAACAAAAGATATAGATCTCACCAAATTCATAAGCTTCCTAGTATCTTATTTACAGTACATGTAAACTTTAAGTAACTAAACGATTAAAGAAACAATAAAATAAAGGAAAGAGGAAAAAAAAATACGAAAACTCAAAACTGAATTAAGATTAATTGCTGGAGAAAACCAAGTGTGGCCTGTACCGCAGAAACGAGTGTCGTTTAACATTCCCTTTCTCTTTCTGGTTCTCTTTCTTATTGTTACTCCTTGTCAGGAACAAGAACGCTTCTTTCCCTTCGCTATTGCTTCTAAACACTAAATCTCGAAGCTTCCACCGCTTCGACGAAGACCCCAACGACATGCTCTTTTTGCACCTCTCCGGAGATCGTTCCATCGCCGCCTTCTTCGGCGTCCACACGCAGTAGGAGCCAGCAGGTAGGCCGTCGAGATCGTCAGCCTCCGAAGAAGAGCAAGACGACGACGTCTCACGATCTTCGTCGAACAGTTTCTTCAGTTTTGACCGCTTCGATTTATCCGTTGACGTTTGGCTCGAGTTGGTCGCCGCTTGGGAGTACTCACCTTGCTCTTCTCCGTCTAATAACAAGTCCGTGTTGAACAACGGATACATCGGCCTTATCTGACCGTTGTAAAAGATCTCATCGGCCGAGATCGGAGACCCGCCGGCGTCTCTAGAAACCACCGCAAACGCAAACTCCTCCTCTTCCTCCTCCTCCTCCTTGGACGTTCCCACATCGTCGTTGCATGAAAAAACACAGTATTCGTCAGAATCGCGACGGTCTTCGTCGGCCAACTCGTGAACAACTCTTGCCGCAATGTCGGCGAGGCTCTTGGAAGAGTAGGAATTAAAGCTCGGAGAGTGGGAGTGGATGATGGAGGCACCAGGCGTCATCGGAAAACGTATCGACGTTCAGTCGATGGCTAATTGATTTTCTCGCTAAAAAGACAAAAGAGACTTAAAGAGAGAGCGAAGTGAGTTTTGGATTGAAATGTGATGTTTAGAGATAAGAGATACTCCATAAAATAGTGGTTGGTCTTGTAACAGTTACTTCGGTCCTATTGTAGTAAATGATTAATGAGATTGGCTTTGTATTTTTGTTTATATTAGACAACAATAAATCTGACTTTGAATCAAATGTGATTTTGATTTAATTTCTAAGTTACTTGTACAAAGTCTTCGTCTCACCCTATAGAAATTTGGCCAGGACAAGAAGTTTTGTCAGTACTCGTCTACTTTTAACACTTTTTTTCTAAAGAAACTTCTCCACCGATTCGTTGTACTGTAAGAATGGGAACTACATCTCCACCCAATTATGCTTTATTGGGTTTAAGTTGATGACAAGAACGAGAACAACATCTTCACCCACTGAATTATGCTTTATTGGGTTTAAGTCGATGGCTAGTAACAACTACACCTCCAACAGCGGCGAGGAAAAGGGGCTTCACCGTTTACATTGCTCTCCACCGTCACACGTGACGTGTACAGAGCTAATTACCGACAGTTCATTTCCATGTTAATGGCTTCTCTTGAATTTTCTGGCATAATTAATAATATTATCTATGAACGAGTAGAAAAGTAGGCGAGTTGGGTGATTCAATACACAAAAGGTAGGTTAATAATTAACTTGACCAATTCGCGTGACAAATACTTCCTTATACATTTAATAATGACTGGAGTTTGATTTTTCATCGAGGAAGATTACCGTCTTCATACAATAGAAAATATGATGTTTACAGCTAACTACTTTATAATCGGAAAGATACTAACTACTTTATAATTACTTGTTCTCGAAAATTCAAGTCGTATATACAGTTAGGACATTCAAACAGTTACCTAAACACAAATAGAAATAACAAAAAGCTGTCCAAAAATTTCAAAGTCCACCACTACATTCTGCTCTCTTCCTCGTCTAATTTACTTTCTAAACACTGATTCCACTAACGTTAAAAGAATATATAATCTTAAATTGATTCAAATTTGCTAGTTTTCCAACACCTAACTCAATAGTGATCTTACCATATAATACGGCGTGGTAGTACTAAGCACTACGTCTGCAGGGACGGAGTCATATTATAGGAGAAGCCCCCCTTTCAAATATTTTTTTTAAAAAAATTACTTATATAATTAAAATTTTTAAAATTACAAATATAAGTGACCTCCCTTTGCATTTAAATGTTAGCCTCTAGCTCCCTCTTATAGTTGAGTCTGACTCCGTCCTTGTACGTGTGTGAATCAAATGAAGTAAAACAACAGGGTTGATGATGAAGTAAGCGGTGTGGGCGGGCGGTGTTTGGTATGTTGTAGGTATCAACGGCATGATTGGTGGGTATATCTGTCGTATTAATTTCGTTTTTAAGCGTGAGTGATGATGTCATAATAGTTAAATTTCTTGAATATTGAAGCCAATTTGAAGTTTATAAGAATTGTGATTTATTTTAAACTAATGTTGGGCGGAATTATGGTTTAACTTTAATAGGAATAAATAAAATTAATATTACTGTCGGAGAAGCAACCTTGATGATATTATTATACAGGACAGGAGACATATATACGCATTCGATGAGGAGGAGGCTTGCAGTTGTCTACTAAAAGCAAAATTTGACTTCGACTGCAAGGCATCTTAACTGATTGCAATCACCGACTGAATGAGTAAGAAGCATCATAATTATTTATGAGATCATTAATTTTGGAATTACTATTAATGTTAGACATTTTTCTTTTTATCTGTACCCATTTTTGTGTACGTATTCTGTCTCACTTGATCCAAGCCATTCATTTATGTGGGACACACACAAATGGATGGCTTGGATTAAATGGGACAAGGTAGGTACACCAAAATGGAGACGGAGGATCTCAAGCCTTATTTTTAGGGATAATTTTGTCCATGTCTCATAATTACTTGCTAAATATTTGTTATCCGGCCGTTATTATTTCTCTTTTGTAAAAAAAAAAAAAACAGTGTGAAGCTTATAATTCTAATATTATAACTCTGTTTGTCATGATCTTACAATATATGTGGGAACCGATTCCAAATTGTCTGCGAAAAGCTATATTAGAAGAAGAGTTATTTTAGAGTTTATGAACTATTATTACATAACAAACATATAAGGTTATAACACCCAAACCATCTGTTCACTTTACTCAACCTGTTTTTGATAGCTGAGGCTTTAGGAGAGAGAGTTTTGCTTTAGATGAGATCATACCGAGGAACTTTAGGAATGAAGGGTCTGAAAATCTTATAACATGATGAGTTACTAAATTCTAGAGGGTTGTTTCCCATCCATTGAACCTTGTCTTCTTCAAATGTGCCCAGGTTATGAGGTAGGATATTCACTAAGTTGCTTGATCCTATAAAATTACAACTCCAGTTTCCATCCTAAATAATGCTACTGACTTTAGATCTTAATATATAGGATTCTTGTAGTCACATGTTGCATCTAATTTTTGTAAATTAAAGGACTGAGATTGTTCCAGTTATCAAACCAAAACCAAGTTCCATTCCTATTATCAATTTGATGCTTAATCTAAAGCTAAAATTGGTCCCTAATCCTAAGCATCTACTTTGGACTCCACAAAATTTCCATGTTGTGCTCTAATTCCCATTTGGACCGTAGAGTTTCCCTATCATTGAATGGCCTCAAAATTCTCTTGGAAAGAAGCACCTTTGCATAATATCCAAGGGCACAATCAAATCCACTTTCTTGCTTAGTGTGGCATAGTTCTTCCCATTTGACCTTTGCTCTTTGTGAGTTACCTAGCTTCCTTGACCATCTTTGACCATATAGGAATTGCTTAATACACCTTTCTATATCTTTAATGATCTTCTTAGGTAGCACTAGATGAGCACTCCAATATGTATGGACATTCTTTATAAATGAAGAGATCGATTGAAGTCTTCTAGCTATGGATAGGCATCTATTTGTCAGACATTTATCCTAGTCATGTAGCTTTCCAAAAGGGGAATACAATCAAGATATTTTGGCTTGTTAAAAGTGATATAGCTACAGTTATAATGTTACTTAAATCTACAGTTCTCAGATATGAAGGCCCGTAGCAATCTGGAAAGGGCTTCAGTTACTGAACTACGTAGGTAGGGGGAAGGGGGTTCCTTTACCTTATTCCTTTGTAGCTTTTAAAGAATTTTGTTTCAAATTGATCAATATGCTAAAATTGAAAGATGAGATGCATTTCTTTATCCATTGAACAAACTAACTTGGGAAGTAAATTGCTTGAAGGCAGCTTATAATGAGTTCCCATTTAATGGTGTCAAATGCCTTAAAAATCAATATTGAGTGAATAGCTCTTGATAGGTCTTTTGTTTGTGTAGTCCTTTATCAATTCTGACATTAGGAGTATATTATGAGGAAGGATTCTGATTCTTAAAAACTAGGCATATTTGTGTTATGTTCAACTCCCTAAACAACTTAAAATATGAAAAGAATTCTTGCATAGCTTCCACAATTAGGTCACCAGTGAATTCCATGTAATCTGGAACCATCAAGGCTAGGTGCTTTGGATGGATTAGGGCTAAATAGGACCTGTTTGATCTCTTGAGTAATGACAGATTTAACCAAATACTCCTTCATCTGTTTGTTAATTTTATCTTTTATTGCCCAAGTAATGTCCCTATTGATATTCTTAACTTCTTTTGGGGTACCTATCAATCCTTTGAAGTATTTCAATGTAACACCTTCTAACTGCTCTTGATCGGTACCCTTTTCCCCTCTCTCATCTTTTAACAAGGAAATTTTATTTTTGTTCATGTGGGATAAGATTGTATTATGGAAGAATTTGGTATTGACATCTCCTTCCCTCAACTAATTAACTCTTGTCCTCTGTTTGAGAATGAAATTATGCATATTTAGAGCTAAATTGTATTCCTTCGTACTTAGGCTTTTAGGTTCCTTAGATTCAAACCATGAGGCGAGTTATAACATTCTTATCGTGCCTTCCTCAGTTTTTCCTTAGTTTACACTAGGTTTGTAGAAAACTCCATTTTAGCTTACTTATCACTTTCGATTTATTGAATTACAATAGGTATTGGTTCAGCCGGATCTTGGCCGAATGGTGCGTTGCCGTTTGGGTCCATCGGTAGGCAACTCCTGTGGTGATCTTCACGTAAAAAACACCTGCAAAACAAAGGAAGGCTTGTCGGGGGTGAGATCCCGATTAGCCCCTCCGACGCTCAAGTTAGGCTTTTGGTGAAGGTGGGGTTCGTAGTATGCAGAGAGAAAAACTAGGCTTAAGACGGCATACCTCCATTAAGAGAAGACGGTACCTTATATAGGATTTCTTGCCAGGTTTTAGGTTTCTACGCCCCTTACGTTCGTGCATGGGAGGCTTCCTCATGCTAATGGGCTGTGAATGTGTGGATTAAGCCCGAATCAATCTATGGGGTGAGACCGATCGATCGGCCTGAGATATTGGACTTGGGCCCGATATATCCGACCCAACCACAAGTCAACTTTTAAAGGAAGCTTGATGGAGATGCCGCATTATGATTGATTAATCTCTAGACATCGGCATACAACCTGCCTATGGGTTGCTTCGCTATCTTTTTGGAGGATATATCTGAGGTTTCTTTTCCCCGCTTAGTAGCTTAATATGTTTAAAGTAAGAATAGGAATTTAAGCTGGAATTCAACAAATCAGTTGGTGAAAAGACGGTATATCTGACGAATTTTCCGGGGAGTTGTAACAGAAACCAAAACTTGCATTTAATCTGGATCTGATGCAGACGTCCATTCTCTTTTTAAACAGAAACACCTCTGTTTTTAACACAATCATATCGAAGAAGCTGCTACAAGTCCAGGAACATTTGAACTAATCAACTTTAAGAAGGTATAAGTTAGGGCATTATGGCCATTTGATTACAAATACCCGTGCTTATTTCGGCTCTATGTTCATTGAATTGAAATCATCCTAGGACGTTGCAGTTTCTTATAAAAAACTGCTTTGCCCTAAATGGGCCATCATTCTTTACTGTTCTTGCACGAACTTGGAACGATCATAAAAAAGACTTTCAAGATGTGGCTGAGTTGTGTTTCCTGTATTATATGTTCACTTTAGAAAATGTGGCGATAAATAAATCTGGACCCAAATAAGTCATGTGCTGACTTAAGTTGAACTGTTCCCATTAGCACTGAAATAGATGAGTCAGTGTCGCAGTCATGAAATACATGAGTCAGCCACATGCTATTCAAGTGGGTTTATCATTTATGAGCTAGTTTTTCGCGGGCTCTCTCCCCTGGGGTGGGTAATGTGACAAAATATCTTTTAGACGCTAGTCGGATGTTGACTGTTTCATGACACTTCAGGTTATTCAGCTTTATTTGATCACATGAGATAACAATCCACTGTAGATGTTCTCTTGCATTAGACTCGTAGTGACTAGCGCGAGTTAGATAAAGGTGTTTAATCAGGTGTTTACTTGCTTTTCAACATGTTCTTCCCTTGATATGCATGGGTGAGTACATGAAATTGTTTCTTTCTATTTCTCATGAATCCTTTTTGGCAGTTTGATAAACTAACACTTCAATGGCGCCGAAAACCAGGAGAACCACCCCTAGGTCCTGAAGAAGTAGGGACTATACTTCTGGAGACGAATCATTTTTCGACCATTTTGTTCCAAGGAATATCATTTTACCAGTCATGATACAGTCGCCATGAATATTCTAGAAAGAACTCAAATGTGCAGAACTGCATATTACTTCTATTACAGAAGATTGTTTAGTTCTCTATTTTCTGAGGGCATACATGAAAACTATGTTCCGTGAGGACATGCATGAAAAGCTTTGTTCCGTTACCTGTTTTCTTTGTCCTTTGTGTTCATTAGTGGCCCACTTTCTTGGCCTCGGAAGGGCGAGTTACGGAGCTTTGAGAAAAAGAATACTCTATATGGAGGAATAGAGCACCAACTACGGAAAGAGGTTTATCCTGTATGACGCAAGGAATTTATTCTGCTGTTGTATGCTTCCTGTTCGGAAGACTTGGATAATGTTTCCAGATATGGAAGTTTTTGTTGGGATATCATTCATAATTTCATATGCAGAGAGGCGGTATCTCCGGTCCACTAAAAAGCTAGAGAACGAGGCCACAATGACCTCACAGTTTCCAGTTAGTTTGTTTTAGACTGAAAATTTAACTAAGAATTTATGCTAATCTCGAGAACTGTGTTATTTGTTTTTAAGGTGAGGACTGATAAGATCCTATCAGTCCTCACCTTTCCTAGGAATGATTTAGTAATCTATTTTCCAGTTGCTTCGTTCTAAGATACAGAGTGCTTTATCTTGCTCTCTGCATTCAATGGATGTGAAGTTGGCGTTGCAGTTTATACTGTGATCTCTCTCTTGCAGGGGATGAGTTATTTAATACCCCCAATTTTGTTTGTGATGGAGGATGAATCAGCATCATTTTGGTGTTTTGAGACATTGATGGAACGACTCGGACCCAACTTCAATCCTGATCAAAATGGTGTGCACACCCAACTGTTTGCATTGTCCAAGGTCTCTCTCTATAAATGCATTCACTATTCTAATGTAATCTACTCCAATACTCTTTTTATTGTTACTTCTCTACTCTATGATTTGATCTATAGCAATGAGCAAAATTTCAGTCTAAACCTCCAAAAATGGTGAAATGTTACATCTTGGAAGTAGAGAATAGTTGTGCCAGCTATATTTGAATATGACAGTACGTCTTCGTGCAAAGAGTGATTAATTCTTCTTTCTTACTTTTTGCTTTCCCTGTGGCAGCTGGTGGAGTTGCTAGACAGACCGTTGCACAACTATCTCAGGCAGAATGATTGTTTGAATTAGTTCTTTTGTTTCCGCTGGATTTTAATATGGTGAGATTGCTTGATCTGGAATTGTCCCTTTCCATGGTTACAGGACTCTTACATACTTATCCACATACATTTGTCCGTTTCTGGTTTTTATGGCCGACCAAGAACTGATATTATGGGATTCAGTGCTGCGTACTTTTCTTAGCCATCAAACTTGTTGTAAGACGAAACAAATGTTTATAGAACTAATGTACATATAACATATTGTGTTCTGATTGTTTGCTGTTTAATCTACAACCAACTATTTAAAGTTGCAGGATGGACCACTTGAAAATTTGCCTAGTATCCTTATTAATTTCTTAATCTTCAATATATTTACGCTTTCTTATAATTTGTGCAAGCATCGGCCTAATTAACATTATCCTCTTGAAAGTCATTAATGAGCTCCGTTGCCACATTGATCTGGATGCCATGTCGAGGGAAGCAGATGTTGGACAATTTTGTCCTTTCTTATTATGCTGGACAATTAATTATAATTTTCAATTTTTAATAACTTATCGGTTAAGTTACGTAATTTGATCCAGATAAAGGTAATAAAGTGACCAAATAAATGATCTAAATCAATGGATCGAAATCTAGAGAAAAATGAATTTCGATTAGTGTGGATCGGACCCATATTGGGTTTGTGATGGAGAAACCTAATATGGAAGCTATATATAAAGGTTAAGGTTTTCTACAGTTGCTTATGTCATTCATAAGCATACAGATCCTCTGACCTGTTAAGAGTGCTTACGTATTGAGAAAATTGTAGAAAGTCGTTAACTACATGTGGGTGAATGTTTTTCGTGAAGGTCTCGGGAGATTGGAGCATGTTTTGGCCACAAAAACCGCTTCGGAAGTTAAGATGGAACCGAAATAAGATATTTCGCATTTCTTTCGTTTTTTACCATTTCATTAACGATCCGAGACGTGTAATAAGGACTATACTACATGTTACACATGGTATCAGAGCAGTTACGTGATCGGGTTACTGGAAACGAAGGTTTTTAGATTTTCATCTATTATAGTTTTCATCATTTTATTATTCGTTTTTTTGATTTTTTGTGTATATGATTATGTGAAAGTGGTATACATAAGGCTAGCTATGAAAAAGGGCCAAAAAGTACAAAAAATTGGTCCTGGGATCACCGAAAATTGCCCTCCCCGTCGAAGGGCAATTGCACAGTCAGGCGCGTGCACCATACGCGCTCGACGGTGCTACAGTAACCGCCCTAAGGCAGTTTGGTTGGGGCGTGTGTCGCATGTGCCAATCACGTCCTTCCACATGACTCCACAAGGTGATGGACACGTGTGGCACGTGCACTAATGCACACACCGCCACGTGTATGAATCACAGTCGTCCGCGACCGTGTGGAGCGCGTGGGAGCATATGCGAAGCACGTGCCAGACGCATCTGTTGCGTGTAGTTACGTGCGAGCGCCTCTTGCTACGCACAGGCATAACGCTTACTGACGTTAGCGCACAGTGCTATGTTGACGTTACCACCAGATATTAAAAAAAGAAGAAAAATTTTAGATCTCTTATAAAGTTGCCTCGGGTCTTTTTGAGTCAGTTTCTGGGCCAAGGGAATTTTTAAAGTGATTTTTCAAATTTTTTAGATTTATTACATTATTAATTGGATTTCGAAAAAAGGTTTTATAGCTTTTGTAAGTTGATTTTGAGTGCATTTGCGTGCTCCGAGCTACACATAAGGGAGACCCTTAAAGTTTCATGTCTCCTGTGGTGGGTTCGGTATTTGGGAAAGTGTGAAAGTCACTCTAATTTAGAATTTTTTAAATAAAAATCTCAAATAAAGTTTAAAGACAATGTTTTCAGTATCAGTATGCGATTATTTGATTGTTCATTTAGTTCTTGCATTCATAGCTGATTTTCACAAACATTATGCCCATATAAAATGTGAGGATGACATAAAGATGTATCTCTTGTGTTTATGGACTTTCTAGGGTATTGAAGATGATGTAGTCACCAAAGTGACCTTCTAAGTCAGTATTTTGGATTGTTCTGCTCACATGTTGGGGGATGTCTCTAGTCTTATGTTTGGTTATTCTGCCCAAAGGTGTTGGTCTTACATAGGGTTTTAAGATGAATATAAAGGCATTAGATGGAGGAAAGTTGTTGCTTAAATGATCTATTCATCCAAAGGTGGTAGTGTCATGAAAATTGATAGTTTGTACTCTGATCGCCTTTTATGTGAGGGTCTAATTGCATATATTATGTATTCAGCTCAAATGTATTTCATAATATGTGTGATCGGATTCTCGGTATAGATACTGCTTTAATGCTTTAAGCATCATTGTTATCCTGCATTTATATTGATCTTTATATTGTCTTTTCTATCTGGCAGTCACCTTTTCTGTAAACAACAATGCTATCACGATTGAAATCTTAAATGGTTTCAATTTCAAGAAGTGGAAGCAGGATGTTAAGTTTGCCCTGGAGATGGCTGACATCAACATGGCAATGCATATAGAGAGACCTTCTCCACTTACTGATTTCAACTCAGAAGCTGATAAAGTAGCTATGGCAATATGAGAGCGGTCAAATAGGATATGCTATTTGACCATCAAAAGGTCGATCCCAGATCACCTGCTTAGTGGGTTACAGTCATAGCGAAGGTTTTTATGGATAACATTTCCCAGAGGTATAAGGTGTTTTTTCATGTGGAGCAAAGCACCTTGATTAAAGAGCTATTCTCTATGAGGTATATAGGAGAAGGAGGCGTTAGAGAGAACATTATCAGGATGGTTCACCTTTAGAGTAAACTGAAGACACTTAATGTACCTATCCTTGCCACGCTTATAATGCATCAGGCATTTAACACTCTCCCACGAGAGTTTGAGATGTTGGCAATGCCCTACATCTCTCAGGATGAGGTTTGGGACATCAATGCCTTAATTTTCCGGTGTGCTGTAACTAAGGAGAAGATTAAAAGTTCACCTTATACAGCCCTGTATGCAGCTGCCAAAGGTAAGGGGAAGGTTAAGCCCCAATAGCCTAAGGGTAAGGGTAAGAGACCCAAACCCTCTCCACATATTCAAAATGGACAGTCCATTATTGATAAGTGCCCACATGACATAAAGAGTATGAGGTGCTTCTTCTATAAAAAGAAGAGGCATAGGAAGGCCGATTACTAGAAGTACAAGATATGGAAGGTTAAGCAGGAACTATTAGGTAACTCCTTGGCCTATATGATTGATGAATCTAATGTAGTTATAACCACATCAATCATGTTACTTCCACAATGCAGGGGTTCAGATCCAGGAGAAGGTTGACTAAAGGAGAGGAGAAGCTAATGGTCGACAATAATGAAGAGGTGGATGTTTTGTTTACAGTAGATGTAAGATTGAACCTCGATATGGGGTTTATTTTGGTTTTACAAGACACTTTTTATATATTATCTTTTAGACGCAACTTAATCACTGTATCAGTTTTGGATAAAGAGGGCTATCGTTTTGTATTTGATACTTCGGTTATACATATTTCTATCTATACAAGACATATCGGAACTGTTTTCTTATCCTACGGATTATATAGAATGTGTCTCACTCCTAACGAAATATATGTCTCTTATTATATTGCCGAGCTTGTTACTCGAAAGAAAGCCTTCATAAAGGAAACATCGTACATGTGGCATTAGCGTCTTGGCCACATTTCTAGGGAGAGAGTTGAGAGATTGATAAAGGATAACATTCTCCCAACTCTGGACTTCAGTGATCTGGAAACATGTATCGATTCTTATAGAGGTAAGTTGACCTAGATAAAGAAAAAGAGGTCAACTCATGCTTCCAGTTTATTGGACCTCATACATACAGACGTTAGTGATCTCTATACAGTCACGTTATGCAATGCTAGATATTTTCTGACATTTATAGATAATTATTCCCGCTATGGCTATGCGTTTTTGCTTAAGGAAAAGTCTGAAGTTTTTTATAAGTTCAAGATCTTTAAGACTGAGGTTAAGAACTAGTTGATAAAATCAATAAAGATTGTCAGATCTGACAGGGGAGGGGAATACTATGACAGACATGGGGTTGCAGGACAAGAAAAGGGTCTGTTTGTTAGGTATTTCGAATCAGTTGGAACAGTGACTCAGTTTACTATGCTAAGTAGTCCTGAGCAAAATCGTGTGGCTGAAAGACGTAATCGAATCCTAAAAGACATGATGAGATCAATGCAGAGCAGGACTAACCTACCCGAATACCTTGAAGGTGAAGCCATCAACGCGACATTATATATTTTAAATAAAGTCCCAAGTAAGTCAGTATCAAAGACAGCTTTTAAACTCTGGGTTGGAAGGAAGCCAAGCCTTGCACACATTCGTGTGTGGGGCTACCCTGCTGAGATAAGGTTATATAATCCTTATGAGAGCAAATTGCAACCTCGTTCCACTCGTTGCTATTTGGTAGGTTATCCTGACCACCCTAAGGACTACATATTTTACTATAGAAAAGGAGGGGTCAGAATAGTGGAATCGCAAACGGCTAAGTTTCTAGAATACGATGTCTATGATGAGGGAGGATCTTTATATCCTCTAGGAAATAGCAGGACAGATATTATGATTATTTCGTATCGCCCCTCATATCGTCAGGTCTAGTTGATGAAGGTCCGAGGACCATGCCTATGCAGGCACAGGGATCTATACCTGTTCAGGAAGAGGTTTTAGAGGTACAAGAATCTGTGCAGTTGCGTAAATCCATCACAGATTTGTGACCTACTATCTCATTAGATTACATAGTCTATTTGGGTGAGTAAGACTATGACATAAGACATGTTGTGGATCCAGTTACTTTTACTAAAGTCGTTTATAGACTCTATATGGATTTGTGGTGGGAAACAATGAAGGATGAGATGCAATCTATGAGGCATAATAAGGTATGAGAGCTTATTGCTTTACCTCAACATTGCAGGCCTGTCAATTGTAATTTAAGATCAAGAAGGACACACAAGGTCAAGTTGAGCAGTTTAAGACGCATTTGGTTGCCAGGGGATTCACTCAGAGAGAAGGAGTTGACTTCAATGTTACGTTCTCTCCTGTATCCTCGAAGGATACATTTAGAGTGATTATGACAATAGTAGCTCATTATGACATAAAACTACATCAGATGGACGTTAAAACCGCTTTCCTGAATGGTGATCTTTATGAGGAGGTCTATATGGAGCAACCTAAAGGATTTCAGGATCAAGATGCAACTGGCAAAGTTTGTAAGTTGACTAAATCAATATACAGTCTGAAATAAACTTCTAGAAAATGGTACCTAAAGTTTGATAAGGTTTTGACCTCATTCGACTTTGTGGAAACCAAAGTTAAAAGATGCTTATACTATAAGATCAGGGCGAGCAAAATTATCTTCCTATTACTATACGTGGATGATATCTTACTCGCGTTAAATGATTTGACCATATTGCATGAGGTAAAGCAAATTTTGGCCAAACACTTTGACATGAAGGATTTAGGTGAAACATCTTTTGTCCTTGGTATATAAATTCACCGGGACAGATCTCAACACTCATTGAGTCTCTCACAAAGAGCATACATTGAGCGAGTGCTGCAAAGGTTTAATATGGTTGACTATAAACCTGTTATAGCACCTATCTCTCATGGTAAGAGATTATCTTTGGCACAGTGTCCAAACAATGAAGTTGAGAGAGTGGCTATGAGGAATGTCCTGTACTCTAGTGCAGTTGGTAACCTGATATACACCCATGTATGCACTAGACCGGACATTGCATTTGTTGTTGGACTGTTGGGTCGATATCTTGCTAACCCAGGTGTAGACCATTAGAATGATGTTAAATTAGTGTTGAGATACCTAATGAGTACCAAGGATTATACATTGACATATAAAAAAGTCAAAGATTTAAACCTCATATGGTATACAGACTCTGATTTCACTATGTATTTGGATGATCGTAAATCCACTTCAGGATACATTTTTATGTTGACAGACGGTGTAGTATCGTGGAAGAGTGTCAAGCAGACACTGATAACTTCATTGACTATGCATGCAGAGTTTGTTGCATGTTATGGAGCTGCTACACAGGTAGTTTGGCTCAAAAACTTGATTTCTAAGTTGTCTGTGGTAGATTCGATGACTAGACCCATTCGGTTATATTGTGATAATCTTGCTGCAGTGTTTTTCAGTAACAACAACAAAAATATCACAAGATCTAAGCATTTAGAGGTCAAATACTTGACCATAAAGGAGTTGATTCAGAAAGGTGACTTCAAAGTGGAGCATATCAAGACTAAGGAGCTATTAGCTGATCCATTGACTAAAGGACTTCACCTACTAGTGTTTGTTAAACATGTATCCAGTATGGGCGTGTTAAGGTCCTTAGA
Source organism: Erythroxylum citrifolium (assembly GCA_026284465.1). Taxonomy (NCBI): domain Eukaryota; kingdom Viridiplantae; phylum Streptophyta; class Magnoliopsida; order Malpighiales; family Erythroxylaceae; genus Erythroxylum; species Erythroxylum citrifolium. The sequence goes on from JANKOE010000006.1 coordinate 59,596,083, forward strand.
CAACAGTAGTTAGGAATCATTATATTTGCTCCTTAAATGTTTGTACATTTTAATGTATTATGACATTATGATTGTTTATTCATATAGATGATCATCTTTTTATCCTCAATAATAACTATTCTTGTGTATAGTAATAATACAAATGAAAGCCTTAAGATTTGTATTGATCTTAAGCATTTTAAAGGTCATTAAGCATTTATAAAGATTGACCCTGAGCCTATGTCATTTAGACACATACAGTTTAGTACGAATATCCATAAATTTGACATGACACAGGGAGATATAAGGTATAATCTCATAAAGGTTCACTAGTGCAGTTTAGCATTTAGTTAGAGAACATAAAAGTTTTCTCTAATATTGTTTAGCATCCGGTTTCTCTAATGTTGTTTAGCATTTGGTAAGAGAAAACAAGATTTCTCTGCTACAGTTTAGCACATACAGTTTAACATAAAGTTGGAGAAATCGAGATCTACAAACGAAAATAATACATATTAGATCATAGAGGTATCATCCTAGTTTGTCACACTCCATTTTCCCATTCATGTTAAAAAGGTATTAGATATTCGTGATTTTATTAGACCTGTGTTACACATGACACATGTGTTTGATATTTTTTAGTATCAAAAGCCTTGCAGGACGGAATGTTGGACTTTCATTACCTTTGGATTAAATATTTTTTCTATTTTTTAAATTTGGTACCAATACAGTAGCATGATTTAACCGAGTTTTAAAACTATTTTTAAACTTGAGGCAAAACTGCAATTAATGATTGTCCAAGGGGGAGAATGTTGGACAAATTTGTCCTTTCTCATTATGTTGGACTACTATTAATTGTAATTTTTGGTTTTTCAATAACTTATCGGCTAAGTTATGTATTTTGATTCTGATAAAGGTAATGAAGTGACCCAATAAATGATCTAAATCAATGAGTTGAAATCCAGAAAGAAAATAGATCCAAATTAGTGTGAACCAGTCCCATATCAGGCTTGTGATGGCGAAGTCGGATACGAAAGCTATATATAACGGTTAAGGTCTCCTGCAGTTGCTCATGTTATTCGTAAGCATACGGATCCTCTGACTCGTTAAGAACGCTTACGTATTGAGAAAATTGTAGAAAGACGTTAACCACGTGTGGGTGAACGTTTCCGTTAAGATCTCGAGAGATTGGAGCTCGTTTTGGCCACAAAAACTGCTTCAAAAGTTAAGATGGAACCAAAATCAAGTATTTCACATTTTCTTCATTTTTAACCCTTTCATGAACGATCTAGCACTATGCTACGTGTTCCGGCAGAAGTTGTGTGTATGTGCTGGTGAGAATGGTTCTGCTTCCATCCTTCTTGGAGCTCCTCCATCGTTGCCTCCTTCTAACGGGAAAAGCCTTTTATGATGAAGTATTGTAAACGCGACCCTTTCTATTAGGAAACTTGGTAATATAATATGTTGAGGATGTAGATTCATAGCTTTGGAGAAGTAGTGTGATCTTTCGATGCAATATTAGAAAGATAATTTGATCGTCCAAAAATGTTGTCATCTCCTGCCATTTTGTAGCATCGTTTTCAAATATAAGTTTGATTATCTGCGATGGCTGTTGAGTTATTCCCTCAGTATCGGATGGAAGAAGGGAGGAGATTTCATCTCCCTTTTCAAAATTTCAAATCAGATCTTTTCCCCTCGTATTCACACAATTTTCATATTTGCATTAGCCTGCACTAAAGACAGGTGATGATTGTGTTTTTCATTTTCAATTCAGCATCTATTATGATTTTCTTCTTGAGCAATTATAGTTTTATTATTGTTCATCATATGTTCCTCGATAGAACAGGATGGTCATGGAGCACAAAGCAACAGACAAAAGTGAATACTCTCGCCAGAAAATTTTTTTCATACCCTATAAGAAGATCGACGATGGAAGCTCAAATCACTGATTCTACACCTGTCTCGGAATGTATCTCAACATCATTACCAACGAATCAGGATTCGTACCAGAGGAAGGAATCAAAGTATGCTGTGATAGGCTCGTCGTCGTTGACAAATGTCCCATTGTTCATGACATTTATCGGAGACTCAATGTAGTAGTTCACTGTCTGAGCCTTCTCTATCCAAGTTTCACCGACACTGCTTTCTTCTTTCTTTCTATCCAATTCTTTGGGAGTACTGCTTAGAGGGTCTGTACTGAACATGGGATTCGAGTTTCCTAGTCGACAGCGTCTCCTTTGTTTTGATGAACAGCTGTTGCTACTGTTGTCTTCCTTCTGGTGGTTGCTAGCCTCCATATTTTTTCTTTTTCCGTGAAGGCATCTCTTGTTCAAATGGGTATTCCAATAGTTCTTTACCTCATTGTCCGTTCGACCAGGAAGTCGACCAGCAATAAGCGACCATCTAGACAAGTAAGAATTGTATAAACAGGACTCCAAGAACGTTCAAGATTGTTTATTTGAGTATTGGTTCTAAGAAGCACTTACCTATTGCCAAGAAGCCTGTGCATTCTGATAATAAGATCTTCTTCTTCTTCTGTCATCCTGCCACGTTTGATATTGGGTCGCAAGTAATTCTTCCATCTTAGCCTGCAACTCTTCCCACCTCTCATTAAACCTGTAATATATAGGCAAGAAAGAGTAAAAAGCAGACGGTAAGTACGTTCTGTGAGCTAAGAATAATCTGCACACGATAACCTGTGTTACTAATGTTTTTCATTAGTCCAATAAACTGAATGCAATGGAGATGGGGAGTACATATGATGTAATGATATCGTAAGCAATGTTTTGAAGACAGCGGGACTGATACTTTCCTGATTTTGCAGATACAGTAGCCCAGTTGCCTTCACCATGAGTTTCAACATATGTTTTCAGGATCAAGTCCTCTTCTGGTTTCCATAATCCTTTCTTGATCCGTGGCTTCAGATCTTCATCTCCCATCTCTGTCCCACTCTGGCTATCAACTTCAAATGTAACAGCTTATATAGAGAGAAGAGTTGCGTGAGTATTGTTGCATGAGTGTTGTCATGTCATACTACTGTATTTGCAAAGTAGCAGGACAACTGCTGCTTTAGTTGATTAACACTGTTGAACTTTAACAAGTTCAAAAGAGGATTGATTGGAGGGCCCTGAATTGCTTCACTTTAGCTCCCCCTAACATCTCCTCATGTAAAAGTAAGCCAAATCTCAGTTCCACTTACTTTTTCTGTATGGAATATTGCAGCAAGTTTCATGTGGCAGATAAGTGGAGAGCAGCTATAAATCAAGAGTCAGATACTGGAAGTACGTAAACGTGGCAAGTATATATGTGAGTCCCGTCTTCAGTCCTTGAGGGCCTACCTTTGTCCCTACACTTGGTGTTAGGACTTGATGAGAACCAACAGGTTACAGAAATTCTCTTTTTAATAGTATTTATAAGAGATCTTAATCTGCTGCATCTTCAAAGCTTCCCTAATTCATTCAATTACTTTGCAGTTCATATTCGAATTGATGATTCTCTGAGAAACGAAAAACAGGACTAGAGAATAGCTCGTTTAAGAGTTCCGAATTTTTACTCATAGTTTTACAGGTAACTGAAAGAACAGCTAGATGCTTAGAGTATTGCAAGAAGAGTACTTTTGCAGGAATCAATCAACATGTAATCACTAACCCCACAGAGGGTACTGGAACACAAAGACAAACACATGAATTTTGAGTTGCTGATTCTTTGAGCTACCTACAACTTTACATTTCAGTCCAACTAAACCTTTACTGTCAGACCCATTGCACGTTTTGCTTTTGAGATCGAGGATATAATAATTTGTCCTTGCTCTGAAGTCTATGCTGGATAAACAAAATAATCATACTCTTTATGATTGGGGAGGCAATTAGTAATGGGGGCTCAGTCTCACATCACAAAAAGCTTCTTGCTGTTGCATCACAGCACTGTCTTGAATGTGGTGAGTGTAGAAATTGAGTACTAAAAGCAAACAAGTTAAGAGATAGCAACTCAAAACAAAACAGAAACAGTGCCGCAAGACATGACAAATTGCTCCTACAATTTTTCTGAAGTTTCCGTAGAAAATTCGACAGGATTGGAAAATGGCAGAAAATGGTTGGTATAAGAGATTGTGACGTCCCCCTCGATGGGATTTCGCATGTTTAATTCTTACTTATTGATGTTCTCCGAATTGAAGTTGTTGTTAGGTTCGTCAAACTATATGCATATTCAGGCCGATGTCATGTGAAAAACGCCAAGTGATTGTTGGTGCTCGGCTTAGGACGGTTCCCACAGGAAAGTTGATATCGACTCTTGTGATTGTCCTTTTATAAGTTGGTATGACTATTGGGTATGCATTATTATCTCTTTTGATTCTTGTACCTTTTGCCTTTAACAAACATTATCTTTTCACCTCGTGAAGTTAACTTGAATCCCCTCCCCTCCCAACTGCTCGTATACTCTCTTATCTTCTCTCAAAACACCAGAAAAAAAGACAATCAGCAGAGGGAGGGGAAAAGTACAACCTTTGTTGGACACTACATTCCATAAACTGGTTTTATTCCTCAATATGGTGGGATTTACTTTTTACAGAGAAATAAAGCTGCACCTATCTATCTATGGAATCAAGCAGTAGTATCCATTCTCATCAATCTCTGAACGTGAAGTTGGAAGAATGGTTGGTGGGGGTCATCCCATAAGGACTCAAATCACTTGCTGATATGAAATGGGAGGGTATAAGGTAGGGTTTAAGGGGTACAGAGTGAAGTGCATATATAAATGTTGATTTTCAAGGTTGAGTTATTAGTAAATATTCTCATGAATCACACACCGCAGATAACGAGGAGAATATATAACAGCAAATTTCGAACTTTTAAGCTGGAAAGTTGGGATCTTTTTTATTTATTGCGATTACACCTTTCACAGTACAAAGTTGAATGTAGACGTGTGAATTTGTGTAAATTGTATACTCTTGCATGAACACCATAAAATCTTGTCTTTTTCCTCTACTCATTACCAAAAAGAAGACAAGAAAATTCATCTCTAACTTCACTTCTGATTGCAGAAAATGCAACTTTAAGAAAACATAGCTGGAACACATGGTCCACTGAAATATTGGAGAGTCCTCCTTGCCCATAATTGACAAGTTAAAGGACCAAACTTCTTCATATCACTAAAGTAAGTTCCTCTCATCCTATTCACAGTACTATGTTATATTTTTAATGTCTCTATAGTGATATCTTGGTTAAGCGTACATTAACAGAATGTAATATTATTCTACTATTTAGAATGACGGTTTATAATAGAATGAAATGAAATAGGATAGAAGTGAAGGGTTTCACATTACATCTTATTCCATCATAAATAATATAAATGAGTTATTTCCAATTTAAGAAGTTTATGATGAAATATAAAATAATAAATATGTACTACCTAATATTAATATACCTTCAGTATTTTTTTATAATATCAATTATACGCTCAATCTTATTTTTTATATCTATTAAAATATGTTTTGTTCTATCGAGAGTAGAATTGTCATTCATTATTATTATACATGCGTTTCGTTCCATTCCATTTATCTTTCTTATTACATTTTACTATGTTATATTATGAATCTTTTTGTCCCTCTCAAACAACAATTTTTTAATACAACGTCCATTTACGTTTGCATTCAATTCTATTAAAAACTTTATGTCTAAAATAGCCTCAACGAAATTAAGTTTTTGTTAGTTCTCAATTATTAGGCTGTTAATTTTAACCTGTTTGACATTACAACTACTGCTTTACTTAAAAGTAACTTAATTTTTAAAATATTTTTTAAAAAAGTGAAGAAAGGTGCAACTTAGACTCGATTATTTTATTAAAAGGTTTAAATAAAGTTTTAGTATTATTTTTATATTACTTTCTTACTTTATTGATGATATAACAAATACTTTTTTAATAGTATAATATCAGAAACTAGAAATGACGAAGAAGTTTAAATCCCAACTTCAACCAGTACGGCTGTGGTTACCAAGAACCAAACCAAAAGACCAGTTGATTCTATGGTGGTGTTCGAGCTCCTTTTCTCAGTAGACATTCGTTTTCAGGCATTCAACCCCATCGTTATAGGAATTCACGAGCTGTTTGCTCGCAATTGGACTGTTACTCATCGGCATGTCTACCGAAAGGGCAACAGATGCGTCGACTGGCTCACGACTTATGCAGCGTATTTTGATATCGGCGTTCATTATTTATCTACTACACCTATAGGGTGCCACCTTATCCTTCTAGATGATCTGTTTGGGACGTTGGTCCTGAAACACCTTTCGTTGTAGTCCCTTTAACCAAAAGAAAAAAAAAAGCCAATCTAGTACGATTATGCAGATTACACAAAACAAACCAACCCCATAAAAGCAAGGTCAATAGATAACTAGCCTTTAGCATTGGATCGGATTGATCAATTAAACTGAAAGTTTATGTATGGATTTGGGCTCAAGTTAATATATTCAAACTTGATTAAAGCACAGTAGTCAGATTTGAGCCCTGAATTCAGCTCCAAATTTGATGAGCTCAGATTGAGCTCATACATATCATCCCTAGCCCTTTACTTGAACCATTCTTAACATTCAAATTTCAATGGCCTTAAACCCAAGTCATGGCTAAGGTAATTTAGTAAGTTAGGGCTTTGATTGATCCAGCTTTCAAGATTGTTAAAATAGTCAGTAACTGAAATTCTGAACAACAGATAACATGTAAGTTTTTGAGTTATTGTATGTGTCTGACTAAGAAGTACGGATACGGACACGAGTACGGGACACGACACGGACACGAGGACACACCAACTTCTAAAATTTGATGGACACGGACACGGCATATATATATATTATAAAATTTAAAATTAAGAAAAA
>JANKOE010000006.1:59612697-59672818 GCA_026284465.1 Erythroxylum citrifolium
GTCAAAAAGATTTGCAACAGTGGATTCAACAAAAGTTTGATCTCTCTATTAGTCAATCAACAATATCAAATACTCTTGAAAGGTCAGCAGAGTATTTGTCAAAAGAAATAATAAATAGCAATGTTAAAAGGCACAAATCAGCAAAATATCCTGAATTAGAAAAAGGTATTGTATGAGTGGTTTCTCCAATATTAAGAGAAAGTGAATATGACTGGAGAAATGATTCAAACTAAAGCAAGAGAGTTTCTACAGAAGATGTATGATGATGCAAATCCAGAATATTACTTCTTAAGTGGTTGGCTAGAACGATTCAAGGCGAGACATGAAATTAAGTCTTATAGAAGGTTTGGTGAAAGCGATTCAGTTTTCACGGAGAATATTGAAGAAGCTGTACCTGAAATTCGAGCTTAATTAGACAAATTTAATTGGTGGGATATCTATAATATAGATGAAACAAGCTTATTTTATCGTTTGCAAGCATATCATTCACTAGCTACAAAGCAATTAAAAAGATGGAAAAAGGAGAAGGAAAGACTTATTATTGCTGTTTGTTGCAATGGGGATGGTTCAGATAAAGTACCTCTTTGGATTATTAGTAAGTATAATAATCCTAGATGCTTTAAAAATGTGAATATTGACAATCTTAATTGTCATTATCGAGCGAACAAGAAAGCATGGATGACTGGATTACTCTTTCAAGAATTTATTTGTTGATTTGATGATAGAATGGCAGGTAAAAAAGTACTGCTTATAGTAGATAATTGCCTAGTCCATCCCAAGGTTGTTGAAGGCTTGAGAAATGTTGAATTGTTCTTTTTGCCTCCAAATACAACATCAAAAGTTTAACCATGCGATCACTTAAGATTTATTATCGACGTCTTTTTTATTCTAGCATATTGGAAGGCTATGAGATAGGAGCAATAAATCCTGAAAAATTAATGTCCTTGATACTATCTATTTTATTAATGCTGCTTAGAATATTGATGTGAAGGCCACAACTGTTGCAAATTGTTTTCGACATTACAAAATTCGATCCGAAGAAGGTATGCTTCTAGAAGAAGAAACTGGTAATATTGAAGGCATTCAAAGATTAGAGGAAGTTATTTCTAATTTACATTATAGAAATGCCATGAATGTAGAGCAGAATCTAAATTATCCTAGTAAAAATAAAGCTTTAATAGAATCGCCTACGAACAAAGAAATTATTCAAGGAATAATGGGTATAGAAGATTATGACAATCAAGATCCAGATGATAGTAATGATATACTATACGTTTCTTCAAAAGAAGCTTTTCTTGCCGTAGAGACTTTAAAAAATTACTTGCTTCAAAATGAAAAGAATGTGCCGAATGTAATTTATGCTTTCTAAAAAGTACATTATAAAAATGCCATGAATGTAGATGAAATTGAATTCAGTTCACATGAAAAGAAGAATCAATCGATTATAGATACATATTTTAGTTAAACATAAATTTGAAATAAAAATTATTTAAGAAGTATTTATTTTATAAATTATATATATAATTTTCATACTTATTTAATAAATTATTATTTTATATTTTCAGTGAACCTCAAATTTTTTTTTTAAAACTATCATCTTATGCATTTAGCAAGGTTATTATTTTATTCCATTGGCCCAAGTCAAAATTGAAGACAATTACTATTCAACCGAAATTATTAATTTATCGAATATTTATTTACCGAAATTTTACCTTTAAGAGTTTCTTATACACGCCAGTTTACGCTCGCTTCATTCGTAAAAATCATAAACTGGTGTCGGCCGCTTCATCCAATAACGCAATGGAAAGATACAGAGAAGAAACAAGGAAAGACAACTATATGAAAACCAAAAGCATTCTATATATGTACAGCTTGTCCCTTTAACCATAATTCTAACGGTGCCATCTGTAACCCAAATATGACCTCATTTGAGATGTACAAGGAGATTGAAAAAATTAAATGCCGCCTGTACAAGATAACTGGGTGTTACTTGGGACAAGGCGAGAGAGATCCTATTTACAGCCAAGCTCCCCAGCCAGGAAACATTTGACATAAGCGCTCCGGATCAACTGCATCCTGTACAAGCTGTTGAACCTACAAAGAGCAGCTACCAATGGTAAAGAATGTTGTTTTGAGGGCTCTATATAGATTTTCTATTCATTTTATTTCTCCATCATTTTACCTGTCCATGTACACTCCTCAATTCACCTTCTTCGTATCCGTCAAGTTTCTGCTTGACTCGCATCAGCGCACGTGCAGCATCTTTATTTCCTTCGTACCCATCTTGTGTGTCTTCCAAGCTTGCGTCCATATCATCATCTGTTTCCTGTTAGAGGAGGGAGAGTTATGTTGTTAGAGAGCATGAATTAAAAGGGGTGGGGAGTGAAAATGCTCTGGTTCAGGCCAATCCCAAAGAAAAATGAGGGACAATGAGTTTACGGGATTGTGAAATGTAAAAAAGACCATCCAATAAAATTTTCACTCGAAAAATTCAAAGGTCATCACATCCCAGGAGTGGAATATGACTTGGGTAATTGAGAAGAGAATAAATGCTCATTTACATCAACTTCTACGGTTACCATTGTGTGGGTACTAATCTTGACATGTCATACGATGTTAAGGTTTTAATTCATGAATACAGAAAATTTTTAAGCTGGTGCACTAGAGACATTAGCATGCTCATGTAATTTCAACACTGGGATTAAAATTAATCTATGTTTTATTAAAGCATCGCAGTAAAGGAAATTGAGATCTTCAACCCATGTCTTTCTCCATCTCCACAATCCTAGATGTTCCCTCTTTTCCCCCTCTTTCCCTTCCCCATACTCATTCCTGAGCTTTTATATTCCATTTTTAACAGCTAAAGACATGGGAGTATCGAGATTCATCTACATGATTTACACTGTCGATGCTTATTTGAAAGAAGGGCTACATTGAGAAATACCTTCTGGCGCTGCAAAGCTTTTAGAGGTGATAGAGCCCATTTATACAGGGGGTCATGGATAAAAACCTGCAGAAAATCCCACATTTAATCAAGAAGTAACAAATGGGGATAAAGTAACTTTCAAAAATGTCACACTGCAGTTGATATACTTCTACGATGGTGAGTAGTGCCTCCTTATTTGTTCGCATAACAGAAAGCGTCTCTTCACAGCATCTTCTGAAAACCCCTTCGACTCCAGTTACCCCCATGCCATCAATGATGTCTCTCGTCAGTCTGAAAGGCACCTATCAAAGTTGGTTGAGAGGAAACATTAAAGAAATGAATATCAGTGTAGATGAAACTCAAACACCAGGATTTCAAATAAACAAACCCGCTCAGGTGTCTTAAGCATCAACCCTTGTTCAAAAGCAACACCAAGGTCTATGTGAACAACTTCTGCAGTTGCTTGATCAATTAAAATATTCACGGAATGCCTGTCTCCAAGACCAACAATATAGCCCACCTGCAGGTTTAATCAATCGATTCAAATACTGCCAAAGAGAAATAGTACTGACATCCAAGGGGCTTCGTTATGGAAAAAGGGGCAGCTTAAACCAATATGCAGTAACACAAACTAAAAGCAATTCTATTTTTACGAGTTTAGCTATTAATTCTCTTTGGCCACCTGTTTTGCATAAAGATATTGAAGTAAAATTAGACTGAATGTCGCAAAAGAGCTTAGGGTAAAAGAAATAAAAGAGCAAAAATCACTCAATCACGAACCCTATTTTGGTGGAATGAAGAGTGAGAGTTAACTGCAATTTATTTTATATTAGGTTTCTCATAATAGATAAGAAGTAATAACAAATTAGATATATTGTCTGTTTAGGTCTTAAACTTATCCAATTCTTATTAAAGTATGAAGCCATTTCTTTGGTTAGTTTAGTTTGGAATTCCTTTACTATTAGGAATAAGGGTTCCAAAAATTTTTCTACACACTCACACACTTACCCCTTCAAAAAAAATAGCTAAAATTTTCTCTATAAACTTGAGTTTTTAATTAGAAGGTGTGATGCTTTCCTCTAAGAGTGATCTTAAACTTAGGACTAATTCCTAGTTCCCTACCCTCCATTGCTTGTTTGCCCCACTAAGATGCCATCACTTCATCTTCCAGCTTTTCCCAGGATAATGGATAAATCTTCTTGTATTTACTCTTTTGTAGTTATTCTGACTTGCAATGTCTTATTGCCTTGTAATACTACTTGATGCCTTTTATTGCTTTTGAAGAAATCTATTCTTTAATTTTCAAAAAAAGTTTCCAGCAATCAAACCCCTAACATTCTAACCTGAATTTCCAGCAACCAAACTCCAAAATTCTAGTTATTCTAAACTTGAACCATCAACAACATAAGCTGAAAGAACATATGTTATAGCACTAGTTTGATATCTCTTCTACTCATCCTACATCATTAAAGAAAGAACACATGTTATAGCAAATACATGAAGAAAAAGTTCGAAAAGAATCTTGTTTTTACATGGGTCAATGTCACAGAAAGATTGCATATACTTACCATGGAGCTTGCAGCCACACTACGTGTATATGCAAGTCTCTTCTCAAACCAGTCTGCTGGTTGCAAAAATCTTTCTAGGAAAAAGTGATGCAAAACAGGCCTGCATGAGGTGCCAATACCCTTGAGAATTTGGAAAAGGCCGATGCTGGAGATCTGAGACTTGAAGATAACATACCTGAAATTCTCACAAACTTCATGGAATGCTTTGCGCTTATCTTTTGCCTATAAGAAAATTTAAAGAACATAATTGCAAATGTGAAAAACATGTGGAATATACTCATATAGAACCAATACACGTTTAAGAGAAGATTAAGGTGTTTTAACATGGTTTTTGTATCACTAATGGTATGATGTGCATGAGATGCAGAAATTTCCTATAGCAGTCTTTAACAGCAGCCAGTAAGGTCTTTTACAACCAAGCTTTTTATTAAATACCTTTGAAGGTATTTCCGGGTCTACAAAAAGAAAACTATCTAAAAGCATTTGTTCACATCTTGCAATTTGATTGATGTAGAAAAAGTACTTTAAGCCTCAAAACAAGTACATGAGACAATCTAGGATTTGGTAAGAACAGACTGTCATGGTACTTACGTTTGACAAATTCTCTCGACATTTGAGAAATGACCAGTCTCCCACTCCATAAACACCATGGGCACCACTGTTTCTCGTGCTGAGATTTTACAAAATGAAATAATCATTCAAACATCTGAAAAGTTCAGGGGCAACAAAACTATAACCTTGCACTGAAAGGACTTCACTAACCTTCCTATAAGATATTCCCCAAGAGGAAGAGTGCCATTAACCCATTCAAGAACACCCGCACTTGGAGTAAATGGAATAACCTATCCACGTAAAAGACAATATTTGCAGAAAAACAGAATTTATTCAAACTGTAGAATTTTGAAGAATGAAAGGATTAGCAAGATTACTACTAGTTAAATAACCAAGACAAAATGATATGATAGTCACAATATAATTAGAATCATTTCTGAATAAAAATCAGTGTCCTTATACCTACAAAATGACATTAGTATGCAAGGAGAATGCTACAGAAAGACTACTACAGAAGGAAATGTGTAATATGATGAAAGCATTGATATGAAAACTTTACAAACTAAGATTGCCAAAAAAGTAGCATAAATACAGCAAGAGATCATTTAATGTATGGATCATATCTCCATCCATCACATGGAGTAAAGCTAATATAACAACCCACATAAGAAAATAAAATAAACTTGGTACCTGACTCACCTGACAATATAATGCATATTGATAATAGAACCACAGAAAATCATCAGATCAACATTACATGTGGAAGGAGATTACCTTGTATGTACGTATTCCCAGTCTTCTTCTCCATGTATCCCTATTATTCCGCAGAAAAATGTTAACCAAACCAAAAAACTGTTCCATAACCTGTAAAACATGCATAAGAACTATCAGTAAAAAGAAAACAAAAAATCAACATCAAACTTTTAGAACTCTAAAGAAAACATTACATTGACAAACTCAAAACTAAAGCACCTCAAGCAAGTGAGACATGAAACAATTTCAAACAATTTGCATCAAATATTCTGTTCAAGCATTATAGAATTTAACCATTATAAATACTACAAAGAACCATTCCAACAATTAAATGTGGGAAAGAATTTTTCTATTTCTCATATATTGAATAGGAGTATACAGCCATATATAGGACATTACAAGTAGGAATTTAAATTTGGAAAGTTATCTAAAGCTATCTAATGTAATCCCTTAATTTTAGGGATTTCAAACTTATCTTATCTTATCTATTTTCAGCCTATCTATGTATATAAGATCATGAAAACTTGAACTGTTCAAACCTTTTGTTAAAACATCAGCTACTTGACGTTCTGATGGAACATATAACATACACACTAACCCTTCTTCCAATTTTTCTTTAATGAAATCTCTATCAATCTCAATATGCTTTGTCCTATCACGTTGTATAGGATTATGAGCAATATTGATGGCTGACTTATTGTCACAATAGAGTTTCATAGGGTCGTCCCATTTGACTTTCAGATCATCTAGAATAATCTTCAGCCAGAGTAGTTCATACAATCCTTGAGCAATAGCCCAAAATTTTGATTTTGCAAATGACCTTGCCACCACATTCTGCTTCTTGCTCCTCCACGTTACCAAATTTCCTCCAAGAAAGGTACAGTACCCTGTAGTTGATCTTCTATCCACTATGGAACCTACATAGCCAGCATCGGCGTAAGCTTCTAGAGCAAGAGTATTGTTTTTCTTGAACAAAATTTCTTTTCTCGGATTGCCTTTCAAGTAATGTAGCACCCTATAAGCAGCTTGAAGATGAGGCTCTACTGAATCATTCATGAATTGATTGATCATTGCTTACCGAGTATGCTATATCTGGCCGAGTGTGAGCAAGATATATGAGTCTACCAACTAGTCTTTGATACATCCTTTTATCAACAACTAGTTCTTCTTTAGCTTCTCCCAACTTGTGGTTTGGATCCATTGGTGTAGAGACTGACTTACGCCCAATCTTCACTGTTTCTACCAACAAATCAATCACATACTTTTGTTGACATATAAAAATCCCTTGTGTGGAATATGCCACTTCAATACCCAGGAAGTACCTTAGTTTCCCAAGTTCTTTTATCTCAAACTCTTTTACTAGTCTTTGCTTCAATTCATGCTTCTCTTTCTTATCATTTCTAGTTACTATGATGTCATCCACATAGACTAGAAGTGTAATAACTCCCCCCTGCAGCCGAATGTTTAATGAAGAGAGTATGATTACCTTGGCTTTGTTTATACCCAGACTCCCTCACGACTTTTGCAAATCTCCTAAACCAAGCTCTAGGAGATTGTTTTAAACCATAAAGGGCCTTCCTCAGCTTGCAAACTTTCTTACTCGTGTCTCCTTCAAATCCTAGTGGAATGTTCATATAGATTTCTTCATCTAAGTCTCCATGGAGAAATGCATTCTTAGCATCATATGCAGAAATGCATTCTTAACATGGAGAATGTTCACCAATTCCCTTTGGTCCTTCCCAAACGATCACCAGTCATTTTACTCCATATGCTAATTCTACCACTTCTAAGCTTGCTCCTGACACTAATCCTACCCCTTTAAAGCGTCTTATCTCGTCATGATTTGCAAGTTTATACTCGATGTACTCATCATGAATTACAACCATAACATTCATACTCATCATCGTCGTCATCGTCGTTTTCATCTTCAACTCCACCATATGATGATCTTGACTGGCCAATTGCTCTCCGTAAAGGAAGGGCTTGTGAAACTCACGCTATCTCAAACGTTGTCTCTTATGACTCATTTATCACCATCATATTATGTTTTTATGTTCACTTTGTCTCCTATACCGGTACCTAAGTTTGTTTAAAAAACTTTGGCTCCTTGTTAAAGGAGATATGCCATGGAAGAAGAAATGTTGCTTTGCAAGCTAATAATACATAGGACTTAGTTACTCTTCCATATGATTAGACTATGGTGTATTATCGTTAGTTGTTCAACATTAAGGTCAATCTTGACGACACAGTTAATCATTTAACAGTTCAAATGATGGCTAAATGATATATACAAATGTATGGTATGGATTATAATGAGATCTTTCTCCTATAGCCAAATTAACATTTGTTAGTGTTCTGTTGTGTTGGTAGGCACACACAATTGGTCTCTTCATCAACTTGACGACGTGAAAAATGCTTTTCTCATGATAACGTTGAGGAGACTATTTATATGGAGCAACCACCAAGGTTCATTACTCCGGGAGAGACTAATCTGGTGTGCTGCCTTCAAGTCTCTATATAGTCTAAAACAATCACTGATTGAGAGCTTGGTTTGCGTGCTTCAGTACAGTGGTTATGGAGTTTGGTCTGCAACAATGTGGTGTAGATCATTTTGTGTTTTATTGTCACTCTAAAGCTAGTAGAATTCTTTTGATCGTTTATTTTAATGGTATTGTTATTCCTAGTGATGATAAAGTAGGAATCTAGTCCTTAAAAGTCTTTCCTACAGACTTTCAAACTAAGGACCATGGTTCACAAAAATATATTCTTAGTATCAAGATAGCAAGGTTGAAGATGGGGATTTGTCCACCTCAAATAAAGTATGCCCTTGACCTTCTGAAGAAAATAGGTATGTTTGGAACTAAGCCAATTGGTGGTCCCACAGAGTTGAATGTTAAACTTGATGTTGAGAAACGAGAGTATTTGGAGGATCTAGATAGTATAGAAGACTTGTTGGTAAACTAAATTATTTAATTGTTACTCGTCTAGATATCTTGCTACAAGTGTAATGAGTCAATTTATGGAGTCTCCACAAACTCAATAAGCATAGTTTGTTAGTTCATGCATTATCCAAGAGTCATATCTACAAGCTACGTATAGGGTGATGCATTACTTAAAAGGGAATCTACGGAAAGTAATTATGTTTAACAGGAATAATCATATTCCCCTAAAAGCTTAAACTAATGCGAACTGTGCAAGATGTATAATGGACCAAAAATCGATCACAAATTACTGTACTTTCCTTAGACGCAATTTGGTGACTTGGAAGAGCAAGAAACTAAATATTGTGGCAAAATCATTAAAATAATCAGAGTTTAAAACAATTTCTCAAGGCTTATGAGAGTTCTTATGGCTGAAGATTATTCTAGATTACTTGAAAGTTAAGTAAGAAGGTCCTATAAAGCTCTATTGTGACAACAAATCAACTATCAATATTGCCCATAACCCTATTCAACATGATAAGATAAAGCATATTGACATTAATAGACGTTTCATCAAGAAAAAATTAGAGGGGCTTGTATGCATGCAATATGTTCCATCGTAAAGCCAACTAGCTGATGTTTTGACAAAGGAGTTGAACCGCTCAAGTTTTCAAGATATTATTTTCAAGATAGGTATCGGAGACATCTATTCCTTAGCTTGATGGAGAATGTCGAGTTTCATATTAGTTATATACCATTTTGAGAAAGTAAAATTCTTGATATTCCAAAGATTGTGAAATCCTAAGAGATTGTTCTCCTTTTCTAAGAAAGCGTGAAATTCTAGGAGACTGTCTTCTTTCCTAAGAGATTTTTTCTTTTTCTAGGAGAAATTGCTTCTTGTTTTCCTTCTTACTATACAAGGTAACTAAATGTATAATATTGAATCATTCAAAAAGAAGATAATTCATTTCCCCTTCTATTTTGTGTGACTAGTATTCTTTTTTAAGATGGAATACTTTTTGCAAGTGGTATTGAGAATAGTCAAAGATATAAGGGTAAATCAATTGACTAGTTTGACTAAGTTTAAAAATGATGACCCCTACTAATTATTTACACTAGATAGTTATTTTCATAAGCATCTCGAATCACAAATTAAGCGTTCCTCAGCAATTGGTTGGTGAATTTTTTGGAGTTTTTAGCATAGCCATCAAGATCTTAATCTTCCATTGAAGTTAGTTGAGAATGCAAGGAAGTTCTTAATAACTCCACTAACAAAATTGAATAGGAACTAGAATAGATAAAATTATGGAAGTCTTACAGCATCTTGTCTTAGGTCATCATTTCCAGATTTTGCCAACTGTCGATATTTTTGACCATCAGAACCAAAGCATTCCACCACTTTTGGTGCATTTATACCATTCATGACACTGTATAAGCACAAATGCCAACTTTTAAAAGGGTATCAAAGATGTCTAATGCAACAATAAAAGCTAAATGATAAGATAAGCTAAAAGCATCTAAATTTGTTTAGCACCTACATGACTGAATCTGCTAAACCTTTGAAGTATGGGAAGGAACCTTCTTGATAACGACAATCCCGATCAATTGGGAAGCTAGCTGTTACCACAGGCACCTGAAATTCAAGAAAATCCAAGTTCAAGGTAGCAAATGTTCAATTAAAATCTGATGAAAATACTAATAATAATATGCACTAAACAAGTTATCGATCCAACAAGAAAGCAAAGACATCGTCTTCCCAATAAAGTTAACTGCATATGGACATCTCAACCCTCAAGCAATTACATAAATCAGATGACTAGGCCATGATGGTCCACTTACAAGTTCCAACTGTCGAATAGTGCGAATTTCTCTTGGTAGTGTCATCCTTTTGTTGACATCCTTCAAGAAATGTAAAAAAAGTAGTAATTTCACTAAATCATTAGCTTCTCTCTAGCCAAATAATTGTTACGAATTCACTTAACAGGAGCACTATAAACTTTCTATTTTGTTGAACTGAAGTTAGTGGACAATCCAAACCCACAGAACCAAGGAAAAACTACACAAACTTTAAACGAATGTTAGACAAACCTCTCTTCTAGTTTCCAACTCTGCAAGTTTGATATAAATTTCCACCATTTGTTTCATCTGCAATTTGTTCAGGGAACAATTTGGTAAAAACTCGAATCTTTTTCAAAGACGGTAAAACTAAATCAAGTATGGGAATACTTGTCTTATAATATCTCCATGGTACGATAATAGCTCTTCTAAAAGATTTTTCGCAGCAACTATCTTATCCATATCCACCACAAATGAGTTTCTACTCCGTTGCAGTTCCTTGATACGATCACCATTCGCCAAAGCTAGAAGCTAGCATCAAAGAAGAAACAATAGTGGAAAATGGAGTTAGTTCAACCTATTGTATTTACAACCAGCCACTCATACAGGGATTTGTGAAAAATTAACATAACATTTTCTTCGTCATAAATGTTGTTATGATGTTTCACCTCACTTTCCTATGTTCCATAACACAAGACGGTTGCAAAGATTATTTGATGGTATGTTAAAACATGCAACAAATGAAAGAAAATAACGAAAGTTTGTTTCACAAAATTAAAGGAATATACCTGGAATATTGTGTGATAGGGATGATCTTTTGCCATTTTCTTCACCAGAGAAACCAAAGCAAACTACAGAATCCAACAAATAGAATAAGATGAAATAGAGTTTACACAAGAGACAATGGAAAAGTATGATTGATACTATTTGAACCTGAAAATTATGAGGCCCAGTAATATCCTTTGGACACCCCATTCTTGACGCAATTTGATAAATAAGAGGTAGAAATTTGTAAGATTTAACCTGCAGACATAGATGAAAAATTAGATTCATAAAATGGACCAATATATGCAGTTAAATTTCTGAATTCATAAAGCATTAAATTAATTTTGCAAAAGAGTAATTTCAAAATGGTGACATCATACCTCATTGACTGTGTTAAGCATGTTAACAATGACGTTTGGTTTAGAAGAGAGATTGAACCAAAGGGAAATAAGTCGAAACACCTAAAAACAACCACAAACATCTTAGCATCTTAGTAAGCAACACAAATACCTTAATTAGTAAGAACCCTTTACCTAGCATATAATCCAAGTTTCAATCACACATAAATAACATTTTAAGAATATAAACATGCCTTGATATGTATCACCATGATTAATTTGTGTGAAAATTCAGGAGATATTATCTTGATTTCAAAATTAGTTTTCAAAATTTCAAGAATAATTTTTAATAATCAATTACTAAGGATTAGATTGGTATCAATCAGTTATAACTAGTTTGATTGTTCCACAGAATAAAGGGATAATGGTATTACACTCAATTCCCAATGTCTGTTTCCTTTCTAGTCCGTTATAGTGTATATATAATGTAACACCATTCAATTTTAAACAGAGGAAAATAATTATGCCACATGGTATCACCATATCAGAGCTACTTTCTGAACCTTAAAAATATGTGCCTTCCCCTTTCCATGATCAAATACAACATGGCAACTGAAAGACAAACCACATCTTCATTAAAGGTAATATCAAGTTCTAACAGTCATGTCACAAACAATCATGGTAAATCAGACAGTGCTTTCCTTCCTATTACACAAAACAAGTTAAATGAGAACAATTATCTTCAATGATTACAATCAATCATGATGTATGTCTATGGGAAAGAAAAAGATGAGCATCTCACTGGCAATCTCATTTCTTCAAATGATGAAGATCCAAAGTTCAAAACTTGGAAAATAGAAAATAATATGGTTATTTCCTGATTGATCAATTCTATGACCAATAAGATAGGCAAAATTTTTCTTCCATATGGCATGACAAGAGCAACAAAGGAATTCCACTCCAACAAAGAAAACACTTCAAAGATTTTCAAGAATGATAGCATCCTCCATTATCTTCTGTAAGAGGACCTTACTGCTAGGAATGAAATTTGTGCCCAGTCTCGGCCTGGTCTCATCCAACTCAAAGTCAACAGTTTTTACTTGAGTTGATTGAGCTTCAAGTCAAGCTCAGACCTTTCTTTTTTCTGAATTTTCTGGCTTAAGGCTGCACTCAAACTCAAGCTCGGGTCGGGATAGACTTCTATGACCTACTCCAAAGCCCGAATGATAAATGACTTGTTAGAACGACAACGTTTAGCTAACATGTAGCTTAACGCAGCCTGACCCAGTGTCATTCCTACTTATTATGACTCAATATTACAGTACACTTAACATTGGCAACGTTGGATGTCTTTAAATAATACTATTGGGGTTGTCCATATGATGCCAAAATGTAAAAGGAGATTGTTGAAAGGAAGAGGATATGCAAGTTCTTGTTGGGACTTGACAAAAATCTCGATGAGTTTCAAGTTCTGTCAAAGGGAAAGCAAGAAAAAGATAATGATTGGGGGATCCCCTACAACTTTTACTCCAGAACTTTCTGACTAGATGCTTGAGGAAATAAACCCAAAAGCAACAAAATTATTGAAAAAGGGAAGACCATCGTGTAATGATTGTTGGAAACCAAGCCACATGTGGGGCGACTAAAAGAAAATCCACTGTAAACCTACAAATTGAAAGCACTAAAAAACAACCAATGACAAGGAGATTCAGGGGAATCATGCTACAACAAATAAAGGTTCCTCTACCGTTATGTCTAACCCATTTAGAAAGGAACAAGTTGAGGTCTTATAGAAGATGCATTCTCAACTAAATTCTATCGAAGCCGCTGACATACTTGGAACTAGATCTGTAGCTCAAAAAGGTAACTACCCGAGTGCTCTGATTGTAATTTAAGAAAAAGTAGCCAATGGATTGTAGATTCAGGTGCATCTTATCACATGACAGGGGATGCTACACTTTTCAACATTTATAATCCATATCAAGGGAATCTTGCAATGAGAATAGCAGATGAATCACTACCTGAAGTTGTTGGAAAGAGTTCCATTATCATTTCCAAGGACCTAACTCTTACAACAATCTATATATACAAATTATCAATTAGTAAACTTGCTACAAAACATAAGATGTGTCTTTTCCAAGTAATCCCTAATAAAAAATACATTATTTACAATGTGTCGCTATATTTTGCTCAGATTTATGTGAATTTCAGGATTTGGATACTAGGGAGGACGAATGGCAATGCTAAGGTACAACAAGGACTTTCCCTCCTTGAGGTTGATAAATCAATTAGAAGACGAACTTGCAATGCAATATTTGTAGTCTCAAATTCAGTCCAACAAAAATCTCGTTTCACTTAAAAATTAAAATAAGGATAGTGTAATCTTGTTGTGGCCCCATCGTCTTGGTCATCCTAATTTTTTCATACATTCAAAAACTGTTTCCTTCATTATTTGGAAATAGAAATCGTAAAATTTTACAATATGAAGTGTTACAATTTTCAGAGGATGCTTGTAATTCATATCATATTCTACCATACAAGGCATCTCATCCTTTTTCAATGATTCACAAAAATCTGTGAAGGCCATCTAAATAAAAAAAAAATAAGGGAACTAGATGGTTTGTATCATTCATAGATGATCATACTAAGATCACATGGTTGTTTCTTATAACAGGAAATCAGATGTCGGTCAAATTTTCAAGAAATTCAACACTATGGTTCAAACACAACTCCAAACAAAAATACAAGTGTTGAAGACCGACAATGCAGAAAAATAATTTGAGACAATTCTAGGAGATTATCTTGAGATTCAGGGAATTATTCATCATAGCACATGTGCGGACACACCTCAACATAATGGGATTGCATAAAGAAAAAAAATACACCTTCTAGAAGCACCCAATCAATCATGTTCACCACGCATATTCCTATATTTTTTTGGGATAAGGCAATCTTAACAGCCACATATTTGATAATCAGGATGTGCTCTCAAGTTTGAAATCACAAAAATTAATTCTATCTGAAAACCCAACCAAATTCTGAAGAAGTTCAATTAAAAGGTGAACTTCCAAACATTTCAGCAAAATATTGATCAGTAAGAACTATCTGAAGTAGTCTCAACTAGTACAAACCATCTAACTATAGGATAGCTTATAGATGTGCTTACAAAAGGGCTGAGTATCCAAGTATTTCAAAGTATCCTTGGCATGCTTGGAATGATAAATCCACATTAATCAACTTGAGGAGGAGTGTGAAAAAGAGTTTTGTTTGTCAGCTACTAGGTGTACTAATTAGTGTCAAGATCGTATAGTCCCCAATTAGTTAGATTAATTGAATATTCCTTAATTAGAGGGATTCTTGTGTTTTAGGTGGCGGAGTTAGGTAGGTTGTTCTCTTCCTTTTTAGGTGTACAAGCTGTATGTTTATAAATACCCTATACATTGTTCATAATAAGACAGCCTTTTCACCCAACTTTTCCTTAGTTTTTAAACAGAGGAAAATAATCAGTTCACGGTTTGCAACCCAATTAAAACATTGATGCTAGTATTTCTATCATTAGAAAATTCATAGGAGGACAAAATAATTTCTCTAACTGTCCCATCCACAAATAATGCATGAAGCATTTGGTTTCTCTATTCATACAAAGAGTCGTGAAAGGAAATTCATACCACTCGCATGTCATATTTGTCACCTATCACCAAACAACGTTTATATCCCTCCAATGCTATGCTGAGAAAATTGTCCCTATCATCCTGTTGGGTTCAAAGAACTTGACATGGATTTTATAACATAGAAGAATATCTCGCAATTTCAAAACAAGTAACACATAAACTGTAATAAACCTGCAGTTTTTCATCTTCCTCCGTGTACATTGCAACCTGTTTTTGCAACTCTTGTATTTTTATCGAGAATTCAGCCTTCTCCCCCTATAAACCATAGAAATTTAGCAAAAGAATAAACCATTAAAGGAACTGAATCCCTACTGACATCATAGCTTCGGACCAGAACCCAAGAAGAAGTCTACAGGCATAAGACATACCTTTGATGATTTTTTAAGTCTCCGAACAAGTGCTTCCAACTCAACTCTCTGCATAACAGTAGTCACATCAAAATCTGCCATCTACCCACATTTCCTATAATTTACATATAGTACCTTGTGCTCCCTTAAACGCCGTGCAGCTTGCCATTCACTAGAGGTTAATCTTTCCTCATAGGACCTAAAAAGAGCATCAGCATAGTGTGCAAGATGAAAGTGGCATTGGCTTTGTCTTTCCAAGGACTTTTTCTGAGTGGTCTTGTGTTCCTCAGCATGTGATACAGCAGGTTTTAAATACTTCTCTAATATGGTTCTTGAGCTGCAATTTTGCCAAATGTCAAATCACAAGGTTAGGAAGATGTTCACTGACCACCAGTACAATTTGTTCAAACTAAAATAATAGTTACAACTTGCTAGATCTATTCTCTGCCAGCCATTTTCCAACCAAGCGATAAACATTGGAAGTTTCATCATCTGAGTGACAATTTTCTGAGATATATTTTGCAAGACTGATGGCCATCTCATGCTGACATTGGGCTCGCAACAATTTTGCTTCTTCAAGCTGCAAAAGGTTAAGTCTTTGTAAAGTTCGCTAGAATAGTATCTTAGGACTCAATATGAGACAAGAGTACATGTTGAACTTGATATGTAAATCATTGTCTTCAAGTTGACAAATATTGAACCAAATGCAGAAACCAAGTTACGTAAACTGGAGGCATAGTAGGTACATAGTGTTCACTGAATTAGTTCACAAGTGTTAAAGGAAACAAAGAAGGGGATCCACTAGCAAAGTAGCAAGAAATGCAGGATAAGATAGGAAGTTACAATCAAATATTCATTATATTAACAAAGAACAAAATCTAGCAATGTTAGCTGGACATCCATCAACATAAACTACAATCAAGTTATACAAGTTGAAAAAATAAACCTTGGAGTTGCAAAAGTTTTGAGAAGCAGTTCAGAATCCTATCAAACTGGAAAAACAAATGCAGCCATAGAAGGACAAGAGATCCTTAGAAAAGCAAAATCCAGCG
This sequence comes from Erythroxylum citrifolium, assembly GCA_026284465.1. Classification (NCBI taxonomy): domain Eukaryota; kingdom Viridiplantae; phylum Streptophyta; class Magnoliopsida; order Malpighiales; family Erythroxylaceae; genus Erythroxylum; species Erythroxylum citrifolium. The sequence continues at coordinate 59,629,427 of JANKOE010000006.1, forward strand.
TCAGATTTTATAAAAAGATCTTATATCATTAATCTCTAAATTTTTTTCACTAATTTAGTTTTAAATCTATTATTAACCAGTTAAAAAGAAAAAAACTCACTACTGTACAATATCCCAAAGAACAACTCTCAATCTTTACAAAATTGCTAAAATAAATAGGTAAAAATTTGTACCCTTCCAAGCCAATATGAGGACAATTCCAGCTTTTTGGTTTTGGCACAAAGAAACTTAAACTCATAAAGAGCTGCAGCAGCTTGAGATAACCTGGAACCCTATCAACGATGAATTTTTTTGTTTAGCAACTCATTCAGCCATGCTCCTGGCATCAAAACAGTCAACAAATACCTTACGAAGAGTGGATGCCGATTGCAAAAGATGCTGGATGCTGCAGTCATCACAACCTAAGATCTGAAGTAGCACTCGTCTGAATGCTATAAATGGCTCTAGCAAATTTATGTGTAGCTCTGTTCTTTCCAAAATGCAGCTCCAATCCACATTTAGCCATGACAACTAGATAGAACAAAAATGAACTCCATTAGTACATAGACAATGCATGATTTTCCTTCACTTCTTTTGCTTTACCAATCAAGTCAATTCAGAATCTTTAATAGAATTAATGTCTAAACATATGTTAACAGAAAAGTAATAGTTGAGAGTAAAAATCCCAAGGAATATTCTGTCTTACGAATAGTTAATGCCAATTTGATGCATTTATCACAGGTAAGTTTTAGATGTACCCCTTCCCTGGCTGGAGTTAGTCATGAATCTAGGCTGTAGATTTGACGAGTCTCTATTTGATGACCCCATTGCTGAACTAATGCACCTAAAGCGGCTTAGTGGTGTTGAAGAGTACATAGAAAATTTTGATGAATTAAGTGCAAGAGCTAACTTAGATAGTTCTGTAGCACTGAGTCGTTTCTTGGGTGGATTGAAGGGACATTTGGAAAAGACTGTATGAATAGATAAACCTAAGACAGTTAATGAAGCTATGAGACTCGCTAGATTGCAAGAGAGTATCCCCACGGAGTTATATTGCAAGGAGAATTTAGATTGCATTTATGATGTCTACAAAGAATTCTATCATCCTAGTAAGCATGACAAATCATTTACTGAATCTCTTTTGGAATTTAAACTGAGTGTAAGAACTCCTCAATGGCCTACCATTCAGCAATGAAGCAAAAGTTCAACACTCAATGAGAACAAGATTGTTATGAGTTTTCTTGCAAGACTAACATCAAAATTTGTTGTTGCCTGGACACATACTCTTACTAGTTCTAAAGTAACTTCTCTTCATGACACCTTTATTAAGTTGTTACATACTGAAGCATCTAGGAGTCTTCATTATAGTACAACTAGGGTCCTTGTAAGCCAAGGTACGACGAATGAGATTGGTCAAAGGGAACACCATAATAAAGGAAGTCGACATAGCTCTTGCAGAAGCAAGGATGGTGGAAGTGATCATGGTCAAACTAATAGAACAATATGCCATTACTGTGGTGAATCAGGTCAAGTGAAACATACCTGCTAGAAACTTCATAGAAAACCTCCACAACAATCTAAAGTTGCTAATGTTACAACTCAAGAGAATAATCACATTTCTATAACTCTTTCATCCAATAATAAGTCTATAATAATATATGACAAAGAGTTTGTTCATTTCACTGAGTAACAAACTTCTTAACAATCTTCTTCTCCCTCCATAGCATCCAGCAATCAATTAGGTAAAGCATCAACATGTCATATGTCCTCTTATCGAAACTGGGTCATTGATTCAAGTGCAACAAATATATGAAAAGTAACTCAAATACCTTTTCCTCTTCACTTTTATAAAAATATGCCTAATGCTACCTTAGCATATAGTTCTACTACTTCCATTACGGGTTCCAGGATAGTCAATCCTATGACATCCCTATCATTGTCAACAAATTTATGCCTACCCAATTTTTCTTTCAATTTAATTTAGGTCAACAAATTACTCATGCCTTTAATTGTAGTATCTCATTCTTTCCTAAGCACTGTCATTTTGCAGAATCTAAAGACGGGGAAGATTTTTGGTAGAGGACATGAATCTAGTGGCTTTTACCTACTTGAGAGCACTATTCTTCATCGTGTCTATTATACACCTAGATTTAATAAAAAAGAGTTGCATCTCCTTTTAAGTTATTACATTTGATATTTGGAGTCCCATGTCCTATTACCTCTAAATCTAGTTTTTAATAATTTTCACCTTTTTGGAAGATTATTCTCATAATACATAGCTATACCTAATGAACATCGATTGGACTTGTTTTCTATATTATGTTCTTTTTATACTAAAATAGAAACACAACTACGTTATATTTTGTTCTTTTGTAATGAAATACAAACACAATTCAAAACATCAAAGCAAATTTTACAATGTGACAATGATAAAGTTTAATTTTTTTAGTCTTTCCAATCTTACATGTCTCAAAATAGTATTCTAATCACTAATCCTAAATGAATATACCACCTCAAAATGGTGTTGCAGCATGTAGGAATAGGCACATATTGGAAATTGCTTGAGTTCTCCTCTTTCACAATATAGTTCCTAAATGATTTTCGCAGATGTTCCTATTGCGTGTTTTCTAATCAATCATATGTCATCCTCTATACTTCAAGGTAGCATTCCTTACACAACTATGTTCTAATCACAATAACTTTTTTCCCATATTTTTGGTTGTACATGTTTTGATAGGATATTTGTTCATAAGTGTCTAAATAAGACCGAAAATCTTTCAAATGTGTTTTCATAGGATATTCTCGTCTTTAGAAAGATTATTAGTGTCATTCCTATGCTTTGAATCGTTATTTGGAATCTGCTATTGTTACTTTCTTGAAGCATGTTCCATACTTTTTCAAGTCTTCCATTAATTCTAGTAAGGGGGAAGGAGATATTTTAGCATATCCAATGACTACTCAAATTCACACCTGAAATCAATAAACCACCTATCACTAAAGTGTATGACCAAAAGTCTCGTCTCCTTCACCTACTCCTCCATCTAAAGATCCTAATCTTTACCTTTCTATTGTTATTTGAAAAGGTAAGTGACAACATTCTCATTCCATTTCATCATTTGCATCCTATAACCATTTATCCTACTTAGAGATGGCAATGAAACACAATTTCTTTTTCGACACACAACATTTGTCCTGAACCTGAGCACCATCAGACTTTGACAAGCTCAAAAATAACTATTCATCAATATACAAAATGACATTGTTTTGTTACACATACAAAACAACACCGTTTTATACGTAAAAGAAGTTTAGGCTTTGAGCCAAGAGTCAAAGAAGGCTTGAGCTCAAGCCCAAGCCCAAAAGCCCAAACTTAAAAAGACTCAAGCTCAAACTAAAACCTAATCAATGCGAGCCATGTATGTTGACTTTGAATTCGGCTAAGTCAGGATCAAGCCCTTTGCTAGTTCCGTTTTTAGATAGAATATCAATCCATAGAAATTTATGTGATGCTTTGCATCCTAGTTGGCGAGAATTTAGGCAAGATGAAATGAAAACTTTGGATGACCATGGGATTTGGGAGTTAGTAAACTTTATATCAAGTAAACAGACTATTGGTTATAAGTAAGTCTCTGCAATCAAGATTCAAGGTTAATCCTAAAAGGTTCAATATCATGACTTAAGGCTCACTAGGTTCCTCAATAAATAGGATATACAACCGGACAGATTTTGCAGGAGGAATTTTTTATTTATTTCTGACTAATATACATACATTAACTTTATACACACTAGCCCTAAAACAAAATAGGGAATAAATTTGCACAGAATTGTTAAATCCCATGACTTATGGGATACTCTATCCATATTTTATGGACATAATTAGTACCAAATTTTATGGACATAATCCCCACAAAATCTGGAAATAATCATACAGATTATGTTTTCCCGCACGACTCTTATAGTGCTCTCACAAATTCAAAAGGAGATAATTAAGTAAACAAAAGAAGAGAACCTGTTCCATGGTAGGGATCATAGGCTTTGACAAATTGTGTTCATCTTTTTCATGCATTCCTTTCTTCCCATTTTCAGATGTTCTCCACCGTATAGGCCAAGCCATCCCAAGGTGATAAAGAATCTGCACAACAATCCAATGTAGATCATAATAAGAATTCAAGAAATGGAAACAAAACGAACAAATAAATATGCACCTCCATATATGGATAGACATATTTTGAAAAGTAACTTTCATCAAATGGACAACTGTAGGAAATGAATATAAAAGAAATAAATCATGGAAAACATTTGGGACTTGATAGATCCTCAAATTTTGAGATCCTTTTTCTCCAGCCACCTGATCTAACAGGAGAAAATAAACATGATTACATGATGAAATTTGTACCATGTTTCTCTCGTAGCTGAGCTGCACAAAATGATATAGAACCCTAAACCCTAAATGCAACAGAAACAAAGCCAAATTTTTAGCCAAACAACATATGTATTATGCTAAGGCAGGTATACACCAGCAGATTGAAGGTCATGAGATAAAAACCATCACAGCATTATTAGGCTTGGAAAAAAGACCTAGGCTTAGCCTCCAACCAAAAAAAGAAAATTCAAAGTTTTATGTCGAGCTTTGAGCCCGACAAACCCAACTTGAACCTAAGTTTTTATTAAAAGCTCAATAGGCCTTGGGAAAATACTCTCCGGCCTTTTGACGTCCAACCTCAGCCTGAAAATTCCTAAGCCTAAGCATTATTTTGCATAGCGTTGAGAAGCAGAATTAGTAGCAAATTTACAGTTTATGGTTTCAACTAATACTTCAAACTTAATTTAATAGCTTTTTACAATTAGTTTCAACCGTTTAATCATTTCTTTCCACTAAATCTATGAAGAAAAAAGGTCAGGAGTTGATGGTTCAATCTAAAAATCTGCAAAAGACCTTAAACTCTAAGCCATAAAATCCAAAACAATAATTGTCTTCAGCCTGAAATCATATACATAAACAGGCAATTTCATTTCTCTGTCAAGGCCCATATTTTAATTTTGAATAATTTACACGGAGGAAAAAACAGTACCTGAAGTTGAATTATTGTTGAGAAGATAGATTCAGTGCTCTCCTCACTTGCACAAGAGATAGACCACACGAGCTCCTAAGATATCGTGAGAAGGTCAAACAACTGCAAAAGCTTAATCAAGGAAATAAATATAATGCAATTTTAAAATTTACCTGTTTTGAACCTTTTAGTTTTTTGTGGAACTCATCAAAATCTCCCTCTTGCAATGCCTGCAAACAACTGATATGTCCACCAGAGAAATCTTACGTTACCTATTTGTTTCATAGAATGTTGTTCATCACTTGGCATGCTCATGTGTTATCTATCTACTTCAGTGTAAACACAAGTTGTTAGCTATATTTTGCCATGAATCCAGCCAGCATAAAGCCAGTGACTATAATCTTAAACCAGAAATGTGGACCTCAACATTGGTAATAAGCTACCACAAAGAAACAGCACCATGTTTCATCAGTACCACGAGATAATAAGCATATCTATTCGTCAGTGTAAATGGCAAAGCCAAGCACTCATTTTGAAATATAGCTCTTATATTTAAACATATGATAAATGGTAGTCCCTTTTCCCATTTGAAGATCCAAAATTCTATAAATAATCCCAAGGAATCTTGAGAACATAATGGTATCCCAAGTAATCGTAGAAACTCATGACTGAAAAATAATTACCTCAACGAGGTAGAAATTATTGAACAAGTATCTAAATAATCCTCCAACTAACTAAAATCTAAAAAGACTTGACATATCCAACTGATAAAGATTCAAAGAACTTTGAATTTAGAAACTATATATTTCAGTATGACTAGTGAAAATGATCAATTTAATACAATTGATATTGTATGGATTTTACAAGTTTAAAAAACAAAGTAGTCAAATATAAACAAAATGAAGCTAGTAAAGATGAGATTATGAATCAACATAATGGATATGGACAAGAGAGAGTGTGAGATTGAAAGAGACGCAGAAGAAGTTTACAAAACACAAAAAGAAATTCTATGTGAGTAGGGATGATAGCGGAGCCCAAGCCCGGCCTAAAGTGAACAGGCCAAGCCTAAATTGATTGTGGTTCAGACCAGGCTTCGGCTTGGCCCGAACAGCCGGATCACCAGACCGAAGCAACATCGTTTTGGTTAAGTTTACCCAAAAAAATGCTGCTTTGTTCTTAATTTTAAAGAAATTTAAAACCAGAACGACCTGATTTGACTGGGCTTAGAACTAAGCTCATGCCTGAGAGCCTAGCTTGAAAAGCCCGAACAGCCCGACCACCCAACCCAAACAACATCGTTTTGGTTAAGTCTACCCAAAACAACGTTGTTTTGGTCTTAAGTTCAAAGAAATTTCAAAACCAAAATAATGTCTTGGAAAATTTATCCAAAACAACTTTGTTTTGGGCAGCTGCTCTGACTCAAGTCGTGCAAAGCGAGCCCATCAAAGCTTCAAACTGGGCTCGGGTTGCATATTTTTTTGGATTGAGAAGCAGCTAGACAGGCCCAGTCCATTGTCATACCTACATGTGAGAATCACAAATTAAAAATTTTATTACCAGTGCAAATTCTCATTGAAATGATTATATTTTGCATGATGCTGTGAAGAAGGATCTGCTTCAACAGAAGGTAAAGAGAAATCCCAGTTTCCTGCACGCCATGCAGCCTCATACTACAAAAATGCAATCATTTGTTTAGTGACCAGTAAAGAACGCCTGAAAATTAGCACCAAACCAGCTAGTCAGTTATTCACATCGAGTCAGTTTAAATAAATAGAAAGCAGACCTGCAATTCAATGAACTCCAAATCATGATGTAACTCGCCCTTTCGAGAAGTCAATCCTTGGCAGTATAAATCAAGCACGTGAGTGCAACCAATCTGCTGCAGAGATCTAATCAGACCTTTGTAAGGTTTCTGTTGCAATGTCTCACTTTCGAAAGCAAATCTCTGATTGGCCAACAGTTTGTTATGATCCACAAACAGAGCTCCGGAAACACCTTGCATTTGCATCATTGTGTTTGAGCGTACTTGCAAGTCATAGTATTCAAGTGCCTTGCTCCAGTTTCCCTCACGCTCAAAAGTAACAGCTTGAGAAGTCAGCTGCGATATTAATGCCCCAGAACCAAAACAAACACTGAGACTATAACGGTAAAGCATACATCATAATGACAAGAAAAAGATAAAACTAGGCATGATGTTTCTCCTCAATATCTGGCTGTAGAGTCTTCCTTGATCCTCTACTTAATTTCCATGAAATATGGCCAATTAGCCATAAAATTTGTTTAAGCATACGGACTCTGAAAGTCGACTCATTATCAAGTAAACACATCCATATCAAATCCTCAAACAAAAGATGCAGACATGCAAAAATTACAGCTAATTTATCAACTAAGATTCCTTTTTTTTTTAACTTAACCTAATTACCAAGCCCTCACCCTCCCTCATCCCTATGGAAGAACCAAGTAAACAGGCTTCTGTCAAATAGCAAGCGATTCAAATTATAATTCTAGCTCAAAGCCACAATCATCAAGCAGAATAACATAATCACAGACCTTATGAGATTGGACAATCCCATATAAGCTGTCGGGTTCATTGATTTGAGTAACCGCTGAGACAAGAATTTCAATGTGGTCTGGCAACTGGAGAGAAAAAAAGCAGATACCCAGTGATCCATGAATTGCAATACAAAAGATAATAAGATATCAATGATCAGATCCTCATTCTTAAAGTCCTGATTCTGAATGATGAAGCACATCAGTCCTCTTTCATGTAATTTCTTACCAGCTCGGTGTGAGAGAAATCAGGGCTTCCCAATGTCAGACCATTAAAATGCTCTTTACACCAATATTCGACGTACATAATGGAGGTGAAGAATGAGCCACAAATCTACAAGTGGTATGTATCCATGAAAATAACATTATTGCAAATAATAAAGAGAACAATTCCAAGAAGAAAAATGGGCAAAACTTTAAGAAAAGCAAGGGGAAAAAGAAGAAGCACAAGAATAGAGAAGTAATGGCACCCACCACTGCTGACTTTGCAACAAGAAGGTAATTAATATTTAGCCAATAGACCTGCCATAATTCGTAACCAATTAGAATCAGACATGACGAGCATACTAGAAGGTGCTAATGAGGAGGATTACTTGTCTCAAAAAGTGAGTTTAAAGGCATACATCATTTTAAATGGACTATGCAAAGCTAACAAATAGCAAGAACATGTACACAGAAATTAAGCATTGCACAATGATACATCATGATCTAACTTTGGATAACGATGACAAGTTAGGGTATAATATATATGGCCACTCCTGCAAGTAATTCTTTTTTTAAGGGGCAAGTGAGTGAAGAAGGATAGTCAAGGAGTAGGGTAGTGGGGAGGGAAGAGGAGAATGAAACTCATAGAAATTAAACAATCAAATATTAACATGCCAATACATGTTTAGCAGGAATTTAAAGAAACTATGTTTTATGATTACATCTAGTCATTAAAAGATGCTGGTCATCCTCAACACAAAAATTTGTTTGCAAGAACATATTCAAAACTGGTGAATTATGTTCTATTTATCAAATTTCTGTCCTCAAAATTTTCTCCTTCAACTTGGAATGATTTGAACAAAATATTGAACATGACCCAAACAGACTCCAAAAGAGAGTGTGTAGATCACAAACAACAATAATTCTGACCATCCTTTTATGCCTTAGATTTGATGGCACCTGTAATGTTGTGCTGGGCTCAATATATCATGAATACATCCCCAAGATCATTCACTAACTCATATATAAGCAGCTCATACGTCATTCCTTCGTTAGGTAAAACACTCTTCAAGACCAAGAAGATGTACATAGCAAGGAATTCCTTTCAATAAACTAAAACAAGCATATAAAATGAAGGCATGATTTATTTTTACACAAATGTTTACTATGATACTGTAATGTCCTAAAATAATTGAAACATCAACAAGCTGAATTGAGAAAATAATGTTGGAATAAATATCCATGACACTTCATAAGTTTCAACACAATCAAGCACACAAATTCACAGTTCTTGATACAAAGTTACAAACTATATCTGCAAATAAACCGTAACCTTGTTCCATGAAGACGTTGACATAGGTTTTACACCCAGTGAAGCTTTTGAATCTCTAGCCTGCATGAAGGAAGACAAGAGTTTAAACCATTACTATATTACTAGGCATTTCACAAAGATGTCACATGTTATTATCAGGTCAACTTGATATGCTTATGGGTTTCACTCAACCACACAATCGAATTACTATAAAGTCGCTAATTTCTGAAAACTAATTTCATAAACTCAAGTACCAAGGATAATGATATCCTCAACTAGAAAAGTCTTAGCTATCAACTAATACCGGGAAGCCTCAATAACTAGCATCTCCGATAAAAGTACATCCAGAAAGCTAGAGACCGGCTCAACCTTCAACAACATGGGTATGAACAGTAGAACCAACAGTTTTCATAGACACAAGGTATTTAGTAAAGAAAGGAAAAGTTATGTTACTATTATCTGCACTTTCCAGTTAACTGAACTAAACCAGTTAAGTTAGTATTATTGATTTTTATTGATTGTTAGAGTATTGATTGTTATTGATTATTGATTGTTATCTGCACTTCCCATCTCAAATCTAGAAATTTGTATTATTGATTGTTAGAGTATTTCATATTGACTAAACATGAAAATGTTAAAGGGTTTATAAGTGGTAAGGGTCAATTATCCAAATGAATAGCTCTAGTCATTTTGGCAATGGTTGACCCAAGCCTAATTCTTGTTAATGAGTTACACACTCTACTCATATTAAAAATTCTAATATGGTATCAGAGTAGGTTTGGTCTAGATTCTTAATTTCTCGGTTGTCCGTCTAGATGTCCAATTCGAGAGATCCGGTCCGGTTACTGCTGCGATTATTTCAAGTAACAATTGAATGTCCAGTCCCAGTTACACTTGAGGGGGAGTGTTAAGAGTATCTCATATTGACTAAATATGAAAATGTTAAAGGGTTTATAAGTGGTAAGGGCCAATTATCCAAATGACTTGTTCTAGTCATTTTGACAATAATTAACCCAAGCTCAATTCTTGTTAATGAGCTCTACACTCTACCCATATTAAAAATTCTAATATTGATAAATAGAACAATAAGAATATCATTTATATTTTCATCTCAAACCAGCAAATCAATTTGAAGTCCTTATAATTAGAAACTTTATGTTAGGAAGCTGGTGTCGACTGATTAGAAAAAGCTTAAAGGAAGTAAGCAGGCACCGAAAATAAGAATGAGAAAAGAGGAAAAGACATGGATTAAAGATTAAAGTCAATACAAGGGATTGGTTTGGTCCTTTTAACTATTGGTTTACAAAAAATCCTCTCTGCCCTTCTAGTCTTTCTTTTGTCTTATATACTGTCTATAAACATTCTAAAATGATTTTCCTGACATTATGTAACTAACTAGCCACCTCATCCTGACATTTTGTAACCAACTGGCCACCTCATTCTATTCTTTTGCCTTTCCTAGTGTATGGGTGCAGTATAGGAGGTCTATCACTTTCTTGCTATTAAGTCACATTACTAATGGGCTTGAGTTCCAGTAATAGTGAATAAACTTCCCCAGATTTTGAAATTGAAATAAGAAGTCACACATAGTAAATCAATAACTTATGGAAGAAAAATGATGCAAAAGAACTTAAAGTATATAGAAGAAATAAAAGAGGAAAGATTAGTCAACCACAAGTCCTAATTTGGTGGAATGAGGATTGGGAATTGAGTTGACATCAAAGATAAAGGCTGAAATCCAGATTGTATTAGGGGAAGTATTATGTTATTCTTATTAAGATATGCTATCCTAGTTGTATAGGACTTCTAGAATTTCTATTATAATAGGATTTAAGTTAGAAATCCTTTCCTACTAGAATAAAGATTCTAAGAACACTATATATATGTAAGCCTTTCATCAATAACATACAATCTGGAATTTTTCAACAAACTTGAGTTTTTTTTTACTAGAAGGTGTGATGCTTTCTTCTAAGCGTGATTCTTATTCCTAGTTCCCTACCTTTCATTCTTTGTGTTTCTTCTCTAAATTCCATCAACCCTAACCTAAATTCCAGCCCTCTTAAACCTACATTCTAGCCATCTCAAACCTATATTCCAACCACATTAAACCCTAAAATCCTAAGCCTAAAATTCCAACAATCAAACCTTAAATTCCCAGCTTTACAAAATCTGAAAATTCTGCATTCCTAGCCAAAATTCAACCTTGAAACCTAATATTCCAGCAGCCTAATATCATCCATACTTCTTAATTTTGCGCTTTTAACTACTAGTTCATAATTCTTCTATTTGTCCTACATCAAAAAACATCAAGTATTGCAATCAAATTGGTGGAAAAAATTAGAGAACATGCAATAAAAAGTAAATCAAATCTCAATGCACATTTCTTCTAGTAACAAACCATTCAACCTAAAAGCTAAGCTATAGGGTGAGCCCAAGAAATGGTTCAAATATCATTCTAGCACACCCACTAACATGAATTATGGACAAACAAGATAAACCAAAAATCCCTTAGAGATAAGGGTAGTGCAATTTGAACTTGAAACCTTCTATTACTAAACACAAGAAACCATTCAAGCCAAAAGCTTTATTAGGTGAGGCCTAAGAAATGGTTCAATGCCATTCTAACAACAGTGAAACAATTCAAGAGATATTCTTAAGCAGTTACCTTAGAACTTTCACGTTTTGATACCACTGGAGAAGATCTTTCTACAATGTAACAAAGTCGAAGTTCATTCAGAACATTCAAGAATACTTGAATTGATTTTATCAAGCTATTGGAATCTACAAATATGTGTTTCTCCACCTGCCCAATAATTGAAGGATAAATCAGAACTCCAAAAGAAAGTACGCATAACAACTTGCAGAAAGAGCAAAAAAGATATCAGACTCTTGAAATAGCTCATACCGCAAAGATAGTAGGATAATGAAACAAGATAGATGAATTTGCTCTAGCTCATTCCCTTGTTTACATTCAAATAATTTCTCAATTCTATCAATTAAAAGGAAATAAAAATATTCAAGTAGGACAAGACATTAAAAGAAACAGTTTCCATAAGAACTGAGCAAAAAAGCCACTAACTTTGCCATGAATAATTATTTGATAACAACATATACGTAACTTCCCTACACCAAAACTAGTGAGCTTGCAATGGCATGGGTTTGAACCCTCACTGTTCTAATCTCAAATTCATCAACAATTACACTCTAATGCAATAGACAGTGAGCTAAGCATTCCGTTTCATCAACAAATCATTCAAAGCCTTGCAATGAGGTAATGTTTTCACTTTGTTTCATTTTGCAACTGCTTGCATTGAGGAAACCAATAGTATTAAACTATTTTCAAGTACACATTCTAATTTCTTTACATCTCAAACACAATATGCACTACAATTCAACTAAGAAAATAGTTGGGGTCTCATTCTTAACTCTGAGTACAACTATTTGACTGCCACAGAAATAAACTAGCAAGCACTAACAATAGTAATTTCCACCAGAATTCTACGTTCTTACACAGGAAAGAGGGAGAGAGAAATTTTGATGCATCAAATCACCTTACGCGGCAGAAAACTATTGATTTAGGAGAGAGAAGCATCTTACCTGAGAAGAGATTAATTTCTGAAGTTCGTCCTTTACATCCTTCCTTCCAGCAAGATCAACAACAATACTTGGCAACAAAAGCTCAGCCACTTCAGCTTTTAGCATCACAACATCTTGGCATAATCTGAAGGCCATATACCAAAAAGATAACTTAAAAAGGTGAGAATAAGCAAAACATCCCAACATAAACAAGTATATTAACAACTTCTACAAGAATTTAATCTATATACCTTATAATAGGATCACAGCTGTAGCGAATCAGTGAGTACACAAGTGGACAAATCCACATCTCAAAGGTTTTGTTATGTGTCTCCCATACAATAGACTCCTCGAGTGGGATTGCTTCAGCTGAGAGTGAATTACAGAAATGATGAGATATTCCTTGAGCATCATGCAATCAAAACAAAAACAAATTCTAGCTAAATGAAAAATACAAATTAACGAACCACAACTAGGAGCAAAATCCATCAAGTACACATACTTATCCACCTAGACCCATTAAACAAATAACATAGGAGAGCAGGTTGCAAGCTTGTGAAGAATGAAATGACAAATACAGAATCTGACAAAATTATGATTTTTAAGAAAAAGGAATCATATTTTTAACTAAAATGCTACACATACACGTGGTGAAATCTACGAAATAGATGTTTTGAGTGCATTAGCATGAAGAAATCTTCAACTATATCTTGATAAGCATCCTAGATCCCTTTCAACCAAACAAGTCCATCTTAACACACTAGCATGACTTACTAGCAAACCTCCTTTCCAGATCCAACAAAAGCTTGTCCACCAGATCAACATTTACTCCCTTGGAGTGAATCTACAATATAGCAATATGTATGTTATTCATCACGGAACAGGAGCTTCTCCCAGGTTAATATTAAAACCAAACCCTAATAGTGCTATAACCCTAAGCAATAACAGGATATATAAAATCAAATATATCACAGCACCAAATCAATTCCTAATCTTCACTGACACTTAAGCTTTTGTGTCAAACAGCTTAGAGTTGAGATTATTTGTAACAAGTTGAAACATCAATGTTCAAACTTAAAGGGCAGTATGTGAAGATTTATTGTGATTTAGTATTATTATGTTGAGATATCCTATATAAGAATATCACTTAGCTATCTACATTAAAACACCTTAGGTATCCCATTTAGGAATATTACTGTTTGCTAGAATCGCAAGTGACCCATTTATGGTATATGACTCAAGGCCTTACCCATTAGCTTAAGCTTTTGAGTTGAATGGTTTATAGATATGGTATCAAAGTCCTGTGTAACCAAGAGAACACACGCTCAAATTATACCACCCTCATTTGTCATGAATTTATAAAAATAGTGTTTGTCAATGAATCTATGATATGTTGTATCTGTTCATATTGTGATGGGGCATGTCAGAATGATATATGATCCATTTATGGGCCTTGAGTTGAATGGTTTCTTGACACTTTGATGGGTTGAAACCTAGATAGTACTAAGTAAATTTTCTTCTCTACAACAAGCTAGCATAAAATCCCAGATTGATTCTACTTATTTCCAATGAATCCTATTTTTCTATTAATTTACTTTAAAGCTCATTACATATATTTTTTTATCTCCATCTATTGGTGGGTATTTCTATAACTGATCTGCTATTTGCTTAAAGCACCATTGTATATTTCTTTTGCTCTCCATCTATTGATGAGTATTTGTACAATTGAACATGTCAATTGCATTGTCTAAGTTAACATCCTTGATTCAATTACTACTAATCTTCATACCAATATTTCCCCAAATAATCCACACTCAATTCAAGCAATACAGCACAGACCAAAGATCATATAAAGTTAATGGTGTTGAAGGAAATAAAAACCACTTCAAAATGCCATAGCTGAACACTATTGTTACTCACATGTAAAATAAACAAGATAAGTATTCACTGGTTAAATCTTACAATGTACTTACCTCAATAAGAGATCTTTCATAAGAATCAAACGACATGATTGCTCTTTGACCCCTCTCGGTGGAAACTATTCCCTATTTTAAGATAAATTATTACTCAATTGCAAAAATTTGAAGTTTCAATGCACAAGGATTAGATAACTGAAAAGAACTCAATGAAAATGAGAAAGATGAGCATTTAGAAAGAAAACAAGCATGCTAGTTAGACACCAAAAGATCCATAACCCAAGATACCGGTTCTGTAAAAATTCAAAACAATGATCAAATATTCACTCAACTTCCATGCACATCAGTTAACATTTACAAACCCACATAAAAGAAATAAAAAGCACAAATTTGCACAAGACAAAATACCACTAAGCACGAGTTTTAGGCTTAAAATTTAGAGATCCGACGACAAATTCTCAGATACAGTCACCGTTAATCCATCAACCATCAAACACATAGATGATAGGCTTATCCTGCCACTTTCCCAAAAGAACCATTCACTAGGTAGTCGAACTAGTGGGGGCCCTATCGGGACAATACTAAAAACCCTTCCTTTCAAACCAAGCACAAGGTCATACTCCAAATTTGAAAATGAGAGAAGCCCTCATTGAAAAGAAAGACAGAACAAGGAATAAAGAACACAATTCAAAGTTGGGTCGCTCATGCAGAGTGTCTGTCTCTATCATCAACATATGCTTAATTTATAATTAATATTTTCAAATTCCTTATGATCATTCAACTGAATTATAAAAGCTCTACAAATGGCAATGGACTATGCTAGTTAACCTACACCAACCCAGAAAAAAGTGCAAACTGTCTAAAGAAATTGGATAACTATTCAAATGTTAACTTGTGGAACAAAAGATTCATCAGTATCACAAATATTAACAAGAGAAACTCACTCGAAGCGCTTGTGATGATATATCAATTATTCTGACAGAATCATCCATCAAATATTTCTTCAGAAGTTTAAGAAGTGTAACTAGAAGATCTTCAGAAATACCACCATCCGCTTTAAGGTTGATTTCAGCACGATTAGCACTAATAGTGGTTTGCCTAGCTTTCATGTGAGTGGAGTCGTCGAGTTGACGAAAAACAACACAACATGGGTCCCCAATGCCAACCTGCAGTCAATAGGAAGAGATAAACTGCTCAGGAACGTACGCTCTCATGCATGAGTTTACATAACAAAGAAATCTCAAAGACCCAAAGAAGCACAAAGATGATACCTTTGATACAAAATCAGAAACCAATGGTCTTATGCCATCAGCAACATCTGAACCACACATTGAAACTAAACTCCACACTGCATGAACAATTTCTGTGTCATCATGCCAAAATACATCTTCCACAATATGTTTTGCATCATTTCCTCTCCATATAGATTCCCCCATGAGCAATTGTTTATGGAGTGCCCGAATACTGCAAGTCATGTAAGCAAAGTATAAATCATAGGCCACAAACAATTATTTAAGATCACTAAAAAATATAAACAAATTAACATAAAGTCTCCATCTATGAATTCGTACAGCCCTACCAAGAATTTTAAAACTTAAATCAAACTTTCAGAAACACTTGAAAGCATTTCACTTTGGAAGGACACATACCTGGAAAAGAGCAACCGTGGTGGAAGGTAACGAGATCTCTTGACAAACTGAAATTAACAAAATTATATAGCAAACAATGTGAAAAGAAAGAGTATATCCTGATTCCTGCATAAACGAACCACAAAAAGATTAAACTCTTTTTCATCTTAGCTTCGGTAATACCTTTAATAAGTGGTCCCTTAGAGAGTACCCTTCACGCAACTCCTGATGGAATTCTCTTATCCCATCAAAGACATCTATTTCAGGGAAGGCTTCCAACTCCTGAAACAAAATAATCCATACCTTAGCAAGAAAGAATTCCTAAATTTCATAATAAGTTAATAACTAACCAAGAGAAAAAGGCAACTTCATACCATATTGGAAACATAAATATGTAATAAGCATTTAGTATTTATAAGCTATAAAGTTTAAATTCTATTAGAAGTGTAAGAAACATACTCTAACATAATCATGAAGAGATGGATCTGAATCCACCGTTAAATGGTGAAGCAAAAATAATGTCTGTGATGATCTAATATCAGAAGGTTTTCCAGTAGATTCGATAGGACTGCACGATTCCACCAACTTTGAAACCAAAAACTAAAGATAATATAAACAATCAGGAGATGTCAAGGGGGCAATATTATTAAGGAAATATATATTATGTGCTCAAATGACAAAAGCACCTGAAGCTGCTCGCCAAGCACATTAGCAGTTTCTTTGGATGGGCTACTCTTAAAAGTTTGGAGCAATGCAGAAATTAGGCGAGAGCATTGATTATGTAAAGCTTCACAACCAATGAATTGCCCAACCAAATTCAAAAGATAACTGCATTAATTCACAGCAAACAAAACCTACTCAAATATCTCATGACTATGCCAATAGAAATGCAATAGAAACAGAGGGAAAAAAAAATTGAACAGTTGCCCATATTGAGCTAGAAACAGAAAAAAAATCACAACTTTTTGTCTATTGTCCTCAGAACACAATAGCAAGAATCATCCTAAAGCCAGAGAAGAATAAGATGATGATGATGATGATGAGTCAAAATGGGGAAAGAGAAGGTAAAGGCTAGAGCATGACAGAGCAAGAGGACATGTACTTAATTATGCACAACAAGAACTCACAAAAGACATTAGTATTAATGTTCCTAAAAAGAATTAAGATGTGATAGTTCCTAGTCCATGTCATCATGAATAAGAAGATGGGCAGAAGGTGCAGAGGTTTGAGATCGTCCAAGAAAAGAACTTCTTCAAGGATAACTACGAGAGATGACAATTACAAAAGTCAGTAACCACTATGCAATTCTCCATCAAGAGATATGTAAGAATATTACCATAATGGAAACCAAAATTCTTTAATGTTATAATTTTGCTGCACTATAATTCCACAAAAATTAACTTAATTGAAGGCTTTTGAACACCTTTTTCACAAGAAAACCATGTGGATTCAAAGCTATCTGAATTGTTCGAAATCATGAATTAATACTATAACTGAAAAAAATCACCATAATACATACCTGTAGGTGCTTGAAACAGCAGCCCTGTGACCAAGAATATCTATAAGCGCCTCAAGTCCAGCCAGCCTATGACATCTATGCCTAGGATGACACGCTGCTTCTATCTTGTAATGTATTTCTAACATGAACTGCACAATTGCAAAGGATGCATCAAATGCAGTGGCAATAATGTTCCAATAATCTTGAGATAAAAATAATTATATACATGATCTATCTAGTAATTACCATGAAAACTCTATCTGGACGAAAAATGTTGATCTTATCAACAACAGAGACACTTGTAGAATAATCCTCCCTATATCAAAACAAAACATATTTATGTACACTAAGGATCTAGAAAGTAGCAATTCAAAATCACAGCAGGATAGGAAATTCACATCTCCAAGAATCCATCTACTATGGTTTGAATTGCGCGTGCCACTGTATCTCTGGAGAAGAAAGGTACTGGAGGGTCTGATGAACAGGAAGTGAAAGACAATATCTGGCTCACAATAGATACCTACATATTCAGAAAGCATAGTGAAGAAACAAACTACAATAGAAATATGGTCAAAGTAACAAACAGCATAGTGCGTATGTCCCCAAAAAATAGGTTAAATGTAGTTGGAAAATGCAAACACGTCTTGGAAAGCCTGAACGACCATTTAACAAAACTCAATGTCCTGGAAGCTCCAGAGAAAGGGATGCCCATGATCATTTACAAGTTATTTGTTGACAGTTCATTAGATGACCTAAAATTAATGACATCAGAAAGCAAATTCTCTTGCAAATCAAAAAGAAAAAACAACAATAGCAAATAGAAAGCATTTCCTCCTTCAAACTCATGAAGCATAAGAATTACTAATTACTAACTGATAGTAAGTAGTTTGGTATATATTAGAATCAGATCGCAGATGACAAGGAAGTTTCATGTGAAGACAATAAGATAAAAATGTTCTAATTTGCATCCCATCACCATATTAGACATACAAGCAAGCAGAAAGGCTTCCTGTTAGCATTGAGTTTTGTATTAAAACAATAGCTGACATCTATTAATCCAATGACACATAATAAATAACATATACTTGAAGTAGCATACCATATGTTTCTTTATTAGATTGTCTCTTTCATTCTCGGAAATATCTGCCAGATGCAGAATTGAAGTCCCAAGGACTAAAGCTCCCCTTTTCCATTCAGAATTCTTACTGCAATGCAATGCCATACAAACTGAAAAAATTGGCACAAAGTAATTTCTGACTAGATGAGTCAGACTTTGACTAGCAACCTGCAAGTAAAGAAAAAAAATATCAATCATAATGATGAGTGCTTCAGGAAACTATGAGCTAACAATAGCAAGTAACAGATACCGATTAATCCTACCTTCGCCACCAAGTTCAGGTCAGAAGTGTTGCCATGTAGAATCAAAGCTGGAAGAAGCCATTGGCAACAATATTGCATAAAATAACTAGGTTCAACATCTGAAACAAAACATTGCCGGATCTACAAAGAGCAGTTATCCAATGGTTAGACGAGATATTTACTTCCAATAATAACTAGAAATGAAAATAGCACCAAACAAGCTCATTAGAATTGTTTTACAATCTATTTTCTAGACCAAACTCAATTAAAACTTTTAAGTTGAACGAAGATACCATCAATCAGGTTCTAACTCCAATGTTTCAATCCAACGGGCTTCCACATATGGAGAATAGAGTTAGATGTAATCTAGTCCTAGATCTCGCCTAAAATCTTTGAACTTCAAGGTTTAATAATTCCTTGACATAGTATCAGACTCTTTAGGATCAAAAGATTTTTGGTCCAAACCATCTTAACCTCATCATAACGAATAAATTTCAGTTTTTAGTACAAGGTACGGTTGTATGGTGGGCCTATGCTATCTCTACAGTTTCAAACCAACACCTTTCCATGTAAGGTGCACATTAGAAATGGTACCATTCCTAGGCGCCTAATACTTGTAGTTGAATGTTTCTTTGCAAACCCTAATTATACAAAAGACCTTGATCTACAATCCACTATACAAAAATTCAAGTATCAAAAGACACGAAAGGGGATTTTTTTTCAATTAAGCGTAATTATCAATCTTTGGAATATTGAAACAATATATAACCTTTACTGTTTTCAAAATTTTCTTTTAAATTGTCCTACAAAGAAAATTTGGGATTGAAGTCTCTTCTCCAAAATGGGGAAATAATTTGCAATTGCTTTGATGTACCAATTCATTTCAAAGTATATTACAATCAAGAATAGGATGACCTTTGAACTTATATTGTTACCATAAAATAAGATAGGAAGAAGCATAAACGTGTATCTAATACCTCAACGAGTGCAGCTAAGCTAACACCACAAGCAACCCAGAAAAAGAGAATTGGTCCCTTGAGTTCCTCTAAGTACTGAAGAAAAGAAATAATATAACAACTTAGTCATGAGCTGCCAAAGCATATTACAAAAAGGGTAACATCAAAACCCACTGTAGTTTGTGGTTTTTACATTTCCTGAGTTATGAATTAGCTCTGAAGACCAATTTAGTCTTTAAATTTTCATCGTAGGCTCACTTCTAATGTTCTATTAACAATAAATTTTCCATCATTATCATTCTGATGGCAATATTGCTAATTGGCAGAAAAGAAAAATGAATAACAATGTCCTGCCAAGGTTTTATTTAAGTTGCACTGACAAATATTCCCATATGGATAATCTTGTAGATTCAAAAACTACAAGATCTTCAAAGCTAAATATAAAATGTACTTTTAACCCAATTCAAATATCCTAGAAATATAAAAATGGAAAGTATAGCTCACAAAATTCAGGATTAACACTACAAAGAATTTTGTTTCCTTTGGAAGTCTCTTTTACCACTTTAGATTCCCATGATAGGCAAAGCATAAGAAAATAAACTAAAGTAATGATTCGAGGTGGAAAAAATCAAGTGGAATCAAAATAAACTGAAGAAACTAGTCCAGTTAAGCCTCTCAACAGGCATTCTATTTAGGCAATGATAGCCACAGACACAAACCTTGAATCTACTTGTATAATGGAACTGCCTTGATAGATTATTTAGAGCTGCATTCACTAACTCCCTGAATAAGAAGACCAACAGTCAGAAAAGTAGTTACCCTAAAAAATTGCAGAAAGAGTTGGAATATACCTGTGACAAGGATCAATAGCAGAAACCACACACATAATGAATATAGCCTGCATAGTCACATGAATACAATCCAGAAGTGTAAATACTCTTGAATCTACAATGCCAATAAGGTCAAAAGAAATTCAAATACATAAGAAGTTTACCTCCAGCTCAATTTTTTCACTATGCAAAGCAAGATGCATAAGAGTAATAATAACAGTTTCAATTGCAGTCTGTGACTGGGGACCAGTAGCTAGGACCTCCTTTGCAGTAACAACTTTTCCTTTGAAGGGAAGCACCAGTAAAACGCCAAAGTTTGAACTATATCAAAAGTTGAAAGGAATGATTAAAATTGAAGATGATAAGCTAGACACTCAGAAATACAAGATCAAAAACTATAATAATGCATCAGGTCAGATTTGTGTAGAACGGCCTGATAAAGTGAAAGCATTCTTCACAACCATGTAATGATCAAACATTGAGTGAGCATCCAAAAACATTGTGGCTTATCATGTAGACCTCAGAGAAAACGTCATATGAGTACAACAGAGTGGATAACATACTATAACCTTGTATGAACATCTAGAGAAAAACAATAACCAATAGCAATCAAAAGAAAAGAAAAAAGTGCATGTCAAACAATGAAACTAGAACTCAACAACATTGAACATTGCAAGGTAAAGCAGGCTGGAGATTATGCAACATATGGGGAAAAAGTACAAACTCATTGCCGTCACACCTCAACACAACAACATGAATAATTAGAGTATTTGAGGATAGTAGTTTAAATCCCTCAAAAATAATTGCATTATAGGCCACATGATAATGGTGCCAAACTGCCAACTTGCAAACATGACTGGTTATCCAGCTTTCACATTAGTTGTATATTAACATCTACATGACATGTTTGCATAATCAAATCTTAGATGCTGATGCATAATCAAATCTTAGATGCAAATACAGCTTATAAGTTTGCTATGATTATGAAGTATGTCAAGGCAACTCACCAAATATCCTGGAAGAGTTCCTCATGGCCATCCCATGTTTGGAACAGAACACCAATACGCCAAGCGAGCAAAAACCTAACTCGATAATCAGGATCTCGAAGTAGCAAGAACAACCTTTCGATCATTGCCTGAAATTATATAGCAAAAAACACATATGCAAACAAGTGACATGATAAACCAACAAATGTGTTACCAGAGATGATCTTAGATTTTCATTGTTAGATTAGAGATAGGAAATAACATAGCATGTATGTTTTCCCATATCCCATAATGTCCCTGTCCTACAACTCTTTCTTGCATTATCACATTCAAATTTTCATTTACAACATCCACCATAGTTTCATCCATTCTACAAAGTTAACTGGAGCTTCATCTATTTTACAACTGTAATTAATGCATATACTTCCGTCTTAGTATTCACATGACCAATTTGAGGGCTGAGTAAGATGAAATTGCAAATGCATTCAATAAGCCTAACACTGTCTTTACCAGACCAATTTGAGGGCTGAGTAAGATGAAATTGCAAATGCATTCAATAAGCCTAACACGTCCCACCCAATCAAGAGCTCCAAATTCTCCAATTCTGTTAATTAGGTCTCTTAGGCACATCAAACCCTGCAAGTAGAAACACACAAAAGCCTAGTTTTAACAGACAATAAATCTTATCAAGACTTCATAAAACATAGTCAAATCATAGGATAAATGTGAACAGAGTTTTCAACACTACTGCATGAGAAAGGGAATGTCATAAAAGAAATAAGGGACAAGGCTTGCAATAAGAAAGAGAAAGCAACATCAAATCCAATGTAAATGGCCAATTAGACATCATAATTAACATTTATTTTTATACATGAGAAACAATTGCAGGACTAATGACGCCAAATCCCCCAGTATCTTAAGGATTTTGGTGCCTTATAATGATGCCAAATTGTGATACTGGTACTTTTCACTTAAATTTTGTTGACACTATAATGATGTTGTGATGCTAATAATAATCCGATGGTGGAACCATATTGGCCAACATTTCTCATCCAAAACTTATTGATCCTAAATTCTGATACAAATATGCTTCGCGTGGGCGTATATTTTACCATAGAAAAGAATTATGTTCAGCTTCTCATCACACAAACAAACTCCTTCCCAATGAATCAAGTAGAGCATTTTTGAGCCTTGCCATATTTGCAGAACAATTGTCCCATTTGGGACAAAATTCATTAGATCACCTACAATGTTGCACTTCACAATACAACTTCTTATGGTTTTAATTAGCTCATCCTTAAGGTTTAATACTTTCCAAAATGGATATGTTTTCCTAGTACTACATATTTAAACTTTAATTTTGGTTAGTTCTGGCCAACAAAACTAACCAACATTGAGAAACTAATTCCATTCACAAGGCCATACAAGTTTATTAGATCACAGAATAAAAATACTAGCAAAAGGATCCATTTTGTCAAACAAAAAGGACCTCTGAGACTAAATTTAAGCTATATGTAGTGAAAGCACCAAATCTACTGAAACTCTTAGTGGTTTTTACTTTCGAGGGAAAGATGATATTCATGTCGCTCTATAGTCCTACACTTTGAAATTCTAGATTTGGTATTCCAACCAATCCCCTCTTCAACACAGT
This sequence comes from Erythroxylum citrifolium, assembly GCA_026284465.1. Lineage (NCBI taxonomy): Eukaryota > Viridiplantae > Streptophyta > Magnoliopsida > Malpighiales > Erythroxylaceae > Erythroxylum > Erythroxylum citrifolium. The sequence continues at coordinate 59,652,923 of JANKOE010000006.1, forward strand.
CTCCACTAACATTAAATTCTGAAAAATTGCACACAAGACCAGCATATGCCATAAATGAATCAATAGTGAAACTTTAAAAACTCAACCCAGATTCAACTTCCTTTAAAATACAAAATGAAATGATAGGAAAGTGGGAGAAATAGAGAATTTAAACTCCATAGCATAAAAGACTACTGAAATAAACATATTCTATGTACTGTGTAATACCGATTCAGATTCTTGCTTTATCAAAGCCAAGTCAACATGCTTTTCAGGTGTATCGAAGGATAATAGGGTGCTTAACAATTGATTGGCAACCACTAGTATGTTGACACAGTCAAACTTGACATTAACTTGCATCTCAAACATGTCATTTGCGATTTTGACCTGCAAAGAAAGAAGGTCTATAACTTGAGCATAAAAGAGATATAAAACATCTATGATATTTATAGTCATTACCAAGTCCAAAATCTTTGCAGGAACGGATCTGTGCAAATGTTGACAAAGATGCAAAAGAATAGTCTCGACTATCTGCCAATATGAATTTTAAATCCAAGATAATAGAACTGTTACTGCATGAATTCCAAGAAAACAGGCAAGTCAGACTAATTATGTAACATACCTTTGTGTCACATTCTTTTCCCATAAGTTCAAACAAGATATCCCACGTAACAGAATCCAAAACTAAGAAGAAACTTGAAATTAGTGAAATCATCCCCATCTTCCACCTTGATGTAGAAAATGGTACACCACTGGTCATTTTGCCACCTATTGTTACGATGTCTACATCCGTATCATCCTTGTTCACATCCAGTTCCTCGTCTACAATTCTATTACTGCTTCTATCTAGTGAGCCAGATACTAGCAACGTAGCCTTATTATTTGTTGAGTTAAAAGCCAATGGCTCAAAATCAATATTTTTTGCACCTTCAGAAAATTGTTGATACAGCTTAACCAATGACCTTAAGAGCCTTTCTATGGATTGATTTACAGCGTGATGATGAAAAACTTCATGACTAGTTTCCTCTGCCCTCTTGACAAAGAGAGCACTTCCAAGAAAGCTCCTCATTGAAGCTAAAAGCAAGGTCCTCTCACAATAGTCAGAGCTAAAGCCTAAACAACCAAGAGCTTGAAAGTCATAGTTGTTTTCTTGAATACGCTTAGTAATATGATCCAGAGATTGTATCAAGTAGTCACCCATTTTACTGGAGAATGATGAAGTCTCTTCTCGTTTTCTGCAGGACGGAAATGTATTAATCCTGTGTGCATTAAGGAGAAATAAATGCTAATGGTGCTCCATTTATGTGAAATTATAAATATGTATATTTGAGCATAAATATTGATGTACAACACTAATCTGGTTACAGCCACAAGTTTTATCTGGCATCAGTTACATTCAAGATTAAAAGTTATTCCTCATAACTTGCATAAAATGTATTGAACAGCCTACCTGAAAACTAGCCTTTACTAATCATGCAATCAGAATAGACAAACAACTAAAGATATACACATTGAACTTGGAAAACAAGCATAGTAGAGGTATGGAGTTAGGGGAACTTGAAAAGCATAACTAAGAGAATATAGATACAACACAGTAGCAGGACAAGGATTGTAAGTAACCATGAGGAATTGTCATTTTAAAATGTAAAACATTTACAGCTTAAAGTGATCACTAGCCCATCTAAAACTATACAACAATACGTGTCCAACATCCAACCCATTACACACATCTAACAAGGAATGTAAACCATATACTCATGAATAATACTCGCCTTCAAGGAAACAAGAAAATTCATGTGTATGGTGAACAGAAATATTGCAATCATGCAAAATACACAAACCTCACTATTAATGCGCCATGTATAAAGTTAGATAGCAAAGCACAAATAAATAAAGCTCCAGACAGAGACATCTGTTCAGTATCCTTATTCAAAAGAGTCCCAAGAATGCCAGCCTCGAGTTCATACAGTAATTGGTCTCTCAATTGTCGTGGAAGATGAACATTTTGATGGTGTTGGGATAAAGCAACCTGTTCACAAATCACATATGAATTCAAACAAACATGAACCCCCCAAAACACCAAGAAGAAAGGAACAACAAAAGCACAAACGATCACAACACCTCAGCTTTGGGAACCGAATCAATGCTTGCAATAACTTCCACAAAACAATCAAAAAGCTTGCATTGTCTTGCATGTTCGTGTCCATCTATCTATAAATAATTTGATTTTAGTGTCCCGAACAAAATAAGATGTATGTATGAAGTCCAAAAATCAATAGTTTATTCGAAAATCTAAAATGATGCATACATTATCACCATCATCTGTTGTTTGACAATCATCTGAAAAAGAGCACGGACGGAAAAAACCTTCATAATAATGAATAAAAGGAGCACAACCAGCACAAAGTGCATAAACAGCTGCTGGTAACAAAAGCACCATTCGCTCATTCAATGTGGAATTTTCCTGCATTGAGAAAACAAACATCATTTGCAAAGAGTACAGTAAAGTTCAAGCCATCATAGAGGTGTCCAATAGTACTTGTAAGCTTAGTACAAGCACGTTGATCCTATTCTATTCTAATAACAGGAAGTAATCATGTTTGGCAACTTGGACCAGAAACCTTCTTCTGAGTTGCATAAAACATTGATGAATAAAACCCAAACTGAGAGAAAAGGACATTGCTATACAAGGCAAGGGAATTGATATAAAAAAAATCGTTGACACCAAGCAATAAATAGTAGCACGAGGAACTACCAAAACTTGCATCCAAAGTATTAAGATCATCCGGCATTTAAGCGATACAGGCCCATATACAAAATCAAAGGAGTAAAGGAAAACTTAGCAAATTCTTTTGCACCTTCCTTCAAATAGCACAAGGAACCATCAGAACAGCCAACAGAAATAAACCTCTAGAGGAGCTTAGCCATGCTTGGGTAGTAGCAACAAATAAGGATACAACTATAGCAACACTACCATCTTAAAGCATAAACACAAAGGAGAGAGGCTAGCATATGTAGCATCCAATGGAAGTTGATAATAATTCTCTGCAATGCAAATCACTATGACATCCAAGGGATGGGACCTTGGAATCTTTCCCGAACCACAGAACCAAATTCCTCACTCTAATTTTTGTGAATATTAGCACTTTTTTTTTGGAAAATTAAACAAAAACTAGATATTAACTCTTTGTTGATTTGCATACATTGTAACAGGATAAAGCATACCTCTAAATCTCCTCAAAACCAAACTAGAAAAGATCACCCTAATGACCATTAACACAGCACATGATTATGCCATCAACTTTCATATTTGACTCCAAAATTTTTGTTCCACCTCAAAGAAGCAAATTATTAGGAGGGGACGACACTTCCAACCATATATCTCATTTTCTAACCTATTGGGACCAAAGAACATAAACGGAGGTATGAATTTAGACAATCCAACTGCAATAAACAAACCTTCCAGTTTAGGTAGAACAAAACTGCTCCCATAAGATTCTTCCTAAGATGTAGTGAATCTTGAAGATCAACCTACAAAAACATTAAAAAGACCAAGTTGAATTTCTAAATATGAAGAAACCAATCTTAACTCTGAAAAGAAAAGCTCCTAGAACTAGCATCCTGACATATAGAAGGGGTTTGAACTAGGCCAAATGAGGATACATGTTCCCTGAGCCCAGTAAGAACTTGACAAGCCAACAATTATTCATTTAATTCCCAACTCATCAACAGGTTGAACTCAGTAATAGGTTACATTGGTCCATAACATGGGAGGCCATGAAAAGACGGTGCAACATGGATATTTGTGGGTTAGGTTCAAACACAAAATTCAAGAATTGAGGGATAAGAAAACAGAGGAAAATTGCTATGGCTTCTCTGAGTGTATGAGGCTGGGAAAAACACTGATTGACAATTGAAAACAATCATGACATGGCAAGAAAGCAAGTGGTAAATATTCCATAGATGAAGCCTAAACCACTTACTTGAGAACCCTTGTGAGAAAAGTAACAAGCAATGAAGTACAAGGTGGCCCTGGATAACATCATAGCGAAACGTAAGTAGCAAGTATTCTGATCGTAATAATATAGACGACAGGTTCCCTATATGAACATTTTCAAACAAAAGAGAGTCTACAGAACCTATAGAAGAGAATCCACCAATACCAAAATAAAATTAAGAAACGGCAAGGTTAAGCGTCATTGAGCTTTTCTCAAAGATGGGATGTGTACATTTCAAAAAAATATATTTTCTCAGGCAGTGTCATGAAAATAAACTTACATTGATGGCATCTGCTTAAAAATCTTAAGATCCCAAACATCTTGAGGCACGAAACATGTATTTATTAGTTCCTGAGAGAAAACAAGAACATTGGCAGAGCCATATCAAACAGAGGTATGATTGAAGAATCTATAGATACCTTTCTTTCAAGTCAAAAATTTTGAAGATTTCTTTCACTGCTTAAATGTCTCAGCAAATCAACAAGGAAACTGCTTATAATAAATCTGAGAAGCTGAGTCTAAAAGGACTTGTACCCACCTTTGACATGATGTTTCCAAGTAGTATAAATGAAGCATCCACCTACATGGTTTTCACGAAGTGAATATGGGCAGACAATTAAGCTAGAAACAAGCTTCCAGAATAAATTGAAAATACTGAACATAATATACTATGAAGAGATCTACCAGATTGTTCAATAAAACAACAGCTGTTATGAGCATATTTTCATTTTCATCAACAAAACCCGCTACAAGTACCCTAAAAGCAAAAGAAAAAAGGGAAAGAGCAGAGAAGTGCAAAAAAGCCCCCTCCATTAATCACAATAAAGGTACAACCATTAGTGATTTGCCACTATAACTACCAAAAATATCCTGAATACTCACGCCATGATCAAGTATTCAACCTTTAGCTCCGAGTAGAATGAAAATCAACATCGTGTAAGCATACCATTAGCTTCATACTTGAGAAGGTCGAATGGTGTCTTAATAACAGACCCTTATGAACAATTGTCTCAAGTTCAAGTTTGACAGTTTTCATCTATGGTGGATTTGTTATTCTTGTGATTTGTCTATACTCGTGTGAGGTGTGATCGAGTAATATTTTATACATTACTAGAACTCACCCAAAAGTTAAAGCTTTTGAGTTGAATGGTTTCCCCGCACATTTAACAAGAAAACAGCCACAAAATCATAATATGTCATCATTCATTTTGACCTTAAGGATTGTGAAATTTCAACAATGCACCAAATGAAAAAAAATCACAAATAGTTAGCATGAGACAATTTTTCCAGATAGGGTGACAGATAACATCAAAACGCCAAAAAGAAGATGAAGAGAAGTCACCAATAATAAATCTAGCAAAGATTGTGCAAATGATACTTACAACCGTACTTATATTACTAAATACTGGCAACCCATGCATTATGCACTTCCATATCAAGCCCCAACCAGAGTGGAACTGCAAATTGACGAATCAACAAGTCACCCCAGGATCACTAAAGAGATACACTTGAAATAAACCATATTAGTGGAACTAAAGAAGATATAAGCAGCCCGATAGGAAATTTATAGCAGAACTCTTTTAGTAAAGGATAACAACGTAAATCTGGAAACTTGCAAGGGGCTCGAATTTTAATAGGAGAGTCCACAGAATTATAGGAACTCATAGGAGAGATCTGAAGTTATATCATTTTCCAGTAATTCTACGCCACCAAATCATCAGATGGACACAAAAAACTCTCAGCACACTCTTCATAGCTTTTCTAATGGGGGGTCAAGTTGGATGAGAAAACAATTCAGAGAAGACAAACATTTCAATGTTCTTTTATCAGTCAGCTAGAAGAAATTTAAAATAATAATAGGACACTAACAATCTAAGTTTTATTTGCTACATGTCAAAAGCAAAAATTAACAAATGTTTGTTAGTTTCACTAAAAAGTTTGAAGAAAAGACTGAGTCCTGACTCTATATTGCAAACCTAACACACAGTCTGGTTGAAGAACCAATAAAATGTAGATCCAGTGCAATCAACTATATTGGAACACAGGGTGCACCCAATATAAGCCAAGGCAAGGCAAGCAGCTAACGATGATTCAGAAAGCTGACTTGATAACTTTTTTATAATTAAAGCACATTGTCAGAGACAAAGAAGAAAGAACACAAGAAACTAGAAAAATTAAAGCATAGAGGAAAGAATAAAAACCTTGTTTGGCAAGGAAGAGGAGCCTGATGAAATGTCCACTTTACAATCTGGAATCAGGAAAGTGGCGGAGAGAACCTGCAAACTCCTAACATAGCAAATAGATGCATATTAGAACAAGGGTTGCAAAAGTAATAAAGAAAAGATAGCCAGAAATAAAAACAAAACTAAAAGGAACATCTATTTCTTTTAAGAAAAAAATAAATGTTATTAAAATGAATGATGAAACATGCAAGCATTAGATCATTCAACTTTTCGCCTTTTAACAAAGCACTTCCTTATCTTACGAAGAGAAATAATAGAATAAAAACAAGCACAAATTGATTATGTTTATAAAGACCAGAGAACCAGACCTTATAGTCCATAGCAAACCATCATATGTATGTGTCACATTTGCATCACTCAGAATTCTGCAAAATAAGGTTCATAAATTCAACAAATACAGGTATAATAATCCTCCCCAAAATCATTAGCAGTCTGGTCTGGGTTTCACATAACTATCAGTTGACATCATATTTAATGAGGATAAATGACACCAAGACTTGTCATAGCTAGTTTTACAATATTCCTTTGTCAAATAGATTAGCCTCATGGATACCTACATTTTTCAAGTTGACAGTATAGATAGAAGTTGTAGATTACCACCAGTTATAAATCCCTAATTCTAATCAACTTTTTTAGCAATACAAGCCAATAATAACAGATTTCCTTACTGATGAAAGTGAAATCAAACCCCATCAAATTTCAAAGACAAAACACTAAAAACACAGATCTCCTTAGTGGATTAAAGAAACAAAGAGACTTAGAAACAAATTCACAAAATAAGGCAGTATTTTAAGAACCAAAGAGGACAGACAGCCCTGGGACATTTAACCTTCTAAAGAATGATAATAATCCACATGATTCAGACCTCAAAAAATGGCTAAATTGCATTTCTTGCCGCTATGTTTCTGTTAAATGTCAAAATCAGAAACATGTATGTAATTCTATCGATAGGGACAGGCAATTCACAAACTTTTACACCAAATCACCCATAATCTAAAGTCAAAAATGCAACTCCAAGAATAGAGGATCCAGAATAATTAGAATGTCATCTAAAGATTAATAAAAGAATTGTACACGGATCACAACAACATGGTCAGAACAGTAACTTGATAATAACTTCAAGCATTAACGTTAATACTCAATCATTTAAAAATTGAAATGCAAGGTGTTAAAAGGTTAAAATTGACTAAAAGAATTTCAAGCAAATAGAAAACCTAACTTCTAACATTCATGCAAGTATGATTTATGGACAAAGAGATAAACTACAAAAAACAACTTCAGGAGTTCCATGCATTTTTCAATTTCAAATTTAACACTGAGTTAATATTGCAAAACCAAGACAAACTACTGCAAGGTTATATCGAAATGAAGAGGCAATTACATCTTCTATTGCCACATTACAAGCATCATTACCTCTCAAAACTTGAAGAAATTGCTTCAAACCAGTCTATGAAAAGATCCTTACTCATGCGAGTGTAGTAATTACGAACCAGAGAACAAAATGCACCATTCCTGAAATACAGCAAATGAATTTTGTCCTAATATAGCAGTAGTGAAGAAAAACAAAATAATAATAGGCCATAGGACTCAACAATATTGAGAAAAGTTATGTTAACTGGAAAGCCACTAAGATATGCATAAAACTTCTGTCATTCCCTTCTTTAAATTTAATATTCTAGTCCAGAAAATGATCCAAAAATATATCCTTAACCCCTGTTCTCACTGTCGTTTGTTAGATAACAAGGAAACCAATAAAATACTAATAACAAATTAATGAACTTAAAAGTCTAAGGTATCTACAATCCAGAGAATTTCTTTACTTAAAGGTGAAAGGAAGGAATGTTTGACCAAAATTATAAGATAACAAGGAGTTCCAATGACTTCAACAATGAAATAAACAAGAGAAGAGAACAAGAAGAGAAAGAAACCAAACCCTGAAAATTGGAAAAAAATGAAGGCATTGAGCACAGAATTACATCCACATATGCAATGCACCATAAAATACTTCTAAGATATGCCCAACAATTTCTCCTTTACATACATTCTTTTGATACAAAAGCCTTGTTTTCTGTACACAATCAAAATACTTGTCAAATTAAAGAGAAGAGTAGAGACAAGCACTACAGAGAGCATCATTTTGCTCATTCCCTAAAAAATGAAGAGCAATTTCATTAGTATGCCAACAAACCAAATAAGAATTTTGTACCAATTGTAAAATAAGCAACAAGTTCCAAGTGTTCTAACTTTGTCAAATATGGAAAAATAAGACCTGCCATATCCCACTATTGTCCCATAGCAATACCCCAATCACCATCTTCAAAGAGATAGACAAGAAAAGGTTTATATCAACCTATCTGTAGTAGGTTTCAACAAGTAGAAACTGATAGACATTAGTCAAAATAACCATATGCACTTGAAACATACCATAACCACTTCCCTCTCATAAGTGCTTCCTTTAAAAGAACACCAACATGCTCCCTTCTAAGCCGCTTTTCCCTTGTTGGTGATTTAGCTGTATTAATACACGCCTAAGATAGTGATATCCCATCAAATGGTGAACCAAGTTTTTCTCGAATAAAAACATAGTGCGAGTAAAATTTCAGAACTGCATCTTAAATGCTTTACACCCCAAAGTACTCATATCCATTCATAATAATAGATACCTATTTATATGAAAATTCCTTCAAAACAAAATGAGCAAAGTCTTGAGCTGCTATTTTAATTAATTTAACTGTAACAAAGATACACTAACATTCTGACCACATATATCAATTTTAACATCCCTAACACACTTTATTCGGAAAAACCTACCAATTTTAATCAGCAATTTTCACATCAAAAGAACCATATTCTACAGCATCTTTAATTGCCAGTGAATGGAGGAAGTACCCGATAAAGTACTAAGGAAGCAAGCTCCACCAAGTTAAATTGTGAACCACTTAAATTTCCAATTTTATCATCCTTAGTTGCTTCAGTCCTGATCACAATTCAAAGCCCAGACATGAAATTGTCGAGATCAACTCTGACAATAAATAAAGTAGGATAGAAAAAGAGAAAGAAAAGGAACTCACCAAGGAACACCAACACCAACACCAGTTAAACTGCTTTGATCTAGTTCCTTACATAGCACATCTAACAGTTGTTCTACCAAAGAACTTCCATCAGCAGCACCCCTTGTCAGATTTAGCTGCAGCCTTGCATAAATTATAAGTAGATCCTGAAAAAAGAAAAAAAGGTCACATTTGAAAGAATGAAGCATAAAATGGAAAAAATGCAGTAATTTAGAATGCCAATCAACCTTAAGCCCACGGTCACGAGTAGTGAGCCACCAACAAAATACAAATTGCCGTACAGCATTATGGATCTCCAGGGATAAATAACCCAAATTTGGACCATCCTTCAACAAGTATGTATTAACACACTCAATAAGCTTTCGTGATATTTTTCCTTCATCCCTGTACATGTTATAATAAGGGACACAGCCTCGTTGATATTATGGTCAGTAAATAAGGGAACAAATAATGTTAACACCTAAAGGGTAAAAAGAAGAAAATAGAATATCATGAATCATTCTTGTACCTTGTAAAAGAAAAAATCTGAACAAAACCCTTAACAATGCCCTTCCTAACATCATCTGGGAAATCCCTAGGAGGATGTTCCAAAAGTGCATGGAGTGTTAAGATACAGCGGAAGGCCTCCTCCTTTTGGTTACAACGACTACTACTTTTCCCACCCAAACTTGTTTCTACCCTTTCTATGTACAAAAGCACCAAACCTTTGCCAAAATAGGTTTACATAAGATGAAGATCAGTAAGTTTCATATGCATATCTCAGCAATCACAAACAACAATGTATTGATTGTAATCTGTCAAAAGCCACTCACCAGAATAAATGCGGTTCTTCAGGTGAAATTGATAACCTCTTACTGTCAACAGATGTCGAAGTATGATCCCATATTCGGGCTGAAAGCTTGGGACATTACATAAAACATCCCATATGTGGCTAAAGAGTGACTTAACAACAGGTAGTAAAGCCAATGTCTTGCCTGCCAAAGGACAATTACACCCCAAACAAGTAATATTAGAATCATGACTCTCACTGTTAGTAAGCAGTTGGCTCTGCATCTTATGTTATGAAATGCATTTTTAGACAACCACCCTTCACAACTAATGCTAGAAAACAAAATCATGTTGTTAAGAAGCCAACCTGCAAATTTGGCATCTTCTGAACGTTGAACAGCCACACGCAGCGTCTTTGCAAAAGTTATTTTTGGCACTCGCTTTTTGCTCCCAGCTATCTCCAAGGATACACATTGTATGAGCAATTTAATCAAAAATGGCCATGTTTCAGCTGCGTAATCAATTCAAACATTTGAATTTCACTAAAGAGATAATTGAATCACATAACCATAACAGAAACTCAATCACATCTTCCTCAGACCAATATTTTCTCTTACTATGGGGAATATCGTCCGGATTGAGCTTTGAAGTATTTTCTCCAAGATATTTGCAGAATCTTATCGATCTTTCTCCTTCTAACCAAGTGTTCAACAACTTTATCCCCTCCTACACATTCAAAAGAACAATTAAATTTTCAGTCTTATAATGCAACCCTAAGTGGGACAAGATGAAAATGAAATGAATCAAACAAGAGCATCGTCTAAATAACCAGAAACAATGTCTCACTCTCACTTTAACTTTACAGTGTCAAAACTTCTAAAAGAACATTAGCATGGCGTCAGTTTCTTTCAATTTTTACACAGGAAAGAAACAGGAACTAATAAAAGAGTATGAGAGAGAACGAGAGAAACAAACAAATCGAAAATGAAACCGAAATATGTACTTGTAGTAGATGGCAGTTAAGACTGTTAGTATGTCAGTTGGAGGGTGTTACGAATAACTATAAATAACAGTCCCCCCACGGCTATTGTATGTTTTTTGGCAATTAATGAGAATCCTACTGCATTTTCCCTTTCACTCTACTCTCCCAAATTCTCTCGATTCCTCTCTGTTCTTCTATTCCCATCTCATTCTCTCTGTTTCCCTCACTTTCTTTCTTTTCTCTCCTCTTCCCTCTCTCTTTTCCCTCTTTTTCCTTTCATTTACCATTTTCCATAACACCGATTATCTAAATAATCTTAGTTGAAGTAAATGAACCCGAAACCATCACCTGATAATCCAGAAGCAAGGTTTCTTTCTCACTTTCCTGAACGACAGTCCTATGGCATCATTTCCTTTCAATATTTTTCTCGGGAAACAAACAGGACCTAGTAAAGACTATAGAGACAGACAGAAACAAATAAAACGAAAATGAAACCGAATGCAACAAGAGCGATCATCAAACTAATCTTGGTCAAAGTAAACGAGTGATCGTCATCCGATTATTCAAAAATCAAAGTGTCACTCTCACTTTCACAGCACAGTTTAAAACTTTAAAACTACAGTCTGGTGTCATTTCTTGGGAGATGAAAAAGAGAAAGAGTAAAGTTACTTCACGAGGCCTGGCTTTATCGGAGGAGAGCTTGGAGACGATCTCTTGAACGTCTCTGGAAGTCACCATAGCCGGATAGCGGAGAGTTCGCCAGAGTCCAATAGGCGGGAAAAAGGAAGAAAGTGAGAACAAGACGAAAAGTGTCCGTTTGTCTCTGTTTGTGTTTTGGAGAAAGCGCTTTTACAGCATCATACATGTAAGGTGAGCTCAATAAGCCAATGCGTGCTTTCTGGAAGTGGACACTAGTGAGAATCCACGACGACTAATGTAAAAACGAGGAAATTTGAGGACGACCTCTGCAACTCTCTAGTCATGCCGCTTGATCTTTGCAAAATTATTAAAATAAGGGATTCCCTTAGAGGCCTCCCTGTTTGAAATCGCCCCAACTTGACGTGGGGTTTCGACCCCATTCGTGCTTTCTCCACAGAGGTATTGGGCCCTTTTAGCAATCCCAGAGGCCTAAAGACCAAACAAGCCATCGATTATCGGTCTTGGAAGTGATAGGCAACAGCTCCTGCAAATTTCGGTTATCTTGTATTGGGTTCAAATCCATCCAAATATGGGCAAGTTGTTCCAAATCCTCGCAAAAACTTAAGAAATTTCGAGATAGAATGCATAATATAATCCTTTCTTTTGTTGATCAAAAATGTGATTTAGACAACAATGATATCTTTAAATAGGCACGCTTACTTTTGCTTGCTGATTCAGATTGGTTTAACCTAGAAAAAGATGTCAGAAAATTAACTTGTTATTTGGAATCATAAAATAGGTTGATAGAGAATGGAAAGTCAAACTTTTCTCCGATTAGAGCTTTGATGTATTTATCTAAATATTGGAATTGCAATTTTGTTTATATGCATCTAAGCAATGTACGAAGATGTGGGATATAATCCCAGGTTTCTTACTTCTCCCTAGAAAACGTCGACCATCTATGGAATAAGATCCCGAACATGTCACTTCCTTTGTACGCGAATGATTCATTTGCCAACAATTGCTCTCAACAAAGTAATCAAACTTTAGATTTTTTAACACCCAAAATCATGAGATTTAACTTCATAATTCATAAGAAAACTTCTTGTGGTCGGCAAGTGATAGCCATCGGCTTTTAGTGGCCATCATTTGTCATATAAGACTAGATAATATTTAAAAAAATATAGTTTCCACTTCTATTGTTTTAGGAATATTTAACAATTAAAATTATACTTGGTATGGAAAATAATAAATATATCAAATAATCTAGAGAATATGCAATTCTTTTTTGTTGGCGGTAAGGTTCATTCACATTAGGTTAGGACTCCTAGTATTCTACGAGAAGTTGCAACTATTTTAGTAGTTGTTGAGATTCCTAATTCGAATTTTGAATTCCTAATTTATAGATAAAAGTATCGAAGAGATCAAATATTTGTATGTGTATGCTTGTATATGCTCAAATATATTCACAAAACTCTCACAATTGATTTCACATGAGATTCAACCTAAACACCTTAGCCTATCCTTCTCTTTTCTTCTCTCTTTAATTTTCTTAACTTGGTATTAGAGCCTTAGGCTTTCGCCATGTCTTCTGTACCTGAAACAATCGTTATTGAAACTCCCTCTAATGTTATCACCACTGTCAATCACCCTATTTCTCTAAAACTCAATGATTCGAACTTTTTTCTTTAGAAGGCTTAGATACTTTCAATCGTGAGAGGTCATAATCTCGAGGGTTATCTCACTGGTGCTTTTCCCAAACTTTGTAAAACCCTTCTTACTTCTGCTGAAGGAAATTCAAAGATTGTTGTTATTCTTGAATACCTTAAATGGCAATGACAAAACCATATGCTTTTTGGCTGCCTGATTAGGATAACGATTCCCGTCGCAGTTGTTGCTGCCTCTCGCCATCACACCTGTGTTTGATATGTGGAGAGCCTTAATGTCTGAATTCTCCTCGCAATCAAGGGCACGACAATTGAATCTCTACTTCTGTCTTTAAAATACTACAATAGGTACTCTTTTTGTACTTAACTATGTTAACAAAATGCGTGGCTTTGCTGATGATCTCATTATCACGGGTGTTAGGGTTAGCAATGACGAACTGATCATGTATATATTGAATGGCCTAGGTTATGAGTTTTAGCCAATTTTAGTGTCCTTCACTACCAGACAAGAGTCAATGACTGTCGATGATATTGTGGGCCATCTATTGACCTTTAAGGCTCAAATAGAGGAGTTTAATCTGTAGGATTCCTTCATGCCCACTGTCAATGTCGCTTACAAGTAAAGGAATAGGCAAGGGCAAGGTAATAATTGGAATCAAGGTGTTTCTGGCCAACGTGGTTGCAGAGGCAATCGTGGTCATGGCAGAGGTCATGGTAGTCATAGAAATAATGCGCCATACGTCATTTGTCATATCTGTAACAAGCCCTACAATTCTGCAAATCAGTATTATGAGGTTTGATCATACCTTCAATTCTCAAGCTTCAAGGAATCAACAATTTGTTAATCCTTTCGCCGCCTATGCTGCTAATCCTGGAGTGGTGACAGATCATGATTGGCTCTCGAACAATGGTGCAAACAATCACATAACTAATAATGCAGCTGACCTCATCTAAGCAACTGATTACCATGGTCCGGAGCAAGCCAAAATATGTATTGACACAGGTTTAGAAATCACTCACACTGGCTCTTCTATTATTCCTAGCAATTCTCGACCTTTGCATCTCAAAAATGTCTTTCATTGTCCTCATATTACTAGAAATCTCTTAAATGAGTCAAAGTTTTGTATTAATAACAAAGTTTCATGTGAATTTGACTAGGAAAGTTGTTATGTGAAGGATCTGTTAATAGGGAAGGTCCTCCTCAAAGGAGTGCTTAAGGAGGATGGCCTTAATTACTTTGATAAGTCGAGTCAAATTTCGTCCGTCACGTCTGTCTATTTTCAAGAAAAGGAGTCCGCTGATCTTTGACATCTTCGTTGTGGACATCCCTCTTGTTTAATCATGAGTCAATTAGCTAAGCATCTGTGGATCATTGTTTCCAAGAATAAATTTATGTCTATAATTCTTGTCAACTTGATAAGGCTTGTCAATTAACATATTCTAGTTCTCAAACAATTTATTCTAAACCCTAGAACTGATACATTCTGATCTTTAGGGTTCTGCACCTATAACTTCATTTGGAGGTTTTCATTATTATATTATGTTTATTACTGCCTTTAGTCAATTTACATGGTTATATCCGTGAAAACAAAAATTAGATACACTCCTTGCATTCCAAAATTTCAAAACCATGGCCGAAAATCAATTTGACACAAAAATTAAACAATTTCAAAGTGACTAGGGAGGTGAGTTTTGCAGCATATCAAAATACTTAACAACCTATGGAATCATTCATCGATTATCTTCCCCATATGCTCATGCCTAAAGCAGTGTAGCCGAAAGCAAAAAAATTGTCACATTGTTGAGACTGGCCTAACTCTTCTTGCTCAATCCTACATGCCACAAAATATTCTGGGATGAAGCCTTTGCTATTGTTGTTTATATCATTAATCGACTTCCAACTCCAGTTCTTAAAAACATATCACACTATCATACTTTGTTCAAAACTCTACCAAATTACAAACTTCTTGAAGTTTTTGATTGCTTGTGTTTTCCAAGTCATTGATTATACAACTCCCATAAACTTCAATTTTGATCAGTTAAGTGTGTCTTTATAGGTTACAATCCACACCACAAAGGTTATAAGTGCCTATATAGGAATTCGGGTCATGTCTATGTTAACCATGATGTTAGGTTTAATAAGGAGTCTTTTCCCTTTGCTAGAGATCACGATGTGATTTCTAAAATTGTGTCTTTATCTGATGATATTTGTAATGCTCCTCTTGCTATTATTTTTCCTACAGTACAAGAAATCATGGAAGCCAAAATTTGGTGTCTTATATGCCTATTCCCTCGATTTCAGAATCCACTAGTGCCCTAAGTATTTCTCCACTGCCCAATATAAGTCAAGATGGAAATCAGTAACAAGCCCACAATGAAAGCCCTCCTTATAACAATTATACTCCTAATTTAGCTTTTGCTGGTCTTTAATTATCAAATCCTAAAACGTTGGCACAACAAAAGAATCAAAATCAAAATCAAAATGAAGAAGAGTCTTAGGTTCCAAGGACTCGCTCTCGTCAAAGGTGTAGTGGTGAATATTCACAAACCTCCAAATGTCTCTAACACACACTCAATGGTGACAAGGAGTAAGGCTATTTGGCAAGTCTTTGTTGCTTAAGTAGATTCTAATTTTATATCTTTACTAAGTCAAGAACCTGAGGATCACTTGCAAACTAAAGATTGCTTAACAACAACTGTGTAAGTAGTTCTTTTATTGGCAGTAGCTCAAAATTAGTCCTTAAGCCAATTATATGTCAAAAATGCATTCTTTTATAAATTGCTTACTGAAGAGGTGCATATGGAGCAACCCTTGGGCTACGTTGATGATAAATAACCTAACTTAGTATGTAAGCTTCATAAATCAATATATGTGTTGAAGCAAACTCCTCGAGCATGGTTTCATCATCTTAACTCAAAGTATTTTCTCTTGGCTTCAATGCATCAGTGAGTGATACATCTCTGTTTATCTTTTATAGAGACAGAATGGTAATTTTAATACTTGTGTATGTTGACAATATTTTGGTTACTAGGAACAATGTTTCAATAATCAATTCTCTCATCAAAAATTTGAGCCATGATTTTGCAGTTAAAGACTTGAGAGGCTTGAGCTATTTTTTTGGTTTTAAAGCTATTTGAACTCAAGAAGGACTTTATCCGAGTCAAGCAAAATATTTTTCTGATATTCTATCCTATGCCAAAATGGAGAAATCGAAACTACAGAGAACGCCAACAGTTGTAAGTGTACAACTCTTAAATTTTGATAGAAATCCCTTTGATAATATTAAATTGTATAGAAGTGTTGTAGGTAGTCGCCAATATCTCTCGATAAGGCTTGATGTGGATTTTACAGTGAGCAAACTTAGCCAGTTTATGCACAATCCAACCACTATATATTGGAAGGTAGTAAAACTACTCCTGCACTATCTACAAGGTATAAAGGATCTCAATATTTTTTATTTCAACTTTTTAAAACATGGACTTGATGGGCTTCTCCGATGCTGACTAGGCCAGGTGTCCAAATGATCAAAGATCTACTGGTGGCTTTTGTGTCTTTCTTGGACCAGACTTAATCTCGTGGTCATCAAAGAAGTTGTTAGTTATATCAAGATCAAGTACAGATTCTGAGAATAAAGCATAGAGCATTAGAAATAGTTTTTGTAAAGTTGAGTTGAGTTGGTTAAGATCACTTTTCTATGAATTGAGTGCTACGATTCCTCAATCTCCAGTATTGTTATGCGATAATCTAGGAGCCATGTTTTTTGCTAGAAATCAAGTCTTTCATGCTCGGACCAAGCATATAGAAGTAGATTATCATTATGTAAGAGAGCAAGTTGCACGTGGCCTACTCCAAGTTTGATTCTTGCCTTTAGAAGATCAAATTGCAGATGTCATGACCAAATCACTTAGTTCACCACATTTTCTATCCTTACGTAACAAGCTTCGGCTGCGACAAGCGACCATAGGCTTGAGGGGGGTGTTGGCTATAAGGTTAATTCACTTTAAGACTCCTAGTATTCTGCAAGAAGTTGACTCTATTTTGGTAGCCGTCAAGATTCTAGAGATACTGGTGATCAATTCCTATTTTGAACTTTGAATTCCTAGTGTATAGATAGAAGTATAGATGAGATCAAATACTTGGATGTGTATTCTTATATATACTTAAATATACTTAAATATATTCACAAAACTCTCATAACTAATATACTTAAAAAAGATTGAGGGTTTAATCTTTTTTAATTAAGTTTACTATTATCATTTAATTGATATACAATTGAGATAGCTATAACTATTCAATTTTTTTTTTGTTTTCTGTAAGTTAAATATGCAAATTCATAAATAACCTATTTGCTACTTGTACTAACTATTCATGACAATTATTGATTATTTAATTTATGGATAGCTATAGAATAATCAACATTAAATTAACTTGTTAAAACAACCAATATTAATTATTTATGAAATAAAAGAACGTAAAACAAGAAGTTCTTGAATTAGAATAAGATCTAGGTTTAGAACAAAACCTCAAGAGGTTATAACTAGAGTTTTAATTCTCCTTGAATCAAAATAATCGAATTTAGCCACACCTGACTATTGTTTCAATACCAAAAATAGATGAAAAGATGAAATAATAAGAGAGAATACAAATAAAAAAGAAAGAGACTAATATGGAGAAGTTCTGTGCACATTTTTCTCTCTCTTTCCTACTCAAAAACAAACTTTTTATATCTTATAGGGATTCCTTTATGAACAAATCCAAATCCTTGCATAATAGGGATAAGCAATGTTTTAAAAACCGGACTGGACATTAAATCGGTCAAAGGAAAGGTCCTACTTAAATAATTCTCATCATCAACAGTCACAAAGCTTAAAATTGTTCTTTAAGATACCCTTTTTCAACAATTTATAAACCTTATCCCGTTGAATAAGGTTATTTTTTTAATATGACCTTAAATTGCAACTATAATCCAAGTACTAAGCACTTACGTTTCTTTTAGGTCCTAATTCCAATACGATGTCCACTATTGGATCCGAAATTTCGAAAACATGAAACGTGAGCGTATTCCCATGAATCTACTTCACCATCATAGATTTATCTTCTTGCTCTGATTCCACTCATGTTGGACCCCGCTTGTTTCTAGAGTTCAACGCTTGCGAAATCATAATATCAAACATGTTGGATCCCATTTCTGGAACCCAACTCTTGCTCTGATATCATATCTGTTAGATTCTGCTTGTTTCTGGAACCCAACTCTTCATAATACCATAATACTTGAGCGTGGTTTCTTGTAATCTCTTTAACCATCATCCTGTAAGAGTGGAGTGCCCACACAAATCAGTCACCATACTCGAACTCATTTCTCCTAATTCAGAACAAATTTTAGGAAACTTCAAACCAGAATTTTAATTTGACTTCTTCAAAGAAATTGCAGCTCTAAGTCTCTAATTTGTTTTGAACCAACAACCATCTTAATTGAAGCTCTATAGATAAAGATATGCTTAAAAAGCCAAAGTATGTTCAGTAACATAATCAATTCATACTCATAATCAATTCATACTCTTCCATTGATTCCATAAATTCCTTTCCATCAATATTTTTCAATTGAGCCCCAAAGGCTACCAATTTTAATAAAGAGATATAGACATGTGTTAGGAATCCATTGCTGTAAGAATCACTTCATTTGGAGGTCGGATGAGGAAGTTATGCCTGAAAGAATCGAACTTGTTTATACCCTCAATCATATTGTACCTAACTTGGAGAAAATGTCATAACTTTCCATAAAGATGTCAGATTAAGTTTGTTCTTAGATGATTTGAAAGACAACTTCTATATCTACAATTTTTATGAAGACCACAAAGTGAGATTCTGCCATCTAGAAGGTCAAAATCGCTGATTTACTGTAGTTTTCCTGTGAATATCCGTTTAACGGACGTTGTCGAGCCTGAGGGCTCTTTTTCACCCGAGAAGGTCCGTTTAACGCACATAAAGTCCGTTAAACAAACATGGGTGATGTTGGGGGTCATTTTTGGACCCGAGAAGGTTCGTTTAACAAACCTAAAGTCCGTCTAAGGGACATAGGGGTTCCCCAAAGCCCTCCAAAGCCCCTCCAATGCTTCCTACATCCAATCTAACATCATATTCACTCATAATCGTCCCAAATTCAACTCTTCTAGTACCAATTCACTTCATATCAATTCAAACACCAAATTTATCTCATAAAACTCTCAATTATGATCCCATTTGATTCATAAAAACCACACATTCTCATCATTATACCACAGTTGTCCTGTGCATATATTTCATGCAACATCACATCTTGTAACAATCATATCTTTTTACTCCGGTATCCAAAAATTACAAACTTTATATCGTTGGAAAGCTAGGAAGATCATTTACAACTTCTAAGAAGATAATTTTTACCAGTTCTACCTAGATTATTCCAAATTTTCCCTTGAATTTAGAACATAATTCTTACCCTTACGAAAAACTTGAAATTTGTCCCAAATTCACTTCCTTAACTAATGCAACATCATTCTTATCCATTCATA